>ML682007.1:7867012-8077754 GCA_007922195.1 Podocnemis expansa
GGTGTGGTCTGGTGTCCTGTAGAGTCGCAAAAGGTTGAGAATCACTGCTTTATTATAGGATATAGTCAATAGGTAAACCTAGGAGAGAAGAAGTTGCAAATTTCAAGAATAAATACGGTGTTAGAATAACAGTGAACCAGGAAAAATAACTGGCTTTTATGTTTAGGCAAAAATGAACCCAGAAGAAGAGATGTCAACACTGAGTGTGCAGAAAGATGTGATCTAAGCACAGAACAGATAGTTTGGACAGAAGCTAAAGACAATAAAGATCACTACTGGGTCATTCTTGGCCGTTACCATAGGCTTCCAAGGGGGTTAGAATATTTCTTTTTAACATCTCAGAAGTGTAAAATGGTCCAAACTATGACTGAATGGATTTTTTAATTTTGTAGATTAAGTGTGATAACAAGTATACAAAACCAGGGATGGTAACCTGTTTCTCAAGGTGCCGTAGTCTGTAGCTCAGGTTTGGTTGGAATTGCTTGCTCGAACAATTAGTTCAACAGTTGGCAAGGTCAGAGGCTATTTGGACCTAATTTTAGCAAGGGAGCCAAGTATGATAAATAAGGTTGAAGTGGGAGAACAGCTAGGATCTTACTACACCAGCATGCTTCCACTGAAAATATTCATGGCAAGTGGAACAGGAAGCAGCGTGAAGTTTTGACTATAGGAAAGCCAACTTTGAGGGGATGTGAAATGCCCCAAGGAGTTTTGATTGGAATTCATTAATGCCTGGGAAGTCTCCTGGAGAAAGTGAAAAATATTCAAGAAATAGCTGGAATAGCTGTAATTGGAACATATCCCCATTTAATCTAAACAAGATAAAAGGCAAGAGAGGCCAATGTAGTTAAGCAGGGCTATAAAGATTAGCATAAGTAATAAGCAAAACTACTTGTAAAATATAAACAATCCAGAGAAGAGGAGCATCAGGAGAGCTATAAAAATAACCAGAAGTAAGTTAAAGGTTTCATTAGAGAAGCACAGAGAAATTAGTATTGCTTGAAAAATAGTCTCTAAAGGGCTTTTCAGATCTGTTCTTGATAAACACAAGGAAAAAGAGAAGAAGGACCTGGAGATGTTGAGTAAGGAACCAAAAGGTTTGATGGAAGGTTACTTTACCTCTGTGTTGACCAGAAGAAAACAGAAAGTTATGAAAGCCAGGTCTCCTATCATTTTAAGCAGGTTGTCAAGGGGCTTGTACTGCTTGTGGGGAAAGGGAGGCTTTGACTACACTCAAACTTGCTACAATTTGAACTGACTTACCATTTTAAATAATTTTAGGCATATCGCGGCAACTTTGTATGTAGATTGACTTTTATTTTTGTTTGAGTGATTTTCTTCTGTTAAATTTTATAAAAATTGATTACACTCTATAGAAGACAGCTACTTGTTAAACTGGAGTAAGAATGTCTATAAACAAACTTGCACTGACCCAACTAAATGAATTTTCAAACAGATAACTGTTGCAAGTTAAGGATTATACAGTGCATGGCTAGCTTTAAGGCAGAGGTCCATCTCACAGGATGAATTTTAAGACCTACAGTGATTGCATCCTGCTCCCATTAAATTAGAGGCAGTGGTAGAGCTGTTGATTTTAATGGTGCACAAATGGGGCCACATGTATTCTATTAAACGAGTTTTAGAATCTCTCTAACAACCTGGAATGAACACACTTAAACACTGGCTTTTATTTTTTATTAATGAGTTAATTATAAGGAAAGAGCTAAGAGATCAGAACTATGTGACATTTTCCTGTTTTAGAATGAGGGGAACTAACGAATCTCTTTCTTGGTTTTGGTTTGGCTCACATACTCCTGAGCACTGTGTTCACGTTTTGGCACTAGATGCCAAAGAAAAGGAGTCTATGTTTTAAAAATCATTCTCTGACACTACAGAAGCTGTTTCTCAAAGGCCAAAGGGAGGATTCTCAGTGACATGTCAATATTCAGAGTTTTATTTATTTGTTAAAATGAAATGGCATAAACTATATGGAGGTGTATTGTGTTTCCTCTCTGTTGTGTAGAAGAGGAATAAATTAACCCATTTTTCCCTTTCAAATGACCAGGGAATCATGTAGAAGTCTTTTAAACTGGGATTTTCAAAGTTGTCCTGAGGGATTTGGGTGCCTGGCTCTCTTTGGCTCCTTCAAAAATACCAACTTGAGAGAGTACACCAGCCATGGATGTTGCTAGTGCTTGTAAGGACAGATGTGTATATATAACACCTACCTGACTTCAAAGCATCTGACTTCAAACTTACTCTTCAAAGATCTGATGAAGTGGGATTTTCTCCCACAAAAGCTCATGCAGTAAATAAATTTGTCAGTCTTTAAGGGTGCCACAGGACTCCTTACTTGTTTTTTGTTGAACTAGACTAACACAGCTACTGCTTTGGAAACTACCTGACGTTGAAATTCATAATAGGCTGAATAGATCCGTCATTATTTTCTGTCCTAACTCACATGATAGAGTTTGTCTGTTGAGTTGCACATCCCACATCTGCACTCAAAGACAATCTGAGCACAATTTTCAAATGTAATAGCAAAATTTAGGCACTCTGGGTACTTGTCTTCAGTGCTTTTATTTACAGCCTAAATGTACTAAAGGCCTAATTTTCTGAAAGCTTGCTCTGTACTCTGACATTGTGAGTCCGAATACCTGCAACTGTCATTTGAAGTCAGCCCTGAAAATCAGACCACTTTATTTAGGTATCTCAATATGGATTTTATATATCTAACTTTAGGCAACAATAATTAGAAAACTTAGACCAATAGGATTGACTAAATAAATAGTTGGCTATTAAAGAAATATTAAAAACTATCATCTCTATTGTACTAATCAATTTCTTGAAACCTGTAGTGTTGACAAATCGGATTTCTAAAGAGGAAGACTTGCATTGAAGATAGGAAATGACAAAACCCAGTAGTAAGGCCTCTGCTACGTTTCTTCTTTATTAGTTGAGGTAGAGAGGATCCATGGAATTAATCTGTTTCTTCAGCAGTGACTGTGGAGCAGAAAGAGTTCACCGAAGCCTCATTAGGAAATGAGTGACAGAAAATGCCAGATGCTTTTCAGCAACTCCTTGCCCCCACCCCATGCCACCCTCAGAACTATGGTGGGCTTCAAGGAGTATTTATTTTGCTAAAACGTTTGTTGTTAATGTGGTATAATGATTTTTTTTAAAAACCTAGTCTGTGTTTCAGTGAATGGTGTTGAAAGAGTTTTTCCTCTTGCTCTCTTTTACCTACTCATTTGCTAAATCTGACTTTCCGGGCTCTCAGGGGGGCATGGGTTGAATCCACTTAACTCTTCTCCTGTGGGCTAAAGGAATCCATTGATGGGGTGCTTATTAATAGATTGAAGAGATCATGCTACATCTCATTTACACCTAGAATGTATCTGAGGGTTTTCTTCCATCTCCCCAAAAATAGGATAAGATTTCTGATGTCTCAAGCCATGGCTGAGCTTGATAGCTTTGAAAATGTGGGTATGAGAAATGTACCAAGGTTTTCAGGCTGGACATAAGTGTTGCTTGTGAACATACATTTAAAGCGTATGAGATTGTGTTTGTGCTACCAAAAGCCACCTCTGGAAAGAACAACACAGCTCTGTAGGGCTAAACATTAATTCTGTTAGCGTATTTCTTCTTGTATTGCATTAATAACAAACCTATTCTAGTGTAACTTTTTCATAGTGACATTCAGCAATGTGTTAGCTTATGAACAAGTTGAAATATATTAATAAATTTCAAGCAGATTTGTTGTTCAGGCTTGGCTCAAACATTTGAATCTCTGTCCAGTGCTATAAAATATAACAAGCAACTTGGATATGTGCTTTGGCCTAATTTCATTGTACTGTGTCAGTTTTCTCTATTACCACTGATTAGGTAATCAAATAGATAATAGCTCACCATTGCGAAGCAGAGAAATCTTATAGCTGGTTGACCTACTTAAATAGGAAAAAGGTTAAAGCCAAAAATGTCTATTTTCATGGTGCAGTTTGTTGATATTACAGCTTAGGATTTACTGAGGGTTTTATTTAACGTAATGATGCTTGCTTTTTGTCTGACTCTCCTCACCCTGTCTTTAGAAACAATAAAAGCTATTAATTGAGGAGCTGTTTCTTTCCTTTCCTTCTATTTTAAAATCTGCTCACATGCAGATGTTGGACTGTTGCACTTCTATTTATTTTTACTTCTTTGACAAAAAATTTTTCCCTAGCGTACGGTATTGTACAATTGACCTATTGCATAAAACAGGGGTTCTCAGCCACTGTCAAGACATATTACTATGTTGCCACACAGTGGCAAGTGTGTCACAGAGACCTGCGGGAGATGGCTGCATTTGGCTTGGGGGAGGTAAGCTGGTGTGTCCTGTAGGGTCAGTATGCCACCAAGTGTGTTCTAACCTGCAAAAGGCATAAAAGGAGTTTCCCTAGGTGGGCGAGTCTATTACCCATTTAATAATTAGTAAGTAAAACCTTCTTTTTGTTGATTCAAATTTTAGCCAGTACATGTATGTTGGGTCTGGTGTTCACCACTTTAATGGGTATTACGCACACACATGCATGTGTGCCTGTATAGAAAGTGTTAGGAAAGTTGATGTAAACTGAATGTATTATGCTTTTCTCACAGTTCTGTTCACCATCCCTCCTCTCTGTTATATGATTGAATGGAAGCAAACTCATGGTCATCTCTGTACCTATGTGTGTTGAGTCACGCTCACTTCTCACCCTGTGATTTGGAGCCAAGACACGGATTTGCTGCCAGTGTTGTATGAAAGTGCTAGGAACTTCCATATAGACTGTATAACTGAATGAAAACACATTGCAGTGCTGCTTTCAAGACCATTGTTTTTCTGTGGCACATGGTCTTATTTTTTCTTTAGGCCCTCTAGATCATGGTACTGGTGATCTAGAGTGCCGTGCTGAGCTGGTCGCAGCACTGTGAGACAACAAGAAATGAGCTTTCAATTGTTTTGTAACAGACAATCAAAGCAAGTCTCAGACTAATTCTCATCCTGTTTCTTGTTTTGCCTTCTAGCTTTTACAATTGCCTCTTGTGAAGGAGTTTGGCTTACCTAGATATCATCCAAGAGTTTGATGTGAACACAGATAGTGTTGACAGGACTCCCTAAGAATTAGCTCTGTAGCTGCTTTTGCAACTCCTTTCAGAGAAGTGGTCAGGCTGGCAAGAGTGTTAAGAGAAGCACTGTGTTACAAGGAGAACGCCAACCTATGTTTTTGTAGACCTGAAACATCTTTATCATAACTTCCCTGGCTTGCCTTTTGTTCTTTTATGTATGGGGTTTTAGTTTGTTTGTTTTGTTTGTTTGTTTGTTTGTTTCCTTTGGACTTTCCTCCCTTCTGACATCTATTTAGATTGTCATGGTGCAATGCGAAAATCAGCAACATGCGTCCTATTTCCAGCAAACTTAATGAACAACAGAAAATGAGAGGGGACTAGCATTAATGCCAAACTGTAATGCATTGTGTCAGTTCCAGAAAACACCACAAAATCTGGTACGTGTAGAATTGGAGTTGTAACAAGGTGGAAATTTATAATTTTTGCTGGAAATTCTGCCACTACAACAATTCTCTTAACAAATGGCATCAGTCATACTGAAATAACCAAGAATTCGTCTTCATCCTGGCTCAGCTGTTGTCAATTTACTTTTTAGGATGGACTGAGTTGTTTATCCTGAATTTTAAATGTTAAAGTTATGCCTGCACACAATCACTGACAAGTTTTAAATCAAGATTGCATGGTTTTCTAAAAGGTCAGCTCTACAAATTATTTTGGGGAAGCTCCATGCAGTGGTTCCCAAACTTTTTGGCTTATGGGCCACTAATATCATTTTCACAAACCTGAAGGGCCACTAGTCTATGAACTCATGAAAAATGTATTGATGTATTTGTATATAGCACACCATTAAGGACTATAGCTCTCTACATATTTAAAGCATCTGATGAGGTGGGATTTTCTCCCACGAAAGCGCATGCGATAAATAAACTTTATAGTCTTTAGAAGTGCCACCAGACTTCTTTGTTTTACATGTCTAAAATAAATATTTATTTAGTGCAAAGAAAATTTAAAATATTTTTTTAAAAAATAGGTGGTTAAAAACAGGGTTTAAAAAAGATTTTTTAAATAGTTTTTGAACCTTTTTAAAACACTATTTAAAAAATGAACTTAAAAAAAAGCTTTTTAAAATCCCCCACATCTGTGTCTGTGTCCTACCAGGTGGGAGTAGGCTGGGGGGCTAGGAGTAGGCAGACAGGAGGAAGGTGGGTGCAGGGGATGGGGGTGGGTGCAAGGCTTTGAGCAGGCATTGGACAGGAAACCGGTGGCTGCAGCCCAGGTCTGGGAGGGGACTAGTGGCTGCAATCTAGCTAGTGCACAGGAAGAGTGAGCCATTTTAAGATGTCCCTTGAGCTACTTGTGGCGCACAGGCCAGGGGTTGGAAACTGCTGCTCTGTGGACTGTGTTGTATAGAAGGTCAGCTGCCCCTTTTGAATCTATGAATCCATGGGTTCTAAGCTGTGGAGAAAGCCAAGAAATGAAGCTGTTTACTCTTTCTCAGGTAGTTTAGATATCAACTAAGTTGTACTGTAGTCACACTTCATAACTTTATAACTTTTAGAAAATGCATGCTTAAGGATTCTGGTTATAAAAAGGACACTTCAGTAAATTACCTCAGTGCTGGGTTTCACCAGAATAGAGAGTATTAGTTGTGCCAAAACATATGCAGTTTTATGAGATAAGCTCATCAAGGGCTGAAACTTAAATCTCTGAAACAGAATTTAGACCTGTCTGTGGATGTCCTGTCAAATGGAATGTCTGTTCTTTGCTAATGTTTTTTCTGTGAAAATGTTTTGCCTACAAACACTCTAGATTTTTTTTTTTTTTAAGCTAAACTAAATATGTCAGAGAAGCTGCAGAAAAGCATGGTAAGTTTGTGAAGGGCAAGGTGACTGCTGAATGAAGCACGTTTAGCTGATGGACTACAGTCTTAAATAAGTCTAAAACTTTTATTGAAATAAGAGTTGACTCAGTCTCCAGCAGGCTCATAAATTATTTGGTTACTACTTATTCTTTCCATCGCTGTAGATTTCAGAGAGATCCAGGACTTGCAATGAGTGGGGAAGTTGGATTCCATCAGAGGAAAGATGACCTTTCAGATCAAAAGGTCAAGTTCTGTGAGGATTTCTTTTTATTATTTATTGCCAAAAAAAGAGGACTCGAGGAACGTTAGTCTATGAGGCTCTCTTTTCAGGTTCCTAAATAATATCCTTTAAAAAACACCACACTTGCATCCTTAATTATTTTTGGCATTATTTACCTATTGGTTTATTATTATTTGCAGTGAATGTTTTCCTACTAGAAAGAAAATTAAATCTGGGAGTCTGAGAGGGAAACCGTGCTCAAAGCAATGGGGTCAAACTCCTTTAGACAACTTTATAACACTTCTCCATGCTAACTTAACTTCCAAGGAGTAGTCCAACTTTGGTGCTAGCTTTTTTGGCCCAGACACTAAATGATAAACAGGTGTCAATCCACAATGCCTTTTCTAGTGCATTTACTGTTTTCATCTGCTTTCTATATTAAACAACAATATTGTCATAAAGCTCTTCAGTGTTCTCTCTACTGTGAGAACATGAGAAACCACATCAAGGACACTGAGAGTCTTCTATAACATTTTTTAATATACTCACTCATTGGATTTTTTAGTAATCCTTGGAAACTTGCAAAAGAAACTGGAGCACATAAAAGTTCGCTTTCTCCATTAAGTATGAACCCTTTGTGTATCTACAATAAACTTCCCCAAAGACCATAAATTAATTCCATCCACACTTACCCCATTCTCTTCATTTTGTAATTCATTACCACCTAGACCCCAAGGCACTAGAAACTGTACAAAGCTATAGTAACAGGGTCCATAGCCTTAAGTTCTTACTACATCAACATACAAGACAATGGGTGGTAGAGGAAACAGATAAGTAACTTGTCCAAGAGTACAGCAGTCGACAGAGCTGAAGTAGAGTCCTCGGCTTCTGTCTCAGGTCAGTGAGGCCCATGCTACTTTCATCCGTCTCTGGTCCTGCTCCAATATTGACTTCTTCATGCCAGTTCATCATGTTATTCCCTATGTTTTTCGTCATCTGATTCCCCAATCTTGGTATGTAGTGTAGACATTCCTTTCAACTACACATCTTTCCAGCACTCCGCCTCTACGCCTAAATAACCATTTAGTTTCTTCTGCATCAGTTCTTCTCCATTGCTGCCTCTACCTTTCAGCCAGATTGCAGCTCTCCTGTCTAAAGATGCCACAGAGGTCAGCCTTCGCTTCAGGCGCAGAGAGATACGTCTGTCTTTAATGCGTACATTTGGAATAGCTCTGCTGAAGGGCTCCTTCATTCTGCTTTTCTGTCAATGACCTTTCATCTCTTTGGAGTTTCATCTGCATAAGGCTTCCTCAGGTGTAAGTCACTTTGTATCAGCAAAGGTTTCTCTTTAGCACATTACCTATTTTGCAGCAATTGGTAAATTTTGGACTGTTAAAATTCACAATACTTGCCAACACTGCTAAATTATGTTTTTGAACAGTATGTAAGATCAGATCACAAGTCACAGTTTGTCTTCCTCGTGAAGGGCCTCATTTTAAGAACACTAACAACTCCAGACAAAGCTGATAAGAGATGCCAGAGCTCCATACACCTGACAATGAGGCCCTGTATGTCACTGACAACATATCAAAGCCTGACTCTGGCAGGACTTTTTGCAACTGAAGTTTTAATGGACAAACACAACATGCTAATCTTAGGGGGGTTGAACATATGCTGCATATGCATAGGCATTTGGAATATAGCCAGCATAGAACACAAAAATCTGAAGCCAGTGGAAAAATAAATTTGTGCTTTGACAATTTACATACACTACTTCCAGAAACAATAAAATGTACTTGCTGTCCAAATAAACAGTGCCTTGTCTCTTATGAATTTGAGTGTCACAGAGCCAAACACAATAGGTTTCCAGGGAGGACATCTTCAGGAAAGAGTGTTGGTTTACTACTTGTTTTCTTTTTTTGTCTTGGGAAAATGTATGGTTTAGAGAATTATGGGAAAGTTAGAAACTGTCAATAGATGGGGGTTGGCGATGCTGTTATTTCTGTCAGAATTCCAGTAAATAATTCTGACTTGGTTCTGTAGGTCCTAGGTTTTGGGTTTTTTTTTTTCTTTTTTAAAAGACATCCAAACAGATCAAGGCCAGGTTTAAATGACCCAGCAAGGCTGGATACAAACAAGGTTTTGAGTCTTAAATCCTGGCCATTTTTAGCACATTAATCTTGCTGTTTTGGTTTGTATGTCAATAATTGTGTCTGTGCACCTGTTCCTATGGGATAGCAGCTTGTGTGGGCTGGAGCGGCAGAACTCCATGAGTTTGGCACTTCAAGAGAAGTAATAACAAACATGGTGGCACTGTGAGATTCCTTGACTCTCTTAGAAATTGATTTTTGTAACACTATCAACATCTCAAACTATTCTGAATTAAAAGAGGAAAATGTTAATGGTCAGGCTAATATATTAGCTAACAAAGTTGTGTTCAACCAACATCCATTCTAAGACTATATCTTCCCACTGGAATAAAATGCCAGGGTGCAAAATCACATGGGAAATTCTGTGAGGCTTTTTGTTTTGTTTTTGTTCTAAACAAACAAGTCAGTGGATATAGGCATTAAACAAAAGGCTGTCCCAAGACCTATGGGCATGTTAATAGACAACTAGTACCTCCATGTTCTTCTCTGGAGTGCTGAGTGTGAGATTTGCAAGTGTTGGCTACTTAGTGCAGCATTAATAAGCAAGTTAATGCTGACTGACACTATCTCCTGTAGGAACTTTCCTATACTCTTTCTGGGGGGATGGTGCCATGTAGAGCAGCTGCAGTCAAGCTCGCAAGTAGAGAAAACCTGAAGACTAAGGTCTCCTAAAGATGAGGTTCTCTGCTCACTGTCATTTTGAGGGACATCAAAGATTAATTTCCTCTCTCTCTCACTTCCCTGCCACAAACAGGGTGGTATCAGATGGCGCTTTGTCACACTGGACTAACAAATGCTCTTCATTACATGGCTGTGAATCGGTAGCTACTCTGGATTATGCAGAGGTATTGGAGGCAGGGTTTGGCTCATTGGCTTAAAAAGTAATGTAGCAGTCAGATGACATGCAGCATAATCTTCTAGGAAAGTTGTCAGCTGGATCTATTCCAGTGTACATTTTGGGTCTATTCCAGTTGTCCCTCTGCTCACAAGTCCGATTAAGGATTGTGGGAGTCTTGTAGGCAAAAAGCATGTGGTTTGGACCTTGCACTAGTCATCTTGCCTATATAATGTGGCAGTCTTATTCATGAATGTGGGAAGTTCCAGATTTTGCAATTCTACTGGACCACACTAAAGTGCATGAGGGATGGTGGTGGTTTATTTACCCAGGAAAGATCAGCTGAAACATAGCATCTGGTTTTCAGCAAGGTCCTGTCTTCTTCACCCAAATTTCCAGCTGGATTGACTAAGGCATAAGAAAGTCCATGGTGACCTGCCCTGGGTCACACAGTGAATCAGTGGCTTATTTATTGATTTAAAAAAAAAAAAAACCTTCATAGCTCCTAGTCTCTAGAAACAAATACTGAAGCTGTGTGGCTTTATTTTCCCCTACCAAAATTTAAAACATAATGTTAAGGCAATACTGTCTTGGAAATGTAAGTATATGAATCCTACTGAAATTTTGATTGGTTGTTGGAATATTTCAATTATAGTTCTAGCTGAAAAATAAAACCCTCAAAATTGAATGTTTCCATATGTGCCATATTATTATTTTAAATACTTTTATTAGGAAGATGAAATAGAAACACTGCTCTTTATTCTATTTAGAGTGAGTTTTAATTCAGATTGCCTTTTAGATCACTTAACTGATTGTGTGTGTGTGTGTGTGTGTGTGTGTTGCATGGGAGACGGATAATGTTAAGCCACCTTTCTGTAGCATTAAAAAAAAAAACCTCTACTCTACTCATTTGTTCTGGCGGTGTAGGATCCTTCTGTGAAGAATTACTGATATTTGTCCTTTTCCATCTGGCAAGTATTTTCATGTCATTTGAAGGCAGATGACGTTGACACATCTGGTTTTTGTTTAACAGCCTTTTCTGCTTATAGAAAACCATGTCCTGCCAAAACATCTTGGTGCACCAGCTTCCTTGGCTGATGTCATCACAACTCTGGAAAGAGTGTCATTTAGGCAGCATCTGAAGAGAACTTGATGAAGCAAACACAACACCTTCACCTTTGTTTGAGACTTGTTCAGCTGAGGGGGTCTGCGTATCATCAGAAAAGGGAGGAAAGTTGAATCCAGCTTTCTAATCCTGTCTGAAATAAAACCAAGATGCTGTCTGTCCATAATCTAACATGGGAAGCTCATTCCATTGATAACCACATGGAGCTCTGAGATCGTTCTGGAAAAAAGTACAACAAAGAAAGGATAAAGAGTAAGAAGTTAGAGATACAGTGTCTTAATTCCTTGCAGTGGCAATAGAATTACTTTTTACAAACTGGATGGGTAAAAAGGGGCCAGATTGGAGTGACCAGATAGCAAGTGTGAAAAATCAGATGGCAGAATGCAATATAAGGGGGCGGGAAGCCCCAAATATCAGGACTGGCCCTATAAAATCGGGACGTCTGGTCCCCCTAGACCTGCTGCTGCCTGGTGCCCAGGGTGGAGGAGGCTGGTAGTAAGCAGCTTCATGTGTTCCACAACATGTGCGAAGACCCAGCCAGCGTACCAGTCCCTGTACTCAAGATCACAGGAGCAGCTCCTTCATAGTTCCTGGGGTATGCAGCTACGTCAGGGGGCATCACAGGTGACCCATCTAGTTCTAGATAGAGATTCCAAGGTGGAAGGGGCCATTGTGATCATCTTATTTGGCCTCCTGTGAACACAAACAGGTGAACCTGGTAACATAACCCCCAACAAAGAACTTTTAGGAAAAACAGCCAAATCTTGATTTAAAAATTGTCAGTGATGGAGAATCCACCACTACCCTCGGTAAGCTGTTCCAGTGGCTAGTTAATCTCACTGTTAAAAATGTACATCTTATTTCCAGTCTGAACTTGTCTGGTGTCAACTTTCAGCTATTAGACTGTGCTATATTATATTATTTTCTGCTAGACATAAGAACCAATTCCCATCATTTACCCTTGTCTTCAGTGGGGAACATGATCAGGCCCTTTGATTTTTAACTTGCAGATTTTTATGATGCAACTTTTTTTATTTGTTTTCTGAAGGGTGTATTCTTGGCATGGTGCCACCCATGATATCTCTTCTCTCATCCTTATGCTTGTTACACTCTACCTGTCCGGTAGGCCCTGCAGCATGTCACCTGTCCTGCCCTCTGGTGAGGTGAAGTTACAGAAATTCAACACAGTTCACTCTCTCCCTCAGTGGGCAAATAGTCTTTCCTATGCTGGAGCGCAGCACGCTGTCTTTACAGTCCTCTCAAATCCCTTTTTACTCCAGGAAAGGGGGGGAGGGTCTCATAAAGGAAGCTAGACTTGCATCTCTCACGGGGCGATGTGTTGAATTGCCATTAGGCTGCTATCTCAGTCCCTAAATACCTGATCCAATAATTCTGCCATTCTCTTATTCATCAGAGATGAAATTCACCCTTGTGGCAAGAGGGAGCGCAGGACTATGCACCATTTACACCCAGATAGGGTCCCCATAAGATTTTAGTAGTGCAGTGTCCTCAGTGTGGGGGAGAGGCACCCTGAAAGTCTTATTTAGCAGTGCTGTTGACTTCAGAGGAACCACTTGGGAGTACGGTATCACTTAGCAAGAAAAGTATCAGCTACATAGTTTTTAGTGGTGCAAGCTGAACAGTTAAAGTCACATCATGTATGAAAACGAGCCTCCTGCTGCTGTTAAACCTTGGATGCTACAAAAGTAAAAACACAGCTACAGACATCAATATTTTTGCATAGAATTTAATCTTGTATGTCTCCTGCAGGGCCCGCCAAATTGCATGCCTCTGTGTTTCCAGTTGCGCTTGTGGCTGAGTTCAAGCCGTGCTGCCTGTTTGACTCAATCCATCCCAGAGCCAATGCAGGGCCCTGCCGTAAATCTCAGCGAACCTTACATAATGCAGATCAACTAAACACGGATGTTTAGGTTGCTCTGCAGTTGGCTCATGGCGTTCACATGTTGCTTTCATTAAACCTTAAGAGGTTTTTTTTTTTTGTTTTAAAGTGAGGAGAGGGAGAAGAGGAGTAAATCCGGAGCCAAAATTAGTCATTTGAGAATCAAAGTTTGTTTTTCAGTTGTTTGCAATTAAGGTTTTTTAAGAAAGATTGTGGATCTGGAGAGATCTAGGCAATGAGCTGGGAGAGGAAAGATAGTTGCTTTGTGACTATACCTACAGTACCGTGATATTATGTGTTGCTCCTTTCAGTATGCTTGTCTTCCTATTTCTCTCCTGCTAGTTTTGTTCTTTTTAAAGTGTAGATTAAGAGTTGAAGACTGTAACGTCCTCTGAACAGGTATGGAACAGGCAATGCAAAGCAAGCTTCCCTCATACATTGACCTCTGTGGGCCTTATCCTGGAGAGTTCACCTCTCAGTGGAAAACCAGTTCATTCTCCATCTTATTCAATGCTTTGCTTCTCTGTGGAGACTGCTAACAGCATACTGGTTCAACTTGATGATGTTCTGCTGTATTGGTCCTTGTAGTAACTTCATCACCGTGGTATTGGAGCTCCTGTAGCCATGCATTGTGACATGACGGACATGGATCCCTGATGATTCATGCTTTTCTCCAGTTTTCAGGGGGCGAATGGTGCGTGCAAGGGAGTGTTTGTGTTTTGGTGGGTATTTGGTTTTAATAAATTACAAGTACACTCTGGCGTTGCCAACCCCATGCTTTGAAAGGTCGTGAGTCACCCTCCACCTCTAAAAAATGAAGACATTGTCTTAGAAATCACAAGACTAAAGAAAAAAAATTTAATTGGCTGTAAGGCTTTTGAACTTCAGGGGATGTTCGGCTGATGTTTTCATGCTTTTCTTTCTAGTCTTGCAGACTAGAAACACACTTTCCAATGTAAGCAACTTGTCACATAATCGCCTGAGTCTAGCAACTTCATAGGAACCACCAAAAGTCACAAGGCTTCAGATAAAAATGTGTGAGATGGCAAAGCCGATGTTGATGTGCCTTGGCAACTGGAGCAAGACCATAGGCTCATTTAACCTAGGTTTCTAGACCACTTTGGGGCAGTAATAACGTCCAGTCTGGGTTGGAACTGAACTGGCCTTCTGAAGGTGAACAGCTCTATATCTCATCATCTGTCCCATTTGTGGTTCATTTCCTCCTGACAGTTCTCTCACCATCCTTGTGTGTTAATATGTTCTGATTAAAACTCTAATGATGTGTAAGGATTCCCAACCAATATACTGCAGCAGGAAGGCTTGAGCAGTGTGAACAGCCCTGTACTGGTCAGAAAACAGGCCACAATCTTGGTTTTGAAGGAATGAGAGAGAATTCAGGCTCTGACTCCATTCAGTCAATAGCCTCTCTGCTGAGAATATCAATAAATGTACCGATAGCCTATCACAGGAGTTAGAGATCGGATAAATGTGCTCTATTCTCTAATCCTCCTTTACTCACATTCTACCACTGCAAAAGAGTTTTCTCCCATACATCTCTGGTGTGTTTAACTGCTGTCATTGATGGGTTATTTCTCCTGCTTGTCAGACTAAATTTTAGCACCTTTGTTAGTCCATTTGATTTCTAACCCACACAAGCTAATTCTTCTATCGCTTTATACCTCATTGAAGTGCCACTTAATCAGTGGCTACTTAGTCATTTTTTATTTTTCCTCCAGTCACTTGATCATGCTTGTTTTCCTCTGAACTCTCACTATGTTTTCAATGTATTTTTAGATGCATTGAGTCAAAGGCAATATTTCATTCATGCCAGAGCTGGAGCGTGTAAGACTATTTGACTGTTACCTCCTGTTCTTTGACATGGTAACTTTAGTGTTTGCAGCCCTAAATTGTATTGGATTGTTTTTTTCCTTGGCAATTATGCATTGCAGACTCTTGTCATTTGCTTTCCACTCTCACCTCCTAGGTCTTGTCAGCATTATTTCTCCTTAGATTTCTTGTTCCCATTGAAGAAGTGTGCAAGCTGCCTTTCCCAGCACAAACCACAGTATATGCTATCGAGCATTGTGCCTTCATTCTGTGATTGATGGAAATCTATACTCATGATTTGTCACAGAATATCAGTGAAGGCATCAGCTGTCCATATATTTTAACTGATAAATTGCCTCATATGAAACTTAATTTGAGATTTATTAGGAGAGATTTGAAACAGAAAAAACACCATTTGAAAATTGAACTAACACCATTAATGATGTGTTGTTTAATTCAATGTCAACTAAACGGCCTTAAATTATAGTAAAATGAAAGCGTGCTATGAGCAAAACTGCCCATTTTACTACCCATTAACTTGGATAATTTAGTTCCTGAACATGAAAGTAACCGTTTCATTTAAGTTCTATATGTAGTTTTTGTACAGGCTTAAAAAAAAAAAAAAAAACCAGCGCTGGAGGGAGGTTTTATAAGAGCTGTATTAACTGCTCTTAACCGGCTTGATACAGTTCCTGATTGTTGAATTTGTTTTAAATTGTTTCTGCCGATTGTTTTGTTGAGACATAGAACATGTGTCCAAGGGGCCATGTGAGTGCCATTTGGGTGGAAACAGCTGCACTGATGGGCTTAGAAAAAGCGACTGCAGCAGGACAGAGACGGGAAGGAGAGAATGTGCTACACACCCTCCCATCTCCAAGCCCCTTTTCTTCTCTCGCATCAAGTAAAACAGTGTTTTGTATGGTACAAAGTGCAAGGCTTGAGGAGATTCTGTCTCAGTACCACCCAGGATGGGTCTGGTTTTTATTGTGCAGACATGCAGAACAGAAAAGCAGAACTGTTTGTAGGAGAAGAAAGTTTCCTGAGCTTTGAAAACAATTTTGTCTAATGTTCTTGGGACAATGCTAAAATATGTGTGCATTTGAAATAACTAAATAAGCATCCATGTGTTAAGTACACCCTCAATCAGAATATAAAATCGGGTGCTGTTTTTATTTTCCTGTGGAGCCTCCCCCGAAGCTGCCAGAGATTGGTTTTTCTTGGTTTCCGTAGCCAGAACTCACAGTTGCATCCTTCCATGGTTTGTATAGTGGTTTCAGTGTGCACTATGTTGAAGTAAAACCTCTTTATTTCTGATAATGTCCTGGCGTTGACACCAACCTTGTATAAACACAAATGACTGCGTCATGAAACCCACTTATCCACAGGAGAGAGGACACTGGCCTGAGTTAAGACACCTGGGTTCAATTTCTAGTTCAGCCACAGACTTCCCATGTGATCTTGGGCAAGTCACTTTTAGGGTTCATCTCCACTGCAGGTAGGAACAAGCCTCCAACCGGAGTAGATGGCCTTAAGCTCATTTGCTAAAATTAAGCTCAGATTCTCTAGCCCACCCAACCCCGTAGGCTTGCGGGCCTAACCTGCAAATTCCACACTGCTATTTCTAGCTTGCAAGTTAGTTCAAGACCCAGTAGCACAAATCTGGGAGGCTGAATCAGTGCAAGCTGCAGCTCAGGCACACCCTTAGTCTCCATTGTGGGCCTCCATTCCCCATCTATAGATCATGTTTCCCTGCTGCACAAGGGCTGTGTTTGGGTTGTCACTGGTGACTGTGGGCCAGCTGGGTGCTACAGTGATAGGGTTCATGTCTGGCCTTTCTCTATCATTGTACTGGTTTTCTAGAGCTAAGGAGGAAAAAAACTTATGGGCTAGCAGCATTCTCCTCCAGGCTGGTCCTATTGCCATTTCTGCTGTCAGAGTGCATTCAAAACAGTAGACAGTCAAGCAAGGGTGCTTTGTTATCCTGCCTGTGTGACATGTGAGTCTTGCCTGGGGTTTTAAAACCAAATCAGGAGCATGCAGCAAGAACTATAAGCCAGACTGACAAGCAAGGTAATATTTCCATGCTTTCAGAGTGAAAAAATATACTAAGTTAGAACCTGCTCTTGTAAATCTATACCTGTGTGAAGTCTGAAGGGCTACTCCATGTTGTAGGACAGGATCTTTCCATTGCTAGGTAGTATTAATCAAAGGTTTTAAAATAAATCTTACAGATATTCTGTTGGGTTTTCCTCTTCTTTGTTCCCCTTGCTGCAGTGTCAATATTAAGTCTTCAGTGATGCAAAATATAAGCACGTTACAACAAATAGTATGTTTAAATGTTTGCCTGTGTTTGATTTCAGAAATGTTTTTGAAGAGCTGTTCAGTCAGGATTGATGATAGATGTAATTTGCTATGCCTCTGAAGTAACCTTGAATATCCCTTGCTTTGATATGCTTAGAAATGTGATCAGATCATCAATCGGTAATAATCAAATGGTGCAAATTATAGCATGCAAAGACGGTCATGACTATGAATTCGGGCTCTAAAAATTGTGCGTCAGCAAATGTTAAAATGCCTCCTAAAAATTCTAGTGAGGAGAATGCGTGGAGCATAGCATATGTATTGTGTGCTGCTTATTAATCACTTTCTGAACTCTAAGCTAAAAGACGTTGGGATTCATAATCTGCTCTGGAACTCAGGCATGTACAGAATGTAGATGTTCAAGTGCAAGGAGAAAATTGCATGGTGAGATTTGCGGTCATTCAGATAAAATGTTGTTTTGTGTCTGTTCAGACAGAAAATAAAAATCCCATGGCACGTTCACAAGAAGTGTAGGATAACTACAATATCCTGCATTTTTTCCTCTTGTTTAAAGAAATAAATAAAAGTTCTGAGGTCCACTGTTACATGCATGTTTCTGCTAAGTATGTACATTTGCCTGCACACTCACCAGTACAGTGAGACTTAAAACTGGTATAACTTGTATGCTATGGGAAGCACAACTGTGCTGAATTAAACAGTGTAACTCGCAAGAATCTTGCAGTTGCCAACACACATCATCAGTCACTGTTTTGATGAGGATTAAGATAGGTTTATACAAGAACTGCAGGCTTGTCCAACTTGTGGCCCATGGGCCAGAATCCGCCCTACCAAGGACTCTTATCCAGCCCATGGAGCCACTGCATGTGCTTGTGCGGGCTATGCGGGGCTAGGAACGAGAAAAAAAAAATGCTCATCAGCCCCCGAGTGAGAAAAGAATTGCAGTGTGAACCCTCATCTAAAAAGGTTGGACACCCCTGAGTAAATTCATGTTGTCGACCAATGATGTACTAACATGCAGCAAAAGGCAATCGTGTTCTGTGTGCTTGTGAATGAGGTCAATGAAAAGCCTGCTCACTCAGACCGCTAGTGGGTAGCATTACCTCTGTAGATTGATCTGTTTAATGAGAATGAATTTTGAGAGTTGTGGCAGCCTCTGGGAAACCATGAGAAGGCTCCAGTGTGGAGCTGTTAAGAAATTAGAGACGCTGCCAGAAACAGTTAGACAAACAGAGATTACGTTTAAGATATTTTTCTTTCATTTTGATTTATGACAGCTGCTCCATTGAATCTAAGTGAGTTAATCTTGTCTGAGACAAACATGGAGTCATTTACTTGGTGGAGGAGCACAGTGGTGACTGAGGCACATGTTGTGACAGTGACTGGTGTTGTGGAGACTCAAGTCTGCTAGTGTTTCCTTTTTCTTGGTAAATTTACTGCTTTTGTTTGTTTGTTTAAACTCACTATGATGTTTACGCTGTAAACAAATTAGCTGAGTTGGGAGCAAGTAGGCATAGGCCTAGGTATGAGGCATGGAGACAGAACAGAAGGTGGGATTGCTAGTAAATTTGGGCCTATATGTCCCCCAGCACTGGGTGAGCCTCAGAGGATTCAGGAGGTGTTTTCACTAAACAAACTGTATTCACACTATTCCTTCCCGGGTTTACAGTTTTGGGCTGGAGTAGCCTTCCACATGAACACTGCATCCAGACCTGGTTAGAACCAGGAATTGTTAGAGGTGCCTGAAAATTGAAAAAATAACAATATGAAGTCAGACTTTTTCAAATCTCAAGAAGAGGTTTTGGTTCAAGTTCTGAGTGCAAGCTGAACAACACTGCTGCAGCTGATGTCTGCTTTCAAAAAAATGAAACACTCTTCTGTAAATCTAAATCTTCAAGCAAACCTGTCAACACGGTAAACTTTCAGCCAGGTAATTCCACCATAAAGAAACAAAGTGTTGGAATGGCTGAAGGGATTCACTACACTGAAGTAGCAAATTTGGCAGGGGTTGCATGTCTTGCAGTTGAATTTCCACCACATGTTTAAAGCCTCTGAAGTTGTCACTAGAGGAGAACTAAAATTTCTACTCACTTAAACAAAGAAGCTCACCTCATGTGTGACTTGAACTCTGAAAAGAAAAACAAGGGCTTTAAAACACAATCTAAATACTGTTGTTGTTAATATGACTATTTCTTCCAAGTAATAAAATCAGTCTTCTTTGAAGATGACACTGTGGTATTGTATTCACTAAACAAAC
Organism: Podocnemis expansa; assembly: GCA_007922195.1. Lineage (NCBI taxonomy): Eukaryota > Metazoa > Chordata > Testudines > Podocnemididae > Podocnemis > Podocnemis expansa. Next base: position 7,886,590 of record ML682007.1, read on the forward strand.
ACATTAATAAATTCCATATTTTAAGTCTTTGCTCTGAAACCATACATTGTCATTCTGTCAGTAATTTAGCCTTTTCCATATTTATACACTCCACTGTGGTGTGTCTTTACTCACTTGGAAGCTTAAATGACTTTTGGGAAGGGAGAGAGTGATTAGAAGATTTTAGAGAGGGTTTGCTGTATAGTCAAAGACATGAAGACAAAACACTTGAAAGATAATCCTTATTTATAAATTAGTCTTTATCAGCCAATTGCTGAATTATTCTAGGTGCATATATAATATAGTCATTTCAAAATATGACTATTAAGTGTGTAGCTAATTTGTCTTAAATAAAACCAGTCTCTTAATAAAACATTCATACATAGTTGAATGTCCAGCATTTTTAAAAAGGAAAACATATGTATAATCTCTCTCCCTGTCTATTATTCCAGGATTTTCTGAGCTGTAGATTCAATGCTTGAGGGACTCTTCTGCAACACAAATATTCAAAACTTATTTATTCATTTTCCGACTTCCTACCACCCGTTGCAAGCTTTCTGAGCCAAAAAGAAAATTAAAACTGCCTTTCAAAATTATATGAGCGTAGGATCTGCTATGAGCGTATCTTCTCCAGATTGACAAGTTCCAGAGGAGTAGCTGTGTTAGTCTATTTCAGGAAAACTAACAAGGAGTCCTGTGGCACTTTTAAAGACGAACATATGTATTAAAGCATGAGCTTTCATGGGTTATAGCCCATGAAAGTTCACAATAAAGATTGTTTCAGATGCACTAGGCTCCCTTCTAGATTTTAAACGTAGGGATCAAAGACCCAGAGGAATGATGGGGGTGGTGGAGGAGTAATAGGGTTGTTGATCCGTGTGTTACAGAAATAGCCTAAAGTAACTTCTTGGAGGGACGTGAGCTTGAGGACAAATCTCAGAACCAAAAATATTTATTCTGGGTCTTTCTAATATGAAAAGAAGCCTGAATAAACATCTGAAGTTGTGATTTCTCTCATCTGAATGGCTGTTCCTTCAAAAACACATGTCAGTTCACATGCTGAGAATTGACAACTGCTACAGTTGATTTGTTAGAAAGATGGGCATCTGGAATACAAGAAGACCTTCGCCTTGAAGAAATGCAGGAGGGCATTTTCAAAAGACACAACAGGGCAGTTTGGTGCCCAATTTCCATTAACTTTTGATGGAAGTTGGGCACCAGTATTTATACATGCCTTTGTGTACCTCTTCCATGGTCATGTATTAGGATAGCTGGCTGGCTGAATAATACCTTTCATTATAATTAAGATTATATGTATTTGATTGCTCTGATAGACAGAGTTTATACTGCTCTCCAATGTTTTCTATCCTTGCTTTCATTCTTGGGGGAGAGTACTCCAGTAAGCCCATCTCTTTTCTCTCAATTGTGTTTAGCTTTTCTTCAAAAGGCAACTATTGTATGTGTGTTGTCGTGTGGTGGGTGCAAGGAGAAGCAAGGGCCTGGAAAGGCACACTTGGCTTCCACAAACCAGAGAGAAGGCCTGATTCAAAGCTTGTTAAAGTTTATGGAAAGTCTGTTATCAACTCCAGTGGCCCTTGGATCAGGCGTTATTCTGATGTCACGTTGTTGCTATCATGCTAAGTCAACCTATGTTATGCTAGTTAGTCAAGTTACATTAAAAAAAAAAAAAAAGTACTTGTAGTGGTGTCCACACCTACACTATGTCAATGGGAGATGCTCTTCTGTCACCATACCTTCCACCTCTCATTGAGGTCAGTTACAGGTGTTGACAGGAGAGTGCTGTGCTATCAACTTAGCAAGTCTTCACCAGCCCAGATAAATTGATGCTTCTGCATCGATGGCAATGGTGCCAAGACAGTCCAGTAATGAAGACAAGCCCTGAGTGTAGTAAGGCTAGTCTTAAGTTCCCACACTCTTCTAGCACACATCTCTCTCTTTCTCTCACTTTCAAAAATGTTTATTACTAATGAACAGCCCAATGAAGCCAATTGGTAAGTGGAGGACAGGACTGCATACAAGAAACTGCTGACTGGTCTTTATGCCTCTTGGAGCTGGCTTCCTATCAGAGTCCATTCAGCTCTGACTTTAGATTTGTTCTTTTCCTTTCCTTTTTTGCTTTCTTTTCTCTTTGAGTTTAGTCTGCTCCTCTTTTTCTTTTCCTTCTCTTTGGCTTTATACTTTGCATCTTTCTTCAATGTGCTTCCAGCGTATTCTACCTCAGGACTCTCCTGCATGGGACTGATTCTCCAGGCAAAGTTTCTTAGTCAAACTGATCACTTATGCTGTCAACTTTTTCAGCACACCATCCACCTTATAGTTTGTCCATGATATTTCTAAAGGTCTCAGTATAACCTTTTCCATGACTGTGGAAAGGGAGCTTTTCCCTTGTCATTTCACCAAGACCAATTCTCTAATGAGCAGGACTTTTAAAAAATGTGACACGGGACCAATATCTTTTGTTGGGATCTTCTAGTCTGACCTCCAGCCTGTGAGAGAACTATGCTTTATCTATCCTTTAGTTCTATGCTCTTTGGAGCTTTAATCCATCTTAACTCTGAACACAGAGAAATGACCCTAGTGGTCTGGGGAAAAAGAGAAAGTGAACTAAAAATTGAAGGAAATGAGAGGAGGGATACAGGTTCACTAGCAAGTATGATTAACCTTGTAGCTCTAACAACATTTCCTTGGCATTCATGTTGTGTCACAACTATGGTCAGTTCAGAGTTGTTGAAGCTGTAAATGTGACATCCTTCATTGAAAATACTGTGTAGGGCTGTGGAAAGCAAAGGTGACTGTGACTCTGTGCTAAATATTTAAGTGATGCATTTAAAAGAATTTCAGCTACAAGGATAATATGAAGTCTAATCCCACGTGGCTTTCAAAACACTAGCAACTAGAAGTCAGATGACAGCAACTCCCAGCCTATGTGGCAGAAGTTTATCATGATGTAGAAGTGTTGTGTGGACTGAAAGCAGACTTCTCCTTTTCGTATTACTTTTTTATCTGACTTTTATCATCACTTTCATGTCATTTTTACAGTAAATCAAGAGCTAATTTAACCTCCAAATTATTGTACATTTTACACAATTTCTGCTTTTTAAATCCCTTGTTGTGCAATTTCATCTGGTTTGGAAATGGTATTTTTTGAACCCATGAGTGGGACAATAGGAATTTCTGAAAGAGGAGTGATTGTATTTGATGTGCTGATAAAGGTTTTATTTTTGGTAACTTCTGTCGATTCTGAATGCTCTCTTCTTAGGACAAAGGTTCCATTATAGTCTGGCTTGAAGAGTCATTCGGGTGACTCATATACATTCCTGCTAATTTTGACAGAAGTTTCAGGCATAATTTATCTACCATTGATATGACCAAATATCTTGTGCTTCTCCTTAACCACAATTAGCCAAGCTCTCATCCCTTTGGCAATCGCTTCAGGAAGATGTGTATTTGTTCAAGCCAAATTAAAGGCTTGATTGTGGAGTGAGCTAGAGGGAGGAGGGTCACACACTGACCTGGGAGTGAAGTAATGTGGGTCCAGTCCCAACTCTGCTATTGACTCTCTTCCTTCAGGTGAGTCAGTTACCTCATTTTAAAGTAGGATAATAATAGATTCCTGCATCTGGCTAAAGTGATTCTGGTTCCACTGATGACCAAAGTTGTGTTAAGTGCCAAGCTGTGAGACTCTCAGCTAATGAAGACCTGGGTTAAATTGGTGAGTTACATTACATACAGGGGCTAGTTTTTTTTTACCACTTTTCACAAGTGTGTTTGGAGCATTGCTTTAGGTGTTGAGTAGAACTTTTTGAGTTTTGTCGTCTTTTTAGCATAATGAATTCCACTAAGGCCTAAAATAGAAAATAAGCAAATAGGGGACAATAGACTAAGACTAGTAAAACAATCAATTACAGATTAAGGGAGTGGCAATTACGCATGGGGTAAAATAATGATAAAAACTGGGAATTAAGTGCAACATAAACAAAAACTATTGGGTATTTTTAAAATCATCTGTTATAATCTTTTCCTCCCATCCCTTCTGCAAATTGTTTAGTTGATTGTAAATTCTAGGCAGCAGAGTCTGCTTTTTTTATGTTTGGAAGGTGCCTAGCACACTCATAAATGCTGTTAATATGTAGCAACATGTAGATTATACATGACCCTCTTTCCCGGGCCTTCCTAGCTGGTTTGCAAGCAATTCTAATCACTAAAGAGCCTATTCCTTTTAGAATGGACATTATGGTGGATAAAGCTGAATGTTTTATTGCTTGATTAGTTAGGCAGTTTCAAACTGTTAGTATAATTGAATGTCCAAATTCCTCACTTGCATGTATGTAGAAACAATTGAAAACTTCACACTTTTTGTTTCTTTGCTTTGGGAAACAGTAATCAAGGGTTAGTTAGCAGGTTAAATAAAGTGTCTTGTAAAAGCAATTTTGTCTTTATACCATTATTTGAACTTTAGAAATATATTTTCCTTTTGAGCTAAAAGAATTTGCAAACCTGGCAGTTAAAACCTCTAAGGAAAACAGACTTCCACTGCGAATTATTCCCACCAGGGCTCCTAGATACGTAGTGTCTGACCTAGCATGGCCTATTTTCAGTTTAAATACAACCGGATATCAACTTCACTGCAATCAGTAGTAACATTATCAGGCTGGTAAAATGCACATGGATTAGTGCTTCCTTGGTCTTTTGATGCTTCAGAAATTGGAACTATTTTATATGTGCTCAGAAAAGGCTTTCTGCTGTAGAACAGGGCAAGAGTCAAAAAGCCTTCGAGGCTGAAAGGTCAAAATCTGGTGTTCAGAGGAACATTAGTGTAGGTGTCATTCAGACATTTTTAAGAATTCTCCACAACTTCAAAGCACAGACAACTGGGTGTTCAGGCCATTGGGTCACTTCCTGTAAGAGACTTAAAGTTTCCCAGAAGAGTGTTTATAGAAGTCCAGGATTTAAAGAGGAATGGTGTAGCTGGTGGATTTTAATACATGTGGTGTCATTTTTCTCTTTTTTGGAAATCTGTTGGTGAAAGAAAGAAATGATTTTTGGGGTGGTTGAGGGTTTTTTATAGATCTTATGGTCCCTAGTAATATCTTGCTGATCCTTGTTCTTAAGCAGTGAGAACATTGATTGTGTATATTTTTTGAGCATCACACCTCAGCAACATTTTATTCTCAATAAACTAATTCTATAAATTTGTCAATCTTAGCTCATTACATTTTCCATTTGTGTTTAAACTGAGTAGTATTTTTGGTCAGCAGGTGGTTTTCCATCTTGTCCTTCTGTCAAGCTGTCCAGGTTGTTCTGCACCCTAGAGCCACAGAGATGTGGTTCCAGAGCTTCTTGAAGCACCTGGACCTTCAGCACATAAACCCTCTCAATGGGACAAACGACTCGTAAATCTTGAGCTGGGCTTCCAGGGCTTCTAGTCTGGTTAAAGGAATGATTGTCTTGATGCTCTATTCTTCCAAGGTTTTTCAGCAGCAGGAGCCTTGAACATCCACACAGAAGGGTAGTAACAGAGAATAAGCTAAGGAGAAGGGAAAAGTGTGTGCCTCCCTGTCATAGTGTTGTTGACAAGGGTCTCTGTCCCTTCTGTGTCCCCTCAACAGTTGTTCTTTGCTGACAGGGATCACTTTCACTACCTTCTCTTATGACAAGAAAAGAGAAAGCTGGGTCTGAGGGAAAGTGGGTCTTGTAGAGAAGTGGCAAGTCCCATCCCCTACTGCTTCCCTTCTTACTGCTTATGCAGTGTTTGAACTCTTTCCTTTGCATGGATGTGCCGATATGTGGAATAGCAAGGGCTATTCGTAACCAAAATGGTGCTTTTCTATTTGTTTTGGCTATTCTCAATCATTCCCTGTCTGAGTCTGAGCTGTTTTAGCCATGATACCCAACTCCCTGTCTTGCTTGCATTAGGATTTTTACGACAACCTATTCTCCTTACTCATATGATTGTTGCTTGTGTGTTTGCAGTGTGGTTATAGAAGCTAAGTCCACGGCAATAGGTGGTGCATAAAAATATGTGAAGCAACAAATCAGAAGATTTTTAAGACTTGTTAAAATTGTTCTTTTGATAATTGTAGATCATCATCCAATGCTGTTATTTATGTCACCATAGCTCCTAGGAGCCAGGTCTTAGACCAAGACCCAATTGTGGTGGGCACTGTGCAACCACAGAACAAAAAGGAAGGTTTCTGCCGCAGAGAGTTTACAATTTGTGTAATTAATACAAGAAACAACAGATGGATACAAACAGACTGAATGGGTGATCCAATGAAATAGTATTAGTTATTTGATTGCCTAGCTATCATTGCATGAGCTGCTTGCCTTTTTTTAATAGGCATCCAAGCAAAAGAGAGTTTTGGGGATGGATTTTAAAGAGTCAAAAGGCAGGCTGTTTCCCAACATTTGGCGTTAAGTATTTAGCCCTATGTTTAGTGATGGTTGTCAAATGTACCACACTGTAAAATCAGACCTCCTTTCCAGCAGGAATTGCTGTACGAGACAGGTCTATTGAAGATCAGAAAATGGATGCCGGGTGCAGTCAGAGGTTAGTTAAGCGCCATGTAGTCTCAGAGAAAATACTGTCACTTCGCTGCCCTCAAGCTAGAACTTAATTATATTCTGTTTTCATTAGGATTTTCTCAAATCTTCTTCCTTTCTATTGGTATATGTGTTGGTTTTGTTTTTATTTTTAACAGATTCTCTGCATAGACTCTCCACCTGATTTTAATTAATTAAGAAAAGAGATTGGAAACTTGTCTGTTTTTGTCCAACTCCAAGATTTGATTACAAAACAATTTCTGTGATGGACATTAACCAAACTTCCATTTTTTATTTTTAATGTCAAGTATATTGTAGATCAGGCACTATTTCTACAATCCAATGAATAAGAAATTCAGTTGTCTTTTCCTTATTTGCTAAAAATTTGGACGAATGCTTTGCGGCTTCTGCTTCATCTTCTGAAGGTACCCTTTTAAATCATATTAGTGTTGTGGAAATCACTACCAGATTGCTGGTATATCCAGCTCCTTCCCTGAGTCACATAAGCCGCTAGTTAGCCTTTTACACAGGGTGTAAACAAAAGAATTATAATCAACAATAATGAGATTTTTATGGGTTTGTGAGTTGACTCATACCCCACTGAGTTCTGAGCATCTAGCAAGAGCCTTGCCAATATTTAGGACGGCATCACTGTGTTTTAGCTCATAAAAATATGAAATCTGGAAGCACAGCTGTTGGGTGCTAGTCTCTAGGCTCACTAATAATAATGAGATGACACCTTTCTTTGTTTCTCACTCTAGCATAATTCCTGTGGGCTGAGTAAGGACTTCAGCATGTGGTTCATAGACAAAAGCTTATATGTCACGTTAGACTGGAAAGCCACAAGGGGATCAGGGCTGAATTAATACATTTAGGGGCCCAGGCCTGCTCACTCCTGTGGGGACCCAATCTCCCCACCTCCCCACTGTAGCAGCACCCAGCCTGGGGGTGAGGCTGTGCTTGGCAGGTCTGTGGCACTCCAGGGGTGAGGCATCTGGTGCTCAGCACAGTCTCCAGCAACAGCTCCAAGGCCAGGAGTGGCAGAATGCTGTTGTGCCCAGCAAAGGAGATCAGCCAAGCTTGGCTGATCTCCAGAGTCCCCATCACAGCAGCCCAGCAGTGCTCTACCATTCCTGGTCCTGCAGCCGCCAGTGGAGGCCACACTGCACGCCATCGGGACCTGCCCCATGACCTCTAGCGCCCACAGTGCCGCCAGCTTCCACCTGCAGGCTGCACTGGTGGGACTGGATTTTTCTGGGGTGGGGGCCTGGGCCAGATCAGTGCAGGGGGTTTAGAGGCTGCAGGTATGGGGTTACCCTTTAGCTCAGAGCCTGGAGCTGTAGCCCCCAGAGCCCTGCATTGATCCAGCCTGCAGTAGATGTTTGAGCTATGAAGTTGCTTAAATTGTAGAATGTCAAAGTGACTTAGCTCTCTCCTGACTGAGCAGGCAGCAGCTGACTTGCTCTCAGCCACAGGGGCTGAAAAATTTAATAAGCCTTACCTTCACTGAGTGCAGGGGTGACTGCAAAGCTCTCTTTTGCCACCCTGACTTCCCTGAAACCTCCAGATTCTTGTCCTCCATGATCCCACCACTGTGCACAAGGCAAGCCTTAGGATTCTGAGAAGGGCTAAAGAGAAGTTTTGTATGAAACTCGGTGAGCTGCTTTTCTTTTTAAAGGTTGGTATGTATACATGGTGAGAGCTGAAGGGAGGTTGTGGGTCTTGAGGGCTTTCTCAGCTAGGGTGACCTGAAGTCCTGATTTTTATAGGTATAGTCCCAGTATTCGGGGCTTTTTCTTGTATAGATGCATATTTCCCCCACACCTCCTGTCCTGGATTTTTCACACTTGCGAACTGGTCACCTTATTCCATGCTGCCTGCAACTGGTACTGGCTCTTGACCCTTTTAGCTGTGAAATCAATTGATGCCTGTGTCTCTCCATGGATAAAATTGCTAGAAATGCTTTGCCCAAATGAAAGCTGTGATTGCCATTTAGGGGCCCCAAAGGTGACTTGCTAATGACGTGCTCACCAGAGCAGTGGTATTCAACCTTTTGCCAGCAGATGGCGAACTGCTGATAGGATTTAATGACATCTGCTGTTCATGATGACCCATTGGGAACCATTGCACTAGGGTGACCTTCAGGTCATCTCCGCCCAGAATAAAATGAAAGGATGTTTTATGACAACTATGGACTCTCACCAGGAAAACTTTCCCAGTAAGTGGCAGGAGATGAATTTGCTTGCATAGCTCTATGCAGGTTGGCTGGTGAGACAAACACCAAGCTGGCAGGTTGTATAACCAAGAGCACTAACAAGTTTTGAGGTTGCACTGGCTAATATTAATAGGATTGTTACTTAACTTGGTTTTACATTCTCCCAACAGCTATGGCAAATGTTGTTTTCCCCCTGCCTTTCAGCTGTACCAAGTACCTCTTTCAGGAGGAACCGGGAAATCTCTGAATATATATCTGCTATGAACATTTGCACTTCTGATGATGTAGCGAATCGGAGAGGCTTTGTTGGTTGCTGTGTATTTTTCAGAGAGTAGAATGTTCTTTTGGCCTCTATGAAACATCAATGGGTGATTTCTTCCTTACCCCGGCCCACAAATACCATCTTGCCCTGTGTCTGGTTTCTGGGTACCTAGCTTTCAAATACAAATAGATTCATCTATATGCCAAAAAGTACATTTGTTGGAGTGCCACCACAGTTGCTGCAGAACAGAATACATGCTGGTTAGTTACTTCAAGAAAACCTGCAGTGACCCATTCCAATGCCTTCTACAGTTTAATGGGTATTAACTAAAACTGAAGAAACAAGGAGTCTGGTGGCACTTAAAAGAATAACAAATTTATTTATTGCATGAGCTTTTGTGGGAGAAAACCCCATTTTGTCAGATGCTAGAGATGCAAAATTGACAGAATGGGGGCAAAAATGCAGGGGAGTGATAGAATATGAGGGGGGAAGTTGATACTGAAGGTTCTGGATGCTGTTTTACAAGTAAAGGATTACAAGACTTTAAACCACAGATTAAAGCACTGCATGGTATAAGGGTTCCAAAGGCATGAGCTTGAGCTGTCTGTATTACTCTTATTTTTTTCACCATCATCATCATCATCATCATCAAAAAAAAAAAAATGCCGAGGCTGCTCTAGATGAGTTGACATATCCCCTTAAAGACCTCTGCATACCTCCAGGATACATGTACCCCTGATAGAGAACCACTATTCTAGTCTTCTAACTCATTTATATATCTACAGTGTATATGAACTACCAATCTATGGTCTTGCTCTTGTGTCCTGTGTGAATGGACCATTGATGCAAGTAGGAATTGAGTGTGGACCCAAGGTCCTTAGTCAGAAAGGTAAATGGAAGTTTCCTCCTTTAATTAATATTGTTTTTAATGAAGAAAACGAATGATCTGCTCTTCTATTTAATTAGGTGGAGTTGAGCAGTTTCAAAAATGAATCTATAGATTGCAGTTTTCCTTCAGTTTAAGCTGGAGAGGAAAGATGAGGCAGTTGAAAAGGAATGAGAGTCCATCGTGGAGGCAGGACGTTCTGTTCTAACTCACTCGTATGCTACTGCAGGCCAGTGGTGGAGCATTGCTAGGTGATTTACTGAACTTCTTTGTTGAGGAAAACAAATGGCAAAGAAAGCAATAAGATGTTGTGTCTTCAGAGTTTTGAGATAGCCTTTTCCTCCTTTCTTCTTGGCAATACTGTGGAGACATGGTTTCCTAACTCAGTGGCCTCAGGCACAAGGAAATATATTTTATGACACACTTACTTAGCTTCATGGAATCAGCTGAAGGTTAGTCATAATCAACTTGCCCATGACTTGCTTGTACTGATCTAATTTTTGTTGATTACTTTGGGTTGTGAATACAATGATAAATTATTAGAAAATTCATAAGCACAGTTCAATTTTTATTCAAGAGATTTTATTGTTGCTGTTTGGGTGACTGCTTCTGTTTTCCACTCTGGGCTAGTTAGCCTTCTATGCTGATGAGATGGGATGTGCCCAAATGGTTTTTTCTATGTGCTGGATATGTAACTGGCAGTATTTAAGGGCCAGCACATTCTACTTAGCAAGCAGGATCTGTATGAGCTCTTGAGAAGATGCTCATATTACACTGCTAGGAGAAGACCTGGAGTTGTTTGCACCTATCTTTAAATTTTGATGTTCCCTTCTAATTATTTACAACTACCTAAGCACAAGTGTGTGGTGTGGGTGGAGAGGTCTTTCTGGTTAGCAAAAACTCCATCTTCCCCCAGCCCTGTAACAGATCAACCATTCAAGTTAGCATTTGAGAAACCATTTTTGGTAGCATTCTGCACCATCCATTCTGTTTTGGTTAATCATGTGGCAGCGGTGCTCCTCCAAGCAAGCTTGCGATTCATGCTTTATGTGCCAGCTCAGTGACCATTTTGAGAAGCATCAGCTCCAGAAGATGGAGTGACAGCACTTCAGGACCTTTTTAGAAGCCAGTTGTTTATTCTGATGATTCAGTGTATGAGTAAAGTTTCCTACACTAATGATTGTGGTTTTGTTATGGTAAAGTCACTTCTCGGTAAGCTCATCTTCAGCAGCAAATTTTCCATTCAGTGATTCCATATTGGCCAGGATACTCAACATAGAGTTGCTCAGGGCTAGCTTGTGGTTAGCTGCACACACAGGGAAGAGGAGAAAATACGCAAGAAGAATTTCCTTCTCATGAGTATGCACACAGGTTAGTCACAACCATGTGCAAGGTATGCCAGAGACCAATGACTACCATGGCCTTTATGTCCCTAGACAGAGTGAGGAGGACTTTGTAGAACCTGGCCATTCAGTGTATGGCATTATGCAATTTCTAAGACTTCCAGAAATGTTCCTGCTCATCTCAGACTGCTACACACAACAAACAGATGAAATGATTAGGAGAGGCAAAGCTATTTGCCTTGTCAATGCACTCACTCAGTCATTATGGAAAATTTGTACAACCATTTAAACCAGCAGCTCTTTATCAGAATAGATACTGCAAAGCAAGTAAAAAATGCCTGCAATTACAGTAATTTAAGTTGCTGCGTATTTATCAGATTTTTAAAATAAATTTAATTCTGAGATTGCATGGTCTGGGACAGCAGGGAGAAATTAACAGGAAATAGTTAATTTCTCTGCAAATCCATATTTCATATCAACACCTGTACCTATGCAGTGAGTGAGAGGCTAATATACCAGGCTTTTGACTAGCACGATGTGCACACTTCTCATAGTTAATGAAGCAGTACGAGAGTGTCGGTGAACAATGTGGCATCATGGCAGATTGTGGAGACACTTTCAAAAGCTGCTGTAATTAGTAATTACCCATAAAGTCAAAGTACCTGTCTTTTTAATTGAGTGGCCACTGTATTTAATCCTAGAATAGGCAAAACACCTGAACATATTACTATCTGGGAAAGAGACCAGAGGGTTTTATATATCTTACATATCTCTTTAAAAACTAGGACCATTTTATATGTCTCAAGAATTCTAGGACTATTGAGCAATACGAGCATTGAACACCTAAGGGTTTTGGTTCATTCCTTTTCTTTTTAACTTAAGCCTATTTGCCTTGTATCAACCTGAGGATGTATTATAGTTGCACAGAACTGTTTATGGCTATACTTGTGACCTGGGCAATGGCTGCTTTGTTATCTCTATGAAGATTTTAGCATCTGCTACACATTTGTCCATGGCAAGAATGATGATTCCCCAGGGAATATCTGGCGGGGGCAAAGATGATGGCAGACCAGGGAAAAAAGCACCATTTGGCACATTCCAAATCAAAGCAGCCCTGATCAGTGGAGGGCAGTGTCATTTGGGGATGATTTACATAGTCACTCTTGCCCTGGATGGTGGTGTCTGTTCTCAATATGCTGCTTAGCTTGTAAAACTTGGATGCAGCCTAACTAATTAACCATACTGTGTGTTTTAAAACATGTTTAAGAAAAGAAATGTGGAGAAAGAACAGATTCCTTGTGTTTTATGCTGTAGAATTGTGCTGCAAGCCAGAAATGGTGGAGCAACATTTTCCTTTGACATGGGTGTGAAGAGTTTGAGGTTCAACTCCGGAAAAATAGCAAAAGGGTAATTTCTTAAGAGAGTGAAAATTAGGAGGGAGCTATTGTTGGGTTTGTGTAAGTTCTGGCTAATGCTTGGGGAGCAGGTCTGTTTTGACTTGCCTTCCAATTTTTGGTGTTTCCCATACTAATGTGGTCATGTGCCTTTTTCCCAGGAACAAAAGGCACATCAAAGAGGTCAAAAGACTAGTTCATTTTCCTTTCTTCTCTTCATTTTGCAGACTAACAATAGCTCTGTGAGTAACCTGAAATGGCTAGCCAGAGCCTTTGTTGGTGTATATCAGCATAGCTCTATTGACATCAAATAGTAAACTAAGGCCTACACACTGTTTATGTATTGGTAAAACTATGTTGATTGGATAATTTTTTGAAGTATAATTATATTGTTAAAACCCATAAAGCAGACATGGTTACACCATAGAAAGGTATGGGGATAAACTGTACTGGTATAACTGCATCTGCGCACAGGATAGTGGTTTGCACTAATTTAACTGTAGTTAACAATACCCATATGGTTAAAGCAGGTAGACTACAGGGTGTAAGGTTTTGGTTTGGTTCTTAGGTCTCCTACAGGCTGTAATCAATATCCTTCACACTTCTGCAACTAAACTTTTTTGTTTCCCAAATTACTAACTATGGATGCAACCCAACAGACAATTACACCTGAATAACTTTCCCCATGAAGGATTTTCACTGACTTTATTGGGACTCTTCACATGCTTAAAGCTTTTGTGTGCATAAGGTGTTCACAGCATCATACATTGTGGGATTGAGGAACAATGTTGGTCATGGTTTTCTCTGAACGAGAAGGATCATCAAAGACAAGGAATTCCTCAAGCCAGAAGTAAAATCTTCCTTCTCATTCTCCAAAAGAAAAATACAATCTCAAATTTTGAGTGTCCTACTAAGCTACTGAAGTTTGTTTTCTAGTTTTGTTCTGTGGAAGTTAAGTTAGATCTCTTCAAAGGTACCAGACAAAACGGCTTATTGTGTCTTCCAGCCTTTCCGTTCTATCTTTGCTGCAGCACTGGATTTTCTATATAAAACTGAAATTTTTCAACTGTGAAACAATTAATTGTCTGCTCTTATCAGCATTTTAGTGGGAAAATTTATTAAAGCTCTGATACGTTATCTTAAACTATGGGTACTCTTCCTTCCATTTAGGTGAACTTTGAACTTTTCATAGCTGCTGTGATATACTTTTCAACAGGGCTTAGACTAGTAGTAAATGATCACATTATGCTCTCTATTAAAAATCTGGTCATCTTACATTAATCATGTACTGTACCTCCATAAAATAAAATGTCACTTTATCCATGCTGCATCTTTAACTTGTTTATATGGTCACTTCTTGATAGTTTAACTCCAAATCTCTGGCTCTGTTTAAAAACTAAATGCATCACCAATTTATATTTTAATTACTAAATAATAAATATTAGTTCATTTTAAAAATTAGAGGGAGTGTTTATTTTAAAATGTTTGTACCATGTTTTCCACCTAAACTCTAGTGCTGATTGAGAGAAGTATAGTAGGTGATAAATTGACTAGCAGTCCTGAAGTTTTTAGTTCCATGATGCTAGATAAGCAAAATGATGAAGTAGCATAAATGGCAGCAGGTACAGAAATGGTGTCAATTGAAGTTCTTTCAACTTCATCATGTTTAGGTTTTATCATTAAAACAGGTGAGAATTGTAAGTGTTTTTCCCAGCATGTTGTTATCCCTTTACAATGGTACCTGTAATGCAGAAAGTTTTAATAGTTTAAAAAATAAATTGTCATCCTGTTGTATGATACGTTGCCAAGTTCCAAAGGGGCAGCTGTGTTATTCTAGTCCGATAAAACAAACAAGGAGTCCTGCGATACTTAAAGACTAGCAAATTTATTGATTGCATGAGCTTTTGTGGGAGAAAATACCACTTTGTCACATCTGTTCTATTTTATGATGTTTCATATACCTTTTTATCACTGTTTAGTATCAAGACAGTCTCGTCAAAGTATTGCAATACTATATATGCAACTGATTTTTCTCACACTCCCTGCCCCTCTCCCCTGATAGTTTATGCACTTTTCTGTAAAAAGTGACATTGTCAGTGTTCATCTTTGTCATCAAATAACAATCCCACAGAGGGCACTGAGAATTAAGAAACCCTGAATTAGTGCATGGATTGAGGGTACAAAATAAAGTCTCATTTCCTATATAACAGAGAGGCATCTCTGCCCAATATGTGTTGGCTAAAGAGAAAATACATGTTGAATCTTATCTTCCTCTTTCTCAGCAGCTTCTGGCTGTACTATCTCCAGATTTGGAAATATGTCATCAGTGTATTATTTCAAATGGACATGTTCTGTTTACCTGTAGCAATCTGATGCAGTCAAGGTTTGGAAGAGAAATGAATAGGTGGCATTAACTACAGAATTAGAAGTAAATATTCACAAGAGCCATTTCAAGTCAGTGTGGATCAAACAGCAAGTTCCTGAGTTGGAGCAATAAGACACATGAGATATAAAAATGAGAGTCTTCTCAGTAATTTTTGTAGCTAATACAAGCCACGCTTGGTGACTGTAGAATATTTATTGGGAGTGAGTTCCAGTATAGGACCTGTAGGCAGCTTTTTGTTCAATTTACAAAATTACATTTCAAATCACTGAACACAGGGGGAGGGGGGTTGACTAGGCCAGAAGACAAATGTACTCAAGGTACAAAGAAGGCATTTATGCTGGAGATGTACCCACTGAAAGCTTCAGGCAGTGCATCAAAGTATTTTCTTACTAATATTTATTGGGTGTTACTGTGGCGTGCTCTTGTTATTGTTTGCACTTTCATGGGAGAACATCCCACTTCATCAGACGTGCCACAGGACTCCTTGTTTGTTTTTACTGAACTTGACTAACACAACTGCTCCTTGTGTGTTTGGCACACATTTATGAGTGATCTCTGTCCTAAGGATCATGCAGGAGTGGGTGACGTGTTGGCTTGCTTCTGCTCCAACTTTTTGTAATGCTGCTTGTGAGTCTAGCCTGCCCATGAAGACATTTAAAAGCCCTTGTTGGTAAAAATCAAGTTCTTCCATATGTGGGGGTGGAAGGCGAAGAGAAAGGTTAGACTGTGACGTCTTTGTTCTCATATAATGTTATACGAGATACTAAGTACTCAGTATAATGGGGCCCCTCTCTTCAGATTGCTAGCTCAGTACAAATATTAAATTACCTTCATAAAAACCCAACTTTCAATCAATGCGCTTTCCTGTATAAAAGAGGAGGTAGTTAAAAAGCAGCAAAAATGTCAAGAGACAAAATGTAGTTGGACACCAAAGGGCATTGTTTCAAATGCAACTTTGGCTCATCCTGGAAACTAGCAGACAGCTCTTGACCATGGAGTTAATGTTCTTGAGGCAAGATCCAAAGGGGGTAGCTGTGTTAGTCTAGTTCAGTGTTCTTGAGGCAGATATTTATGGGAGTAGCTCCCTGATAAGTTGAATTAAAAGGTACCCACACTGAATAACATACTAGCATGTCAGAATGGCTTCTAGTGCCGGTAATACATGGGAAAGAACTCTGACCATGACCGCTAATCTTTTTTGAGGTTTACTGATCACCAGCTTAGGGGTGCTGTCCTGCGGTCTTGGCTTTGAAGGCAAAAGCTTTTAAAACATGGGAAGCGGCACCATCCGGGACATCAGTGTGAGCAGGCCATGGCTGTCCTGAGCTATCTGCTTTTGTCTGTGCTTCATGCATTATTAAACCTCTTTGGAGTAAGGCTGCAGGTTTGTTTCTGAAGACCAAGGCCAGCCTTTGGTTCATTAGAAAGAGGAAACTCTGTGAGAAAAATGTACTTACTCCTCTCTCCTCCCCTGTTCAAGCCCGATGCTGGCACTTTGTGTGGCATTTCTGCTGAATACCATGAAGTCAAAGCACTCATCCTTCCTCAAAGCATGCTTAAGGAAAGAGAGACAACATCTGAGGTGGACATATAGAAAATACAAATTAATATTAATTAGGGACTCAGGGAGAAAAGGTCATTGCTGTAAAGAAGTCACCAGCTCTTATGCTGTGGGAAGAAATGAAGTGCTGCTAAGGACTGACTTCAGGTGGAGTTGAGGGCACTCAGCATCTTGTTAGGAGGCACTCAGCATCTTGCAGGATTCTGGATGAGGCCTCAGTTCATCATAGCATTTACACATGACTGTACCTTTGAAGTCAATGAGACTTGAGTACATGCTTAAGCACATCACGGAATAAGACTGAACTGCAGACCTGGAGGCTTAATGATCAGCTTCATTTCATATGATGTATGTAAAACCAAAGCAATGAAATTCTGTGGCTAAATAACTCCATTCAGTGCCGTCTTCAAAATGCAACAATGAGCCAAGTATCTCTTCAGAGTTGGATTTATTTAAAGTTCTACTAGATTTCCTGCAATTTAAAAAATATAAGTTTGTGGAAGGAGAAGTGTCAGAACTCTGGTACGGATCAAAAGAGCTTCCTTTTAAAACAGTGTGAGTGCACATGTATAGATGATGCACAGGCATTTGTGCTGTTCTTTTTATTTCCTAGTTTTGAGACAATGATTGTGCTGGCATCAATTCATGGAGAATCATAGGACTGGAAGGGACCTCAAAAGTTCCCCTGCCCTTATGGCAGGACTAAGGGCTTGGCTAGACTGAATGCAGCAAATCTGCTAGCTCAATTAAGGTGTTACCAGACCAGTAGAAGGGACTGTGACAACCTGCTCAATTAATCAGGGAGTTGATCCATTAAGCAGCCCCTCAACAGGAGCAGTGTGAGTTGAAGTGAAGGCATTTTATTTCTGCTCAGCACAGGACCCACCAACTGTTAGAAAGGTGAAGGGATATACACAAGTTATTTTACGTAACTTGTGTATATTTCTTCTACTGCTGCTGAAAACAACAGGAAGTATGTATGTAGTCTGAGTGAAAGCAAAGTCAGATGCAGATGTATCACTTTGATTTTTGTAAAACAACATTGACTTGCAGTTAACTAACTGAATTACTTTAACAGGTAAAAAATATCCTCAACTTTAGTAAATCCAGTTATGATCTTTCCAAAAGGGGGAGAGGTTGGTTTTAAGAGTTATTTATTGGAATAATTTGGGCTCTTTATTTGGAGGGGAAAAAAGCATGGAGGGGACAAAACTTGGAGCTCTCTATTAATCACAATGCTCATGCTAGGGAGATGATGTACTTTTTAAAATGTTAATAGGTTGAGGATATCCTTATGATATGCCCAGAGAAGCATCTAAATTTGAAAAGGGACCAAAGAAGTGTCATTACAAATGAATCAGGGTACGGTACATTTTTCTGTCACTGTAGCTAACCTGCTGGCTGTGTGGCAAAATTATTTATTGAACTGTGCAAACAGCCGTCCTTAGAAATGCCGTCTTGAAACCAGCTGTGTAAACATTTTAAATGCATTTTTGACTTCTGATTATTATTCTTGTCCCCTTTTGTTATAGGAGATTATTCACTTCTTGTTAGTAAATGAGTTCTCTCTTCAGCCTCTCATAAAGAAATCACTATTCCATAGGTCCAGATATAAAGCTGAATGAAGGGAACTGAATGTAAGAACAAATGAGGACTCTGGTGGCACTTTTAAAGACCAACAGATTTATTTATCATTTGAGCCTTAAAGGGAGAGAAGTCCACTTCATCAGATGGAGTGGGATTCTCTCCTATGAAAGCTCATGTGATAAATAATTTTGTTAGTCTTTCAAAGTGCCACCCAAGTCCTTGTTTGTTTTGCTGGACTAGACTAACATGGCCACTCTTTTGGAACTGAACATAAGGAGCCTCAGTTCCCTCCATTCCTCACTAGAGAACCCTATTTCACACAAAAGAACAGTAACTCCACTGGCTGGGCAAGTCCTGCTTCACTCATAAAGCTTTTGTGGTCAGATCTAAATGATATTTCATGCAGTTCCCTAACTTAATTCAAAGAATCATGACTTCAATGTAGCTGGCAGAGCCTGAACACATTTTACTGAGATTCCTATCCTCGGCAAAATAACAGAATTGCAGAGGGTAGAGATGGAAAAGTTCAGACTCACCCCCATCCCCTGATCTGTGATCGTTACTTATGATGGATTTTCTTGTCCTTTGTTCAATCTGTTGCTTCCTCTAGGAAGAGCATTCCACTGTCAAATACACTGGCAATTTGGACTGCAAAAAGTCCAGTAGTGTGTCACCCTGTGCACTGTGTGGCCTCAGTCCTATTCTTATTGAAAAAGTGGGAATTTTGCAGTCAACTTCAAAGATTACAGGATTCTCCACTCCAGCATTTAGAGTAAACAGTCTATTTTAAGCTGCTTTATCTCTTTTGCATTCAAAGTATAGGCACAGCCTTCAAATCTGTGAAAAAAATCATAATGTATTAAAACCAAGTGTGATTTATGTACATAAATATAAATCTGAAAGGAAGGAATCTGTTTTGTTTTCCTGTTTTGTAGTTAGGGCTGTTGTTGTTTGTTAGCCAGCATTTGTTTTTTCTTTCACTCGTATTATGGACTTGTCCTCTAGTCATGAAATATTTGTTCAACTCTGGTTAACATAGAAATGGATAGAGAAAATGAAGTGTGTGAAGAGTTAAGCTCCAGAAATGTAGCAGTTGCCATGTCAGAATAAACTAATGGTTTATGTAGCTCTAGTATCCTGCCTCAACAGCAGCCTATATCCGATGCTACTGAAGCAAAGTGCGAAGACATGGTACGAGACTAAATTGCTCAGTATGGGGGAAACTGCTGTCTGGCCCCCAACTAGTGATCATTTTATGCCTGGAAACATGAGGACTGATACCGTTCAGCTTTTTACATTAGCCAGTGTATCTGGAGTGGCTGGGCTCATTCATATCTGTCTGATCTGCAGGATTAAAAAGAAAAGCCTGCCTAAAGTTGGACTTATTTGTTAAGTCTAGTTTAGTCATATAAAGGTAACAGATTCCTGGCCAGGACCTTGTGTGCAATCACCTATGTCATTCCTACTTTCAGGACTGAATATATTTCATTCCCTCCATACCATGGATTAGACTGGTTGTTCTCCTACATGCTGTTTCTAAAATGAATGGCTTCACACTTGATGACCAGTTCAATATACAATATCTGAACAGGCCTGACACGGGTCTTGCACTGTGGCACCATCTCCCTTAATTCATGAATTTCAGTACTTAGCCAAGAATCTTGTTGGCTTTCTTCTTCAGTGTCCTATTTTAAGTGTAGACTTCCAGAGATAATTTTGTAGCTCTGTTTAACAATATCCCATACTTACTGCATACTTCACTTTTTGATTTAATTTAAATAGGCTGGGATTTCCAAATCACCAAAAGGGGGGCAGGGGGAGGTGCTTAATTCACCTAGGCTCTGCTGAAATACTCTGCCTCAATGACTGAATGATATACTCTTTGCACTAAAGAAGAAAGAAGCAAGTGACAAATTCATCCCACTTCTTAATCTCCAATATCCTACAGCAGTTTGTGCTTCTGAATTAATAGAGGAAATGTGACTTTCTTGATTAATTATAGAAATAATTGTAGAAGGATGGAAACCAAATACACATTCAGTGTTCTACTTGCTCATCCAGTTGGTTTGTTGCATCTGAAATCTTACAAATAAAATTCTTGTTACTGCAACATCAAGAACATATGACAAACTGCCAGACGTGTGTGCTCTGCCTATTATGTCTTCTATAATCTGATGGTTCAGGAGTTCTTGCGTTGAAAAAAAATTTGAGTTTGAAAGGTCCTATAAAGCATAGATTCAAAAAATCAGTTTCACCTCCAAATCTAGAGGATAGAAAGGGGTATTGTTGTGTATTATACAATCTTAAAATATTGTCTGACTCAGTGATGACATAAGTACCTGTCATGAAATCTCAGTCCAACCAAGGCCAGAAGACAATTGCTCAGAGATAGCAGGTGGAATTCAGAAAAGTTTGGAAATACTAGACCTGATAATATTACATTTTTATGCTGCCTTTCGTCTTAAAACATTTTACAAGCCTCATACATCTGATAGAAAGATCAGTCACCCATTGCTGAAATGCAGCTTGATAGACAGATTGAGGGAAACAAACACAGTGGCTCTTTAACAGTCCCCATTAACACAGCATAGGAAATGAATGTGAGAAGTGTTTCCCACAGAAACCACAGAAGGAACTGTTAACTGGACAGAATGAAGTTACACAGCTGGAATGTGGCTGGCGTGTAACACCCCTAGAGGGTTGGGGCCAAAGTCTGTATTTGGGATATTCCTGCCACAGGGTAGACATGTGGTCCACACAGTGTTATATGTAACATACTTTATAATGCATTATCAAAATTGTGATGATTAAAGAAAGATGGATATAATGACAGGTTTAATAAGGCAGAATAAAGACAAGTTAATAAGAGGAAAATCTGCAGCTGATGCAGTATGGTTGCAGTTTGCTAAAACGATGGTAGCCTGATCTGTTGAATGATGACCAGACATTAGAATGGACTTAACCATCTGTCTAAGTCTCTCACCAGATGGAATGGGCTGGGTGGGTATCCTGAATGTTAACCTTTTCAGAACTCAACCTTGGATGCCTCTGCTTTTTTTAGGTAGCAACTCTTTTAGCTAAACCACGAGGGAATCTGCTCTGGCCAAGCTGGTAGGACACGTGCAAGAAACATCACATCTGGAATTTGTAGAATCCATATTTTCCACTGTCTTACCCTTCCATTAGTGCATCTGTCAGCCAGACATTACAGCAGACTAGCCATAAGGTTTGTGTCAGGGACAGGATTTGTGCACCATGTACATTGCTACAGATGAGACTCAGAGAAGAACGAGTAGCAGGTCTGGCAAGTAAACTAAAAGGGGCAACTACCTAGGGCTAGTTGAAAATTTTCCATCAGAACTGTTAGTTGTTGGAAAATTGAGCTTTCCATTCAGCTCCAGTCACTCTTCCCCCCCCCCACCTCCTTCCCACAAAAAAGGGTTCAACGGCCTTTTTTTTTTTTTTGAACAATTGACTATTTATCCGAAAATGTGTTTGGCTAAAAACAAAAAATTCTCCTTTGCATGCTTGCTCATGTTGATTTCAATTAAGTGTGTGTATACCTCATGCACGGTTGTTGGAGAGCTTTTCCCCCATGTGGTACCTGTGGGGTCAGCTCTAGAGCCCCCTGGAATCATGCCTTCATGATGCCCTCTATAGAGCTCTGCCAATTCTCTACCTCTTTCAGCTCCTTCTTACTGCCCGTAATGGTCAGCCATAGTCTCTTGCTCAGCAAGGGCCTTTCCTCCAGTGTTCTTCCCCTTCTTACTGCAAACGGTTAGAATAAGTGACACCTTAAACAGCAGGGTCTTTTAATATTTTCAGTTAAGTTGCCCCTGGTTATGATTTCAGCTGTTCGCGTGGCTACTCAATCTTTGTGAACCACACAGAAAGTTGCTTCTTCAGGGGCCTTGGCAGACTGTTCAATCAAACACACCAGCTGGTTCCCCAGTGGGACCTAAACTTGGTTCTGTCAGCAATTACAAAACCACCATTCGAGCTGTTAGCCACCTGCTCCCTCCTATAATAACTCTTGGAAGATAGCCTTCCTCATGGCCATCACATCAGCCAGAAGAGTCTTAGAACTCAAAGCCCTGCTCTCAAAGCTTCTGCATATGACCTTTTTCAAGACAAGATTTGACTGCAGCTGCAGCTGCTCTTCTTCCTGAAGGTTGTATCACAATTCCACTTGAACCAGGCTATTTTCCTCCCTGTTTTTTATCCCAACCTGCACACCAGGAGCCAGGAACAGAGGCTTCACTCCCTGGATGTCTAGCAGGCATTAGCATTCTGTGTTGAGAGGATGAAACCCTTTGGAAAGACTTCTCAGTTCTGACCCAGTAGCAGACAGAATGAAGGGCCTTCCAAGTTCCTCCCAAAGGATCTCATCATGGATTACATCATGTGTCAAGGCCTGTTATGATCTGGAGAAGGTCCCAGCTCCAGTGATGACAGCCCACTTCACAGGAGCCCACGCAACCTCAACAGCTTTCCTAGCAAGAGTCCTAGATCAGGCAGCTGTACAACAGCAATGTGGTCATTCATCCACACCTTTGCAAAAAACTGCTATCACTCGCTGTGCCAGAGACAATGTGGTGGTGGGTAGAGCATTACAATCAGTTACCTGTTGAACTCCAACTTAGCCTTCTGAGGAGCTGTTTGAGAGTCACCTAATTGGAATAGACATGAGCAAACACATGAAGAAAAGACCGTTACTGATCTTTGCTGTTCTTCAAGGTGTGTTGTTCACGTCCAGTCCAAGATCTGCCCACCAGCTCCCCTGTCAGTCTACTGTCAAGAAGGGTCTGAAGAGGCAGAGAATTGGAAGAGGCCTATATAGCATGCCATGAAGGTGAGAGTCCAGGAGGGCTTCAGAACAGACACATCTCAAAGAACAAAAGTTGCAAGGGTCAGAAACCATCTTATCCATACTGTGCTTGGTATTATTTGAATGTGAGTATAGTAATGGGTCTTTTAGCTTACCACTTTCATTTCCAATTTAGAGGCGTTCAAGAAGCATATATGTATAGTCATGCTCCGCAGAATTGTGCTTCAGATTAATGATCCCATTTTCTGTCCTTTTCATCTTTCTAAAACTGAGCTGGAAATATAGAAAGATTCTCTCAGGAGTACAAAGGGCTGACTGTTGCATAAAATTTTGCAAGGTTAGCATACAAACAGACTGCAACAAACATGGTCACTTCACTAAGCATAATTCTGAACAAAAAGATTTGTACTTAGCATGTAACTGATCTGGATCATAAAATGACTTGAAGACTGTTTTAGCTTAACTAGGCCAAAGTAATGTCAACCTGATTAGCGCTTGATAATAAACATGCTTCTGATTTCTGAAATCACTATTGTATTATCTGATTACAGCTGACGTAGTTGGCGAAAATCCAGCCTCATTTCTCACAGTATCCTCCTTCCTCCGACAAGTGGAGCTGGAATGTTCCCAAAAAAAAAAAAAAAAGCTTTGAAACAGACCTGACAAGTCTCATGTTAGCAGTCATGTGACATGCCAAGGACATGATCATCTACCAGAACCTTTCA
This sequence comes from Podocnemis expansa, assembly GCA_007922195.1. NCBI lineage: Eukaryota > Metazoa > Chordata > Testudines > Podocnemididae > Podocnemis > Podocnemis expansa. The sequence continues at coordinate 7,910,320 of ML682007.1, forward strand.
TTTTCTCCTAGGAGAGCATGAGTTGGTTTTTGTTCCCTTAAGGTGGCTTCCCCCTTCTCCTAATGTGTGTCTCTTTCCAGCTGCAGCTGAAGAAACAACTGGGACAACAGTAGCATGAAAAAACTTTTTCAAAAGATTTCTCTAAAGAATTAAATAATTTCTAAGTGTCCATGGCCTGGGTGGACAGATTTTTCAATGGTCTGCTACCTCAGAGGGATGAAATTCTCCTAGCAGATGAATGCTGTGAGGTCTCTGAGATGTTTCTTTTGTCATACGCTTATGTAAATACTGCTTTTGGAACAGATGTTCACTTCCTCATTTAGCACTTGTAACACTGAATAATAGAAAACAATCTGGCAATATAAAAACATCCTATTGTCTTATAGAACTGGCTTTTTATGTAATAAATCATCTTGCTTGATAGCTGTGTACAGTTTGTTTAATGATAACTTTTTTAAAAAAACAAAAGCAACCTCTTCATAGTCTGAAATTGTGTCTGTTGTAGAATTATCTCCAACAGATGGCATTGCTGGAACTAAAATGCAGCTCACTGGAAATCAGTTCCAAGAAAGGGCTATTGGAAACTTGCATATATAGAAAAGCTAAAACACAGAATATACAAGGTTGCTGGAATTTTCCTTGTGCCACATAGTTATAACTATCTGTTTATAAAATTTTATTTATTTTTTTTTAAAAAAACACTGTTAGGAAACTTCAGAAAGTTTTTCTACTGCGTTGGGATGAGCGCTGAAAAGCTAGATGCCATGAGAATGATCTAATGCACAAGTCAAGTGCTAGGTAGGGATCATCTATTCGAGATATGGTTTAGTTTACTTCTGGGCAGCTGATGTGTATTTAGTGCCCAAAACCCAAAAGGTTATAATAAAGTGAGTCTTGTTACTGGAATTGATTGATTCTGCCCAAGATTCTGTTCTCCAGATGCTATAATATATATGTACTCTAGATCTGTTTCTTATATTCACCATAACTGCTGTATAAAGGCTAATATAGGAAATTATTTTTTTTAATGTCTTCTGCACTGCAAAAACTAGAAATATCTTCAACCGGATGAGACACTTGGGAAGTAAATCTGTACAATAAATATATAAATAGTCAAATCTTTGTTCAGCGCTATCAAAACCAGCAAACTGTTCTGGCGTTCTCTGAGCACTGTGTGTTTCCAATGTCAAAGATGGTTTCTTCCATCAGCAGAGTCCTCCCTCCTACTGGGGAAAAAAACACATGAGGCTCAAGCGTTTGTGGAAGAAAAGTTCAGTGAGTTTGCAAGCAGGCCTGATGGCTACTGGGAGAGGTTGACCCAGTGCTACTGTTCTTACAGGGTTGGAGTTACTAAGCTGGATGCCAGACCGATTGAGCAGGTCTTGATTGACTGCTCAGGTGAACCAGAAACATCAAACTGTTGGCAGCAAGTTTGCCGCTGTCATTATACATTTAGCCTCAGGCAGCGCCATCGCCATTTGCACCTTCATCGGCAGTTGGATTGATTGGCTATTAAAATGGAACTTTGTATGCCACGGGTGCGTAAATAATGAGTTTAATGGCTTGCTGGAAGCTCTGAAAAATCAGAAAGGGGGAAAAACATTTTGTTTCTAGTCAAACAGTAAATGAAATTTGGTTATTCAAAATGTGGGGAAAAAACTGTTTTGTGCCAAACTAATCGTAGGTCAACCCAAAATGAAATGTTTTGTTTCACTACTGAACTCTTTGTAACATTATTTTAAAGATCTAATTAAAGGAAATGTCTAATTGAAAATCAAAATGTTTCATTTTGAAAATGTTGAATCAAAACATGTTGGGTTTTCCCTCTTGAGTGGATATAGTGCACTTAGATTTTTCAGAAAGCGTTTGACGAAGTCCCTCACAAATGGCTCTTAACCAAAGTAGGCTGTCATGGAAGAAGAAGGAAGATCCATTCCCAGGTCAGTAACTGGTTAAACAAAGAAGGAGTCCTGTGGCACTTAAAGACTAACCAATACATTATATAAATATTTATATTCATTATATGTTATATAACTGTATTGTATAAATATAGGTGCTTTGAAGTCAAAGTGGGATTTTCTCCCACAAAAACTCATGCAATAAATATATATTTGTTAGTCTTTAAGTGCCACAGGACTCCTTGTTTGTTTTGTTTTGTTTGTTTGTTTTACTGAACTAGACTAACACGGCTGCCCCTTTGGAGCTTGGTTAAAACAGTGGTTCTCAACCTTTTGTGGATCACAACATGCTTAGCAGTGTAGTGCGACCCTGCAGGACACATCTGCCTGTCCAGCCCCCTGTGAAACCCTTACCACTGGGGCCTGACACTGGTTGGGAACCACTGGGTTAAAAGACGGGAAGAAATAGGTTAATGGTCAGTTTTCAGGATTGAATGAGGTAAATAGTGCTGTCCCCTAGGGGTCTGCCCTGGGACCAGCACTGTTCACCCATTTTTCTAGATCATTTATGAATATGTTGAACAGTGAGGTGGCAAAATTTACAGATGATACAAAACTACTCACGACAGTTAAGTCCAAAGCAGACTTAAGAGTGAGAAAGGGATCTCACTAGACTGGGTAACAAAATAGCAGATGAAATTCAATGTTGATACATGCAAAGCAATGCACATTGGAAAACAATCAGCTATACATATAAAATAAGGAGTTTATATAAGTTGTTACTCAAGAAAGAGATTTTGGCATTATTGTGTGTACTTCTCTGAAGACATCAACTCAAACGTGCGGAGACAGTCAGTGCTTAGAGAATATTGGGAATCATTAGGAAAGGGATAGATAAGACAGAAAATATGGCATTGCCTCCTTGTGAATCCACGTTACACCCACATCTTGAATACTCAGTGCAGATCTGGTAGTCTCATCTCAAAAAAGAGTTATTGAAATTGAGAGAGGTACTGAAAAGGGCAACTAAAATTATTAGGCTATGGAAAAGCTTTCATATGAGGAAAGACTAATAAGCCTGTGACTCTTCAGCTTAGAAAAAAGACAACTGAGGATGGTGATAGAGAGCTATAAAATCATGAATGGTGTGGAAAAGGTGAATAGGCAATTGTTGTTTACTTCTCATAGGACAAAAGCTAGGAGTTACCAAATGAAATAAATAGGAAGCAGGTTTAAAACAAACAAAAAGTATTTCATCTTGCAACCCACTGTCAACATGTGGAACTCCTTGCCAGAGGATGTTATGAAGGCCAAGACTATAATGGGGTTAAAAAAAGGAGCTAGGTCCCTGGATGGCTATTAGCCAGGACAGGCAGGAATTTGCCAGAGACGGAAAATAGCCGATGGGATGGATCACTTAATGCTAAATAATATAAGACAGAGCCTGTTGCTTACATGTAAGTGTCTTATAGCCATTACACCAAAATGGATGGGATATTTTTGTACCAGCTGAAAAGGTATTGGAAAATAGTTGATTGACCTTGGATATTTAAATTTATTAGGATGTGGTGGGAGAACAGAATAACAATGACTTTTTAAAGAGCTAGCTCTAAAATTGTTTTTAAATAACTTAATGGCTTATTAAGAGAGAGAAATTTTATCTAAATTCCAGGATACTTGTATACAGTGAAAAATTACAGTAATGGAGATGGAATGGGAATATGAAAGATTTGAAAGGAGAGCAGGAATGACAGGGGATTGTGAAATATGGCAACTTCTTTGGTGGAGAGATTAAAATACTCCAAACAATAGTGTTTCAGGAATGTTGAATTCCAGGAAAGGTTTTGTTCCCCACAATGACACTATTGTTACCGATATTTGTAATATTGTATGAAAAGGTTTTTGTGGTGTGGCCCTCGGGCTAACATACTAGTCCTCATGTGGCCCTCATGGTAATTTGAGTTTGAGAGCCCTGTATTATAGGAACATAAAATTCAGCCCCCTCACACTTCTCATCACTAGGGAAAGGTGGTGAAAATGGATAGTCTCTCTTTTTCAGACTTTCAAACTGGTGTATTTAGGAGTCTGATATGTGACTTGCCACAGGGGAAGAGCAAAGTCGGCTCTTTGAAAATGTGGTCAGTTCTATGTGCAGCTCACACTGTGTTTTGCAAGAGTACATCTGACTGTGCTTTTTTTTTTTTTTTTTTACAGTAGAAAAATTTGCTTTGCTAAGAGAAAAATGAGCTATTTGAAAAGTTTCATTGTATTGTCTTGCTCTCTTTAGTGTATGTAAAATTCTTAAAGATTTAACTTTAATGTTCCTGGGGCTGCAAAGCATTGAGGGGCTGGGGGGGGGGGGCAGGGTTAATGAATACATGTTGTTGCCAAAACAGACTAATAGCTTCAGTACTATAAAGACAGGGAAAGTAGGCCATTTTTTCCTAAGCCACAAACATTTTTGGTTTTCATTTGTTACTGTTGTATTATACTCTTCTTCAATAAAACAAAGGATAACAGAGTGCAGTTATTTCCTCCCCACATACGAAATTGGGTCAAGGAATGATTTTGTTGTGCTTCAGTTTTATCCTGGAAGCAATGGCTAGAGCATTTCTGAAATGGGCTAAATGATCTAACATTGTTCATCTAGAGAGGATCCAAACTGGAAAACTCAGAGGTACTTCCCCTCCTCTCCCACCCTCCTCTTCCCTCCTTGACTTTAAGGAGGTTCAGATTCAAATCCAGACTCTTTCTTGGTCCCTTTCTAATCCCTACATATAAGTATCACATCTGGCCAGGCTCTGTTACTTAGCCTATGGGAGTAGCTGAGACTCCTAGGTTACCCACAGTTCTTTACAGGATGAAGGGTTAGCATGACCAAGGAGTGCATAATTATGGCTGCACGCGTGCACAAGCTGTGGCCTCTGTGCTATGAATTCATAGCTAAGAGAGTAGTACTGTTAAGTTCAGTTGTCAGTTGCTACCTGAATAGTGAGTTGAATGAAAATTCTTGCAGACCACCAGTGAGTCAGGTCAGTGGTTTTAGTTGCTTTTCTTGTTTGTGCTCTCAAACTGGAGTCTGGAATGAGAGTGGAGAGGCTAAAAGTGTCAGTAGGGGACCAGAAATTAGAGTAAAGCATGAGGGACAAGAATATTTTATGACACATTTTTTTTAATTAAAAGCTATTGTTATATTTTCTTATTCTCAGGACCATAACTAGGCTGGAGAAACTGAGGCAAAGCCCCAGGCACCCAATTTTAGAAGGCGCTGGGAAGCATCAGGCTCCCTGTGGCAGCTGGGGATGGATCTGGTTTCCTGCCACTGGCTGGGGCTCCCTGCCACCTTTTGGTGGTGGCTGGGGACAGATCCAGCTCCCTACTGCCTTCCGGTAGCAGCTGGGGCAGCAGGGATCCAGATCTGTCCCTAGTTGCTATGGGAAGATGGCGGTGATTCGGATCCATTCATAGCTGCCGCGGGAAGGTGATGGGGGTCCGAATCCGGCCCCAGCTGCTGCAGAAAGGTGGTAGGGAGCTCCAGCAGCTGCCGAAAGGCATCTGGGGATGGATCCAGCTCCTGTCCACCTTCTGGCGGCAGCTGGGGCTGGAATGGGCCCTGGCCAGGGGAGAGAGCTTCTCAGGGTGCTTGCTCTGGGTGCCAAAATCTGCAGTTACGGCCCTGCTTATTCTCTTTTAATTTACTTCCTTTTCCCAGCATACGTGTTTCTAATGTGAAAACAGCACATGTGAGAAAATGGTTGTACAAATGTGAAGAGAAGTGGGAAACCTGTTGCTTTTTGAACACACCTACGTTTGTCAGATTCAAAGGAGTAGCCAAACAAGGAGTCCTGTGGTGCTTAAAGACTAATAAATTTTAGTCTAGTGCAGCAAAACAAACAAAGAGTTCTGTGTCCCTTTTAAAGACTAACAAATTTATTTATCGCTTGAGCTTTTGTGGGAGATGATCTCACTTCATCTGACACTTGGAGATGGGGAAGTGGGATTTTCTCCCACGAAAGCTCAGGTGATAAATAAATTTAGTAGTCTTTAAAAGTGACACAGGACTCCTTGTTTGTTTTTTACTTCTTTTAGAGTGAGCAGTGCAGGCAGGCTGATGTGCCGTGCGTATGTCACAAGGCACTGAGCAAATGGAGAAAGACACATTATCATTAGAGATCCATTGCTGGCCCTCTTGCCAGCCTCTGCTGTCAGTTTCTCTGAACATGCAGGAAATGAACCAAGTGGGAAGAGCAGCTCTCAAGGGTGGCAGCAGTAGTCATCCCCACTCACTAGCATTAATTTAATTGTATGCATACATTTTTCCCTCTTGCTCAGCAGTGTACATGTTTCCGTGTACTGAGAAGAGGTTTCTCTGCCTCAGACAGAGCAAAAGCTGAGCACTTGGTTTGCATACCATCTCTCAAGTGTACACTTTTAATTGTTCTAATGATAATTTGTAGCACACTTGCAAACATCCTGTTGTTAGACTTTAAAAGCCTGGGAAACAGGAGGCCTCCCTACTGCAGTTAATTGCTGCTGAGGAGCAGGATGAGACAATGCTTCTTTCTTTGGTTTAGAATTATCACGTTTTGGGATTAATGCCACGAAAAGCTGCAAGTCGTCAGATCCACTAACTAAACTCTCTCTGCATAAGAGAGGCCCCACAGCTTTAAAAACTGCTGCAGTCAGTCAGGAGCAACCACACTGTATATTTGCACTGTAGTCTCCAGGACAGTACTCCCCTTATAGCCAAATTGGTGGTGCACAAATCCACGGTTGCTTTTACTGTTGAAAATGAATTCCTTTAAAAATAAAAGAATTGCTATATTGAGCATAGAAAGTATCATAAAGGAATCCCAAAGCATTTTGTTTCCAGCTTGAATAATTTTTCCATCTCCCTCCTGCCCCACTCTAGGGTCTTTTGTCTCACTGTTGCCCCTTGGCAGGTTGAACTTTTCTGTGTTTTTTGGGTAGGAGAGAGGAGGTGTGACCCTCATGGATCCCTCCATGTCAACTGGCAGAGGGCCCACTTTTCTCTGACTCCTTTCAGGCCTGACAGACTCTCTACACCTAACACGTTGCTATCATCGTATTTATATGTAAAAAGTGACATGTGAGGTGTCAAATAAGGGCTGGTAACATGCCAGTTGTTAACACTGTTTTGTGATGTTCGATAAATAGTGTGTGATGAGTTGCGTATGCATCCTAGACAAGGAACATTGTAGGATGCCAGAGGCAATTCACAGTTCACTTTCATCAGAGGTAAGCATCAGGTAGCAGGAGGGAGGAAGCATCATGGGATTGGCATGCTGGTGCGTTCCCCACTCTGAGATCCAGGGAGCATCCTGGCTCTTCAGAAGAAAACAATGAACTTTGGGGAGTATAAGAAGAAGTAATAGGGCACTTCGTTATCCATCACTGAAGGGCCAAAGAGGTTAGTGATCTTTGCATCTGTGAATGAAGGGTCCCCTTCGCTGGAGTGCCGGCACTCAGAAGTTAATGAGTAAGAAGCTGGACAAATCAGAAGCCTGCTAAGGTGAGGTGTGCACCCTCAGCTGATCTAGCAAGCTGCTGTGTATTCTGCTCCTTGAGTCAACAGGCTTGATTTTTCTGTGAGCATCCAGTGATGGGGCTGCAGGGAGATGCTTTTGGAGAATTTGGGAGCAGAATTAGGCCAAGAGTGACTTGAAAGGCAAGGATAGGACTGGCCAATACCACGGTGGTTTGGTTATTGCTTAGAGTGCCCATCTATGGGTGTGGAAGCACAGAAGGTTTTCTGTTTTCTTTTTTTAGCGGGGTCATAAAAATCTGCTGGGGCTTTAACTCAGAGTGTATTCCTAGCACTGCTGTTTTGCAGCTGTGTGGTTATTGAAATGTTTTATTGTTTCAATAATGTTTCAAAAGAAAGTGATGCTCAATATGAAGGGCTATATTGAATTCTTTTCCTGTAGATTGATGATTAAAATGTGGGATTAAAAATGATGCAGGTGCTCAGACTGCATTTCAAAATTTACAGGACTAAAAGTACAGAGTCTAGACTGCCAGTGCCCTTGGATGAGAGCCGGGAGAGAGGTCAGAATGGGAGGAGTGAAGTTCTGGAACAGCCTTCTAAAGAGGGGTGGAGTGGGGGAAGCCTACCTGACTTCAAGAATGAGCTTGATAAATTTATGGAGGGGATGGCATATGATATGATTGGACTACTTATGATGGCAGATATGGCCCGTCAGCGACTGCCAGTTGCAAAAATCTCCAATGGCTGGAGACATTGGTGGGGAAGGCTCTGAGTTATTACAGAGCATTCTTCCACCAGTGTCTGCCTGGTGGTTCTGTTCCATGTTCTCAGAGTCTAACTGATCACTAAATGCAGGATCTGAAAGGAATTTTCCCCCAGGTCAGATTGGCAGAGACCCTGAGGTTTTTTGCTTTCCTTGTAGCAGGGGGCCTGGGTCACTTGCAGGTTTAAACTAGAGTAAATTCTCTGTAACTTGACATCTTTAAATCATGAGTTGAGAATTCAGCTAGACGTTACGGGTCTACTTCTGAATCAGTGAATGATGTTCTGTGGCATCCAAGCTGCAGGAGGTCGAATGGTCATGATGGACCCTTCTGACCTTCAAGTCTGAGTCTCTCAACAAACTCTTACATGTAAGAGTAAATCAATGAGGATAATTGCCATCACAGTTCAGGGAAATTGTACTTGTATTTTCCCCTTATAGTCCAAGGGCATCTGCTAGCCTCTGGGCTCCTAAGCAATTACCTGTCTTGGGTGGAGACCTGGGATTCTTTCCCTGCTGAGCAGGGTATTTCCACACTTCCCAGTTCCCTGTCTACACTCAGTTCCCGAACAAGTCAGGCTGGCTAAGCAGACCACCTCAGAAGATGTAAATCACAGAATTGCCCACAGTTATAGGTTACCACACACTTATTCTTCTGGTGAAAACATATTAAAGCGATAAGCTCTGATATACATCCTAATAGACTCACCAGAGAGCACCCCAGTTCCAACCAAGGACTGTGGCAGTCTCCCCAATGCCACCAAGGGCATTTTTGGGGGCATCACAAGTTGGTAACAGCTGTTAGCTGAGAACAGCCCCCCCCCCCATTGGTCAAAGAGCCATTCCTTTAAACAGTTTTGGGTCTTTGATACATAAATACCACAAATAGATACCCAACCAAAGTACAGCCCACTGCTTGGGGGCAAAGCTTCCAAAAGATGGGTCTTGGCGGAACTGTACGGAATAATGGGTAATATATTTAGCCCACACAAATCCTCCAGGAGATGTTTTCATAAAGAGTACTGCTCACATAGGATTACAAACTAGAGTGGAATTAATTTCAATTTATGGAATGAGCAGTAAATTCCCCCCCCCATCCCTCCACAGTAATGATTGGGGTCATGGGTGGAATCCAGGAATGCTAGCACATGTCGCCCAGTGAATGTGTGATGATTTATCGTGCATGTTGAGAATGACTGGCATAACACACTGGGCAGAATCTGGAATTTGGTTCATGTTACTCATGGGTTTTATGACCCATAGCACACAGAATGTGACTGATTGGCAAGGCACCCTGGCAGAATTTAAAATGTTCTACATGTCATTCTATGGGTATTCTGACTCATCAGACATGATGATTGATGAGCACAGCGCACGGAGAGGGACCAGGATTTCTCTTTGAAGTCACTTCTGGCAAATGTTGCACGTGTTCCATTGCAAACATGTAGAAGGGCCTTGTTGTTTTGCTGCTGCTGCTGCTTCTCTTTATTGTGTTAATAGAGGCCCCATTTTCATCTCTGGGGGCTGTTGATTGCTGATATTAAGGCAAGGGTTGTGGTTTTGTGCTGTGTTGGGTTCCCTAGTGAGATAGGAATGTGTACTGTGATGCAAGAGCAAGCTTAGTTCTTGCTATTCTGATTTTCCATCATGTGGTTTAGTGTCTTCTCTTCTGAAAACAAGTATTAGCACATGTAAACTTGAGGAAAACTGAAAATTGAAACAAACAGGATAATAGCTGATGCTTTTGTAGCACTGCTGTTGTCTTTTCTTCCACTCCCAGTGGCATGTTGTATTAAATAAATGACACACAAATCAGGATAAACAGTTGCACTAGGAGAAAAATAGTGGGTTCTGTCTAAATACCGGATGTTCTGATTATTCCTATTTCCAAAGATCACATGCTGTAATGTGAACTAGGGGTCATCATATTAAATTATAGGCATCAGCTTTAAACTGAACAAAAGGAAATGTTTCTTCACACAGCCTGTGGAACTCCATGCATGTGAATTCCAACTCAAATCTGACATCAGAAACAACAACATTTAAAACCAGTAGGGGAACATTTCCACCTCCCTGCTCACTACATGGAAGATTTGATAATTGCTGTACTTAAGCAAGTTGATTACAAAGCAAAACTTCAAAGAGAAACTGCAGAGTTGGAATTCATATGCAAATCTGACACCATTGCCTTGGGCGTAAATAGTGATATCTCCTGGCTTTCTTGTTCTTCTTTGCCACCTTTCTACCTCCCCTCCTTCTAATATGCTGTTCCACACTGTCTGAAGCTAGAAAACTGCATTGATTTGCTGATATAGTCTAACCTGATCCTATGAATTACACTTATGTATATTTTCTTTTCATTCTGTAAATTCTCCAGTGAAGCGACTGATGGAGTGGGATTATCTCCCATGAACGGTCATGCAATAAATAAATGTTAGTCTTTAAAAGTGCCACAAGACCCCTTGTTTCATTTGCTTCAGTCTTTACCAAAAAGGTAAATGCTGACCAGATATGCAGTGCAATTAATAAGAACAACAAGGGGGAAGGAATGCAACCTGAAAAAGGGAAAGAGCAAGTTCAAGGACATTTAGATGTATTGAAGTTGGCAGGGCCTAATGAAATTAATCCTGGGTTGCTTAAGGAACTAGCTGAAGCAATCTCAAAACCATTTGGAATTCTCTTTGAGAACTCCTGGAGAATGGGGGAGGCTCCAAAGGACTGGAGAAGGGTAAATATAATACCTATCATTAAAAAACGGGAACACTGAGGACATGGGGGATTTATAGACTGGTCAACCTAATTCCAATGCCTGGAAAGATCCTGGAACAGATTATTAAAGTCATTTTGCAAATGCTTATAAGAGAATAACAGGATTTAAAGGAATAGATTATTCAAGAACAAATAATGCCAAACCAACCTAATTTCTCTCTTTGATAGTGTTATGGGCCTGATGGGTAGTGGGGATGGGGTAGAGTGATTTAGTAAGGCTTTTGACACAGTCCCACAAGAAAGTTTCATAAATAAATTAGGCAAATACAATCTATATGAAATCAGTATAAGGAAGTACAAGACTAGTTATCTGTGATTCACTCTTAAAATAGGAATGTGTGTTTAGTGGAGTTCTGCAGAGGTCAGTCCTTTCTGCTACTATTAAATATTTTTATTACCGACTTAGATAATGAAATAGAGTATACGCCTTTAAAATTTGCCAATGATATCAAGTAAGGAGGGTTGTGAGTGTTTTGGAAGAAAGAATTCAGATATACCTTGACAAATTGAAGAACTAGTTCTTTTCTGTGGTGATAGTGGCACAGTGAAAGCAATTGGATTTTACTGTTTCTTGTCAAATCCAGAATACAGGGGGTAGCCAGATGAATGGCTTTGACCACTGTAGGATGACTCAGATGAGAGAACTAGTCTGAATTCAGTAAAATGAAATTAAAAAGACAAATGCAAAGCACTACACTTTGGATTGAAAAATCAAATGCACAGCTACAAAATGTGGACTAACTGACCTAGGTATTGGGACTCCTGAATAGGATCTGGAAGCAATAGTAGATCACAAATTAAATATAAGTCAACAGTGTGCCATAGTTGCAAAAAAAAAAAAAAGGCTAATCACTCTGGATTATTAGTATTAACAACAGACATGAATATAAGACAAGTATGCTATGCCTGCACTACCAAATTAGTCCAGACTAAGCAAGCTTTGTCCAGACTAATTTGAACCAAGTCTACACTAGCCTTTTTTAGTTCTAGCTAGCCAAAACTTATTTCACACTAGTTAGTTCAAATGGTAACTGCTTAGTTCATACTTGCCATTTTGGCTAGCTTGAACTAAACAATTTTTTAGTTCAAACTAGCCAAAGGCTAGTGTAGACATGGTTCAAATTACTCATGATGTAGTCAAGCTAGTTCGAACTAACTTTTAGTTCAAACTAGCCACACTTTTTTAGTTTGGTTAGTTCAGACTAACTTCAAACTGCTTAGTTCAGACTAAGCAAATCTGAACTAAGTTTTTAGGTGTAGACATAGCTATAAGTAATTATAGGTTATTGCCCTGTTACTCAGCACTAATGAGGCCTCAGCTGGAGTACAATATCCAATTCTGGGTGTCCTGCTTTAGGAAAGGTAAGGGCATATTGCGGAGAGTAGGGTAGAAAAACAAAAATAATAAGAGATTTAGTGTATGTCCACACATTTTATTTTGAAATAACACTGGTTATTTCAAAATAAAAAAGATTAAGTCCACATGACGTTTTCTTATTTTGAAATGACGAGCTCTGTCATTTCAAAATAAGAACCGTCATTTCGAAACAGCTTAAACTCCATTCATTTCAAAACAGCTGTTAATTCGAAATAGTTATTTCAAAATAACGCCGTTTGGACATGTTGTTTCAAAACAACATGTCCAAACAGCCTTATTTCGAAATAACAGCCATTTCGAAAGCAGGTTTTCCCTTAATTTGAATTAACATTTTCTTAATTCGAATTAACTTTATTTCAAAATAACTCATTTTGAAATAATGATGTATGTGTGGACATAGCCTTAGAGAACCTGACCTATATGAGATTATAAAAACAAAACAAAAAAACCCCAAAGCTTGACCCGTTTAGTCTTGAGAAAAGACCACCTGACAGAGAACCTGCTAATCTTCAAATTATGTGATGGGCTGTTTATAAAGAAGATAGCGATCAATTGTTCTCTATGACCACTGAAGGAGGGACAAAAAGTAATGGGCTTAATCTGCAGCAAGGGAGATTTAGGTTAGATATTAGGAAGAAAACTTCTCACTATAATGGTGGTTAAGTTCTGGAGCAGGCTTCCAAGAGAGGTTATGACGTCCCTCCATTGCTGAAGGATTTTAAGAAAACGTTGGACAGTCACCTCACGGAGTTTTTGTCCAAGTTGACTTACCCTGCCTTAGTACAGGGGTTGAACTTCTTGACCTCTTGAGGTCCCTTCCATTTCTGTCATTCAACAATTGCCATGCTTCATTATGTGGTGAAAATACCCATTTGTTGAATCTTCTTTATTATTGTTGTTAATTAGTTGTATTATATAAGTACCTAAAAGTCTTAGCAGATGTTAGGCCCTTGTTATGCCAGACAGTGTACAAAGACACAGTGAGGGAGAGTTCCTGCCCTAAAGAATTTACAGGCTGGCATGGTTATGTATTAGGTAAACCATCAATACAGTTTCCAGTGTGGTAGCTGAGTTAGTCTAGTTCTGCAAAAGAAGCAAAGAGTCCTATGGCACTTAAAGGCATTGACATTTATTTTTTGCATGAGTTTTCATGGGATAAAATCCCACTTCAGACACTTTGAAGATGGAGGAACTTACAGAATGGGAGGAAATAAATGTAGTGAAGTGTAAGCCATGGGATCAGGCCACACTGTAACACCAAATCAAAGCAGTTGTTAAGATGCAAACACTGGGGAACAGCATATAGAGGCAGGTGAGGTCAAATCACTTGTTGTAATGGGAAAAGAAGCCATAGTTATGATTTAATTCTGCTTTCACACAATCAAACCTGCATATCGGTTCCAATTCTGCAGTTTCTCTTTGAAGTCTTGATGCGTTACCCATTTGCTTGAGCACAGCTGTTAACAAATAATCAACAGAGTGATGAGGAAGATCGAAGTCCTCAGCTACTGGTTTCTGAATGTTGTGATTCCTGATGTCAGTTTTGTGCCCATTTATTCTTTTGCACAGAGACTGTCCTGTTTGTCCAAGGTATAAGGTGCAAGGGCTTTTCTGGTACATGGTGGAGTAAATCATATTGGTGGATGTACTGTGTGGCATTGCATTGCGTTTTTCCAAAACTATACTAAGATAGACCCATAAACTAGACACCAGTAAACAAGAAAATGCATGTTTTTGGAGGAAAAGGTTAAAACCGTTTCAAAACGCATGCAGTTATGAAAACACAGACAGTTGCTTATTAGCTAAACGGCAGAGGTGGCTTCAGAATGTGTGTTTTTGTAAAGTCAATTTCAATATAATTTTCTGAAATAGAATCCACATTTACTTGGTAAGAAGGTATTGTAACATTATAAATGTCTGTTTTAACAACTCTGGCTACTGTGGTTTAAAGAACAAACCAAACTAAAACCTCTTTGTAGTTTCTGAGACGACGGACTGGGATAAGGTGATACTGAAAAGCCACTCGCTTTGGAGGCCAGCAGAACTTAGTTAGATTTCATGCCCTCGATTGCTTGATTTGCCTTTCCCCACGCTGTCCAGAGTTCGGACTGTGCGGAACCATGCGTTTTACCTGCTATACAGTTTATCTTCAAGAGATTAGGATCTTCTAGTCACGTTGACAAATTTCTAAGAAACTGTCGTCCTAATGAACTCTATAATTTATTCATTTGTGATGGAAGAAGCCTTGTGTAGCTATACTATAGTCCAGAAAATTCCTTAACTGTAATATACAAGATTTTATCTTGTTTGAATAAAATCATAGAAGCTGAAAGCAACAGATAAGCTGGTGGAGGAGGGCTGGGGGAAGAGAGATGTGTAGCCTGAAGTTTGTATTTGAAAGGTGGGCAGAAAATTCCAGAGCCATTTTAAATTTAAAAAAAGTTCAGAATACTGAATCCTATTGAAAATTGAAAACATTGTTATGCTCTGGCATGAAGACAAGCTTCAATCAACTCCAGGTAGGAGCTGTTTTTTTAATGTGCACCTCATGGAGAGCTGCTGTTTGTTCCTGTCTATCTTTGTTACTATGGTCAAAAACACAGAAGAAGCATGTTGCTTCTCAAAACAGCTTGAGGCCTTGTCTGTAGACATTATTTGTGGTCTTCTTGTTAGACTCTTTTAAAGAGCCAGTGTTCTGGGTTTTTATTAAGGATTAGTTTTCCTGAGTAAGCAGTAATATAAGATGGGACACAAAGGCTTTGTCTGTTCTTTTTGAAGACTGCTTTTCCAGAGGCATTGAGTGGGAAAAGGAATATCACCACGTTCAGGGATGTAATTTAGAATGGCTTGGAGAGTGCGAGTTATTTGGAGGAGGTCATGGTAATCTCTGATGTGATACCCATTGGACTTTGACTGCTCATTTGATTCTACATCTCCGTGGATAGACAACTGAGCTATGATCTTTGGTCTTGTACATATCCTTCTTATTGTACTGTTAGCATTTCTTATGTCCATTACAGACATTTACAGCCAGGTAATTGCACTTGAGCAGGAGAGCTCATTTAAAAAGGCTTTTTCTTTTTGAAGCAGAAAATTAAATTTTCAGCAAAATGTTTTTTCCTCTGGACATGCTCTCCTAAAAAAAAAAAAAAAAAAAAAAAAAACCAAAAATTTCAATTTTTTTTTTTTTTTTTACTAAAGGTTGAAATACTTGTGAAATTCTCAGTGACAATTTGTTCTTTTTTGTTTCTTTTTTTTCCCCTAAAAAGTTCCAGGGGTAGAGAGAAAATACCTCTTTCTCCTCAGCTCCAAGGAGCTGCCTGGACCTCAGTTCTGTTTGTTCGTCACATCCTTTCACTACTTGGGACTCCTGAGCTTGACTTGCCCTGTTTCTTTCTGGTTGATGTGTAGACTTTGTGAGACTTTCACCATGGTGAATCCTGTAGACATAACTATTGGCTGTTTGAGGAGTGTGATCATTATTCCAGACTGAAACGGAGTTCAAAAACATGAGCTGTTTCCTACAGAATACTCAATGCATTGAAATGAGAACACATCAACACTGCATATGAGCATAGCTACAGAAATACAAACTGAAGTGAGGTAGTGGTTCTCTTTGGAGTCTTGCAGTATCTGAAAGTTACAACATTGTAGGGAGAACATGAATGGTCTTCAAAATTAAGGAAAGAAGCTATAAATAAGGCTGAGGATTGTAGTATAGGTGGTGGCTCACTGGATGGGAAGCCAAGAGAGGAAGCTTCTGTCAGTGGTTCTTCAGTGATCTTGAGCAAGTCACAAAGCCATTCAGAGCTTCAGTTTCTCAATTTGTAAAGGGATAATGAAGCACACTGTCCTTGGTAAAGGGCTTTGAAGAGCTTGAATAAAAAGGGTTACATAAGTGCTAAGAATTATATTAGCTGTGTCCACCAGTTGGGGTGTAAATTCACGTGTGCACCCATGTGTCACACATTAACTGGATCCTGTGGACTGTACTGGTGCACACTAAAAGTTTCCTACTGCTCACTAATTGCACTGTAGTAACACGCGTCAGGGAATCTTTGGGGTGCACCAGCAGGGTCCGTATGGGTACTGTCCATATGTTGTTCTGTGGCACACTTTGCTGAGCAGTAATGCACTGGGTGAGACAAGCCTTTAGAAGGAAATGCTGTTTTGGATGATGGGCACGGGGGTTGCTGTCATCTGGGCCACACATGAACTCATTGTATTCTGTGCCCCATTTTTCACGGCTGCTGAGGGCTGGGTTGTAAAGCAATGCAGACTGTGCTGCTCCAGGAGAGGGTGTGCCTTTCAGCTGTTAATTTCCTTGTCAATAAATGAGCAGCTCCATTTAATTACAGTGCTGGCCTTGTATTTCAGAAATGCATCTTGTATAACAAGGGCTAAATGATGCCATGTACATGGCGGAGCTCCAGTGGGGAGAGGGAAAGAGTCACCACCCAAGTGGTGGCATCAGCATTTTGGAAGCCAGTGATTCTGGACTATCTATTCCCAGCAACTCTTAGTAGCACAGCTTCAATGGAGTGTTACCAGCACATCCGCTGACCACAGCTGTCCTAGAAACCTTCTGAGAAAAGTTTACCCACCACAGATGGGTCTGTGTGGAAAAAATTACACAACCCCAGGCCATGTTAATTTTTCTAGGAAGTCTTCATCTTCCCAGGATTGTCCCTAGGCTCACCCATTTGTCCCGCAGCTGTTCACAGCTGAGGCATGGATGGAGCTGTCATCAGGGGCCCAGGACCAGAGACAAAGCTGGAATTGGTAGTGAGGAACAAATAGCAGGGTGAAGGAACAGGGTCTGTTATAACAGCCTGTTGGGGAGTTTGCCTACTTCACAAACAGATTCCTTCATGTTCATTCTCTCATCTTTGAAATGCAAAATCCCTGACATCCACCCACCCCACAAGGCAAACCCATCCCAACCCCAACCATAAGGCAACTCCACAGCCCTTTCAACAGCCACTTGTAGTATGGAGAGAGAATATGGATAGATAAGAGAGCATCATTTGCTTTCTCTATGGAAGTGGAAACACTGCAGCATCTTTAACTGGATACAGAAACTTTTAACCTTAGATATCCCAGTGTACTGCAGTGATAAAAACAGATCTCTAGATCTACGTAGGAAAATCCCAAAAGGTTAAATTATTTTTTCTGGACCCAGGCAAATCCATTTAAAAAAAAAAAAATGGCCAGGCCAGTCAAATACCAGCCAGGCAGTAACCCTACCTCCATGCTTAAATGTGCCTGGACCAGTCAGGGACCCTGGCAGCATTGTCAGTCCATTTGTGGTCAGCACATCCTGGGATACTTGGGTCCACAAAATAAATAGGGGAGGAAAGTCAAGCCTCCATGTGCCAGGCATATAGGAATGCAAGTCCTCCAAAACTGTCCTGGAGCCTTCAGGAATTAAAGATTAATCTTTTAATTAAAGATTGTCATGTAATGAAACTTCCAGAAATATGTGCAGCTAAAATTGGCAATGGTGTATGGAAGGTGTCTAGTTCCGTGAAATTAATATGCATTTATTACATTTGTGATCCTTCTGGACCACACTGTAAAGCAATACAAGTTTCCCTCCAGGGGACGTGTTCAGAAATGTTTGTATTTATGATTAGACAATTTGAGCTGACAAGCCATACAGCTGAGGGTAATAGAAAATGAGGAATGTGGACTTTTCTTTGGCAGCCAGAGGACAGCTTGGAAATGTTTCAGAGAGAGGATTAAATCTTACTACTCCCTGGGTCAGGGTTGGACTAATTGGCAGAACTAGGGGTTGATATTAAATTTATTTAAAAAATTGCTGATACAGTCATCTATAGTACCCCTAGGCTGGCTATCAAAATAAAAAGAAGGCTGCACCCTAGAAATCCCATAATTAAATATGGTATTTTGGGGATCATATTTTGTGTATGGGGGTGCAGGTATATGCATAGTTGTATATTTGAAGTACATTTTCACGTGGGATTGGGGGAGAGGTGGATTTGAAGGGAAACTAATGGATGAAGCCAGGGGCATAGCTCCAAGTGGGCCCACTCCTACCTTCTTGGCCAGCAGCCTGCTGATCCCGACCCACCACAACACCCGGCAGTTATGCAAGCTTCACACTGTAACCACAGACCAGCTAGCAAGGGGCAACCATAAGCAGCAGCACTGTGGACAAATGGGTAAGGATGGGCTGCTCTCCACCCACAGCTCCGGCCCCTAGCAGTCTCAAAAGTCTTGCCTCAGCAGGAGCCAGGCTGCCTCTACCCCTCCTCGCTCCTCACCTGATGCTCTAGTTGCTAGTCGTATCTCTCTGCAAGTTTCTACTGCCCATTTACCCTCTCTTCACTGTGAAGAGTTGAAGAGAAATGTGTGGGTTCAGGCTCTGAAGTCTACAGACGGGTGCTCTTAGTGATTCCAGGGCCTGGGTCAAAATCAAGGATGGGTCTGCCATGCCATGCCACGCCACGCGGGAGGCCCCATCCTTGACTTTTGCCCTCCTCCTGCCTTGCCAGGGCTCTGCCAGCCCCTGCACTGGGGTTCTGGCCCCACACCAGGCTGCCACTGGGCTCCTCAGCTCCACTGCTGGCCCCCAACCAGGGCTATGGGCAGCTGCCCACCTGCTAAGACCACCTAAGTCTATGAAAGAACTGCAGAACTAATATTGGAGCCCCATTCCAGTTGTCAGATAGCTATTTCTGGTTGGTGCTTTGTGTACTAGCCTTTCTTTGTGATGAGATAAGGTGTTTTGGGCACAAAAGACTCTGAACAGAATGGCTGAAGGATAGCCATGAACTTGCAATACATCTTCAAGAGCCTATTGTACAGAAAGACAAAGACCTCAAGCCCTCTTTTGGTACAGGGACTCTGAATCCAGTGGACGCTAACTCCATGTATGGTACAAAGAAAGATTTGAGAATCACTATTCACCAGAAGCTGAGGGAAGGTACAGTTGCTTCTCCACTGGAGAAGTTGTGTTAGCCACACCATAACTTTGCCTCATTTCAAGCAGCTGTTGCTCTTGAGATCTGCTTAAGTAGCTGGAGAATTTTGTGATATTTTGAGGCACTTGTAAGTCCCATCTGACTGCTTAATTGAATGGATTTTCCAGTGTCTCATGTGGGAGTTCTCTTCTGATCATGGTTTCCACTATAACTGGGAGCAGAAAGAGGGGGAATGAATTATTTCTGTAGACTTTAAGGGTTTTTTTAATCCAATCTTAAAATAATGTGCAGTGTCCTTCAGTGCATCTGGCAATTGCATCTGAATGAAATGCAACTGGCAGTTGACAAGTGAAGGGAGTCTGTCCCATCAGGAGCAAAGCATACTCAGGCAGGCCAGCTCTTTCAGCAGCATACAATAGGAAGAGCATGTCAGTTGCATACACCCTGAGGATTTTGTTACTGGTGCCAGCGATTACTCTTCTGTTTATTTCTCTGATTCCAGCAACTTAAGTTGTGTTTCTGGCAACTGTTTGTTTGATTTGTGCAGTGGAAGTTATTTTAGTCTAAATACTTTCTAATGATTCTGTCAAGTGTCCAATTTATTTTCGTTTCATGCAATTTCCTGTTGCAGTCAGTATTTTTCCAAATAATGGTTCTCCAGAGAACTGCTTCATGTAGGCATCCCCCTGCACTTGCTCAGGCGAAACTCACCACTCCTGTGGACTTCAAAGGGAGTTTTTTTGTCGTCTCCCCCCCCAGTTTGAGGACTGAAAAAGCAAAGCTGGGTCTTCTACAAGGAGCCACTTAATTCTATCTAGGTGTAATGGAAACACTGAAGGGTTCTCTTGTCAGAGTTAAGTAACCAGGCATGGTATTATCTGACTTTGCTCTTCTTTTCCTCATTTGTCCATTTCTTGCTAACCTCACTTTATGTCATGTTTAAAACTAGACTGAAATCTCTTTGATGTAGAGTCCCGGTCTTTGTTTTCAAATACTTTTGCTGCTATAAAAATAAATACTGCAGAATTTAACTATGCTGAATAGCGTGAGCTGGGACTTTGTTATCCTGTGCCTTTTTCAGTGCTAAGATACTCTTCCTCCTAAACAATTCTCTTTGTTCTTGGTATGCCAAATTCCAAGAAGCTATTAAATTTCTGCATTTCTTGAGGAAGTCTAATTTCAGGAGAAGTAACAGAGTGGTGGACAGTAGTTCAGTGTTAGTTTGCAAATTTACTTTATACTCCCTTTTTTATGGTAAAATGGCACTTTGACACACTTTCCAAGAAATGTTATTCCCAACCGAGAAACGTACATTTTTGCTAGAGCAAATTTTAAACCATAAAGAACAGGAATTCTAACGGATGTTAGATACAGTCTTCTGGTTTGCATGCTAATAGATTTCCTAAGTGTGTGAAATTAATTTGTCTAAACAATACTGATTATTAATTCCCACTTCCTTTATAAATGCCAGTTTTCAGTGTGAGGACAATGATGAAATGATTATGAAAGAGAAATTCTGCAGTTTGTTCCCCAGCTCCTATAAATAGATAATCAGCTATTCCAGAGAGAATAGAATTGGCAGGAGTTTCATTTTGAGAATTGCTGAAATGTAATATTTGTTCATCTCATTTTATGTGGTTTACCAAGCAAAATCTGAGACTGAACAAAACTGACTTGTCTGTCTATATCATGTTTTGTTTTAGAATATTCAGTTGAAAGGTAGGTCCTGAGAAGCTGGTGGAAAGAAAGAAGCAAACATTTGAAGTGTGTTTTTAAAAACTCCGCATCTTGTCCTTTATTCTGTCTAATGTCCTTTTTTTTTTTTTAAGCATCTGATTTATCATTATATGGCTTCAGCAGAAGTGTTTGTAAGATTTACTCTCCTAATACTGATGGAGCAAAATGTAAACATGTGTAACTCACCATAGCCAGAAAAAAAGGAGCATGGAGTCCAGGCATTGTCAGCAAAATGTTTAATAGATTTAAAATAGAACAGTGGGAAGGAGGCAAGAAGTTTGGGCTGCAGTCTGTATCCACTTCGTTGTTCCAAGTGAACAAGGAGCTGAAGCTTGTAAAATGTAAATTTTAAAAAAGATAAATTAATACATTTGAGCTTTATTTACCAGCTTCCTATTACAAAGGTTTGTGGGGGTTATTAGTTCTCCAGAGCAGTGTTGTATCACGTCTGGGTGATGATGAGTTCATACTTTGGAAGGAATAATCAACTGCATAGGTGCGAAATGGGAAATGACTGCCTAGGAAGGAGTGTTTCAGAAAAGAGTCTGGGCGTTATAGTGGATCGCAACCTAAATATGAGCCCAACTTCATTATTCTGGAATGCAATAGAAGGCATAATGTAAGTAAAAAGCAATTCTTCAATTCTACTCAGCACTGAGAAGGCTTCAGCTGGAGTCAATGCCCAGTTCTGGGTACTGCGCATTGGGAAAGATGTGGGCAGTTTTGAGAAAGTCCATAAGAGAGAGCAACCATGATTAAAGGTCTAGAAAACATGAGTTATGAGGAAAGATGGGGGGGGGATTGGCTTATTTACTCTGGAGAAGAGAAGACTGAGGGGAGACACAAGTCTTCAAGTACATAAAAGGTTAAAGAAGATGATGATAAATTATTCTTAACCATTAAGGGCAGGACAAGAAGTAATGGACTTGAATTGCAGCAAGGAAGATTTAAGTTAGGCTCAAGGAACAGCTTCCTACCTGACAGGGTAGTTAACAAATTACATAGGGCAGTTGTGGAAGCTCCATCATTGGGGGTTTCTAAGAACAAGTTAGACCTGTCAAGCATTGTCTGGCTCAGTGGTTTTCAAACTTGGGGGGGGGGGGAGTAGTTGGAAAAAAAATCATTTGACCCAATAATTATACCTTTTGAGCAATGCATTCCAATCTTTCGACGGTGACAGCAGAAGGCGCCACAACCCAGTAGCTGGGGGTCTGTGACCCAGTACTGGGTCCTGACCCGTGGTTTGAAAACCACTATCTAGATATCATTTAGTCCTGCCTCCGTGTCAGGGACTGGGCTAGATGACCTACTGAGGTCTCTTCTGCTTCTACATTTCTATGATTCTGTGGCAGAAAAGAAAGTGACTATCTGACATGCCCTGGTAACTTCCTTTGCTAAATACAGAGAAATATTGCATTGTCCCCAGTGCCATGGGGATGACTATTAAATAGGGCATATGTTATGACCATGTCAGCTACATGCAGCCCTGTCTTCTATAAAACTCATTTCACCTTCCCATGCAAGCTGAAGCATTAAATAAATAGATACAGTTCAATGCCTGGCTGGAAACCAGAGAAAAGTTTCATAATTGCATGCTATATGAAGCAAGAACCATTCTTCTCATTTTTCACAGCACTGTGTGTTGCTCAGTGTGTTCGCAGCTGAGCAGCATTTTGGCAATGAAAAGCTAGATTCACGCAAGAGATTTCACCTAACTGCCACGTTAGGAGTCAGAGTCCTAGAATTGGGCCCAAATTGGGATTCGCAAACCTCAGCTCAGCTTCTGCCTGGAGGTGCTAGACTTTTTTATGAAAAGTTCCCAGGGCACCAGTGTGCATCTGCCAGGTGTTCAGATGCTAAAACCCAATAGCAATGCTCCAGCTGGGAAAAGATGTGTTTCCTCCGCCTGACCCTCCGTTGGGGCCCTGTCTGGCAAGCATGTTCAAAACACACTAGCCAGATGAAGACTCCATACAGAAAATGGTGAGGGGGTTGAGCAGAGGTGGAGGAGGAGAGCCTTCCTCATATACTTCAGCCCAGTAGTTAGGCCACCCACTTGGGATGTGAAACCCCTGTGAGTTGCCAGGCATCTGGTTGTTGACCGGACTTTCCAGCTGAAAAGGGAACCTCATAGCGTCCGGTCAGTGAAAGTCTGGTTACCTATGATACCTTGGGAAGAGCAGGAGCTACTGCTGCTGGGGATTGGAGGCACGCTCTGGAGTGGCTCCAGTGGAAAGAGGGACTAGTGGCTCTGCTGTCCTGGCCCAGTTTCTCTCCCCCCAGAGCATCACACCCCCTCTCCCATCCTGCCCCAATTGCTGTCCCCCAGACTCCAGAATGCAGCTCTCCCTCCCCTCTCCAATCACTCCCACCATCTCTGGATGGGGATGTGCAGCTGGCAGAGGCAAGGAGGTGAAGAAGACAGTGAAGGTGTGGGAGGGAAGAGAAGCAGGCACCAGGCCTTACGGGCAACAGAAGACAGGATCAGAAGACAGAAATGTTCCTAGCGTTCGGTGTCTGGTTTTCACAACTTAGAAAGTTGGACACCCTAGGTGAGGTGCCTCTTAACAGGCTGCTGTTTGAATTCCAGTTTGAGGCGCCTGGCCCTCCCCATTTGCTGGTGCAGGGAGCCTAGACACCTAACCCAGGCTTTGTGAATCCCAGAGATTTCCTTAGGCCCATGTATTTGTGAACCTAAGCTGAAATGTCCCTTGTTCAACAAAAGGTTCTGGAGATCAGATTTTCAGCAGTGGCTGCAACAGGATCCAAAGCAAACCTGCTTTGGGGAATCTCATGATTAACCAATGCAGTGATTCCCAGCCTTTTTGAGTGAAAGCCCCAGTAGTTAACATTAGGCAAAACATGGCATCATCCCCTCTGTCCCCAACCCACCTGTCATAAACACATACATATAATGAAGATAGTAACACTAATTTAAATGAATAATAATAATAAATTACTCTTACCTGAGTAAGAACCTAAGCCTTACCTGGTGCAGCCATCACCGTATGTCCCATGTGGCCCCACCTCATCCTGTCCCTCATGGATGGAGGTGATGGGCACTGGCAGGCTGCCTGGGATTGCTCCAGGCCCCCAGTAGTGCAGGACTGCTCTGTTCTGGCCAGGCTTGGGGGACTGCTCCTTCATTTCAGCTGGTGCAGAGCTCAGGTGACTAAATGACCTCACTATTTATTATTAAAGCCTCATGGATTCCCTGTAATATTTGCCACCCTCCAGGGTGGGAATCATTGACCTAGTGTGTGTGCAATTAAATGGTTTGTAGGCGCAACAGGTGCACTCATGTTATGTATTAGATGTAGCACCTGGAACTGAAGTTGTCTTTCAATCTATTTTAAAGAGTGCTGGGGAGAGTAGAGGAACAATTGCCCAGTATAAATTGCAAGCACTTATTTGCAGCTACAGTTGTGAAAGGCAGCTGTGGTCCTCAAAAGAATAGTTGAAATCACTGATGATGGTTCCAAAAATGAAGTGAATTATGATGATGAGGCATATGAGCAAAATTATATTGTCAAGTGTTCATAGGCAGTTTTAGAGGGTAACTTGAATACGACTTTTTTTTTTTTTTACCTAACATATCAGCAGTAAGTATTCCAAAAGGGGTGATGGCTGTCACAAAAGCGAATTTGTTCACATAATCCTGTAGAAAGACACTTAAATGCATTTCCTTCACAGGTGCAGATAATATTGGAGGATCACTGTTCTCTTGGGATAATTCTTCATGTCAGTTTATACTTAACACTCTAACAGAAAGTCATTCTGAAAACTTGTTTTATGAAAGAGTTGTTGTTTTGCACTCCCAAATATAGTAAAATGGATTACTCCATGTCAAATTGGCTTAGCTTTGGTTTCGCACGTCAGAGAGATGTATGAGTCAGATGAGATACCTGCTATCAATTATATAGCAGGACTGTACTGGATCCAAAATAGAAGCAGCTGTCAAATAAATATCACAGTATACATGGTTATTTGGTTCAGCATTAACCACTCAGATTATGTATTTGTAATATAATTAAAATGAGACTGCCAAATAATTTGGATGATTTAAGACTGTGTTCCCGTATGGCTAAATCTTACAAACCTTCTATAGAATTTTTAACTAATCTATAGGCTTCTAAGGCAGGGCTGTAATTCTCTGCTAAGTTTTATGGGGCTGCTGAGAAAGATATTCTCAAAGTAACTTCTGTAGAACCTCATTTGATTTCTGTAGAAACCTGTTGATTTAATTTCTATTCAGCTTTGTGGTGCTTTTTTCTGAATAAGGGTGTCACGAAACATCAGATAAATAGATTTTTTTTTTTTTGTTCAGGTTTGGTTTCAGTTGCTGCAGAATAATCTTTTAACCCACTAAAAGAACACAAATCCCATTTTACGGTGTTTAGAACTAACAAATTATCATCTCAAGTAAATGGTGTTGTGTAGAGCAGGCAAATGGAACTCGGGTTCTTCCTAGGCTCTATACCCATTTCCACCAGTAACATTATGTACCTTTGGGTAACTCACCCTCTTTGTAGCTCCATTTATCTGTCTTACCATGAAATGATGGTACTTCTCAACCTTGCAAAGGGTTTGAGGGTTCATTTAACATTGGGAAATGCTCTGAGATTCTCAGATGAAATGCTCCGTTAATCTGACCTTCAAACCAGAAAGTGAAGTTTGCTGTGGACAGAACACTTCTAAACAATCTCAACTTGGCTAATTATAGTAATAAAGTGTGCCATCTTGTGACTGGATTTGTTATTGGCTGAATCTGCTCACCTCATAGGCAAGCCTAAAATTGGTTCATTTGCAGTCCACGTATAATCAGTACGCATTTAACTGGAAACAGAATTCTATCCACTGAATTGCAAACTAACCTTTAAAATTAATTTGACTTTATTTAATTTGATTTTACTGGCAAGATGTGGAGATGAGGCTTGTATAATAATCAGTAAACATTAAGGCCATCTCCATTGCCCCAAGTTTGTGTGAAAAAAAAAATCTTTACCTTTGTTTTTAAAAGATATCACATCAGAGCACCACATGAGCTTAGCAGAAAGCTTTCATGCAATGCATGGAGCATGTTGTCAGTCCCTGTCTGAAATCAGAACCCATCCATAAATTGATAAATGAGTTAGTTAAGCCAAGTAGTGGCCCTGCATTAGCATATTTGAAAGTGAATCCCAAAATTGAGCTAAATTTGTTGATTCTATACTTTGTTACTCTTTTCTGTGTGACGGTGGAGTATTGACTCTTCTCTCCCCAGCCAAACTATTTCCATCCACAAGACTCTACATTCAGTTTCCATAACTGAAATGGGAAAGAGTGGCTATTGTGCATGGCTTTCCCCTCTTTATTTTTGTAGTTGTGTTTCATGTTTCACAATACTTTGTACCATTTTTCTCTAGTTCTGACACTTCAGGTGCAAATGGTAACTGACCAGGATATACCAATTTAGCAACATCTTGTATACCTTCACTCCAAATAATTGCCTCTTATTTTTCATCATGCTCTGAAAATTGAAAGAACAGCAATACTTCATCTCAACTAAAATTGTGAGTCTTTCCTGGATGCCCTATTATAATTCAAACCAGTACTCTATCACGCATTCTGCTGATCTATACACCTTAAAGATTATGTAAGTAAAAGTACTGAAGGTGCAATTTTTTTACCTGTAGGTATTGTCATAAATAGTTTAATTTTTCCTTTAATGTTTTCCGCCATAAAAAAGCAATGTACGTCTTCTCTGTTGTTGTCATCTTGTCCTACTAATTGTGGTCTTCTGTCTTTTATTGTGCAATATTTATGAGCAAAAGTATTTGGTTGTTGTAGAAGAAGAATTTATAGTTCCTTTGCTCAGCAGAAAGACTGAAGCTCTGGAGCTGAAATGGCCAGAGCATCACAGAAGGATGTTTTCAGTTGTAGATAATAAATTATGCATCTGGAAGAGGCAGCTAAGCAGTGCTGCTACTTGCTTCATAATAGCTTTCTTATAACATTTTAAGCCATTTTTGAGAGTAGTTGACATAAAACAGCCAAATAAAACAAACTGTTAATCAGATAAGATGTGCTGGGTAAACACAACTAATGTGGTTAAACAAATCATGGTGGCAATTTGTTAATTCACAAACTGAATGCAAGTTTGTAAAGCTCCATGGAGCATCTCTTAGGCTTGGAGAACTGTGCAGCTCCATTACTTGATTGTGATGTCATAATTCTCTCATTTTGTGCAGCATGATGGCTCCTGACAAGTCTTTTTTGTCTACAATATGATAACTGCTGTAATGTTACACATGTCATTGCCTGAAAACAACGGAAGATCTTTTCTTCACACAAGAATTATAAAGCAACACATCTCCGAATTTTGTGTCATTAGAGACCACAAAGTGAGAGACACTGAATGCACAGTTAACAGCTTTTGGAAATTCTGGACTTCCGCAGTTCATTAATTACTCTTGTTTGCCACCTAGTGCCAGGCACCTAGCATGCATACTGCCTACCAGAAACCTTCAGCGTACCTCTTGGTGCCTCAGCTATGTCTTTACCCAACCTGAAGTGTCTTTCATTTCTCCAGGCACTTTACATTCATTTAGATCCATTGCAATCCATATGTTTGGGTATCTGGTTCCTTAATCCCGACTCCATGACCTGTGAGTCAGGATCTGTTTATCTTCAGGGACTGTCTGTTTATTTACACCAATGCGTAACTAAAGATGTAAACAGGAGTTACTTTGTGTATATATATGACTTCTGGTTTCAGCCTCTCTGAATTCCCCTGTATTATAGTAGCTGAGGTTAATCTGGCTGCTAGTCATTTTTTTTAAAATTGTAGAAGATGCCCAGATGCTTCTGGAGCATGCCTTCTGAATGCTAATGGTGGTTTTTCTTTGGTGCTTCTCTTAATAAATCCCCTACCTTTGCTGTCATTCCCTGCTTCGTGATTGGTTCAGATTTTGAGCCCCTAGATGAAAAACTCTATACACTGAGTCACTTCTTGATCCATCGTGTCAGCCATATTTTCTTCTCATCCATCTTATCTCTTATTAGGGCTGTGTTGTTCTTCAGTTGACAACTTCAGCTGAGTCTTTATGTATTTGTGATGGTTGTGCAACATAATTCAGATACAGTAAGCATTTCTAGTGCAATGTATTGGTCTGATCATTCATACTTGCTTAATGCTTCAGAAGGTGCAATACATTTCTAAGTGCAGCTCACTTACGTATTGGCTATGTGTGTCTCTAGAATGTATATGAAGTGGTGATGTAGCTGTGTTGGTCCCAAAATATTAGACAAGGTGGTGATATTGAAGGGAACTTTGGTTGGTGAGAGAAACAAGCCTTGGGCTATGTCTACACTACAGGGCACAGGTAAGTCGACTTAATAAGGTCGACAAGTCAACCTTATTAGGTTGACTTAGTGAGGCCTCATTTGTTTTAAGTTGACTTCATAAAGTTGACTTAAATCAGGGGGCCCATTTAAAGTACACTTAATAAAGTCGACTTTAAATGGGTCCCCTGGCTTAAGTTGACTCTACAGAGTTGACTTAAATGGCTCTAATGCCCTGAGTTGACTTTATTAAGTTGACTTTAATGGGCACATTGTGTTAAATCGACTTAAAAAAGCAGACTTAACCCTTAAAGTCAATTTTAAGGGCAAGAGTTATTCAGTTGACTTCAGTAAGTGCTTAAGTCTACTTAATGAACTCCTAATGTGTGCAGGGAGTTGCTTAAGTCGACTTAAGCCTCCAGTGTAGACATACCCATGGAGGTTCCTGGAACTGAAGAAGAGCTCTGGGTAATCTCAAAAGTTTGTATCTCTCACCCACCAAAGCTGTTCCAGTAACAGATATTACCTCACCCACCCTTTCTCTCTGGATAATGTATACTAAATTGCCCATTAAACCTACACTTCATTTCTAGTGTCCCCCTCCCCCCTCAATTAAAAGCCCTTTCCATGGTGGCCAAGTGTACTGGTTGGAGACGCAGTGAAACTGGTGCTTTTTCAATGTCCTCAGAGATAGAGAGGCTCACTGTAATCTAATTATGATTTCAGGTAAAGTTGGCAGAAGTCATGTGGCGAAAATCCGATTTTTATTTGTTAGAAATTCAAGAGTTTATATATTTCAACACAACAGAATCCTCATTTTTAAAAAACCTTTCCTGTTTAAAATCTTTTTCATCACTGATTTCATTCCAGCATCAGGACTAAAATGAGAACACTGCTTACGAATAAATATAGTGTTTGGATTTGGGCCAGAATTTCTTTTATGGGATAAACTTTACTGTGAAACAAAAGCCAAACAGCTGCTTACAACTTGGATTTGACATAAGTGATCTAATGCTATTGCCCTGATCTCAAATTTGAGGCTAAGTGATTTCTGTGCTGGGATTTCTATCCCAATCTCCTGGTCCCAGTTTATCAGAACAAAGTACATTGTTGTTTCAGGTCTAGAAGCAAAACCTGTTTTGATCCCCCCCCCCACACACACACATTTAAACCTTAACAGGAGAACCTAAAATTGTACCAAGACATTTTCCCCAAGGACATATCCAGAGTATCAATAGGAAAAGATGGCCTTTTTGAAGAGCCTCCCCACACCTCAAAAATTCTGTGTACACACCTTTCCTCTTAATAATGCTGTAGAAAAAATATCTTATCTTAGTCCTTGTTGTGCTTGACTTTCACTTGCTTTCTCTCTACTTAATAATTCTCTTTTCCCAATTTCCTTCTGTGCTTCCACTTCTTCAGTTCCCCCATTTCTCTCTTTCTCCAGACTTTTCCTCCTTTGATCTTCTAGATTTTCGTGAGTGAATTTTAGTGCTGATAAGCAAGGTTTATGCATCTAATGCTGGCAAATACTGTGAGAGTTGGCCATTGTAGGTCTGCCAGTCCATCGTAGTTAACCTCATGCTGTGGTGTTCGGCGTGTCTTCTGAGCACATATTGTTGATTGCAGTGCATTATACCCAGTTATTTCTGATGTGTGACGATTTTTCAGTGAGGAACCTGAATGAGACTATAAGTCAAATCTGAAACTGGTTCTCTAGCGCTGAAAGGTTGGTAGGTACATTAACCTGCGAAGCTACCTGGCCTCAGAACCACCACAGTCTTCTAGGAAAGAGCTTAATTTGGAATGACACAGCCATAGCATAGTTGTTGAAAAGGTGTTGAGATGTTTTAAGAATTATTTCATACAGCAGAAACCCAGAACTTGATCTCTCTAGGTTGAGGCCTTGCAATAAATGCAAATCTTTTCAACAAATATGAATTCCTTTATTCCAGTTACTGTTGTTTTTGAAGACCACAAAAATAAAGTATTCTGGCCCAACAGATCATCTCAGAAAGTGAACTTAGACCTTTGGTAGCTGATTTAAGAATGTAATGTCACACTGCCAAGAAGCAAATCTTTCTTGCCACACGATTTGAAGCATATCCTGATATGTCTTCTCAGCCTCATACTGTGCATCTACAAAATAGTGTTTGAGACTTGCCTTGCACAAGAGCTTATGGTTTGCAAAGAATCTAAAAATAAACTATTGCATCCTCATTGGGACAAAATGTTTAGCTGGAATCATTGCTACAGTTTTATTTTCTGCAAAATTTATTACAAGTGAAGTAGCAAAGCCTTGAGGGTAGCGAGGCAGGGAATTTAAACCATGGCCAAAATCTGCACCTTAGTAAGTTATTTTGTTACAGCTGGAAGGTCCAGTGCGCTGGCAAAGTTCTCAGAAATCAAGCCTCATTACCAAATAGCTGCTATAAAAATACTTCAAGTAGATCTGTTACCATTGTAGTTGTAGGTGTAAATTGACACTGAATCACATGTAATTTTAACAGTGAGGATAATTAGTCATTGGAACAATTTACCAAGGGCTGTGGTCGATATTTTAAAATCACAATTAGATGATTTACTAAAGGATATTCTCGAGGACAGCCACAGCTCTTGGACTGAAACTGGGGGTGTCTTGTGGCAGCAGGTCAGACTAAATTATTCTGGTCTCTTGCTCAAGGCACCTTGCACTGTGAGCCACTGTGTCAACCCTCTACCCCAGCAGGTGAGAACACTGCTGCTGCCAAAGTGCACATCTTCTCCCTGACACAGCAGCCTGTGTGCCTGGTCAGCACCCTCTTTAGGACCCTGCCAGTCTACACCTTGTCTGGCAGGTAACAATCAGTGAAGCCCAGTTCTCAGGTTCCCCCAGAAATGTCTGTCTGGAGTACCCAGTTCTTCTCGCTGCTTCCAAAGAGACAGAGCACACATCTGCTTGTTAGGTTAGCAGAACAGTTTAACGCACAGCACTGAGATGGCTTTTAATAAAACAAGAATAGGTCTATTAACACAGAACATAGAGGTCTGTGATGCTAAACAGGAGAAAAAAAGGCAGATGTGGTTATGAACTAAACAAAATGAGATTTCTAGTGACTAAAACTTAGCGAGCTACAATCTGCACCTTTCAAGTTGTCAGGGGAACCAATGTTTAGAAGACCATTTATTTCCTGAACAACAGATAATTAAACTTGCTTTGGGCTATTCTTGTATTACTCTAAGTCAACTGTCTGTGCCTCCAAAGCTAGGAGGGGTTCCTAGGATGCAGCTTCTGTCCCCTGGTGTCTTACTAACCTCCAGTTTGATAGCTTTGTTTACCATATATGTAAATATATTTTCATTGTCCTCTGCCTGTAGGGTGACCAAGTATCCTGATTTTACAGGGGCAGCCCAGATGTTGGGGCTTTGTCTTGTGTAAGCACCCGTTATTCCCCACTCCATCCTGCTTTTTCATACTTGCTGTCTGGTGAGCCTAGCCAGTGGCCAAGCCAGTTGCAGAAGTAAAAATGCATTCCTTTGTCTAGACCACTGGTTCCCAACATTTTCTTTGCCGTGGCACACCTTGCTACCTTTAATTAATTTGAGGCACACCACCATATAGTTTCCAAATGAACTCATGAATGTTCATGAGCAATCCAGAACTCTTTGAGTAGTTTTTCAAAAAATTTTGTGGCACACCTACTCAAACCTGACGGCACACCGGTTGGGAAATGTTGGCCTAGACTCTAGGGCAGGCTGGATTCATGTGGTGTCTCCCAAACGCATTTTAAGAACATATTTTCAGCACACATTTCTGTTTGTACACCACCCATACTTGCATCACATGAGGACTGTTTTCAGACCAACATATCAGTTTACATATGATAGGTGACACCTTTTAGATACATATTATGGCAAAAAATACGCTGGGGGTAATGAGTGTGTGTCAGGTCTGATATAAGGAGTCCCAGGGTCATGTGTCCCCCTTTTGCAATGCAGCAGGAGGGTCAGAATTCTCTTTTTCTGAATAGGGCATCTGCCACTATATTGTCTTTCCCTTTTATTATGCACAATTTCAATGTCTCATACTTGTGCTGTCAGGCTCCACTCGTCCTTTCTGGCTTCTGTGAAAATCTCTGAACTAGCCTACTATTTGGGGTGTAAATTCATAGATCTTCAGGGCCAAAAAGGACTTTGAGATCATTTCATTTGAACTCCTGTATAATATTGGGCTGCAGAATTTCATCATTGCTCCTGTAATGAGCCCAATAACTTGTGGTAAACTAAAGCAGATCTTCCAGGAAGGTCTCTAGTCTTCAAAGACATGGAAAATCCACCACTTCCTTAGTAGTTTGTTCCAATGGTTTTTCACAGTTTCTGATGAAAATGCTTCATTTCTAATTTGAATTGGTCTGTTTTAACTTCCAGCCACCCATTTTTCATAGCTTCCTTTGCTACATTAAAGTACACAGTATTTTCTTTTGTATTGGATGGCAGAAGGGATGTTAGGATGTGAGTGAGTTTCCTGGACTGTAAAGAAAAGACTTGATCCTTGGAACTAGAAAGAGATTACAAAATCAGTTTGGAAATGGCCCTAATGGTATTTTAAATCAACTTGTAAGAACAGCTATCGAGCTTTGAGGTAAATGTTTGGGGTTGCCAATGATCTCCTGTGAGAGGAATAAATGTTTCTGGAAAATATGGCAGGGGGAGGTACCCCCAACTGCATTTGCTTCTTTGGTGAATGGAAGCCTGTACCAGAACATCAACTCTTGTATGCGAAAGCAGAGCAAAGATTGGTATATAT
Source organism: Podocnemis expansa (assembly GCA_007922195.1). Lineage (NCBI taxonomy): Eukaryota > Metazoa > Chordata > Testudines > Podocnemididae > Podocnemis > Podocnemis expansa. The sequence continues at coordinate 7,943,430 of ML682007.1, forward strand.
TGTGCAATTTAAAATGCAATTGTTTTTATTCTTCGTTCCTTTCAAAAAAAACCGCACACACCTCACATGTAAATAGCAGTAAATACTGGGTATATATGTTCATGTTCATTTTAAAACTGTATGCAAGTTTGTGCATGTAAATTTGGTGCTGCTGCCCAGCAATTGCCAAGATATGGTGCATCATATAGGTTGGATGTTTCTGCTATAAATGAGCTGCTTGCCAGGTCATGAATATCAGAATTTGTGTTTATAAACCATTCGTTTGTGAAATTGAAATTTGTTTTAAGAGATCGCTCTTGCCTAGTGCTGCCACTATTTCATATTTGTTTAGTGAAATCTTTCAAATAGACACATCTTACATAATTTTATGAACCAAAATCTCTCTTTTGGTGTTCTCTAATCCCAAATACTATCACATTTTCTCCTAAATATCTATCATTTATGTCCAGTTCTCCATTGAGATGGTGGATTCTTCAGGAGATAGTGCTGTAATTTCATTGTATGGGTCACAATAATTTTACACTCTATAAAATATACATAGAAACGACTAACATCCATTGCCCATATTTTAAGCAGGGCAAGACATGAGATTTATTTGAATTGCCTTGCAATGTTCATCAAATAAATGGATAAAGTTTATCAGTTATAATCTGTATATCTTCTACCGAAATTTCATAAGATCTCATCAAAAATAGCTTTCTACTTACTACCTGGCTTAGTTAGAGAGAGTTTCCAGTCCCCTACAGAAATTTAAACTAACATTACTAATCTTTAGGATGAATTGTTACTGTTTGTGTCTAATATTCTCAAATTTCCGTTGGTTTATGCATGTTGTACCTTGAAAGAGGGAGGACATGCTCACAGTGTTTTACACTATGTTTTACAATCCCTTGCATTTACTTTCATTCCATTCTGATGAAGTGGGATTTTCTCCCACAAAGGCTCATGCGAAAAATAGATCTGTTAGTCTTTAAGTGCCACATAACTCCTTGGGTTTTTTTGCTGGACTATACTTAACACGGCTTCCCCTTTGGAAATTCACAGTGCATAACTTGGCACCGTCATGTGGTGCTGCTAACTTTATACAGGATATAAACTTATTAATTCTGGTGCTTTCATTGCACCATAACCTTCTTCCATCAGGTATATTGAGAGAAACAGTCAGCATTTCCAGAAGCTGACTACACTTTTGCAAGAAAATTGTACTTCTCTTGACCTTTTGTTTGAATGGAGTCTTCCAGGTGATGCTTTGGGGGATAACATGTTAATCATTTAATGGTCAAAGTAAATATATTCTGCATGCTGCAATCATTATGATGCAATTTGTAACAAAAAGGAAATGTGATGGTTTTAACAGGTTTTAAAAAGATGTCAAAATTGTGCTATGAAGTAGGGCAAGACTGGATGAATTTAGGAACAGGGAACTCTAACTTTAAGTTAAACATCGTTTGTAACATGAATGCTGGCTCCTGGGATTGTCCAAGCAACCTTCAAAGTTTACACTTAGGATAAATCTGGCTGTTTTCCACAAGTTCTTCATGGTTTGCATTTGCAAGATTTCTCTTTTAGGGAGGCTAGAGACAAAGAACATGGAAAATCTTGCTAACATTCTGCATTGCCCATTGACTGTGTCCTCGACTATGTTCACGCTACATGAAGACTTTGAATACAAAGGACATATAATATACAACCTTGTCTGTATTGTTATGGGAATCTGTCCTGGGATATGTGAACAATTGCACAGTCCATCTATTGTCATAATCTGTTATCAATTTCTTGCTGATTGAATAATATTGGAGACTGAACAAGAATATTTTCCCTTGGTGTGAGATTACATGAGGCTAATGCACATGATTTGAATTGCCTTAATTATTTAAATACATCTCTTGCCAAAGACAAGTCTAACTTTGCATCTGTTGCACATGCTCCATTAGTGTTTAAAAATATAACTAAACTGACTTAAATAACTTAATGCCTTAAATTGATAACAAAACTGTTACTTCCTTTGTTTAACTTCCTGATGTTTTGAAAATGTTGTGTGGTCCTTGCAGTGGTCAGGAAAAAGAATTGTATTGCTGCCACTTCCTAGAGTCACACAAGCTATGTGGAGTGTTTTTACACAAACACATATGCCTGCTGGCTGTTTGTAAACAGGCTCCAAACTGGTATGTGCAAATCTGCTTACTCAACTCAACTGCTTTGCTTTGTATACTGAAATAATTTCTTCAAGCCAGAATGGCTTTCCCGTGTGTTGCGTTGTGCTGTCCTTGCCACTAAAATTCTATTCTCTAGCCTCAAATGCTGCCTGTGTATGTTGACAGAATGTATCAATTTGACCGTGTTTGTTGTTGACCATGTGATGGTGTTTGAAGTTATTGTGAAAATCAGTCACCCATAGTGCCCTCAGTGCTATAAGTAACCTAGTGTTGACAGTGCCGTATGGATGATTGATAGATTCTTTCTCATCAAAGCAATGAGAGAGCTCTGATTTATATACAGCATAGGATCTCATAAGACTGCATATGAGATTTTTTGTTGTTGTTGCGGTTTTTAATTTTTTTAGTATGGTTTTTGGTTTCTGTGGAAATGATAAAGCACCATAGTCGTAAGAATGGATGCATAAACCTGTTATTAGACAGAATGATATTACTTACTGCATGCTGAAGTTTATTTTGTAGTATTGGTTTACTGTATCTCTGCTATGATCAATCTGAAATCATAAGAGCCTCTTCTATAAAGACAGCTCTATTTTGGTGTTGGACAGTGTGTGGACAGCAATAGACCTTTTGGGATAAAATTAAAAGACTTATTCATATAGCAATAGCAGTCTAATCATGACACAGGAACCTTGATTGTGCTAGGCTCCGTATCAACATCACAGAAGACTGGTCTCTGCCCAAAAGAGCTTACAATCCATTTAATTGTGACTTAAACCCTTTTAGAGGCTTTGCAGTGTTCAGATGAATGTTTCTACTTCTCATGTCCTGCTGCAGTTGTGAGTGGGACTTTATTCTTGTAAAGTTTTCTAGGTCAGTTTTTCAGAACGAGCAAAGTTTATTGGAAGAGCTAAACTTTTCAGTGTTTGTTTTAAAATTGGAGGCTTTCCCATCCTTAGGTTGAAGTTCTGGATTAGGTTTATCATCTGAGTTGTCATTTGCCTGAGTACAATGTTAATTAATGCATTTCTTCTGAATAAACAAATAGATGGCACTGGATTCTAAATATGTTACTGCCACGCAAATCACTTGCATTGGAAGCTACTGGCCGTAATTTGCATTTAGTGGTGTTAAGTTACTGAATTCAGTAAGAAATCCTGAGTAATTAATCTGGCAGTGCATAGATAGTATTTACTTGATAGGTAAGATGAATGAAGAGTGCCATTATTCTGACAAAGATGCATGAAGTGTGTGTGTGTCTAACTTATCTGTCTAGAAGCAAATGTATGAAATTGAATTCTGTCATTTAAACCTGTCCAACCTGGCAGAATGCACAGCTGTCAAAACATGTGTCCTCTTGTCTTAAATCCCAAAATGGTATATCGTAATTCTATTTCTGACCTCCACCATATGTGTATTGTGCTGCAGCCATGCCAGAGTATTATCTGAAAATAGCAAGAGTAAGAACAGTCATGACAAAAGAAGGTGGGGGGGGACCTAATGTAAGTGCAATTGTGGCTTTATTCCAGTTTCTTCTTAATGTTTGTGTATATATACGTCTGAATCAAAAATTCATTTTTATCTTGGAGCCCTAATAAATAAACAGAAGAACCGAACAGACTGACAATTTGAATAAGCTGCCTGGTGTGAGGAGAAAAGAGAACCAGTTTCATAAATATTACAGTATTACATTTTGCTTTTGTGGGGCTCAGATTTGCTCCCATTAAAATCAATGGCAGAATCTCTTTTCCTTTCAAAGGGCATGGAATTGGGCTTTTCTGTAATTGAAACATGGTGAAATGCCAAGATTCCACTTCAGTTAGCTCTTTAAATGGTCCAGGATGTTTTGTTCGTTGTAAAAAGAGTTTGCTTAGGATAAGAGAAGTCGGGGTTTACCAGAATCGAAGCAAACTAGTTATATATGGAATATCTCCAAAGATGCCTCTGGCCTTCAAGATGAGCTGTAATGTCTGTCTAAATCCTCTCTCTCTTCTTGGTTTCATTAAACTTCATTCACTGTAGTTAATTTGTTTGATTTTTCTTAGAGGGTAGAATTCATTGCATAAGCAAGTAGAAAGAACCAAGCCTATGAACCAAATAACCCTGTCTTTGTGCTGGCCCTCTGCACACTAGGTGAATAGATTCTGACTGCCACTTGGAGGTCACAAGTTACTCGAACATAAAACTTGCTTTTTGACAAGCTCCAAAGGGGGAGCTATGTTAGTTTGGTTCAGCAAAACAAACAAGGAGTCCTGTGGCACTTTAAATAACTAACAAATTTATTTATCACAAGAGCTTTTGTGGCACAAAATGCCACTTTATCAGGACTCCTTGTTTATAAAACTTGCAGTTTCTCCTGATTGTCGGGACCATATTATCTCCAATTGAAATCAACAGAACTGAAAGAATGAATGAGAGAGGCTTTTGCTCACTGTCTTCTTTCTTCAATATTACGTAATATTTGAAGGAAGACATCAAAATAAATTTCAAATGTGTATTTCTAGCATGATTAACTCAGTCCGGTAATCAGTCACTAGTAGCTAGTTAAATTATTATACAATGCAACATGCGGAAGTAAAGGTTTGTTCTCTAGAACAGAGAATTGAATGGGTTTTGAATGGGAGACTGGTAGTTTTTCCAGGCCAGAGGATGTTGAACAAAACAAATCTATTGTCTGCCGTGGTGCTAATATAAACCTTCATTAACTGTTCCATTATGACCTGGGCAAAGAGTTTGCAGACAGAGTGGTTCCTATATATGCTTCTATTTCAGTGTGCAGGCTGCTCTGTAATGGCGTGGGAAGGCTCATTTTAGACAGTCCCATTCATTTAATCCTTTGGTGTCTTTTGATTGAATCCTGTTGGATGTGCTTAGCCTCATGGTGTCATCTTGCTTTAGCACTTTTGCTAGCAGTGATTAGAAAATGAAAAAATTTCTCATGAAGTTCACTAATGCAGCTGCTGGAAGCTAAGGCCAAGTTTGTCAAAAATGACTAGTGATCTCGGCTGACTCTAAGTTTGGGAGCTCTGTGTGAGATGCTTTAAGGAGGCTTGATTTTCAAAGGGAAAACACTCAAGTCCCTGAAAACCATATCCACAAAAGCTCATGCGATAAATGAATTCACTAGTCCTTAAGTGCCACAGGGCTTCTTGTTTGATAGCTACTTCAAGTGTCTCAAGTTGGCCATCTCACATTATGGGTCCACTCTGGAAAATCTTGACCAAAAGGTAGTAAATGAAATGTGGCTTTAATGCTGCTGATGACATTTCTCCTTAAGTCCATTTTTTTCCCCAAGAAATTTGGTCAAGACGACCCATGTGACTTGTGACGGCGTAGATGGAAATGTATTCTTGTGCTGACATATTTCAGTTCTGCTCAGGGATCTGCTGAGAGCTTTTGGAATGATACGAGAGAGAGAGAATTGAATACTGTTTTATTGGAAATGGATTCCATCATGTTTTTAGCCTATGAGGGGAAAAATTTTTGATAACCTGTAATTAAAATAACTGATACCTATTTTAAAATGTCAGCTCCTCAGCTAATGCTGTTTTTCTTTTGTTAACATTCCAGAAAATCCTGTAGCGTGTCTGTAACACATGAAATTGCAAGTACGGTGCTCTTGTGGGAGACATGAAACAAACTAAGGGAAAATGTGTGTTTCATTTGTTTTATTCAGTGGTTTTAGCTATGATTACATGGTGTAAAGTTTGGATTTTTGAACTATTGAACAGTTTTTTGGCAGTCCGCTTAAGCAATCAGGCTGCCTTTTGTTTTCATGTGGTTGATGCACTGAAAGGAGAGAAGGTCCTTATACTGGTGAAAAGGTCAAGAGAAGTTACTAAATCAATATTTTTAAGTTATTGATGTTCCAGTTATTACCGATGTATGACCATACTGAATTAAATAGAAGTTCCATAGTCTCACATGGAGTTGTAAGCAGTGCAGAGGAGGAGTCTGGTCAAGGGAGAACTGCAGGTGTGGTCAAGCCCGACTGTTTGGAGCCAGGGCAGAGTGATGGTCAGGAGACACGCAAGTAGTCAGAGCCAGGGATCAGGAATTAGGAATACAGAGCGAGACGGGGACTAGGGTTGGAGTGGAGTAAAAAGGGTGGAAGCAGGGGCCAGAGGGGAAGCAGAAAGTTGGTCTGGCGCTACTGCTCGTTGAATAACTATGGTATTGTTACAGGGCAAATGGTGATCTGTTGTCTTATCTGACCAGTCTGGGAATCAGTGAGGGTTTATTTGGCCCAGTCACACTAGGATTAGCGTCCTGCTGGGTTCTACCCAGATAATCTGATTTTGGCTTCTGTGTCTGGGTGCCATTTAAGGTTGCCTGGTGCCCAGTTTTGGGGGACGTGGCAACCCTAAATGCACTCAAACCAAAAGTCCAGTTACTGCAGGGTGGGGGAAGGCACGGGGTCATAAACCTATGCCAGTCCTTGCTGAGCCAGTGCTGCCTCCTACCTGCAAGTGTTTAGTAGAGGAGTGAGTGATTAGGTGCAAGACCTAGGGAAAGAGGCAAGGCAGGACCTGGAGGAAAAAGCAGAGCCTTGGGGGTCCAGTTACCAGAAATCAGGAAGATGGCAACCTTAAATCAAGCTCCTCAGGTTGCTAGGCAGCTGAGCCCAGAAGCAACTAGGTTCTTGACCCCATAAGCAATTAGAAAATAGAGTGTGCTATAACTTCTTTGTAACTCAGGAGTTACAAATTTAGTGAGCAACATTTATCTGTAGCAACATGCACGGTACACAAAAGTTGGAACTAATGTAATTCTTTCCCAAATTAGAGACATTTTTTAAAAGCTTCCCACTGATGCAAGTGGATCAGACAAACCAAACGGTGCCAGTACTGGATGCCTGGTGTATGTGGTGTATGTATTGTATTGCTGACAATATTGTCTATGCCATTTCAGTCAGACTTGTTCAAAGTGAGATTAAAATGATGTGGGGCCATACTACACGCTAGCCGACAATGGGCTGTGTGCAACTGGTCTCTCAATAACACAAGCAAGGAGTCCTGTGGCACTTAAAGACTAACAAATCTATTTATTGCATGAGCTGTCATGCGAGAAAATCCCACTTCATTCAATGTCAGTGTTAACTCTGGCTCAGCTGACTACTAGCAATAGGAAGGAACATTTTTAGAAAAATGCCATAGGGTAGAAAAGGTTTAAAAAGCCAGCTTCGTTTCAACGCCTGTATAGTAAAGGAATCTGGTGGCACTTTTAAAGATTTATAACTTTATTTACCGTGTGTGTTTTCATAGGAGAAAATCCCGCTTCATCAGACGCTTGATGTTTCCCAAGCATCTGACGAAGTGGAGTTTTCTTCCACAAAAGGCCAAGCAATAAATAAATTCATTAATTTTTAATAGTGCCACCAGACTCCTTGTTTGTCTTGCTGGACGAGGCTAACAACGGCTCCCCCTTTGGCACCTGTATAGGACAGAATTAAGCTTTTTTTAGTTCTATGTGAGACAAACAGAAAGAAAATCGCAGTTTTTCACTTGAATATAATTGTTGAGGATTATAAATTGTTGTTTATGTCCTGTGGTTTGCTGCAGGTTAATTATAATTAAGATTTATGTTGTATTAATGTCACTTGAGCACTAGCTTATGCTTTTTTTCTAACCTCATCAGCCATCCCATATCAGTGCTAGGAGTTCTTTATTTACATTTTCATGCAAGATATTTTCAAAGAGAAGAATAAATACAAAGCATAAAGCACTCTGTTTCTAAACATCTTGTCACATTCAAACTAAACAGTCTCATACCAGTGAGTACTGACAAAGCTGAACCATTAGTTGCTTTCAAAGACTGCGAGTTTAGTAACTGAAAAACAAAGAAAGAGCATGAAAAATATTGCCATTTGGAAATATTACAAGGAACTGATAGGAACTACAAAATTGATGCCATCCAGTAACAAGGTAAAAAGTTCACAATGCAATATAGAACAGACTTGTTCATTATATTGTGTAGCGGTCATTTATATGGTCCCGTATAGGGCTAGTAAAATGGAAATCAACACTTTTTTAAAGCTCATAATGAACTATAAAATATTGGGAAAGTTTAAAATGATCCATATTCCTGCAGCGTAGTAAATTATGACTAGTTGAACTTGTCTGCCCAGGAGAGTTGCAAATTGGTCAGTGTAGTGCCAGATCTGCTCAATGAACTCCCATAATTCTCTCCAGACCAGGAAAGTTAGTCCCATTGTGCCACATTTGGTTGACTTTCTCCCTTGTAATAAAATAAAACCTGGTTCCTTGACCTTTTTCTCCTATGCGCATTCCTGCCATTGTGATAATGCATAATTGGCCCTTGTCACTATGTTTTATGGGCAAACTCCTAGCCAACTTACCCTTGTGAAAAATAAGGTAAACGTGAGTTCTGCGAAAGTAGGGTGAACAGGATACATCACTGCATGACTAAGTCTGGGATACTGTGGTCATATGTAGGAAAAACTCCCATTTGAAATGAATGGTAGTCTTAGTTGTTGAAGAACCTGCAGCAGTGGGACCTCTCCATAATTAGTTGAGTTTTTGTTGATATATGGCTCAAAATTAATAGAGCACAGTTATATAGAGAGCTCACTTTGTCTTCTAGCCAAAAAAAAAAAAAAAAAGCATAGTCCAAGACCTGAACAGCAATTGAGGCCTATTCATTATTCATTGTTCTGTGTGTAGATTTGGGCAAATAGCACATTTCCAGTTCACTGGAATTTCTGAAACATTAAAATTGGGTTGGGTCATTTTTTTTTTTCAGAACTTTCTTATAGCAAAACTTGTTTTAAAATAGAGAAAACATTTTGTTCAAGCCAAAACTGAAATGCTAGTGTCCAGGCTTTAGAGATTTTTTTTTTTTTTTTTAAACAGACAAAAACAAGGGGTTAAAATCGCAACACCATTGGGGGCTCGGGGGAAGAGGGAAGGAGAAGGCTGCCTTATACCCTATAGTCCTCCGGTTAGGGCACTTCCTTGGGCTGTGAGAGACCCAGTTGCAAGTTCCTTGGTCTAATTACTGTTATCTGAATGTAAATGGTTTCAGCAGAAGAGATTGAGAGTGACTCACTCTGGAATAGCCAGTAGTCCGGTGGCTGGTTGTCTTTCTGAGCACTTGGAGGAAGTTGGGAGACGGCACTAGAAGATGATCAGCACTCAGTTCTGCATCCAGTCTGCAAAGTGGACTGGTTATCAGCCCATGTGAAAGCAGCACCCTCTAACCCTCAGCCAGGCCAGCTAGCCTGGGATGAAAGCACCAATTAACTGGGGTGAGAGGGATTTGTGTGTGGACAGGAGAAAGCGGCAATTAGGAGCAACTTTTAATCAAGCATCTGGGCTGACTCTGCGGTGAGAACAGACCTTGGGCCTGGTATCCTCTGTTCGGAAAATTTGGTGGCAGTTGACAGGAGTTATGCAAGCTACTCTGCACACCTTGATTAACTCCTGTTGACTTCCTAATTCCCCTTCAGCACAGTGTCTCCACCTCACTGCACAACTTGAGGGGGTGGTTTTACTGAGTTGATTACCAGATCAAGTGAGTATGTCTTAACTGGCTGCTAAGCTGATCTGGAAAGATCAGTCTGATGGCAATCACTTTACCACCATCAGTGTAGATGTGGCCTTAGTGTGGGGCCTCCCTAGGATGTGCTCTATAAGTATAAAGTGCTGAGCATATGGGTTACCACTTAAATATCTAATTATGATTATTAGCAAACTTGCCTTGAATTTTACTTCTTTTCAGATGTGCTTATGTGCCTTGTATTCAACTCGAGAAATGTTTTATATTATCACTATATTATATTATCCCCCTAGAGATACAGTTTATGATTGTCCATTCTCTTTCTGTTCATCTCTTTTTAGCTTGAACTGGCTAAATCCTTCAAATTAAAATTAAATTCTTCAAAGCGTCAGACAAAGTGGGAAGTTCTCCCGTGAAAGTTCATGCGATAAATAATTTTGTTAGTCTCTAAGAGCTATAGGACTCCTTGCTTGTTTTGGTTAAATTCTTTTAGTCCCTACCACATCCCAAGGTCTTTGGCCATTCTTTAAGTTGTCTTCATCAATCAGTCCTTTTTAAGTTTAAGTGAGTCATCTCTGAGACTAGCCTGAACCAATTGATTGGTTCAGCACCCCAAGTGAAGTCAATGGTTGCATATGGCTTCATTTAGAAGGAAGGAGACTTTTTCAGCAGAAGCCCAGTGTCCAGTAATTGGTGTAAGGAAAACTGCAGTGCCGTTTTAGCAAGCTGCTTCAGCACAAAGACCAATTTACCTTCTCATTCCCTGGGGAAAATGTTCATGGTTCATGGGCAGACATCAGGGTAGAGAGGGCAGGGATGCTTGCTTAGCTGATCTCCATTAGTTATCCAAGTTGCACAGCGGAGTTTGAGACCACAGCTCTGCAAAACAGAGTTGTTCTGGGTCACAGAATTTTGTGTGAACTTTCTTGGGTTTGGATTCAGTCAGGCCCACAAACTCAAAGCAAAACTCAGCTAAAGGCCAGCTCTGAGTTGAAACCATGCAAAACTAACAATACAAACGTGGTTTCCAAATGAAGCCAATGCCTTGCCTGGGTTCACTTCAGGGTTGGCCTAGGTGCTGTGAAATGTTTCTGGAAACCTGGGCAAAGGTTTTTGTTTAGTAAGGAAAGTCCTCCCAGATCAGGGTCAGACACAGATTTTTCCAAGATATAGAAGAAGGGCTAAAGATCTGCACTATCTTGTACTTCTCACAGCCTTTTTGAATGGGGGGCGGGGGTTGGACAAAAGATCAGCAAAATTCAGCCCAGAACATATTAGAAAGTTTTGAAATGTCACCCTGTGGAGTGAAACCTATGGGACCATAGAATCCTAGAAGCTAGAAGGGACCATGAGTGGTTTAGTCCAGTCCCCTCAACTCATAGCAGGACCAAGGATTCTCTTAAACCATCCCTGACAGGTGTTTGTCTAATCTGCTCTTAAGAACTTCCAACGATCGAGATTTTATGACCTCCCTGGGAAACTTATTCCAGTGGTTAATTGCCCTGACAGTTGGGGATTTTTTTCCTAATGTCCAGCCTGAACCTCCCCTGCCATAATTTAAGCCCATTGCTTCTTGTACTATAATCTGCAGTTAAGAACAACCCGTGACAATCTCTCCCATGTACTACAGTGAATTCAAACTGATCTAGTTAACGCATTGTCTTAGCAGTGGACCTCTGGAACTTGAACCAAAAAGCTTTTCAGATCATAGGAACAATAGGTAGAAACTAAAATTCCTTATTTGCAAATGGAATTACATTTCTTAATACTAAATTCTGAAAAGAATATTCTTTTGGTTTGCCTCTGGAATGCATGTTGGTGTCAATGGGAGGCTTGCAGATAAAATGATGGGGGACTATGCCTTAAAGTTTTTTAGCCGTAAGAAGGGGAACTCCAGAACTTGGCTACGGACTTCCTTACTTATTAAGAAAAGGAAATATTCATGCAAATTTTGAGTTCTTTAAAAGGACAAGAATATTGAATGACTCTCTGTTTGGTTATATCTCTACCCATTAAGCAATAGTAGGTATGGTGGAAATGGAACAGTGTCGCAACTGAGAAACACTAGATTTTTCCAAATGAAAATGAGCTAGGTTATTTGTTGCCTTATAGTTTTTATCATCATCACTGTCAGGCTGTGAAACTTCTCCAGAGGGTAGGCCACCAACTGCACACGTGTTTCTTTTGCTTCATCATGCAATTCACATATATTAAGAAACGGAAAGTGTCAGCTCAGAAAAATGGTCATTTTATTCCAACATGGCAATTGCAAAGTACCGTACAAACAGAATTCCTATCAAAATGGAATGGTAAAGGGGAGAGCAGTCCCTTTATGTTCTGTAGCAATGGATCAGCCAAGAGGAAGCATTTTCTCCAAAACTGTTTTTGTTGGACATATTAAAACTGTTTTATCAGATGGTTCATAGGGATGGGTTGGACTTCGAAATTGAAAGGCAATTCATAGGGGTGGGTGGAAATTTGAATTTGTTGTGCATATTCTCTCAAGGTCCTGTTGGGTGAGGTTTATTTCTTCTGACAGAGATTTCCACTGAATAAATAGTTCTTTACTCTCTTTTCCACAGGCCCTCCAGGAAGGCGAGGAAAGCCCGGCAGAAGAGGAGAACCTGGTAAGCGTTGTGTTTGTTCTGGTGGCATGTAGCACACAACCCCACCCTCCCCCATGAGTGGAAAAGCACTTGAAAGTACTTAAACATATAAACATATTAGCCACTTTTAACTGACCTGTGAAACAAGACTTTCTGCTCCTGTCTCCCATGCACAATAGGTTATGTGATGGTGTTAAGAGCCTTCAGCTCTATTCTTATCAGCAGTGATTTAAATGGGCACTACTACATCTTAATACGTCACACGAACAGCCAGGAAATATGACGATCGTGATGCAAAAGTATTAAAATAGCACCTACAGTCTCAATGTGAGATTAGGGTCTCATTGTGTTAGGCACTATACAGACACAGTAAGAGTCTGGCTCTCCCCCAAAAAGCTGTTTATGTTTTACTGAAAGAGGACCAAGAATGAGAGAAAGGAAGTTATATTATCTCTAACTGACAGATAAGGATTTGAGGCATAGAGAGGCTAAGTGACTTGCCAAAGGTAATATAGGAAATCTGTGGCAGTGTGAGGACTTGACCCAAGTTCCGGTTCAGTGCATTAGCCAAAAGAACATCCTTTCTTAAGGAGCAGAAGATTCTGGGGTCATATTACAGCCACCAGACACAGAAGAGGCATTATAAAGAATTCATGAGACTCGACTATGTCTACTTGGATTTTCCTGTAATTGAGGGCAGAAAATCAAGGAGAAGCCGTTGTCGCTTTTGGCAAGAGGGGCTCATGTGGCACACGCTTGTGGTAGACATTTAAACTGACAGCTTGCTCTGAAGCAGAACAAAAGCACACAACGCAACATGCTACATGCAGCAAAATTGTTAAATACAGCCTGTGTAATGAAGCCCCTGAGAATAGTCGTGCTGTATTACAGATAGAAAGAAAGGCAAAAAGCAGGCTTTCCTCTGTGTATTGGTTTTGTTTTAGCTGCCAAATGTTAGTTTTCATAGATAGCTTGAACATATATTTGTTTCAGAAACTTACCACACATAAACCAGGTCCTTGTTCTTTCACCACAGCTGATAAATGGGAATAAAGCTTTGTTTTCCCCGAGTGATAGCATCCATCCCTGGAGACTCTCTGCGGTTAAAACTTCACAGCCTCCAGACAAAAATATTGTCTTAGAGCCAGAAGTCTCAGCATTGATTTAGGCTTGCCTGGGGGAGTCTTTCTCTGGGAACTATTAAAATGATAGTATTCAAGCTTTCTAATACATATGAGGCATTTGGTAAATTTGTTTTAAAATCAAATGGCTTTTCCCAGCTTTCCACAGTGACATTGGAGAGATCGCTTTGGTTCCTCCAGCCATGCTCTCTTCTTGATTTAAAACACAACTGAATTCATTTCTTCTCTTTCTGGAGTTGGACGGTATTAAAATTAACCAGAAAGCTGTAAATATATCGGAATTTACAAAGAGTTCAGCACTCTGGAGGAACATTGAAGACACTGGATGATGGGTGGTGTTTATGGGGTGGATAAAATATTTCAAAACTAATTTAAAATTTTCTTAGAAAAACTGAAGTACTTAAAGGGCCTGTCTGAACTGTGGAGCCATTGGGCCAAATGCAAACCAAAGTCAAGCAGTAAAACGGCTGATATTCTGGCCATGCTGGGCCTTTCACCATTGCCACTAATGGTGAAATTGCACTAGTGCTTGATCAACACTAGGTAAGTGGGCTAGAGTAGTCAGACGTAAATGGATTTACTCTGCTAATATGCTTGGAATTAAACAATTATTACCTAGCCAGATAGGTGCTAAATAGCGCATTTCAGAAGGACTGTCACTTTCTCCATCTCCTCTGTTTTTACTGATTGGGGCCAAGAAGATAAATAGTTTCAGTCCAGTGAAGGGAGGAATAGAGGGGAATGCCTGGCTCCTGGTCTTGCTGTAGCTGCACACTTCTGGAAGAGATGTGACCTTCCAGGGCTGCCTCCCCTATACACATAGCTGCCTGCCAGGACTGTACCGGTGTTAAGTTATCGGTGAGATAAAGTGCTGGAAACTTTCAGGCTAGAGGAAAGAAAATTCCCCATAAACCCAGCAGAAGCTCTGCACTAAAGCAGCTTGAAATTCTCCTCCTGTGAAACCCCTGTGAGTTTCATTGCACGTGCCTTTGGCCCATTTATGACATAAGTATGTTAAGAGCCACAAAAATAAATGTCCAGACACATTTGTATATGGTAGAAGTGTCATAGAAATGTCTACGGAGCATGCAAAGCAAGCATGAATTTTGGGGGTTTTCAGTCCCTCAGCTGAGCCCTTCTTGCCCTTCACACTCATGGCTGAAGCCCAGGCTTCCTTTAGCAATCTTCACTGACCTTCATGTTTAAACAGGAACAATGCATAGATTGGGAAAGCATTTCAATCCCCATCAGTGCAGTTAAACAATCCACAGATTTATTGAGTCATTGACTCTATCTGACCCATTTTATTTACTCCTGCAGTCATCTGGCTCTTATTTAATTGCTTCCATGTCTCTGACAGAGAAGCAGCCAATGTCATGAAGTCCACATGTGTCTAAAAGCTACATACAAAGAAGGAGTCACCTTTGTAGTGGGCATTCAGGCTCTGGCTTCCTGGAAGAGGCAGCTTTTAAAAATCAGTGTGTTTTAATGTTGCGATTATGGGGCCAAGATAGTTTAAGCAAACAATCAACCTCACTTGGCAAGCACAGTCTTACCCTCACCATTAGGTGTGTCTACAGAAAACAAGCTCCAGAGGAGGAGCCGTGTTAGTCTAGTTCAGCAAAACAAACAGAGACCTGCGGCACTTTTAAAGAGTAACAAATTTATTTATCGATGAAGGCCCCCCCCCCCCCCCAAAGCTCCTGAGATACAAAAAGTAAGAAAGTCCCTACATGCACATCAAGTGCATCAACTGGCTTATGCATCGTACTTATCTGCAGTAGTTTAACATGTTCAAATACCCAAGACTTTTGGAGAGAACTGCTACAGTATGTTTCTGTAGAGCAGTGGTTTTCAAACTTAGGGTCAGGACCCAGTACTGGGTCACAGACCGTCAGGCACTGGGTCGCGGTATACCCCTGCTGCTGCTGCTGCCAAGAGACTGGAATGCGTTTGCTGAAAGATGAATTGTTGGGTCGTGGGCATAAATGATTTTTTTTCAACTGGATCCCCAAAAAAATAGTTTGAAAACCACTGCTGTAGAGCACATTACAGGTCCATAGCTGTCCCTCTGTTTCTGGGATACCTGAAGTATCTGTCCCATAGTGCTCAGCACTCTTGCTGGGATTAGGGTTTTTTGGATAATTTGCTATATAGGAGATATTGCACGTGGTAATGGAGGCAGGAGGGTTCAACTCAACTGATTAGCTGCAACACTGATGGCTTCTCATTTGCACTGAGAAGAAATCACTGTAGATTGCACAAGTTTAAGTAGGATCTGAGCTAGAAAACTCATCTAAGGTGTTGGCCACCACTGCTGTCTACACTGGGAAAATGCATCCTCTTAGAAAATGTGTTAACTGACATGTATTAACTGACCCAACTTGGCATCTTGATGTAGACAGGGGAAAGTGATATTTTAAAATGTGTTAGCTTGTTCATGGTTCTCGCCTTCAACCAGACAAACAAGGAGTCCTGTGGCTCTTAAAGACTAACAAATTTGGTTTTTGCATGAGCTTTCATGGGAGAAAATCCCACTTCATCAGATGCTTTGAAGATGGGGGACCTTACAGAATGTTAGGAAATAAATGTGGGGACATGTCAGTCATGGGATCAGGTCACACTGTAACAGCAAATCAAAGCTGTTGTTAAGATTCAGAGTCTGGGGAACAGCATATAGAGGGAGATGAGATCAAATCACCTTTCATAATGAGAGAGAAAAAAATCTGAAGTCCTTATTTAGCTCTGAGGAAACAGTCAAATTTGCAAATTAATTTCAACTCCACTGTTTCTCTTTGAGGCCTTGAGCTGTCATTCGTCTGAGTACAGCGATTAGTAAATTGTCAATGAAGTGCTCAGGAAGATTGAAGTGCTCACCTACTGGTTTTTGAATGTAGTGATTTCTGATGTCAGTCTCGTGCCCATTTATTCTTTTCCACAGAGATGGTCCCATTTGTCCAATATATAAGGCAGAGGAACATTTCTGGCATATGATGACATAAATCCTTGTTTGGCTTACTGAAGTAGACTAACATGACTCCCCCTTGGAACTTGGCAATTTACAGCCAGCTAATGTATTTTTAAATACAACTGTCCTTTTCCACACAAGAGCAAAATCTTGTTAACATGTTCATGTGTTTTCAAACATTAAACATTTTCCCAGGGTAGATAAGGCCCTAATTGATTTAATGAATGTTTGTAAGATGTTTTATGTGGATACAAGACATTCCATATGGTGATTCTTGTCTATGCCTTTTGTCATCCAAAAACTCTTCAGCATCCAGGATAGAGATAGAAAGGCACTATATTTGCCCACCAGAGCAAACATAGTTTGGTAGGATGAATCAATGTATATTCAAATTTGAATTGATTATTGTTTCAGGGGGTCTGAATCATGTCCTATTCTATAAAAATGTGATATAAATGAACAGTACATTTGGTATAAGAAAATAGTAGACTAAGTAATAAACATATGTGGATTGTAAAATCTTTGGGGCAGGGATCTTACCTCTGTTATATATTTGTACAGTACCTACCACAATGGGGCTCTGATCCATGTAGGGAGTTCTTAGGTGCTACTACAATACAAATAATTATTTATAATGTTATCCCCAGATTATTCATCAAACTTTCATTTCCTGGTCTGTAGGTAACACTTCCCTGCTGAATTGGCACAATGTTCCATGACACAGGCTAGAGAGAATCCAGTATTATCCTTTCCCTGGGGATCTGGAGAAATGACATGGAGTTTAAAAACTGGGTGCCTCTCAAATGAAATGAATTAAAGTGAACAGTGTTTAACCAGTATATTTAGAAACTTAGATGGGCCCAGTCTGTGAAGTTCAAATCCAGACCTGAACTTTCCTAAAGTTCATGGGTGATTCAGATCAAGAATTTGGAGATCAGCCCAATGTTTAATTACTCATTCAGTTCACAACTCCTACATAATTTTTGTTATGGCAAAATTGTACTTTGGCAGTTGGGGTTTTTTGGGCACAAGAGTTCTGGTTATTAAACAAAAAGTCATCATCATAGGAGCAGTTCGTATCTAGCGGTGGTAAATGCTGTAGGTGTAGATAAGAATGGCATTCTGCCAAAGCTGTGTTTGTGTCTGGGGCATCTGTCAGAAGCTGCTTAGACTTTGTTTTGTCAGTTATTTTGTCTTCCCATTTTCGTTTCTGAAATATGCCCCTGAAATAATTTGTTAGGGGATCCCAAATTTGCAATGCGTGTTTCCAATTTTTATTCATTATCATAATAATAATTATAAATAATAAAAATTTCCAACTGGTTGCATTCTGTTGCTAAAATGTTGAAAACAATTCTCACCAGTCAATTTTATTATTGATAAATTTGACAGATCCTTAGAAAGGTAGAGTGCCTTATATGCAGGGTGCCTGACCTAAGGGATGGTGAGAGAGCTCCCTGGCACATACATCAGTAACCTCATTGCTCATTGCCTTGTAAAAGAAATTACTTTCTTCTATAGCAGGCAGATGTCTCATGGCCAGTCTGTGAAAAACATTGAGCAAGTCAGAAATGATGTAGTTCTTTGATTCATTCACAGCTCCCTTGAGGGACTCCTATAACTTTTAGCCTTAATGAAAGCTCCTAGCCAATTTCTGTATTCAGCCATAAAAATCTAGCATAACTCTGACAACAATCAGGACACCAAGGTACTGCAGCTTGGAACTTCATGTTGCAAAAGATGGTCTACAGTGATCTGTTGAATTCTTTTAGGCCTCATTACCAAGGAAGAGGCATTTATAAGAACATGTGGCCGTTCAGCTGTCACAGTTGTTTGCGTGTGTTTGAAGGACAGAAGTATCTGAATCAAGCAAAGACAACAAAGTGTAAGGAAATTATAATATGTAAATACAACCCTATATTAAAATGTCCTGATCATATGTCACTTAATTTGGTGTTCATTAAGATTAAAAAAGGGGCTCACGTTGGTCAACTGGTAGAAATTAATAAATAATTCAGGTTTACATTAAGAACCAGGTCCTCTGCTGGTAAATTGGCTTGGATCCACTGAGTTCAGTGGAGCTATGTCAATTTACATCAGCTTAGGATCTGCTAATAAGAACTTAAATTTGTGAAATGACAATAACAGGCCATACATGTATCCTAAGGTAAAGATGATGGTCCTGATCCTGAGAGAGCTGAAATAGATTAACATGGCTGCCCCTCTGGAACCTGAGAGAGTTGAGTTGCACCAGTTGCAAATGAAGCTTTAGATGTATGCCATTCTTACATATAACATATGGCATTTGACAGCTCCTAATGAACTCACCTTGTTCAAGCCCAGATGCTACTGGGTGTTGTGCTAAGTATATGGAGCTGACCCACTGGTACAAACAGGCCATTTCCAGGCAGTTGGTAGGCTGTCCCCAATCAGTGGTTGGTTTGGAAAAAATTGAGAGCTTGAAAAAGACTGATCCAAGAAAACCAGAAATATGCTTCTAATTTAAAATTGAGTTTCCAGTAAACTTCATTTTTTTTTGTTTTAATTTCTCCCACATTGTCTGTGTTTTTGCTCCCCCTCCCCCTTTTTTTGCACTGAATCTATTTCTGGTTTTGATCACGTAGGAGATGGAGCATGAAGAGGCCCAGAAACACACAGTGTAAAAAGCCTCTCCAATAAGAGTGGAATGTGGATCTCATTGGCCCACCGCCCACTTGGTCACTTGTGCTGTGTAGTGGTGAGGGGATAGGATTCTGGGAATGCTGCTGAAATTGTTCTGGAGTAGACAGCTGTGTGGTAAAGAGAGCTTTTTAGCAAGGGATGCCATGATCCTCTCTGCCACCATGACTACTTGAGAGCTGAGTTCTACAGAACTGATCTAAAGTTCACTTAAGTCAAAAGGAGTCTTTCTTTCGATTTCAGTTACCTTTGGATCAAGCCCACACTTGGCATGGCCTGTTGCCCCTTCATGGCAATATAAGTTAGTGGCAGCAGCGTGGTCCAGTGGTTAGGCACAGGAGTGGAAGTCAGGAGAATGTTCAGTGAAGTGTGGAGATCAGTAGGTGCAATGTGCTGTACAAATGCTCGGTGGTGGTGGAATTTGTGCCATGTTACATATCAATAACTCCCTTCCTCAGGCTGCGTCTATGCTAGGAGCGCTTGGCTGATATAAATATACCAGTGTACTATAGTGACCAAGCACTCCTAGTGAGGAAGCAGTTTTTCCTATCAAAACCAGTGCAAGCCTGCCCACAAGTGAAATAAGCTATACCATCAGAAGGGCAGCTTTGCTAGTAAAACTGCATCTACGGTAGGGGCTTTTGATGGCAAAGTTGAAATGGTCAGGGATCCCACACCACCTCATACCCTTGGTGACCTACCTATTCCAGCAAAAGTCCACTGTAGAGACCTGGTCTCCTGCAACAGACACCAGCGATGAGAGCAGAAAGTTCCACAATGGGAGGTGAACGATCCACAAAATCTCAGCTTTTCAGCACGGCCATCACTGCTGCTGTGCCTTCTCCAAGGCTCACAAGCATTGGACAAAGATTGAATTCTGTCCTAGCATGAGTGTGTTCATGAACAGCTGGGTAGCTCTTGATCAAAAAACCAGGTCATAGATGCTGTGTTTTTAGCTACATCTGGAATGCCATCCAACTTGATGCAAGCTAGAAATATTGCCCTGGTTTCCTGACTTTCTGCCACATACTGTGTTGTATTGAATGATACTTTTCTTTCTTGTGGTTAATGAGTGTTTGGGGTTTTGTTTTTGTTTTTCAGGACCTGCAGTAAGTACCATGGATTTTACTCTTGGGTCAACAAAGCTAAGGCAATTTCTTTTTTTCCTTTCTATATCATTTGACAAGAACAGTCGTCTTTGGTAGAGGTGTGTCCAGGAGGAAAATTGGTACCAGATGCTGCTTTTCCCCCTCCCTCCCCCCTTACTTGATTGTAGACAAACAGTATTTAAAAGAAAAAAAAAAAACTTTAAAAAGCTTAACTCACTGCCTGAAGGGGCCTGTGGTAATATAAAACCCAGCAGATACTCTATAAAGACATAATTTTCTTTTTTAAAGAGTTCTTTTGGTCAGTCTCCACTCATGAAAAATGTGCTCGCTGTATTAATACTTCAATGCTTTTAATTTGAAAATGGTCCATCTTGCTTCTGCCATCTATTGTGTCTCCGTTGGTTGACGCTTCATGCTAAGCATGCTGTTTATAGCCCCACACAAATGTGGTTCAGCCAGAAAAAATTATAGCTTTCTTCTCTCTTTAGGACTATTTGGTGAGTAATAAATGCCCCTCTTGGTGCGGCCAGAGCCTTTATGGTGAAGTCATGGTCTGAAGGGATAATAATTGAATATGCTCTAATGCCTCCCCCTAAGAAAACTTTCAGACACTTCTGTTTTTATCCCCTTCAACAAAATCTCCATATCTGTTAGTCTTCCGGTGCTCTTGGGTATTAGAAGATGACATTTAACTGATGCTGGTAAGACTATCAGAGGTGGGCTTTTCAAATGAACTTATGAGAATTAGATACTTACCATCCAGTGGCTTTTTGACAGTCTATGAAAGATAAACATCTAAACCTTCAACATCTTTTGGAATTCTTACCTTTCAAACCTTCTGTACTTTTCTTGAGAAGTGTTGTAATGTCAGTGTCAGTGTCAGTTTCTTCAAATGCCATTCCCTTCCTGTCAAGACCCAGTGAGACTGGGAGGGAGTTATTCCAGTAATCTCTGCAGTTCATTAATAAACCATCTTTTGATCCACTTAATCTCTGTTGGATGTTTTTTGTTTAAAACTTTGAACCGATGATTAAAGACAAGTGAAACGTTAAGGCCATGCAGCGAGGGGCATTTCTTACTCACCTAATAGCCTAAACTCAACAATGTTGGTTTGTGTGGGTTTGAACAACATTTTTGAGTTTATACTTTCAGTTAATATGCATTTATGCCCTTTGAGGTTTCATTTTTTTTTTCTTTCAGGTTTATTTTTGAATCCAATAATGTAGAAAAATGGGCAAAAATTGGCAAGTTGACTTGGTTTTCAGTGTCAGCCATAGAAGAATGTACAGTTCACTATGATTTTGACCAATAACCCCTAGAGGGGGAGGGAATGGGGCTTGTTTGAGAGTCAGTCCAGGCACGTGTTCTATTATAAAGGTCATTAGCAATCTGTCGGTGGTATATACCTGTAGAAGCCCAGAAAAACGAGTTTGCCCTGCTAGTTGGTTATTTAGGAGTTTAGTCTGTCAGTGAGAGTTTTTCTTTATATATTTTCTAATTAAAAAGTTCAGCAGAATCTGCTTATCCACATAGTATAATGAATATATATGGGTATCTGTAATATTAGCGAGAGAACATTTATGGGGGGCAGGGGACGATTTAGAAGTGAGTGACTCCAGATTACTTGGCACTTAAACAAGCTGGGTGATGGCTCCTGAGTCTCCCTGCTATGCACAAAATCCAGTGTGTGTTTTGCTTTTTCAGCAAAATCATTATACATACTAACCTGATAGACATTCTTCTCTGGATTTACACCAGGAGGATTTGACCCTAGAGAAGTTTGTGTGTGGTATATATTGGACAGTTTCTTCAGAAGGACAAAGGTGCTCTGTAGATTAAATTTTTCTGCAATGTATGAAATTATTTGAATTTGATTTGAATTCAGAAAGGATAGTTTTTATTATTACTTGTAGGTAACCATTCAAAAAGGCGCTCTGCTTCAAAGTCTCTGTAAATTTTTGAAACATATTTCCTTGTATTTGTTGCTCACAATACTGTACATGAAAAGCAAATGTTTTAACAGTTTAGGTTCCACTCCTGCAGCTGGTAGCACGTGTTGTAAGCAGTCGGACCTACATCCTCTCAGTTGCAGGATCTGTCACTGGACGACATGCTGGTCTGTTCACCTCTGTTAATCCGATTTAGATTGGATGACATGTAAAGCATTCAGTTTTCTTTTGGTCTCCAGTCACTTTCATTTGCTGTTTCCCACAGTCTGTTGAATTGCAAACACTGCATGGCGGAAATTGTGAGGCAGCAGAGAGGCCCCATGCACGCACAGAAGAGGCTAATGAAAGTCTTTGGGCCCAGCTAGCCCTATCCATAATACCTGAAAGGGGAATGAAAGAAGTGCACCTGTCCCAGTTCAGGACTGACAGGCCAGGAAGCAAGATGGAGCTCTGTTCCTTTGCATGAAGGGAGCTTCTCTAGTGGAGAGTTCAGTCTGTTAGTTGGAGCGGCTAGCGCCGGGAGAGAAAAACACTCCACTAAGAGACTGTATAGGAACCAGGTCCAAAGAAAGGGCAAAGATGCCCACTCAGGGAGATTGGGGGGTGGCCTGGTACTGAACTGAATTTTTTTTTCCTTTTTTTGTGTCAATGTTTCATGTTTGATTCCCACCCCCAGCCCCCATCGCCCCTGAAGCAGTTATGATTGAAGGAAACAATTAGCCAGTGGACACTGCAAATGGAGACTCCCTCTTCTTGAGGAATCCCACAGCCATGTCAGACAACTGGGAGGATTGACTGGGGGGGGGGCGCTCTTGCATCCATGCTGGTACAAACATTTTATTCACCAAAAAGACTCTTTTTCCCACCATCCCCCATTTGAAAATTTTTAAAACATTTTATTTTACACAACTTTTCTTAATAAGCCCTAAATCTGTGGCATAAATAAACTTCAATTCTTGACAAAGACTCTTAACAAAAAAAACGGCCTAAACCCACAGAAACACAATGTTATTTTATTTCAATGGCATTGCATTTAAGTCTATTACTTTCTTATGTTTCTTGATTTTTGGCCATAAGGAATTGATTATGTTCTGTACATGTAGCATCACATTATGCTAAAAATGCATTCTTAATTATGTTGGCTGCTAGTAGTAGTTGTTCCGGTATTTTATTTTTGACTGTCATAAATTAGTTGCGTATATGAAGTATTAGAATCTGTGGTACAGCATTTAGGGCTGTTAGATGATTGATCATTCTGTCTGTAGAATAAGGAGTGTGCTAGTCAGATGCTCTATAAAAGACTCACAGAGGATATTAAAATCTCAAGCTGAGTAGGAAATTTCTACAGTCTGAAGGATAGATTTACCATACACTGTAATTTAACATCTACCATACAGATACTAACAAACCCTTTATGTATTAAGAAAAAGACCATGGAAACTTACGAGTTAATACAGGTTATGACTCGCACAGTGTTTCCTACTTACATATATTATGTTTCAATTGTCTGGTACCATAAACCTTCATAAAAATTTCACTGGATGTTTTATATGAAGTCTCTGAGCTGCTGAATGAGTTGTCATTATTAACGTCTCATTCCTAGAAGAGCCTACACTTCTGTAGTGTTTGTGTGAAAATACTGCAGCATCTCTTAGGTAGATGTGAATTCTACATATTTAAGACTGGAGAAAACTTGAGGAGAAAATATACAGCGTTGATGCACCTACCATTGTGTAATAACACCATGCCAATGATGTCCATGTAGACAGTAGCCTATGGCATTGCTGTGCTACATAACAACCCTGGTATTTAACTACTACATACTTGGAATGTGTTTAACTTCTTTACAACATTCATCAGCACAGCCATATGTCCGCTAGTTTGTATATCCAGGTGGGTAGCTAACTAAATGTTTTGCCATATATCTAGCTGCAAACACCCCTTTTGAAAATCATGGAAATAGGGGGGAAAATAAGAGATATCCTGGGCCAACTGTGTTTGGTTTCCTTTTGCTGATGCAGCAGATGTCAATGATTAAGTAAGATCTTTTCTGTGTAGAGTCCAGCTTCTATTTTACTTCACCTTAAACAAATGCAAAATCTTGAGCAGAGCAGCTTTGGTTACCATCCCCTCCTGTGGGAAAAAAAAAAAATAGAAGGGGTATTTAGAGAGGGGAAATCCTCAAGTCCCTCCATCAAGTCAGGATGGGGCTCCAGGTTTGTCCCCACACCCTGCTGAATTGTCCCTGGTCACAGATGTGACCCCTAATCTTGTAGACTCCCCTGAGGTCTTCACAGACCAGGAGACACAAGATTTTTCACACAAAGAGAGATCTGGAGCCAGGACCGCTTCTGCTGCTTTCCACTACTCTTCTCAAGGCAGGGTCCCTAACATAGAGGGGGCACATCCGTATCTTGCCACCAGTTTGTGCAATACAGAGTAATGCTGCTCATTACTTGTGTGGGGAACTCTGTCTGTAGCAGGGAGTGGCAATACGAATCTGTCTCCACTATAGGATTGCATGAGTGTGTGGGAGCAAACCTCTTGGTAAGTAGCACATTTATACAAAAAATCCAAAACAACTGAAAGGTGATTAGGTTTGTATTTGATTTACATCTGTGTCAAGTCTCCTAAAGTACCATTTGTAAGAGATCTCACCATAATGCTGCTGAGCTCTTTTGCCTCCTGCTGGCTGCAAAGGGTGCTGCAAGGGTGGGTCAGGCTCTAAGTTTTTGCATATTGCAATGCGTTGTCATGCATCTTGAGAGTACAACTGTGAGTGACCTTCTATTTTTAATCTCACTTATTCACTTCCCCACAGGGGCAGTCAGGACGAGATGGCTACCCGGTAACTCTGCCATTCCGTTGTATTTGACTTTCTTCTAAGCTGTAGCTCAAGTTTCACTCTCTTTTCTAGTAGTCATCATTCTCTCAGCCTGTCTTGGTTTCCTTTTTTTTTCTTTTCTCTTCAGCAGTTACTAAGGGATTTCATTCTAAAGCTCTAGACCAGAGCGTGCTTTTTATACTAATGATTATTAGCTAAATCCTGCCTCCCTTAATATCTTTAGGGAGCCCTTACTTGAGCAAGCTCCCATTGGCTTCACTGAGAGCTTACCTGAGTGAGACCCTTGGGATTTATCCCTATGTCTATGCTCCACAGTAAAGGGGCTTATTTTGAGTGTTGATTGGCTGAAGACAATGCCCAGATTGCAGAAAATGAGCTTTGATGTATCTATATCTAAAAATTTCCCAGCTGAGCTCTTTCCTGACAGTGTGTTACCACATGTGGATCCCTGGTATAGTGGTTTTCAACCAGTGTGCTGTGAAACTTTGTACAAAGGTAATGAAAATCAATGTAAAACAAATATTGTTTCATCTTAAACAATACTTTATCCAAGAAAAAATTACAACTCAGAAAACTCATGAAAATTAATCATCAAATTAAGAGTGAAGTATCTTTTTTTTTTTTTTTAATTCTAAAATGTGAACATTCTAAACACAGGTGCCCAAAGGGCAAAATTGAGATGACCCATTTTTTTTTTTGCAGTGGGTTTGACACATTAATGCATTTGATCCTTCTTTAGCTTTTTGTATGCACTATGTTGCAAACGTCTCTAGTAAGACCGTAACCTAAGTAAATTTGGCATTTATGAGCAGTCAATTCAGCTGAAAAAAGTGGGTGTGCCAGGGAATTGTCTCACTGAAGTGTGCCGTCTTACTGTAAAGGTTGGGAACCGCTGCCCTCATACCTCCAACTGTAATCTCACAGTCAAGCAGTGCTGAGCTGGGTCAGTATCTTGAAGTTAAACCACTTGAGGAAAGACCCAGAAGGTGTAGGTTGATGGTTCAGTATGTGGTGCTGTGCCTGGTTGCACTGGTGCTAATTAATGGATGCTGCTGAGCCAGAAGCTACCAATTTTTTGAGGAGCGATTCAACCAAGATCCAAGCTTCTCATGGCTATGGAAGACTTTGGACACTTGCTGCACAAATAGGAGTGTTAATCCTGTCCTGGCCAAATTTCAAACTGTGGATTTACATCAGCTGTTTTACCCCATTGTGCAGCTACTGTGCACTTTTAAACACCTGCCACACTCTACTGCAGAGTGGCCAAGTGCCCGCTGTTCAGTAGTGAGCAAAGTGTTTGTTATGTACGCCATGCGTATAATCAGTGAAGATCACAATGCACGCACATTAGCGTGACAGGGCACTGCAGATTTGTAACTGCTTTTGTGAATAACTTACAGTTCACACTGCACACTCTGCCTCTGTCAGGGTTTCTTGGTGTTTATGCTGCTGTTCCTCTTCTAAAGGAGAGAAAGCCATTCCAGCTTCCCCTTGCAACACCCATATCTTTTTAAAAAGAAGTTGCTGGGAAAATGTGCTTTCTCTTTTTCTTCCTCCTCCTGCTCTGGCTTGTTTCCACTTTTGAACTCATGCAACCTGCAGAAATTTTCAGTGTCCAATCAACAGCCAGCCAAAGTGAAAGTGCCTTAGGAGAACAAGAGAAGGTATTCACTTTTTATTTTCTCTTGGACTTCTTTTTGGGCCTCCCCAGGAAAAGATCAGAGATTTCTTCAGAGATGCCAGCCTCCCAGTTTGGGAAATGTAATAGTAAATTAATTTTTAGGACAAGCTTTTATTCCATTACATCAATAACAGAAAGGCATGTTGTTATCTTTCTAGCTGGTTTTAATAAATTAAACTCAGCATAAAAAAAAAAACCATTCTGAAAAGAACAGCAGGAGACCTGCAAGCTTTCTTTATAACAATTTATAGTCAATTGGAATGCATATTTTCAGAGGAAATTGCAACTATTCGTCATTTAATCTATACCCACTCAGTGTGGTGCCTGTCCCCCTTTAGTGGTGGCTGGCTGTGTGCAGTAGTTGATGTAGGTCTGTTAGCTCAGGCTAGTGGAGGCATGTGCTCTAAGATCCCCAGGTTCAGTGCCCGCTGCTGATGTCCTATGTAGGGGTGTGTTGTTGGGCGTGTGTATGTATTTATATGGTCCATGTTTTCTAATGTTGTCTGACAGAGCATAACAATGCTTCTGTTTAGCACATTAAATAACTGCTGGCCAGATTCTGGCCTTTTTGTGGTGAGCACCATGTATCCACTATGCTGGGTAGTCAATTCTTTTTTGTCTAGGTCAAGAATCTTGGCCAAGAGATAGTCAAGATGTAGACTCCAGAGAAGAAGAAAATAATTTTTTTAAAAAACAGTAATAAGTAAATAAAAAGATTGGGGGTGGTCCATTCAAAAGCATCTGGATTTGGTCAACGGTCCGCCTATTGCCCAACTCTGCACTACACCAACATCTCGTGTCAAATACAAATATCCAAAGTTGCTTGGGTTTTGTCAAAGTTGCACTTAACATTAAGTGACTTTCCCTTTTACAACCTGTTCTGCTTCTGCAGCTCCTGCTCTGATCATCTCTGCCCTGACTCTTGCCCACATGTAGTAATGTGGACTCATGTTGAGCAACTTATGGATTGGCTGCCGCAAAACATCCTTGCTCTGTATAGAGTTGTTTCCTATGGCCACGTGAACTCAGGTTCAGGACTTGTGAGGATGTTTGCAGGCCAGATTACCGGTGGCTCCCAGGTTGTTGTAATGCTTTGCAGATGACAGGAACTTAGAAATTAAATCCTTTATAATGATGTAAAAGGTTTCTAGGAACAATCCAGACAGTGTGGCAAGTTCCTTCAAACTCATTCTACCTTCAGCCCAGGGGAGCACTGATGGCAAGGCCTTGGGTATCTGCACATCGTCCCTCTCTAGGGACTCAGTCGTCATGACCAGGGAGAAAGACCAACCTCAGAATGAATCTTCATATCTAGAAGGACAAATATTTGCAAACAGAGAGGGGCCAGGGAGCAACCAACAGAAATCCTTGTGAAGAACAATGAACACAACAAACCAGAAGTTATAGAAATGCTTAAATGGCTTATCAGAAGTTAAAAATTTAATCTATTGAAGATTAAGCAAGGTTTTGTTCTAATCAGACTGTTCAACAACAATTTTAGAACAACTTTCTTCTTCAGCTGGATGCTGACAACTAACCGTTTATGAATTAGTGCTGCCCTTGGGAAAGATTGTTTTGGTTTTTTATGCTGACGACATTTTTGGCACTGCTGATTGCTATTTTAGTCACAGGCTTCTGAAATCGGAAAATAGCAGGAGGAAACAAATACTACAGTTACATAGCACTGGGGTGTAACCTTATAACCTGCCAAAAGGGAATACATTGGTCACAATCTGCATCCTGGTTCCCTCCTCACCATCACTCTGCTAGTTGGAGAACTGGGGGGGGGGGAACCAGAGGCAAGGTTCCACCTATTCCCCACCCCCTGCCTTCCTCTCTGCATGAGGAGGGGCCTACAGCAGCCCCACTGTGGCTGCCGTCTCCCCCTCTAACAGTTTCTTTTTAAGATCCTATTCAAAATAGTTGCACAAGTGGGTGAACCAGACCTGCCCGTAATGCAGACCAATACTAATGTGAACCCTAAATGGCTGTTTCACAGAGCTGTAAGATTAACATAGTAAGTTGTTATATCTGATAAGGAGGCAAAAGTAAACTTCTTTTCTGAAGAATACAGAGTCCTTTGGAAAGGAAAGAGATTGAATAAATAAAAGTGAGCGTTCGTGTCTCACATTCAGCAGCAGTGCATGGTGGCTTCTATCGCATCCAATTGCTAGTCAAACTGGTCCGATGATTTAGTCACTTCTGAACAGGTAAATGTTCGGTAGGAGTTTTGTGGTTAACTCTGTTACTCATTTATGGTTTATGACAGAGATTAGCTGACTGGTGGGCTTGCTTTCTGTCACATAATTGTCTCATACTGCATATGGAAACCTGAATTTACGTGCAGTCTCCTTAGTGATCATCACTGTGTCAGAAAGTCCTTCTGTGAATTTATGAAATACAGATGGGAAACGTGTGGTGGTAAAGTCAGTTCAGCTGTTTGCCTTCAGGTAGTGTATAATGCAGCTTTCTACAACAGTGGTTCTCAACCACTGTGTCGGAACATGTTTCTGCGCCACCACACGGTGGTAAGTGTGTCTCGGAGAGCCAGGAAGATGGCTGGATTTGGCCTGGAGGAGGCGGGGTGGTTTGGTGCGTCTTGTAAGGTTACAAAAGACCATCGAGCACGTAATGACCTACCAATGGTTGAGAACAACTGCTCTACGGTGCAGGCCACTGGAGGAGAGGGGTGGGGCATTATTTACACAGCTGGAGATTCTGACTGTAAAATAAACAACGAAAGCTACCCTGATATTTTCAACAGGCCCTATTGTGGTAGAAGGAACTGCTGGGTTTTGTGTGTTGTGTGAGTTTAAAGGAGGATAAAATGTCCTGCATCTGTTGGGATGGATGGATAGGATGGGGTGCTTGCTGTCTATTCCAAGGAAGACTTTTTGATCTATGATGTATCTTCCATTTAGGGTCATGTCCTACCAGTCAGTTGGATTCAATGGTGTAACATAGGGTAGAACTTCATGTTGTCCTCTGAGCAGACATAGGGATACACCTTTCTAACTGCTTCTTAATTTCCAAGAACAGTGGATATTTTTAAAAAGTTAAAAGCAATTCCTTTTCCTCTGTATATCCCTCATCAACTGAATTAAATGCATGTAAACTTCGATATATTAGGAAACAACAAATCAGATGGTTCCTTTATCCAGTGTCATTAATGCACGTGATGCTGTACGCTGGAGTGTTTTGTTACACATTTGTTGTATATAAATAAAGGAAGGAAATCAAGAAAATTCTTCTTGTAGGTTGATAATTGAGGGCCCAGTCCTCCTTCAAATGGGATTTGAGTAACTCCCATTGACCTCACTAAAAACTGCCTGCATTACATGGTGGGAGAATAGGTCACCAGACTTTAGCATACTTCCTGCTGTTGCTCACATGAGGACTGCTTCTTTGGAGATACACTTCCTTCTCCATGTTGTCTGCGTGTCCTGTCTATCCAGATCCTGTCATGCACAACTGCTGCTTGCCATCTGTTTTGTACTAAATAGTGCGGACAGATCATCTCACTCCTCACACCACGTCAGTCTCTCTCCATGCATGCAGGATCCATTTTAAAAAAATGCCCTACTTGTTTTTTAAACCCTCTTCAATTCTGTCCAGCCTAACTTCATGGGCTTTGTGCCAAGTTCATTGCTGGCAAAGCAGGCACAGCTGTATTGAATTCAGTAACATTTGTTACTTTGTCCAGCCAGCAGTGAATGTGAGCAATGCCCTGTCTCTAATTTCCATCTGCCTGTTCTCTCTCCTTTCAGATGGTTTCAGCACTCTTTGTTCAAGAGTCTTCTCCTGCGCAGGTCCCAGCGTCTGATATTCTCCTGTTTCCTCCTGCCATATCTTTCATATTTCATCTGCAAACATGTACGTTGAGCATGGCTCTCTCCTTTAAATGATCTTTTTATTCCCCTAGATAAAGGTATTTAATAAAGAGCATCCTGAAAACTGATTTTAAAGACAATTTATAAAATAGGCTTGGGAGTCTGTAGTTTTCATCAGTAAATGTCACTTTCACCATACACACACAAACCATCAACAAAATATTTCCAACCCACTTCATCATATGGCACCCACGAAAGCTTATGCCCAAAGAAATTTGTTGGTCTTTAGGGTGCCACAGGACTCTTGTTGTTTTTGCTGTACACAGACTAACATGGCTACCCCCTTTGGAAAGTGATAATTAAAATTTACACACAGTAAATTAAGAAAAATTCATTTTGAGAATTTATTAGAGTAAAAATCCAATTCTTTAAGCTTTTAAATGGACTACCAAATGAGCAAAAACAAATATGATTTGTTGATTTAGGAATATTCAGTTTGTATATTCTGATGTGAGTTGTTAATGGTTTTTGTCTTAATGATTTCAGTGTTAACATTTTGGATCTCAGCATCAGCTATTAAATAATTGTCTCATCCCTGTAACTTTCTGCATCTGTGAAAATTGAAATGGATAAATACTGAAAAAATAATGCTTAAAAATAAATGTTAGTATTATCTATTAAAAAAACAAAAATTCTTCCAAGCCCATACAAAATATAAGAATTGAGGTTTAAGCTCTGCACAAGCAAAATGTTTCATTTTAACACTAAAACAACTAAAATTATTTTATTGTGCTCATCTGAGCTGTATTAATTGCTTTTTTTAAAAAAAATGCTAAAACTTAGGTAGTGTTGGGCTACAGCATAATTAATAATTGTAGCATCTGGGCTATTTTAAATGCAGACATCATCTGGCAAAACAGAAAAATTAGTAAATTACCAGAAGACTGGCTTTAGTGTTTATTAGTTTTGTTCAAAACTGGAAAGGAATAAACTTTGTAAAAAGCTTGGCAGAGAACACAGTAGAAAAGTCTTTTTTAGCTATTTTTATGGAAACAGTTTATGTTACACAGATTATTGAACTACCCTGCCCATTGCCAAAGTGATCAGCTGTTACCTCTTAACCTTCTCATAATTGCTGAGAGAAGAGGAAAGTGTTTGTTATGCCCCATGTCATTGAATCCTCTAGAGATGCTTTGGTACTATTGTAAAACACTTTGACTCACTCCAGTACTATGATTGGAATTTAATTACAGTGAGTGAGGTAGAAGGTTAGTGACCTCCTTTGGGGTATTATGGCTTCTCTCTACTACCCATGGAACTAAAACAATCCAAGTTTTAATGTACCATTTTCTCCCATAGATCATCCTCAGTCCTGGTTTTTAGGCAATATCCCAGTGTCTAAAAGTCTATCAGAGTAGACCTGAAACAGGTGCACATCAAAGTTTTGCTAGAAAAACTCTTCATTCAAATGCTATAAAACTTTGACTTTTTATATTTATTCTACTCTGAAGCCCTGCCCAAATAATGGATGAAAGCATGTTAACAGTAAACGTGTTTAACTACTGCAGTTCTAGGCCCTGATCCTATAAAGACTTTACATGCAATCCCGTTGAAATGTGCAGATTTCAGAAGTTTTTAATAGGATCAAGACCATAGTAAGTTGTCTTTGATCAGTGTAGTTTAGTTCCTTTTATTTTCTGAAATGGTATGAAACCCCAGTATAGACTACCAGGCCCATTGATGCTGACTTCCTGGTTCGTACAGTAATACCCAGTAGCACATCCGAGACTAAAGGGAGAATGCTAGAATCAGAACAAATGAGACAAATTGGAAATATTGCTTCCTTCCACAAATGGTAGGTATTTTGCTCCCTCTCGCCATGACTTGTATATTCAGAGGTTGCAAGGCCAGAAGAGTCTGTCCTACCACAGATCTTTTAAATAAACATCCAATCTTGATTTTAAAATTGTTGATGATGGAGAAGGCACCATGACCTCTTAGACAGACCAGCCTGGGGGCAGGGCAGGAGCACCATGGCCTCTGGCTCCAGGGCCCCAGCCTCCCCATCTACAGCCAGCTGGGTCCCTTCCAGCACCATGATTGGTGGGCCTGTTGAGTGGTCCCAGATTGGCGTGCCCAAGTGCTGACCTACTACACGCCCAAGCTGGCCACTGCAGTGGAGGGGTGGGGCTCTAAGGCCTTTTAATCTGGCTTTGCCTACCAGGTAGTACTTTTTTAATCCATTTAGTGTGTATCATCTAATTTTATGTTGTTTGTTTAAAACACCTGGATGTAAATTATCTGGACTTGCTGATTTTAAAATGTCAAGCTTTAATAGCTTTGCTTAATGTTCTTCAGGGATACTAGTGAGCCATACAACGTTCATCTATTGAGTAAAACTAACTCTGATCATTTTGGCTATCTAGCTCCTCTTTCTAAGGCATGGTATGAAAAATTTGCTTATAGGTTCCCCCTTTGCAGATAGGGCCCCCTTGTGGCAGGCACTGTGCAAATCCATCATAAGAGACAGTCCCAGCTCCGCAAGCTTTCAGTCTAAATAAGACAGACAACAATGGGAAAGGAAAGGTACAGGAATGCCTCGCCCACAGTCATATGGCTGGTCAGGGGCACAGCTGGGAACAGAATTCAGGTTGCTTGATTTTCAATCCGGGGAGTATGCTGGATAGTCTTATTTCTTTGTATGCAAATAGTGCATGTATGTACGGTTTCTCCCCTGGCAATAAGGGAATACAATACAGATGTTAGACCCTTTTACAATGGTATATCAGGGTCCACACTACAGGGTTGTACAAGTGTAACTATTTTGGTGAAATGGAAAAAAGTCATACCTCCAAAGAACACAGATTACGGTTCTGTATAGCCTAAGCCTGTGTAGTGATGTTGATATACTGTGTGTACTTTTAATATGTTTCATATAGTAATGACTTTTTTAGTTATATAGCAAGATTGAGATTAAACCCTGGCTAGGAAGCAAATCCATAGCAATCTAAATCGTGAGTAGTTTCCACTCAGCTGTTGAGCTAGAATTGGCAAGTTGTAAAATGTCTTTCCTGGAAAATGTAATAGCAAAGCCATGAAAGCTTATCACATGCATCCTACCTAATTAAATTACAGCACAGAGGCGTCTGGATAATGAGAGGCCTCATCTGCCTGGAGAAAATACTCTTTCCACTCATAAACTGACTGCAGGCCCACATCGAAGAGTCCCTGTTAAAGGCCTGGTCCTGTGGACACAAGGGAACATTTCTAAAAGATGAGTTCTGGGTGGCATTCTCTGGCTGCAGAGATGGCTGTCCAAATGGTCCTTTCTGGTTTTAGTCTCTGAATAATGCTTACAACCATGAGCAGTCCTACTAGAATCAATGGGACTGTTTCCAGGGGGGTATATGCTCTGTAATGTGTGTGTGTGAAGGATCAGAAAAAGAAAAAGGTGGTCCAGGGGTTGGGGCACTATCCTGGGAGACCTGGGTTCGATTCACTACTCTGATGCAGACTTTGTGTGACCTTGGGCAACTTAGTGTCTGTGTTGTACCTATAAGATGGGAGTAAAAATTTCTCCTTGACATGACAAGGGTGTTGAGGATAAATACGTTAAAGATCATAAGGCCCTTGGGTAGTACCATGATGAGGCTCATAGAATACCTAACATAGACTGCCTCCTTAGTTCTAGTAAAATCTCTGTGTTGTGTTGTTACTGTCCAGGGTGGATCAATGTTAACAACCTGTTCCTAAATTCCCACTGGCGTCAGCGTGGGTACTGAATATACTAGGAATACAGGATCAGCTGCCTTCAGTTCCATTTTCAAGTGGAAAGGCTCAAGCCATTACTTACACCGGGTATAAAAAGATGTCTGTTTGCTGTTTAACATTAAATGAGCTAGCTAGACCATATGGAAAAAATCAAGTGTAAAAGAGATGAGGTGCAGAAGTTGATACCTTGTGGCACTGTGTTTCTCAAACATTTTCTTTAGTTTCAAAAACAGAATTTCTTGAAATGACCCATGAAAGGGGCAAACCAATCTTTTGCCTTTTTTGAAAACCTATTTTAATGAAGAAATCATTGTGGGCCAGATTCTGATATTCTGACTCCCTAAGTAGACTGACTGATTCGAATTGAACA
This sequence comes from Podocnemis expansa, assembly GCA_007922195.1. Taxonomy (NCBI): domain Eukaryota; kingdom Metazoa; phylum Chordata; order Testudines; family Podocnemididae; genus Podocnemis; species Podocnemis expansa. The sequence continues at coordinate 7,978,054 of ML682007.1, forward strand.
ACTGAAGTGGTAAAACACTATTCGACATAATAACGAAGGGTGTTAAAATGTGGCCCTGCATTGAAAAGCCAGCTAATGTCCATATTCTTCTTCTTCTTAATGTTTATTCATTGTTTGTAGTGCCTTAGGGCACAACTCACAAACACAGAACGAAATAAGGTTGAGTTTTGCATTGTAGACTACCATTCCATATTTTAGCTCAATATAGGCATCACTGAGATGTACGTACATGTTTCAGTGCTTGTCTGGTAGAGATGAAATACTTGCATGCTTAAAATTAAGACTTGCCTAAAATCTTTGTGGAATCAAGGGCTATCTCTTAGAGAGAAATTTCAGCATCACTTGGAAGGATTCAAATCCACTTCTAGGATTTGAGAAAGTTATAGAACTGAACTATAGATGCAGTAACTTAAAAGTAAGTGTGCATGTGCAGTGTATTAGAGTAAGTTGGGGGTGATCTTGCTCCCACTGCAGTGACTCTGCCTTCATTGGGAGCAGGATCTGGCTTTATATTAAAGACGTGTTCCTACAAATGAAAATAAAGTCAGAGGGTGTGGCAGAAAGAGACACATTTTGCATTAGAACCACTGCAACAAGCACTGAATTTTGAATTTGATTTTGCTTCTTTTCCACCTCTTAAAAAAAGAAGGAAAAAGTCCTATGTTGATTGCCAGTGGTTTGAATTTGACTTGTATGTCTTCCTTTTTGTTTTATTTTATTTTATTGTTCCTGCTGTTCAGAAATGCCAGTAAACTACATTCCACTGCAGAAATGCTGGCTCTGACCTTCATTCAACTTCCCAGCATCTTCAACCTGTGTGAGTTCTAATCAACCTAGTCCTACCCACCTTAAGTACGAGATCCCATACCTCTGGAGGAGCAGTCTCATTTGCTGGATGATGAGGCTGATGGGGCATGAAGAGGTGGGGAAGGAAACAAATTTGAGCCCATTCTGGCCCTCATGGATGTGAGGGTGTTCTTCTAAGTCCCCTGGACACCTTCTGGCAGCAAGATAAAATATAGAGAGAGAGGTTGAAGCAAAGCTATGTTCCCATTTTCAAAAGTCTGCAGTATTCAGACTCTAAAAGCACTTGATTTTCATTCTAGAATGAGGTTCCCCCGTCCTAGTATCAAGTACTTGTTAATGGAAAATGGCAGCCTTAGGAAAAAACCTAAGACCTCCTCAGCCAAGTGTCAGATACCCTGCTAATAGGCTTAGGATTCATAGATAACATTCGGAGAGTTCTGTCTCCCACTCACTCACAACTGGTGTGCCACATGCAGCAATTTGTACGTAAGACAGTAAAGACCTTTAATTGGCATTTACAGCTCTTTGGTTTTCCATCACCATTTGCTTCAGTTTCTGACATGTAATAAGCAAAGTGCATATGTTGATGCATGGGCCTAGTGAGTGAAGGTTGTGATCAGATCCTTGTAGTGAAGAAAGAGGGCAAGGACCATTCCAATAAGCCTATGTCTTTAAAGTATTGGTCCAGTAAATACAGATGCTCCAGCTGGTATCATTAGGCACACAGTGACTGAAAGCTAAGGAAGCAATAGTTCTCCCAGGAGGAGACAAGTGGACAAGCATAACATAATGCCAAACGCCTGGCTTCACAGTCACATCCTGGCACTCCGGCTTGCCATTTATTTCTAGGATATAGCAAGCAGCCTTTGGATGAAATTGAGCAGGATAATTGGAAAGCCTTCTGCTTCTGCCTCCGTTTCCACCAAAACAAATTCCATTGAGTCACAAAATGGATTTTCACTTCAGTCCCGAAGTCCTCTTTTGGCTCAGGGAAAAGTCCGTGCAAAGAGGACAGAGGAAAACAGAACTGGATTTCTGCTTCACCAAAATGTTGGCACAAGGCTGACTTATGTAAGGACTTGTAAAAGAAGCAAGGAGTCCCGTGGTACTTAAAGACGAACAAATTTATTTATTGTATGAGCTTTCATGGGAGAAAACCCCGCTTCATCAGAAACTTTGAAGATCTTCAAAGTGGGATTTCCTCCCACAAAAGCTCGTCTGATAAATAAATGTTAGTTGTTAAGTGCCACAGGACTCCTTGCTTCTTTTGCTGAACTAGACTAACATGGCTGCCCCTTTGGAACTTTGTAAGGACTCATGTTGAGTAGGACTTCATTCTGCGAGTAATCACACTCAAGTCAAGGAGAGCATTCATGCAGAATGGTACTGTGGCATGGGATAAAGGGTGGCAAAATCCGGCCTCTAAGGTTTTCAGTTCTCAGCTCTATTACTCTTGATTTAATGGTTTAGACGGCTCCTCGTACGTGGGTTGGGACAGTTACCGTTGATTTGAGAGGCCAACGGGCATTCATCTTCATAAAGCTGAAACAGCAATATATAAATAGGTTTTATAGGAAGCAAAGACAGGGATGCCTTCTGTTGCTTATGTTAGCAGTGTAGACCACTGCATGGAGGGGATGGGGTGTAAAGAGAAAATGAAGACCAGATGCAAGAAGAATACTCTCAGTAGACTTTTCCCACTAACATTAAATGCAGTGAGATCTTCTCAATATGGAGCCATTTCATGAATTCAGATCGCATATGGAAGAAATAAGCACCATTCTGTTTTATATAGGTTCTTATACATGCTCATCGCTGGAGTTTCTGAGCTGCCTGACTCCCTTAGATGCAGTGTTTGCAATATATCTTACTACGCTAGGCTCTGGGACTCAGGAACCAAACACATAGACTTTTCACATGGTCACAATGCCCTCTCCTGCAAAGAAACTCACAGGCATGGGCAAGAGAGGCAGGAAAGGTCAGTGAGGTGAATCTTGTGGTGTCTCCAGGGCATCATTCTCTAGAAGTTTGGGGGGCTGAAGTGTTTAGAAGGGGTGAGGCTTTCCAAGATATAGAAAAGAAGGCATCCCTAAGCTCCCAAAGACAGAATGTGAATGTTTCTTGTCTTCAAGGCTGCTGTCGCCATGCTGCTTGGCGACCTTCTGGAGATGCACACTGAAACTTTAACATCATGTACTAATTGTGGGATTCGGCCCTGCAGGATGCCTGTCTGCAAGGCAGTTCCACACAGGTGGTTGCACCACAGTACCAGCAACCAGGATGATGTTTGGTTTACAAGACACTGGCTGATACTAAGTGGAAAACCAATTTCCAGTGGATAGCTTTTGGCTATGATCCAAAATCTTTGTTCTAAACTGAACCTCCCCTCTCTATAAAGAGCAGAACCACTATGCAGGATCCAAAGGAGGGACTTGAGATCTGGAGGGAGGGTGAGCTGTGGGAGGGTTCATTGTGTTCACATTCACCACATGAGAGAAGGAGGCTCAAGGTCAAGTGTGAATCTGGAAGTTTGAGTCAGACCCATCACTACTGCTAAGAAATTATTCTCTTAGATTTCTGGGCTGGGTTTTTCGTTTCTCATTTCAGGTGACCTTTGAAGCTGGGATCTTTGTGTCAGAGTTTTGTTTACCTCCGCAGCTTATTCTTCACTCAATGTCGTCATTCTTCTGTAACATCATCATAATTTCACAGTAACTAATGGGGAGGTTGCTGATTAAAGGATTATGTCTGTGGACACCAGGATCACATGAATTCAAGAACAAGAGTCTGTGTTCTTGCAAATAGCTTTCTTAATGGAAAGCATGGAGGGAGCAAATCACTGAAAATATGTGCTATAATAATCTCCTATTTTTCTGAATATTCCTTGCGGCATTAGAGGCTCTTTGTAGTTGAGTGGTGTTAATTTGATTCTTTCAGTTTGCAATTTTGATTCTGAAAGAGCTTTATAAACCGTAGTTGTCATAAGTGCTGCCTGTGAACCTCACGTATTTCTTACTATGATGGGAGCTTCTGGGAATGACCAGAGCAGGAAAAGGAAAACAGACAGGAATTTAGTTCTGACTTGTGACCAATTTTGCAGCTTTCTGTTGAATTGTAAGAAACTCAAGGAATTGGAATGAATGCATGGGTAAAATTCAGAGACCTTTCCCAAACTAATTCAATAGCCTAAATCTCTGTAGTAAAACAATCTCCTTTTCTTATGATGGACACTTATGCTAATAGAATCTCTTGACAGTTGAGCCTACCCAATATTATTCAATATAATAAAATAGAGAGAAAAAGTTGATTGCTATTTATTCTGTGTACTGCAGTAGTCCCTATGGCTATGTCTTCACTTAAAATTTTAGTTCAGACTTGGTTAGTCTGAATTAAGCACATTATTTTAGTTCAGACTAACTTTTTCATTCAAACTAAAAAAGCACAGCTAGTTTGAACTAAAAAACAGTGTTCAGTTTGAGCTAACTGCTAGTTTGAGCTAGCATGTCTCCATTAGGCTAGTTTGAACTAAATATGCAAATTAGTTTGAACTAAGCAGTTAGCTCAGACTAACCAGCCACAATAACTAGTTCCAGCTAAGTTTACTAAGAAATTTTTAGTTCAAAGCCTAGTGTAGACAGGGTTCGAATTAGTTTGAACTAAGCTTGCTTAGTTCAAACTAATTTGCTAGTTTAGCTATAGCTTATGAGTCCTAGTCATGGACTAGGACACCATGGTGCTAGATGGTGTACAAACAGAGCAAAAGGATTACATGTAGTGTTTCTGTCACCTAAGCCCATTTCTTACGTTCCCTGAACAACTGTCCAATGAAAAATCAATTGTTCCAGATGAGTATCTGAAATATTTCTTCATTGGGAAGAGCTGTGCTTCTAAGGTTCCAGTCAGCTTCAGTAATGATGTGCTGTATCTAACCAGATGAGCATATAATATAAAATAAATGTAATAGGTTTTAAAAATACAATGGGCGAAAGGTGTTTACTATGGGCTCAAATCTTCTTTTGAATACAGTGCCATAACAAAGAAGTCATTCCACTGAAGTTGGTTATGTATGTAGAAATGTAACTGCAATACAACATGCAAAGGAGGTAAACTCACTTTTTTAAATTTAATTTTAAAGAAAAAAAATGGAAGCCTAATGTTGTACAGCTTGTGTCTGGAAGGGAAAGGAGTAAATGCAGAACAGCAACTTGATCCCCGTTAGTAAGTACACTAATGCAGAAGCTCTGTAGAACTGCAGAATAATGAAAGGAGGGCAGCTTTAGTCTTTGGCCATAGCCAATCGAGTTTTTTTTCCTGAGCTCTTAGGAATTTCAATTTGTATAGATAGCTAAGCACAGGAAAGCCTATATAAGACCCGGTAAACATGTTAAGACTGTAGACAGACTGATCTACGAGAAATGAATAACATATGCTGAGGAATAAATCCTCAGGAAACCCCCATTCCTAATCACAGACACTCTGTTAGTGTACCAGAAAAGCACACACTTCAAGACACCCTATTAGCTAAACTTTTTTAAGAGTATGATACACGAACGCCTGCACTGATGCAATAATAAGCTGCTCTTGGGGGGGAATTTAAAAGTTATTCACAACTTGACAGTCTGATAATTTGATGAATTGTCAACATATGTCTGATAATCGCTTTGCTCTAACTATGTAAGATGTCTCCTTTAATGTATTAAGCCAGGCAAGTTCAGGATTCAACTGTTTGTCTGAAACAGACTTGTGAGTACTTCATAATCTCAGACTGTTCTGTGCACGAAATAACATCCCACCCAGCTGTTTAACTACTTGGTATTTGAAGATGTTTGTGCTTTATGTGCTGTACCCAGTGTCTGTCCTTTAAATGAGGACTGGGACTATTGTGTTTAAATGCTTAGTTTTCCTAAGGAGCTGCACCTTGGTTCCTAACACCCATTTAGGGCCTGATCCTGCAAACACCTGTTTGAGTAGCTTCAGTCACACAAGTTCCACATACTTCACTGGGGTTACCTAAGTGAGCAGCATAAATGAGCATTTTTACAAGGCCCTGGAGGTAATCCAGAGACTACCATTAGTTTTATGCTCTTTCACTGTATTTTTAGTATAAACTTTATTTTTCTGTGCCCGAATCTAATGATACATCACTTAAAATACTCTTTAAGCAAACATTGACTCTGAAACGTACTTGTGAATTTCCCTCCTGTGTTCATTTAACAGTAAGTGGGGACACCTTAGTTTTGTAAAACCAGCTTTTTGGAGAAGCAGATTATTTCTACTTGGATTTAAAGGTGGTTCTTCCATTTGGAAGTGAAAGCTGCGCTCCATCTCACGCTGGTGAGATACTGCAGTTGTATTCATTTATTCTTCCTGATCCCTGGCTCTTTTAGTTTGCATAACAAGGCAGTGGGGTGAGTCTTGGCACTGATTATTGATTATAGTTGGCACTTGGACATTTGTAGTGATGAACATTTGGTGCAGGTTACAGATGTAGGTTTTTGGCATCAAGCATAATAAATGCTTTCTTTGGTTCTGAAGATGTATATGTTTCATATATCATTACATCGAAGGTGCAATTCCACTCAAGTCAGTTTAACTATACCAGGGATGAATATGGCCCATTCAGTTGCCATTTTCATTCTGAATGTGGTGCTCATGCATACAAAGCACCTATAATGCTGGCTAAACATGTTCTGAATGGGCACTCTAAATCAGACTTGCCAAATCTTGGTCCTTTCTTCCGTGGCATCATATCCAGGTCTTCAAGTGATCCTTATAGGAGGACTTCTCAACGATACCACACCTCATCTTGGTGGTGCCTTCAGAGGAAACTGTGTCAAGCCAGATGGAAGCTTGGGTTTTTGACTAACCTTTCCAGCAAAAGTTCAGAGAGTTAATTCAACGAGATGTTTCTAACGTGGGAGCTGAGTAGGAGCATCTGGACCTGGTTAGTCTAGCCTCTTAGAGGGGAGGGCTAGCTTCTGCCCATGGGAGGAGGAAAAAGTGGTTTCATGGACCAGACACCAAGGGAGGGAGTTCTGAAGAAGTGTTAGAGCCGCTGTCTTTTTTGGCTTGTGTGTGTGTTTTGGAGTTTGCTTGAAGTAATGCTGCCTAGAAGCAACACAAAGTCCTCAGCCAAATGTGTTTTCTTGGTTAAACCAGAACTTTTGAATTAAACTCCATATCCTTGTGAGATTTCTTTTGCATTCAAACCTGAGCCTGCTATGAAATCTCTGCTCTGACCTCTTTAGACCATGATACTGCCATAATCACCAGCCTCTGAGACTTGCAAGCCTGTTTCTCCACACCTGTACAAAGTGCATTGACTACTCTAGAAACTCAGCAGTCTTGAAAGACAAAAGTTTACACAAGCTAAACTTTGGGTGCCTACTCCCATGCTAGTATCCTACAGCCTAGCATCCTACTTTTTTCCTGTGCCACTCATGCTATGACCAGTCGTGGCTTCCCTATTTGTGAGGAGCAGCTGATGTATTGGACTACTGCTGTTCAGCCAGTTCTATTCTGTTGTTGTTTGCTTTCCTACTTCCAGTGCACTTGTGCATGGAAATTGTTGGGGGCTCTCCTTGTTGCACAAGGAAAGCTGAAGATTTACTGATAAGCAGTACTGTGGACAGAACCCAGCTGGAATTGAACAGTATTGGAGAAATACAGAAGGATGGAAGAGAAAACATGTAGGATGTAAAAGTCAAGCAATTAAGTACCTGGATGAAATGCCTGTATGAAATATTATTCCAAAACAGTGGATTACCTGTGTTAAAACAGCACAGAATGTGTCCTCCTCTGTATGTGGACATTAGGTTAAATACCAACCAAGATTTAAACACGTGAAAAAACACTTGCATAGCACACATGGAAATCATTTCAAATCTCAGAAATTTGAGGGGAGCCTTGGGACTGGTTCCCCCATAAAAGCACTTTGTTCTTCTGGAGGAAAATTGGTGCAATGTGATGCACAGATGAGTGAGCTATGGCTTCTGAAATGAAGCTCAGCAGCCAAGGAGAAGATGTAGCACGACTGAGAGATGAATGAAGGGGGGTTGGCGGAGGGCAGTTCTCCTTTCAGAGCTTAAAGTGACTTGATTCATAGGCTAGTTATAAGCTACTACAGCTCAAATAAATTGTTCGGCTTTTTGGAACTATTCACTTCTTTTGCCAAGATTGATCGAAACTCAGTGCCAAACATGCTCCAGATCACTGCCTCATTCGCCAGCCCAGAAGCCCCCTATAACTTCTGTAGTCATGGATTTTGGATTTTCAGCACGCTGCTTTTTTGATATTTAGCAGTATGTTTCCAGATGTTTTCTTTAATGTTTTAGAGAACACACCTACCCAAACAATAATACTAAAAAAATCATTGTGCTGTACCCGGGTCTGTTGTATCCCCCCAGTCTCATTAAGACAGACATCTGAGAACAGTTTAGTTCAGGGGGTCTCAAACTCAAATCGCTATGAGGGCTGCATGAGGAGTAGTACATTAGGCCAAGGGCTGCACCACTGCAACCTTTGTATACAACGATATTGCAAATATCAATAGCGATAGTGTTGTTGCGGACTGCAAGAAATAACTTTTAGGGTCCGTAAGCGGCCTGCAGGTTGCGAGTTTGAGACCCCTGGTTTAGAGACTGGTACTGAGGGCATCAAGGTCATGTTCAGTGGAGACTAGAGCAGGACAGGGCCCTTCAGTGAAATGAACATCTGAATCGTGTCCTTGTATTAGTGAAGTCTCTTGGCCTCAATTGTCCTGTTTCATACTAGCAGGTCATCTATGACAGTGGTTCCCGCCCTGTTGTCTGTGGACCCCTGGGGGTCTCAAAAAGTTGAGAATCCCTGATCTATGAGACACAGCAAAGCACCTTCCAAAGGAGCATGAAAAGCTGTAATGCTGGATTCTAGCAGCAGACTGACTAAACACCCCACGTTAAACAACACAACCTCTGCAATGATTTGTTTAGTTGCAGAGTTCTCCAGCCTTCTGTATTGATGTTAGCACCTTATTGTTACTCTAGCTCTATCAGGGAACTGATACACAGAACCCACTGGCCTGGGTGTGTACCATCCTGGAAATAGAACAAGGAATTCTAACCTGTTCCATTTCATGAAGAACTCTCCCTTATCAAAGGTGGTTTTGCTCTGTGTCATCTGACACCTCGTGTGGAGAGAGTTTATTGCCGCTCGCTTCTGGCGTGGAATGCAGCACTATCAGGAAAATGTGGTAATCCTCGGAGGCAAGCCTGGGGGATTTGGAGAGTCTCGTGGACCCATCCAGACCTTGCAAGAGAGCCTTCTGTGAGCGAAGTGAGTGCAGCTGGCTTTTCTAAAAAGCCATACAAGGATTTACTTTTTCCCAAGAAAATTGAAAATGGTGGCTGCAGCCCCTTCTCCGGGGAATACTTTAGATGTATCTTATTAATGTGAGGGGCTTTGTTTCTCAATGTTGGTCAAAGAATTCCTTTGAAACCAAAAAACAAAGCTCTTAAAGTGTTTGTTTGGATTCCTTCCGACTGTGCGATTGTATATGATCCTGTGGGGAGGGCTTAAGGAGTCCTTGAAATCCATCATTTCATGGAACCCATGATTCCCTTACACTTTAAAATGCTGTATAATATATATGTCCGATGAGCACCGAGGGACTGCCTGGGACTCTAGCCAGAACAGCATCAGAATGCCAGAAAGGGACAATAATAGAATCATGTGCTTGAGGTGGTAGATTGTCAAGAAAGCAGCTCCTCAGTAAACATTTGCTCCTCCAAGTTAGAAGGAACAGTCATCTGGTAGCTATTTCCTTTATTCTGGATGGCTCAAAATAGAAATACAAATACAAAACAAAAGCAACACCGGAATGTCCCCAGAATTTATCATAAGAAGTTGACTTGCTAATCACATGGGTAATGAAGGCAAATTTATTTTCAATGCCTTTCCTTATTTTAGGTTGTGTGCAGAAAGGTTGCTGTCATAGGGATAAAGTTAAGTGAAGTACTGTGCAAATTCCTTAAGAAGACAGTTTCTGTGAAATGCATTTACTTCCCTTGGAGGCCTTAAATCAAGCATCCCTTCCAAATGTTAGAGCAGGCTCTATTCATTGTAATTACTGTCTCCTGTTTTCATGATGATTGGGCTGGCGACCTCTGAACAGAGACATGAAGTAGCTTTCATTTCCAGTAATAAGACTGTTTAAATAAATAACCAGTTCTTACTTATCCCCAATTCCCAAGATATTGCTTTCCTGTCAAATGGAGATATTCATAAACCACCAACTTGCAACACCGTGGCTTAATCCCTCCCTGTAATTGTTGGTTAGAGAGTAGTAAATGTCTTTTCAAAGCTGTACAACAGATGCAAAGTGTTGTTCTCTCTGTGCACTGGTGCAGTAATGGCAGGAACATAAATCTTTCTGCTTAATTTACTGTCAGGGCAGAGAGGGTCCATGCAATGAGGAATGAATTATCTGCATCGTACATTGGCTGGAGTGTGGCCTTTGTCCACCCAAGTCTTGTTTTATGTTATGCTGGGACTATAGCCAACTTTCAAACTTCTGTCACTTTGTGATAAAATTCTCTCTTCCCTCACACCTGCTGTGATTTTTTTTAAATGAAATGTCTCCCTTGGCTCCTTAAAGAGCCAAAGGTCTGCACATAACTCGGCCGGCATCATGGCTGTATCTCTGAAGGTCATATACAGGTGCATTTTCATATGAAGTAAGTTTTGTGTTGCTACTTTCTATGCAAGTCCTACTAGTAATTCTTTGGCCCATGGTTTGGCCATTTTGCATTGCTGGAGACCTTAAATGAGGAATCCTTAGTCGGTACACAGTCCTCATTCAATCTTTGGCATAATATTGGAGGCATTTTGAAAATTGAGAGGGTAGAAGCAGGGCCAACATGCACTGAACTCCAATGCCCCATAACACCTTAATGTTCTTAGGCTGCTATTACAAATTGGCACGCATTACATTAACCCCTAGGCCTCTCCATTCTTTGGTTGTCACTTCTTTGCATTGAGCCTGAGCTCAGAAAAAAGCTCCACGTGCCAAGTCCCATTGGCTTGAGGAGGACTCTATTGTAGGAGCTGGTATCTCTGGAGAGGTGGTGTGGGATTGGGCCTGCAGGAGCACAGCCCTTGTCTTCTGTCTATTTGTGAGGTGCCAAGCACGCTCTGGGCATTACAGTAATCATCATAATAAAGCAAATTGTGGCTTACGTAGTTTTATTCAGGAGGCAGTTGTGTTTCCAGTGGGGTGTGTCTGTTGTGTAAATATTTATATTTGCAAGTTATCTTTGCTTAACTATGAACATCTGCAATGTATTTCCATTTCAGCCTCATGCATATCGGGAACCTCCCTGAATTCAAATGGCTTTGCCTGTTAAATCTGACAATAAAGAATTTACCAAAACTGGCTATGAAATGAAGCTCTTCTTTGTAGTGGTTTTAATGATAGACATTTGATTGATTTTATACAGAAAAATGTTAAGAAGGGGAACAAAGCAGTGTTGCTTTAGGGGATGCCTCACTGGTTAGTTTTTCCATCATTTAAAATGTAATTTGCTTTGCAAAACTATTTTATGCAAATACCATGCTATGAAACATGACAAGTGCATGTTCTTTTGTAAATTAAACTATTTTAGTTACGCAGTCATTTTAAAAAAATCTAGAGCTTTGAGGTTTAAATAGTAAGTTCTGCAAAAATTGAGGGAAGGGGAAAAATGTCATCAATTCATTTCCAGGTAGAGAGCTTACTTTATCAATATTCAGAGCAGAATAGGATGCTGGGACTTAATTTCCAATGTTGGGGGCACTAATAGCCTTTTACATGTACAGAAGTTGCATCAAGATCAAGTGAAGCGTAAAGCACATCACCCTGCTGCCTTACTAGAGTTCTTCGTTGCAGACTGTTGGGTGAGAAAGACATTTCAGAATGCTTGTGACTTGCTTACTCCACCTCTCTCTTGCAGCCAGAAGATTGGAAAAGACTCACGTGGCTGAAACCAGCATTAATCCCACAAATAACTGTACATGCAACTGCTTTGACATTTCTCCTTAACGTGGGGAGATGTGTGATGGCTCAGGTGAGCCATGGAGGGTGCAGGACCAGTACCCCACAAGGTTTTGCAAGCCTGGTCAGAACAAACCCATTCACGTTCCCACAGCGACATCTGTAAACGAAGGGACAGTCCCTGCTAACATTTGTTAGTGAGGAGTAAATATGATGAAGTCAGAGTTACGTTAGTGTAAGTGGGACCAGAATCAGGTCCAGAAAGTTTGACAGGCTTCTTTTAGTGGGATCTCTAAATGTAAAATGAAGAGCATGGCTTTGTACTATCAAGGTTGGGGGTTCTCAAAAGGGCTTTTTCCTATTTCTTCTGAGCATTTTCTGGCTCCTAGTGGCAGCTGGATGGTAGCATTCACTGGCACCTTCCTCTGACAGACTGTGCTGGAGGAACTGTCTAATCCATTGCAGTCAGCCCAGCAATACTTGCCAGACAGCCCTTGCACCTACAGTGAGCATTTGCTATTTTAAGGGAGAAAGTACCATTCCTCTGTCTGAGGATGAGGACTGGCACTGGTGGAGATTGTTCAAGCTGCCAACTGGCACCATTTTTTTGAATTCTAATTGATGAGACTGTTTTCCTTTTTTAACTGTTTTTCCATTTGTCTCTCTCTCTCTGTCTGTCTGAATAATGGATGACAGGTTGCCAAGTATTTAAGGGAGCTATTTTCAGAAGTGCCCATCGTCTGTCTGTGGGCCAGGAGCTCCTAAACCAGGGCTGGTCAATAAGTGGAAATCAGTCCAAATCTGGACTGCAAGAGCCTTTTCATCGGACCGTGGAGCATACCGGCAATCCACTCAAACCCTGGTGTGCTTCCCAGCCTGCCTGGTGAGGCTCCATTAGGGAAGGTGGGGGGATCCCTGCCTTCCCAAATTATGAGTTAGCCCCGAGTGCCAACTTCTCCAGTCTTGCCAGCATATAGCCAGTCACTCCTCTTCCACCCTAGGACTAACTGTCCACAGCCTCCAGAGTTTCATTGGCTGGTCAAACGCCTCTGGCAGTCTGAAATTGGCTCCCGGTCTGCCTATTGACTACCCTGCAATAGGCCCTGGGTATATTACACAGCTCTGCATATATTTGAATAGGAACTTGTATAGGGACAAATGCTTCTCTGGAGTCTGGGGCATAGAGTGTACCTTGCAATACCAAGAAACCTGGATCTTGACAAAAGGTAATTGACTGCCCCTTATCCTAAACCTCCTCAGGTGCTTCTGAAAATCTACCATGACTGATCCCAAACATTCAAAGCATGAGTCAGTCTCTCCCCCCAGGGAAGATTGATTTACAAATCATGAGATTCTTTTTTTATTTTAATAATTAAACCCCCTCTTTTTTGCTTTTAGGGTGCCCTAGGCTCACATTTTCAAGTTTGCCTTTCCCCTCCAACCATGAGATCTAGAAACTTGCTTTCTAAAAATAGAAGTTGTTTCTCCAGTAATTGCTTGTCTCTAGGAGCTGGGACTTTACGTCCAACACCAACTGTGATAGTCATGTGAATTAATGCCACTAAAACTCTCTCCCTGGGTATTCAACATACCTGCCTCCTCTCCAACTGGTGTCTCCACAGTAAACTCCATTTCTAAAGCTCGTCTCCACTCCATTCTTTTTACTCATCATATAAATAAACTTGTTCCTTGTTTATACCAGAAATTTAAAAAAATTAAAATATCAGTTCAGAAAGACTGCCACTATGTTGTTCAGGGACATCATGTAAAGACTTGCCAGAATTAGATTTTAATAATGTCAATGGATAATATCAATCTTTTGTTTATTTTAAAGCATTTTTTATCTAGTTAAATTTTCAAAGTGATGGGTTTCTAAGCATGCTTACTTTTATCAGTTTTCATTTTCACAGCTGTGGAAAATGATGAGTGTCTCAAACAATAATTATTTAATGACCTGTTGTGAGTGAAAAAGCTAATTGCTACTGAGGTAATTAAAATTTGGCCCTTCAGTTTTCCTTTTCTCCCCCACTGTAAAGGTCAGAGGAGAAAAGTATTTAGCTTTCCCTTTCCATTTTTCTTATGCTTTCTTTTATTGAATGTAAATGCAGGACTGAACTGATGATCAGCTATATTGTACATATCAAAAAACGTAACCTAGAGTGAGATGAGAGCAAGTTTATATTAACTACAATCCTGTGAAAGATTCCCCTATGCTATCAATAGTGTTTTAGTATTGAATTAAGCAATTTGAAAACAAACCAGCTAAAGTGGGGACAAAGGCAGTCCATTTCTTATCCCAGCACTCTCTGCAGTCACATACAAACACTGAGCAGCAGCCCATGAGAACTTAGGTGCAGACTTATTTTGCAAAGATGACGTCTCATTGCTTTCTCCACGTGTGACAGGGCCACTCATTTCAGCCCCACTTGTCCCCTGTGCTGAGTCAAGGGGAGGGGCCTCCATTTGAGTCAGAGCTACCCCAGTTCCTGAGGTGGTGGTAATAGACCGGCTGAACAGGGCTTCACAAACCCCTCAATTGAACTGGGAAGCTTGCATTAATGGCCCTCCATCAGTGAAGACTAACCCACTATGTAGCAAGGACAGCAGCCGTTAACATCGTTGTCCTTTTGTTTTCCTCCCACAAAACCTCATGTGCTAAGTAAATGTGTTAATCTTTAAAAGTACCACCAGACTCCTTGTTTGTCTTTTCGGGGGTTTAATACAACTGATTAATCTGATTATTCTCAATCAGCACAGTTCACAGTCAGTGCTTTCACTCAGGTTCTTCTAGACCAAGCAGTAGCCTGCTGCTCCAGACCTAAACAGCCCACTTCCCATGTACACTCATTCAAGGGAAGGCACAATTTTCCCTAATAAGTTTAATGACACTTACCAGCCATGTAAGGCACAAAGGTTGCTTCCACCTATTGCACAGGGAGTGGTTGTAACTTGTAACTACCGTACTATGTTCTGCCTCTGTCTGCAGCAGGAGTGGATGCCAGCTGCTGTCAGAGAGAATGATGCAGGGCAACAGGTGGCCCAGAGAACTTGGGTATAATAATGTGTTTTTTTGCCTTTGGTTTAAAAAATAAAGTCCAGCTCTGAAGCTGAGTCACACGTGGAATCCATCCTGCTTTGTGTGCTGCTGCTCTGCTCAGTGCTTTAAAAATCCCAGACAGATCTAAGCACTGCTTCTGAAGGGTATAGATCATCTCACTCTCTTCCCACCAGTCCTTTGGTTCCTTTCACACTCTTCCGTACTCTTTCTTGTATATTACTTGATGGCACTTATTTTTATTGCTCTCTTGAGAAATCTTGTTACCAAATCTTGAAAAAGTATATTGAACTATAAACATAATCAACAATGCACTAGATCTAATCTAGAGCAGCGGTTCCCAAACTTTCCTCTGCTGTGGCACACCTTGATACCTTTAATTATTTTGAGGCACACCACCCTGTAGTCTCCAAATGAACTCAGGAATATTCATGAGTCAATCCAGAACTCTTTGAGAAGTTTTTTAAAAATTTTTGTGGCACACTTGCGCAAGCCTGATGGCATACCTGTGTGCCATGGCACACTGGTTGGGAAACATTGCTCTAGAGCAGGGGTCTCAAAAAGTGCAGCCCGTGGGCCACATGTGGCCCCTTAAGCTATTCCCTGCAGCCTGCAACAACACTATTGTTACCAATATTTGCAATATCATTGAATGAAAAGGCTGTAGTGGTACAGCCCTCAGGCTAACATAGTAGTCCTCATGTGGCCCTTGTGGTGATTTGAGTTTGAGACCCCTGCTCTAGAGCCTCTTTTAGAGCATGACTGAAATAGCCACAATTACAAATGAATCTCCATTTGTAATCTAGTATCTTTGCTTCCCTTTTAGGGGCCCCTTGGTTTGGATGGCAAGCCAGTAAGTAATGCACTAAGTGTCAAATGTATCGTGGATTTATTTCTACTTACTTTATGAGACAGATCTATGCAAAGTCAAATATTATAATAATGGAGTTCTGCACGGTAATTATTCCAACAAGATCACTTGGTGATTTGTAACACAGACAGACTTTAGGATTTACCAGGTTAGGCCCTGGTCCCACACCTGGACAAACTTCAACACCCATGTGAAACCCTGTTGGCTTCTGTGGAACTAATTGCCGTGTATAAAGTGTTTGTAAGTCTTTCCGGGATTGGGGCCAGTGATCACATTTACTCTGAAAGGTGACTGTAACGTAATACTGCATTCTGGAATTCAGTGGTTCTGAGTCTCTAATTTTTATATACAGTGGGCTCAGTGTACAAACAAACAGGTGTGTTTTTCTAAGTGCCAGCCCAGCCCTATAAATTGGGTTCTTTCCTTTTTCTGTATCATCTCTAATAGAACTCATTCTGCAGGCCAAATTCTGCAAGCCACTCTGAGTGAACCCCATTGCTTTCTATGAGTTTGTGCAAATTGTCTCTGTATTTGGAATTTAACAGAAATTGCCCTGATGCACTGGTAGAAACAGAATCAAGCACACTTATCTGGGTGCTAACAGGAATAAAAAGTAATAGCAAGTTATTTAAATAGCAAAAGTGATCACTTGTCTCTGAATACACAGAGGAAGCTATTCTTCTGAGTAGGGATGCAGATTTCTCCAAAGCAGTTTGGAACTAGCCTCTCTGTGCATGAAATACTGATTATTGAAATAGCATTTGGTGAAGTATTGGGATGGGACATACCGGTAGTCTGGAATCCATGTTTACAGATGTTCTCTTGCCTTCTTTCTTTTGCTTGGAAGCCTGTTTGAAATCTAAGTACATGTCTCCTTATTATCTTTAAAAAGATCAGAGCCTTTTGATAACATGCTAACTGAACTTTGCCAGTTATGATTTTTTTCCACAGAAGATATTTAAGAATTGTCACTTGTAGATTTGTTTTCAAACTGCATTTCCTTCCCTGATCACTAGAGGGCCCATTTTGAAATCTTTTCCAGCTACAATAATTATGTGATTCTTGGGAAAGTTAGTATGGGCTAATGTATTCATTTCAACTGCAGAATCATTCTAAACATTATTTTGTTGTTAGCCACTTTAGGAACGTTTCATTACAGCTGCAAAGAGGCTGGATTTCTGTGGCTACACTGAAAAAAGACTGCAGGTAGAAAATAGTAAAGGTGGACCCACCAGTATTGAGAATCTTTGCTCAGAATTCAAACCAATCCAGAATTTGGGCTTCTTGAGGAGATTTGAAAGCATCAGTGTATGTTTATATATATAATATATGTATAAAATTAAGTTTCTATGCTGTTCTCAGTATACTTTGGCTGACCTGCATTTGAAGAACACAAAGTTTGGGATTGTCAAAGGGGCTGAAGAGAATTAAGGGCCATATTTTTAAGGTAGTTGGGTGCCAAAAGTTGTAGGTAAGTGCTGAGTGGGATTGTCAAAGGCATCTGCCACTGATTTCATTGGAAACTGGCTGCTTTTGAAAATACTACCCAGCACCTATTTAAGAGCTTAAACCCTTTTAAAAACCCGGCCTCAAGTGCCTAAATTTCTTTCACCCTTGGAAATTTTAGCCAAAAGCTTTGAATTGACTTTGTTAGTGTCCAAATTCCTGAGCAATTCTATTGTCAATGTACACAGAATTGAATGTTTGCAGGCTATGAGAAGAAGGGCATGAAATCCACCTGTGTAATAGTATGACCTACTTTTCTACAGGCCAATAATTACCTTGGTCCACATAGTAAACATCCACCAAAACACAAAGAGAGGTGGGATGCCAGGCTAGCTGCTAGATGATTGCAGTAGGTGCCTCTGGTCTCAAAATCCATGTGTGTATGTAAGCAGGATGTCCATGTGTACGGCAGATATAGGTTATAGTCTTAATCTTGCAATACGTTCCACAAGCAGATGCCTGCGTCCCTAACTTCACTAACTCTCTTTGCAAATGCAGATGTCATTGGCATGGGCTTTTCTGCAAAACAGGAACTCAGGCCATACTTGTTTTCAATATCCCCAGAAATATACATAAAATAAAATTATAGGGTTTGCTTGAGCCAAAAGGAGACCAAGTGAGTCTGATTTTTCTCTTTTTCAAATCATATTAATTTCTTTATCAATAATAATTTTAATTTCAGCAAATGTTTAAAAAACAAAAACTTTCCTTTGCCCTTAAGAAAGAGGAGAGGAAGTAAAGGAAAAAATTAGAGACTGGAACCATTTTACATACTCTGAACCCACATCACGCTTTGTGGCAATGGTTGCTGAATGTGAACAGCTTGATTTGGTTTTGCAAAGCCAACCCCCTAGAGTGAACACATGGGAACAGAGCAACTGGGGATCCAGGTCCTGAAACATGTGGAGTATCCTGCTGTCCAATGTGGCTCAGTGTCTGATGGGAGCTGGCCTTAAATTAGCAAAATCCAAAGGCAAAAGAAGGCCCATAAATTAAAAGAAGAAACAGAAACCACAAACACAACATGCACTGCAGGGCCTGTTCTCTCTGTGCGTGTGTTGATGCTGAGGGTTGGAAGCTAAGTGCAAGCACCAAGGCTGGGAGAGCTGCCTCTGGGGAGGTAAAAACCAAACTGAAATAAAAAGCAAACCCAGCCCATCAGATGACCATACTCAGATGGTTCCACTCACAGAGGGAGGTCAGCGGTGTTGCCTGAGGCCAAACTTATTGCAAATGGGCTGCTGTGCATGTAAGCAAATGCTTCTGCCATTGCAGGTCCATCTTGACCTGTCTCCTCCTGTCCTGTGGCACATCAGGTCTCACATTAGCTAATGCTCACACCATTAATTGTGCAGAATGGAAACAAAAATACTCATATCAAAGCATGGTCCATGGCTGCGCTTTGGGGCTCCGATGCATCTCTCTCTGCCCATCTCACACTGAGCTATTTTGGAGGATGTCTCTTGTCCTCCTTGTACATTTCAAACAGCTGTATGATCGGGAGCTACCTTCCCTCTAAGCTGTGCGCGCGTGCGTGCGCACACAGATTGTGAAGGCTGTGCACACAACAAAATAAAGCACACACAAAATCAACAGTGCTAATATTTGTGTGCTACTTTAAGAAGGTGGTTTCAAAGAGCATGTTTCAAATAAGGTTTTGTAATTTATAAAATCATTTTCATCACCATATCAAAATAAAATTTAGATATTATTTGCATCATACACACTTCGTTGCACTCACAAGTTTGACCACACTCACTGGAGTGTGCACAAATTTGGATACTAGTTCTGAAAATTTGCACAAAAGAAATTTTTTTTGCACACAGATTATGAAAAATTAGAGGGAACACTGATCAGGAGTCCCATACTTGTAATGAGCCACTGAGCACATGTTTCCAGAAATGATTTAATAACTCCAGTAACGTCTTGCATGTAGTAAAGATCAATATCATGCATGCTTGAAATGCAGATTAAAAATGCTTATTCTGCTCTTTTAGTCTGGGGGTTTCCTGTTGATGAGAGAGGGAAATGTGATTTCATTGGTGCTCATAGATGTACACCGCTTACTTAAAACAACTTGTCAGTTAAATAAAAAAGAAAGGGATAGAATTGAATGCGAGTCAAGTAATAAAATAATCTTTTATACTTTTTAGTCAAGACATCGGAGGGGGGATGGTGTGCTGATATATATGCTGCTTTTTTTTATTCTGCTCTCACTTACATTTACAGGGACCTCCAGGACCAAAAGGGGAAAAGGTAAAGGAGTAAACTCACAAAAACATATCTTTAAAAACCCTCTACAGTGCATTAACAAATTCTTGCATTATTTTCTGGGTGCTGGGATTTTGTTAGTTAAGATTACCCTAATAGGTTAGAGTCATGTCTGGTAAATGTTTCATGATGGAGCATAGGGAGCTAAATTCTCCCTTTATCTTGGCGAAATCCCTGGAAGGGGAAAAAATATTACAGCAGAAAATATTCTAAAATGACCAGATAGAAATATTATCAATTAGCAGAGGGTAGCTCTTCTGAGAGGTGGGATTCAGGTAATCCCCATGGAACCTGAGACATCCACTTGCCGCCATCTTCTTCCCTTTCCCCAGCACCACAGATGACTAGTGCCTGCGTTCTCCTACTTCCATGTTAATGATCTGTTTCCCCGTTGAGAGTTAGCAAAGCCTTTAAATGTTTCACCGCTTAGAAGAGTGATTATTGTGAGTTCTTAGCTAAGGCCATTTTTCCATGCAGGTGCTGTGGGAGCCTTAGAAATAAAAATGCCTTAGAGCATCTGCTCACCTCCTACCAGTGATGAATTTTTCCCTATCACATTGTCTCAAATCTTTGTCCTACCTAGTTTTGAATGAGTTAAGCTATGGGGCTCTTGTCATTTGCCATACCATTCTGCGGTGTAGCAGGCCTCCTACTCTGTTGTGTGTCTCTCTGAGATTTGAATTCTAATTGCTGTACCTTTGTCCTTTTGTGTGACATGTAGGGCGAACCAGGGGACATTGGTCCAAGGGTAAGTACCTAGATCCCATGCTTATTTTTTTAGAACACAAGTAAACCCAATTATGTTAAAGGAAAACAAATCTATGTGTACTATTTGTCATTATAAACCAGAGTTGGCCAAACTTATGGAGCTCAAGAGTCACACAAGTTGATTATTAAACCTTCAAGAGCCGCACTGAGGCATATAACCATATACTTCTACCTACTAAATTGATTTGCTGACAACCTTCCATGAGCCACACTTTTTCATTCAAGAGCCACTGGCTCCCGTGCTGCAGTTTGGCCACACCTGCTGTAAACTGTAATGTAATGGAGGTTAGAAAACATCATGATCGGCCATAAGTGTTGACTCTTAGGTGTCACTTTTCCTCTCCAGATAATTGTGATTTAGAGACATAAAAGCTTTAGTTAAGAACCATCTCTAGATCTTTTTTCACTTGAGAAAAGAGAACAAAGCAATACTGCTTGTCTCCATAAAAACAAACAAGGAGCCCCATGGCACTTAAAGACTAATGTATTTATTTGTTTGTTAAATTTATTAGTGTTTAAGTGCCATGGGACTCCTTGTTTTGTTTATTGAACTAGACTAACACGGCTACCCCCTTTGGAACTTGATAGTCTCCACGGTTCACTCGGACAACTGTTAGTTATTTGTACTGTGAGTATACGCAGAGTAATCGGTCAATGGTCAGGGCCTCTATCACTGTATATTCATCCGTGGTGTGTAATACAAAGATGGTCCCTGTCCCACAGAATTTACAGTCTAACGATATAATGAGAGACTTCAAGTAGGTACAAGAAACGGACATGGACGCATGAGATGCCAGTGAGCTGACTAGTGTTACATGTTTGTTTGTGTGTCTCTTCTCAGTGTCTCTTCTGTCCTGGACTGTTCTTCTCATGAGATATTCTCACTCGGTAGCAAATACTCTGGGCTGCCTCTAATTGAGGATAAAGGTGTTGCCAACCAAGTGAGGAGAAAACACTTTCCTGCCATAACATGTGGAAATTAATAACCTGTTGTGGGAATTACATAATGACTATTGTTTCTAACCTGTGAGATTAATTAGTACAACAAGAGTGGTTTTCTTCAGCAAATATATGGGATCAAGCTTCTAACCGGATTGGAGCAGCTGGTACAGGAATGTTAAATGAAGGCTCAACATATCAAGAAATAAGAAGTGGTGTGGTGTGGGTGCTGTCAGATACGTGCTTTTCACAATGGTGTGTTCTATTCAAGAGAGTAAATCTTTAATTAGCCTGCAATGTATAGACCCCAGCTGAGCCATGGTTCCTGTGTCTGATGGAGGCACCTGGGAATGCTCAATGCTGTTAAGTTAGTGTTCTGCTGTGCACGTGTCCACACCTAGAGTCTGATGCATAGAGATGAACCTCCTGCTGTCGGAAGGTGGCTCAGCTGCTGCTTTGATGCATGGTTTCTTGGAATCTTCTCTTTGTGTTCAAATATTTGCAGGGCAAGCATTGTGCTTAAGGAAACTCGTAGGGGTCCTTCCTGATTATTATATATAAAACACACTCCTTTGGATAAGTGTGTTCAGACTGAGTTCTCTCTTACATTCTGGTTTCCTCTGAAACTGGATGAGATTGTCATTTGTGGTGCTGTCACTTCAAGAAGGTCCAGGACCCCACTCCAGGCTTCAATCAATCAATCGATCAATCAAATCATAGGGCTGGAAGGGACCTCATGAGATTATCAAGTCCAACCCCCTGAGAATTGAACCCAGGACCTTCTGCATGTTAAGCAGAGGTGCTTCCAGGTTCTCCATGTGCAGAGTCTCAGAATAACATACTCCCCTCTGATTGGACCACTTAATTACTAAAGCCTCTTTTAAAAAAAATGTAATAATAATTACTGCTGGCTAAGCAGCATGTGAGCTGGTTGCAGCCTGTGCATGGGGACTAGAGAAATAAATTCCTGCAGGTCATCATCAGATCAATATCGAAGCTGAGTGAGCCTTGAAAAAAATACAACGAAACAGGGACAAACCCGCAATCCAGGGGCACAGGAATGTGAATTTCATCCTTCGCTCACAAGCTAGCAGTTGTTGGGATCAGTGTGCTTAGCAGGAAGGATGGAACCTTCCTGATGCCTCTTTTGTTTTCTTGGAAGTAGGCAGCCGGAGGGAGTAGTGTCCATCTCCCAGAGAAGACAGCAGCAATCACAGTGTAGGTCCTGATGAAGAAAGAGAAGAGTGGATAAAATGAAGGGGCCATTGTAACTCAAAAGAACTCCTTTCACCTGAAAAGAGAAAGGAACTTTATACCGTCCAAGTCACTTTTCCATATTCCCCAAATTAAATGACTCTGTGTGTGGTAATTACTCAGTTACAGCGCAGCACTGTCTGTGGGAAGTGTATTGTGAAGATACCCTCACTGGCTGTCTAGCATGGCACTTTCCAAGGATGGATGATCTGTGGAGTTTGCTGTTGCTTTCTCACAAGTTTATACTTGGGAGTTCGCTGCAAGTGATGAACTGGGTTCTGTAGGATGAGTGTTCTGGGTATGTGTCTAGAGGAGAGAACACAGCCTCTGTTCAACTGAGCCTGCAGTCTGTTAGAATGAAATTTGGATGCAAGTTCTGGTGGGTCTTGTCACCATGCAGTAGTCTGTCGTGTACTTCTGTTGTTGGGGTTCTACAGCATCTTTGTAGTGAAAGATGATCATTTTGTATTTAAAAACAAAATTATATTAACTTCCTGTATAACTCAGCGGGCATTGGTACTGAATCTGGATTGCAGACTGTCCAGAGTTCTGAACAGGAGCACCAACCCATTCAAGTAAATGCCCATAATGGCCTGCCTGGATCACAGTGCAAGATCATGGCTTTTGAAATCTACAGAAGAGACAGCCAGGAGAGACTACTATAATGATCATTGAGTCTGAGCTCTAAAGCATGTAGTCCAGAGAACCTTACTCAGTAACGTTGGCATTCACCCAATAGCTTCTCTTTGCCTTATGGCATGTGTTTTAGAAAGAGATCCAGTCTTGACTTAAAGGCTGCAAGTGATGGGAATCCATCACAAACATTCCAATGGTTAGTTACCTCCACTGTTAAAAATTGCACCTTATGCCTCATCTGAATTTGTCTAGCTCCAGCTTCCGATCATTGGATGTCATTATGCCTTTTTATCTAGATTTAAAAAGTGCCAGAAAATCCCGTAATTTAATGCAGATAGGGACAAAAGAAGATCCTGCTGGCAAGAGGATAACACAAAGCAATCTAATGATTGACAGAGTTTGACTCTACAATGACTTGCTCTGCTTTATGGAGTGTCATGGTGGTGTATTAAATACAAAACCTCTTGAGTGATTATGGAGCCATTTTCTTACATAATCAACAAAAAGGCTGAAAGTAATTCACAATGGTTGTCAATTACACACAGAAACAATGCATATTCAGAGATATCCATGTTATGAAACATGTTTCTGCCCCAGTTTCTCAATGTGTTGTGTCCCCAGGGAATCCCTGGCTCTTGGACCTCTGCAGTACTGGTAAGCAATCATATTCTGGGTCCTAAAGATTTGTGGTTCACAAATAACATGGCACGTCTGGGCGTCTACGGCACTTATTCACCACTCAGAACCTCTGACCCTGAAACATGCTTTCCCCGATGCCACTTGGCCTACAGTAGTTCTGTTTCTGTAACTTAGTCTGTGTTACCTCTACAGCATCAATGGTAGCTTTATTTCCCAAAGTTATTTCCTAGCTGATAGAGGAAGACACGTTACAGCTCTGCGTGGTGTCTGTGGTGATGGTGAACAAGAATAAAGAATCAGATTGAATAAAGAATTAATATTAACCCAAAAGGATAAGTAACTGGTAATGTTTCCAGTAAGAGCCTGATTTGTAAAATAGCATGGAGAAGAAAAAGTCAATTTAATGCAAGATGTAATCCAAAAAAATTATCACTACATTGGGTATGGAAAGATTAGAACATTAAAAGTGAACACTTTGGAGAAAATAAACATAATGAGAATGTCAGTGCTGATGAAGATAAACTATGAAAATATGTTGGTATGCACTTTATTTCTGTCCTTGTGTGTAAAAAAAATTTTATTAGGGCTTAATTTTCTATAACCAGCGCCTATGGAAAAAGTGTGGTCAAAACAGAACTGCATAGATGGATATAATTCCTGCTCACTTACTTTACACAGGCATTATGTTCATATTTTTGTGACCTGGGTGTCCAGTTCTGCAAACACAGGCAAGTAAATTTCCTCAGGTAGTGCTACTACTGTTTCCAGGATCAGTAACTTCACCTGGGAAGTTTGCTTTCATTTATTTACTGAGAAGGATGAACAGTAGCTAGTCATCTAATGAAGGACACCAACATTAAGTTTTGAGAGATGAACAGTCTTCAGCTTGAAGTTGCCATAAGGAATTTATTACACACCACTTAAATATGTTGTTTTATTTCGACAAATTGTTGTTCTGTCTAAACAAGCCCTATTTTATCCTCTCTAGATTTGATTGTCCCATATTATATAATCTCCTTTTCACTGTAACACTATACATGTGCAGACAAGTGACTTTCAAGCGAGTGATGAATTCGAGAATGTTTGGCCCAGTAAAAATTTGGTGTGTGAGACCAAAGTGACATACCTTGTTCTTGGGAAGGAGAAAGCTGCTTTACACAGCTTCCAGTTGAATCAAAGACCCTCAGGCTCTTGCTATTTCTCTTCCTTGGTTATTTCCCCCAGTGTCATTTCTTTATTCCTTCACAAAGCTATGTAGATATTATTAACTGAACCTTTTTAAAAGTCACTTTCCTGTTGTAACCTTTCTTGACTTCTTGATCTTTCACACGCTACATCCCACTCACCTGGCTAGATGGTTTTTCCTCGCCTCAGTCATGGATTTCTCTCTAATGACCAGCATGTCTTTACCCGACGAATCCTTAAGGTAGATGTGTTGAATCTGCTTCTGGCTTGCTGTGCTTCCATCTGAGTTATGTTTTCTTGTTAGCTAATAGTACCTTATTGCCATTGTAAGGTATAAATACAATGAGCCAAATCTTGAATTGCCTATTCACTTTTTACACAAGCAAAACTCCATTTGAATGTAGTAGGAGTTAGCTTACGTAAGGAAAGAGTGAAAAGGAAGGCCTTGAGGGTCTGGCCCTTTGTGTGAGTCAGGAGGCTGGGGGGATAAAGAGAGGTCTATATGCGACATGTGCACCATATGAATAATTGTGGTAGTCACACAATAAAATAAAAAATCAATCCAAATCTGCATGTTCTAACTTGAATTTTTACTGAAGCAAAATGCAGTGGGTTTCCAGGCTGAGACACAATTGGGTACAATCTTCAGGATTTGCAGTGGAGTTTTCAAATAGCCGAGTGATTCAGAGACACGAATCTCACTGCCTGGCAATGGGATTTGTGCTCCCAACTCACAAAGGCACTGCTGAAGATCCCATCCTGTTCCCAGATTTGTGAGTGGACCAAATTAAACACAGTTCTGATCCTGTCTTATTCATATGGGTGTCCTGTCCAGATGTTAGTCAGAGCTATGAATCCACCCTCTTCATGGCCATTTCTGCTGTTAACGCCACGTCCGAACAATCAGCTTGCAGGTGTTCTAGGGACTGAGCTACTGCAGTTCAGCTAACCTGAGTGGTGAAATTCAGACAGAAATCTGAAACACTCTTGCTTCTGAATAATCTTTTCTGGATGTTTAACTAAAACGAGCACCCTAAATTCTTTAGTGTTAAAATGGCAAGTGGAGACATAAGCTCATCTTTTCCTTGTTACTGGAAAAGTATGGTGCAGGAAGAGTATTTTAATTGCATTAAATTTCAGTTATGCTAGAGAGATCATTAAATATGTTTTTTGATCCTTTTATAATCTACTAAACCATGGCAGTAGAATCAGACAGGGTATCAAGTGTGTGCTTTAATATGCAGGCATTAAAGTTTAACTAGTGTTTTCTATGTTCCTATTTGATATGAGGCCCAATCTTGCACAGCTCACTCAGACAAAACTCCTGGTGCAAATCATTGGGCCAAATCCCAAATAAGGGATCCGTAAAAACTGAGTAAGGGCCTTAATTGGCCCACTTGGTGTCTTGTCGGAGCAGAGACTACCTGACTGGGGCATTCAACGTTAAAATCCTTTGGGGAAAAATATGGATCAGGTCAAAGGGAGGTGCTGCATACTCAACATTTTTGAAAATCAGATTATTCATATGCATAACTGAAGCTTAAAGTAGACACTCAGTTTTGAACATTTTTGCCATTATCCCCAGTATTTAATTTAAGAACTGATCTACACCATTGGCAGTCGATGGGAGATATGCAAGCTGCCTAACGTAGTTTGCTAACCACCGTTGATGTGCTCACTGTGATGTCATCTTCATAGCAGTGTGTCAGCGGGACTTGTCATCGGGACCCATCAATGCTGCCTACTACCTATCAGGGAGGTGGACTAACTGAGTTAACTAGAGGGCATTCTCCCATCAGCTGAGCAACCTACACAAAGCTCTCTTCACCCACATAGTCACCATAACTGGCTGTCTTGAAATCTTAACACTCACTCCAGGACAAGCCATTGAAACAACTTTGATGGTGCTATCAGAAGGGACCCATGCCCCTACTACACCCCAAGATGGTTTCGCCCCTGCAGAGTGTAATCTGTCTGCTGTTTGGCACTTGGAGAGGGGGAGATGTTGGCAGGGGGTGTTTTTGTTTTGTTTTTTTCCCCCTCACATCACAATGTTTGTGTGAACTTCCAACAGGGTGATCCAGGTCAGGATGGAGCTGTTGGCCCACCCGGTCCCCCAGGACCACCAGGTGCAAGAGGGCCCCCTGGAGATACAGGAAAAGATGGTCCAAGGGGTCCACAAGGCCTTCCTGTAAGGAATGATCAATTCAGAGTATTCACGTTGTAAAACAGAATGCATCCTCTTAAAGTCACCTGTCACAGGTCCAGGGTCTGGGCCCCATGGAGGTGCTGCCGGGTTAGGGTATCTAAGGAGGCTTTTCTTTCCCCTATCCTGTGATGCTGCCTCAGGATTGGATGCTCACTGGCACTTTGAGACCATTAGGGAAGGAGCTGACTCTGACATAGGTCAATAAACTGGGTCTGGCAGCTGGCGTGTCTGACAAGGCCCCCATGTCTGGAGCACTTACTAGCAGGGTGTATTGGGGTCTCTTTAAAGTGGGCAGAAGTGTGCTCCCCACCATGCAGCATGGCTGCCTGCCCAAAGGACACATCCTGCATAGTGCTGGCAGGCTGGCTCTGATTACCAATTGCACTCACCATCTCGTGGTATTTAGCAAATGGCTGGGTGATTTAGCTTACAAAGTCTGAGTTTCTCTTTCCCTATCATAACTGGAGGAGAATAGTCACCATAGGCAGACTAAGAGCTGCTTCTACCAATTATTCTAGCCATAACCTAGCAAGTGTCTCTAATTCTTCATAACTGGTTTAGAGAAATGGTAGCTTCACACAATAAATGAAATTAATTATCCAGGAAAAGTTGTGGGATAGCGATGGGAGGTGAAAGGGGAGGGAGGTGGGGTCATATTTTGAGCAAAAAAATCAGAAGTCAGAATGTTTCTTTAAATTGCATACAAAGCAAAGTTTCTCTTCTCCCTGATCAGTAGCTGTTGTCCACCTCATTGCAACTCTCTGCCTCGCTGTTAATTTATTTTTAAAAAATCAGAATACAAAATCATTGAGGGTCTCAGGAATTATTTTGCAAAACAAGCAAGGAGTCCTGTGGCACGTAAAGACTAACAAATTTATTTATTGCATGAGCTTTCATGGGAGAAAATCCCACTTTGTCAGATGCTTTGAAGAAGCGTGTTTTGCAGAACTAGGCTAACGTGGCTACCCCTTAAGAATTATTTCGGAATGTCTGGGAAGATGAAGGGTTTTAGCGCAGATATCGGTCACCGACCTCACTGACTTGGTTAACCTTCTTTTTCCACAGGGAGTGAAAGGAGATCGGGGGGAAACTGGAGCGATGGTTAGTAGAATTCTTCCTGCAATCTTAGCATCAGCACTAATGAATTAATTTTGCTTGCCTAGCTCAGACGTGCATGTAGTTTTTGGCTTGGTTATCCTGCTTACTCCTTTCTGTAACTACAGAGAGCAAATTATTTTGTTTGTGCCATTGCTTGCTAATTAAAAAGGAGACTGCTATTATGCTAAGTTGCACACATCCTGTGGTGGATAATTGCTGAGCTTAGAAAGTTGTCCAGGAAACTGAGACAATCAGATACTGCCTTGATACTTCAGCACTCTCAGATGACCTTCTATCATCATAAAAAAAAGAGGTGAGTCTGTTTTATTATAACTCATCTTTTGTTCCCACCTTCCCACTCCTCTCTGTGATGTCCCTCGCCTCCAAAATTGGATTCTAATTAATCAAATAAATATTTTTGCCTTTTGTGAATTTTAAGGTAGTTTTTATTTCCAATGAGTTTTTTTTTTTTTAAATTGGAGCAAATGTTATCCTGTTACTTATAAGTCCGGTGACGAAAGGTCCTGACCTATAGAGACAGTCCCAATATTTGGGGCTTTGTCTTTTATAGGTGCCCATTATCCCCCACCTGCTGTCTGGTCACCCTACCTTTAAGTGTCATTGCAGTGACAATGCCAGGATGACTTTTACCAGGACTGACGTGTGAAATTTGGGAACAGAATATAGCTGATGGATGATGTTTTGTTGGCTCCACCCACTTCCCTAGAACAATGTTTATATTTTTCAGGAGAGGGTTTACTCTGAAGGGATGCTGTTGGTAAATGTGGATTCTTTTCACTCATTATCCTACACCTTCCTTCCATGTTGAATTCTCTGTGCCACTTGTTGTACCACTCCTTCATGGGCATCAGCAGTCCTGCAACTTTCTTTCAGTAGAATACAACCTGAATTTACAGTAACCTGAATGTGAACGTAAAACAGTGTTCAGTCATTTGGGGAAGAAGATCACTGTGAGTGGAAGAAAATGAGAAGATACTAAGCATTTTGTAGGACAAATATTATCTCAGACCAAGAAAAGGTTGAGAGAAGAAGTAGTTCTAAGCACTGAACAGTTTGAAAGGCCATGACGTACTACATCTTCAGAGCATTAAAAAACTGGGTTTTGGGTGGTTTTCATAACTTCAGATTACCTCCTTTGTCATATAGCTAAAAGCAAGATCACTCAACAGGGCAGTAGAAGGCCTGAAAGTTGGGCACAGTACCAAGATTAAAGATTATTTTAGGTATCCCAAGTAGAAAAAAGAGAAGAAAAATCACAGTGAAGGCTGTGAAGAACTTACTGGTCATACTGAAGAAAGAAGGTATGGAAGAAAGAGAGCACTGTGAGTCAAGGGCTTGTCTACACTGACAATGCCACATCGATCCAACACAGAGGGATCAATTGAGTGGCTAGTGTAGATCCGCTCAGTCAATCCCAGAAGCGCTCTCCTGTTGACTCAGTAACTCCACCCCTCCAAGTAGACTAATGCTGTGTCGATGGGCAAGCCCTTCAAGTTGACACAGCCAAATAAGAACATCATGGTAAGTGAGAGCTAACTAAGTCAACAGAAAATATGCAATCTACGTGCCACAGAATGTGTATTTTCTGTTGACTTAGCCCTGCAGTGTAAACTAGGCCCAGGTGACTCTGGTGGGTAGCATGTGCTGCAAGGTCTTTGCCAAATCTACTTGGATATGTTTGGTTTAGAAGAGTTCACCCACAATAATGTGAGGAAGGTTATGTGCAACTACAAAATGGGGACTGACTTGTTAGATGGTAGTTCATTAGAAAAGGATCTGAGTAGGGAGTGGATCACAGGTTGAAAAGAGTCAGTTGTGAAAAGGAGTGTTGTACATAAGTCCTTGGCAATAATTGTCCTCTACTTGGCCTTGGTGAGGCCTCAGCTAGAGTACTGTGTCCAGTGCTAGGCACCACACTTTGGGAAGGATATGGACAGGTTGGAGACAGTCCAGGGAAGAGCAACAAAAATGAGAAAAGGGTTAAAAAAAAATATGAAGAAACTTAAAAAACAAAAACTTAGGCATGTTTAGTCATGAGAAAAGAAGACTGAGCAGGACCTGAGAAGTCTTCAGATATGTTAAGAGCTGTTATAACAAGGATGGACATTTAGAAGTTCTACTAGTCTACTGAAGGTAGGACAAGTAACTGCCTTCATCTGCACTGAGAGAGATTTAGGCTAGATATTAGGAAAAGCTTTCTAATTCTGAGTGTAATTAAACTCTGGAATCTGCTTCTGAGGGAGGTTGTGCAATCCCCATTATTGGAGATTTTTAAAGACCAGGTTAGACAAACACCTGATAAGGATGATCTGAGTTTACTTAGTCCTGCCTTGGAGCAGGGAACTGGACTTGATGACTTCCTGAGGTCTCTGCCAGCTCTAGATTTCCATGGTGATGTTGGCACTGAAATGAACTGACAGTTTACTCTCTCAGCTTTTAAACAAACAGTACTTCATTTTCACCTGTTACAAAGACTCAAACTGCTTTCAGTTCATCTCCTCACACTGTAGTATAAAGACATCCTTCCAAGCTAGGGACAATTATTCTAACTCACTTTGGACCATTTCCCCCTTCTTAGGAAAGACATTTGGGAGCCTGTTCATTAAGATCCTGAAACCTACTCTAAACTACTAGTGTTGCTGACTCCTAATGTAGCAATAGATCATGGGAGTTGTACCTGCTTATGTCATGGATGAATTTGGAAGCTAACCTGTGTTATCTCATAAGCAGCTATATTTACCAGCTACTCTCTTATGCTGCTTTACTAACCAGTCACCTGCTTCCCCACCAGAAGAGTATTGGCAAGCTTGATGGTGTTATAGACATCCTCAGTTGACCATATTTTTGAGCCCTATAATGGAATATAAAATACCCCAGACACATGGAAGCTGTGCAAGTTCACTGAGAACCCTTCGACCATTTTTTTCTGTGTAAAGGGTATTTGGTTAGTAGGGAGTTCAGGTACTGAGTCACATTGCAGATCACTTTATGGCACATTTTTCATATTTAAACTATAAATATCGAGAGTATTTTCTTCATTTATGGTATAAATTGCAGTGATAGAAAGAATGTTTGTTTGTCTATAGTAGAGTTCATAAATAACAAAAACAGAGACAGGCATCCTTGCCATTGTCCACAGAGCTGTAAATGTTTCTATGTATAGTTTTAAAATCCTGTTCTGTTTTTATTCCCAAATAGATATACTGATAGATTTTATTTTTAAATAGGGTCTACGGGGACCTTCAGGAGCAAAGGTAAGTGAGAAATAACTCATTACACCTCCAGTTTTAACAAACGAAGACTTTTCAAAATGCCTCTGTGTGTTTGGGCAGGGCTGCACGCATTTGTTCAGTTTCATGCAATCTCATCATCATCAATTCCATCTAAGAATTCCAGGGAATCAAATTGGCTGTTACCTGGGAAATGAAAACTTACCTTCTGTCCAGACAATGCAACAAAATATAATGTTAATTGTTAAGATGACTAAGCCACTGAGACTTAGAATAAGAAAGGGGGATTTGCTTTTTTTAATTTCAGCATACTGTAGGCACAGTGGGTATTTTGGCATTTCAGGAAAAAATAATGTAGATCAACAGCAGAACAGTATTTCCACTTAAGCAGATATTTTGAAAATGAATATGACTAATTACTGTATTTCATGTTGCCTCTCTTATTTCCCTTCCCTTCCTCTTCTCTTCCCCCTTCCACATTTTGAAGGGTGAGCCAGGTTTTCCTGGAAGAAAGGTAAGATGTTAGTGGTTCTTCTTCTTCTTCTTTCTTTTTTTATGTTTGCCACATAAAATGCTTAGTGAGCCATTTGCAGAAACTAGAGTGTGAGCCCTAATTATAGCTGTTTTGCACTGATTCACTCTATAGTCTAGCATATATTCATTTAAAGAACAGCAATTCTGTGATTTTGAAGGAGATATGCCGTCAGCATTTTTTTCATGGTGAAAATCAGCCCATTAACCCTGTGACCAAAGAATAAAATAGCCAAAATGGCACACACAACTGTAGGTTGAGCCATTTTGCTGAATTCATTAAAAAGGGTATATTTTTGAGGATGCTGCTCTCCATCAGGCCAGCATTGGTCATTCTGAGTTGTAGGACTGACCAAACAAAGACATCACTGTGTTCTGAATGGTGTAGAGCCCACTGGACATAATCTCTATATTTGGAAAAAGTATACTCTGAGAGCATCTTGCATGCAAATTGTCAGCTCTTCTATTGGCCTTTCCTCTGTGAGGACAAACTGCTGCTCTGGATAGCTCACTGGAGACTAGAAAGCTTTGCATGAGAAATCCCAGACATCCAGTTTTTATATTGATGCCCGTGGCTGTTATATATCCGTGCCTCCCAGACAATTGAACTCAAAAATCAGCAGGCTTGTGCCTTATTTCTCCTTTACTGCTCTCAAGACAGTCAAGGCCTCGTGTTTCTAGGCAGAATTTGCTCAGAATCATCAATGTCTGCAAGTTGAACTTTGTTGTGTTCTCTAGATGTGAGCAGTTTTCACTTAAGCATAACAAGGAAAGCAAGTGAATAAGTGACTAGCTAAACCTGGGACTTGCCTTTTTGATTATTTAGAATTCATAGTGAATACAATGCACTCAATTTCCAAATGCACTAAGCCACATTTGCAAAGGCCTATTATATTCCTATGGAAGTTAGGCACTTAACCTGTTTAGGCTCTTTTGACAATCCACACTGGCATCTAAAGACCCCTGAATCTGTACATCTGGTCCTGTCTCATGAGCACATCAGAGCTGTTCTGAGTTTCAGCGATTGATGTAATCGGACTCTTACCTGATGACAATATGAGCTAGTATATTTTCACTGTTTGATAGACGCATGGTATATTTTTATTTCATCAGGGTGATGATGGGATCCCAGGACAGCCCGGGCTTCAAGGCCCTAAGGTAAATTTCAGCTTTATGTCTGTCTCCCTGAGGGCTGTTTTTTTACCATCTGGTACCCATTGCTGGCCAGTTATCACAATCGGTCCACATTGTTCCTAAAGCAAAGAGCCCTAAACAGACACTTTTGATCTGAAACTATAAAAAGAACAAAGAAGAGAACAATAGAGGTGTGATATATACCCCTGATGTGTTAATGCCGGCTGAACCATTTTCATTCATCGTTTGCTACCTATTGACATGAAAGTGTTGGCAGTTACTAAGTAAATGATAACAGGGGATTTGTCTACACTGCAATCAAGGGGTGTAGTTGCAGCTTTTGTAGACATGCCTGCCCTTTAATCTAGCTTGCGTGGGTACTGCTGTTAGGCTGGTTAATCTGTGGCAGCACAAACTTCAGCATGAGCTTACCCCCCAGGTAATAACTGATTATTGCATTAAATCACCCCTCCATTAAATCACACTGGTGAAATAGCTGATGTCCACGCTGCAGTTGCCAATTAAAACCTGATCTTGCAGACCCAAATCAAACACAGCCAATGGGAATTTCCTTGCACTGAAAAGTCAGGATTTATGTGGTCCTTATGATAACTTCTTTTCATGAGTGTAACAGACTCACTGATTCCATTGGAGTCTGCTGTTTTGGGCCCCACCTGTTCTTGATGGTTGGGATTTTGAGAGTAGGTTCGCTGTCAAAGGGGTCCTTCACTGCTGCAGTTGAAAGCCTGAAAGGTTCATATTAGTTTTCACATTTCCTTTTGGGCAGGGACAGCACATGGAGACATTTTAAAGTGAAAGCAAAGCTTTGATCATTCCAACACGCATGTAAAAGTTTAAGGCAAGAGTGCTCTAACCTTAGGAAAATTACTTTCAATCCTACTAAGTTGGACTTCAGATGTTTTTGGCTTGAAAATTTGTATCTGGTAAGGGTCAGCATGGATTATCTTAGAACATAAGAATGGCCGTACTGGGTCAGGTCAATGGTCTGTCTAGGCCAGTATCTTGTCTTCTGACAGTGGTCAATTGCTAGGTACATCAGAGGGAATGTGCAGAACAGGTAGTCATCAAGTGATTCATCCTCTTTTGCCTATTCCTAGCTTTTGGCAGACAGAGGCTATGAACACTTCAGAACATGGTTTTGCAGCATTGCCCATCCTGGCTAAAAGCCATTGATGAACCTATCCTTCATGAACTTACCTAGTTCTCTCTATTTTTAGGGAGAGCAAGGAAGTACAGGTCCCAAAGGAGAGAAGGGAATAGATGGATTGCCAGGATCAAAGGTAAACAAAAAGACAGGTTCATTAAGCTGGAAAACATGCAAGGAGTCCTGTAGCACTTAAAGACTAACAAATGTGTCTATCTCATGAGCTTCTGTTAAATAAATTTCAATAAATAAATTTGTTAGTCTTTAAGTGCCACAGGACTCCTTGCGTGTTTTGCTGAAATAAACTAACACGGCTGCCCCTTTGGAATTAAGTTGGAAGTTGATCACAACAGCACTGAGGTAGTGAATTTCAGTTTAACGAGAGTTTTAAAACTTTGTTTTCTAAAAATGTCATGAAAGTAGAAAAAACAAAACCTAGCCTGTAAATATTGACTAGTATATTGCCAGCCCCTAATGGTTTGAAACAGAGAAAATAGAGTTCCAAAATACTCTGTCATTTTTTACTTCGTTGTCTGGACTTTTTTTCTGAGGCCCCTTGCAAGAAATCTGAAGGCTCTGTTCTCTGCTTTGCATGTATTGATTAATATTATATCCAGTCTACATGGCTAGAGTTTGTTTCTCTCCCAGTTTACTACTACTTTATAACTGAAGAGAAATGCACCAACACAACCTCGCTGTATTGGGCAATGACAACATAACTGATCTGCCCTACATGGTCAGCTGTTCTCTTCAGCTGCTTTTGCCTGGATAGAGTCTGCATCTAAGTGTCTTTTTGCTCAAAGCAGTCATACTCCCTGTCGTGCATGAAACTACTACTGAAGACCACCCTTTGCCAGTCTAATTCCATAGCAATTGGACTGAATTGTGCTTGCTGGTGTTGCTGCATCTAGCTGGTGTTAGAAGTCTTTACTTTGAGCTTTAAACATTTAGCTTTTGAAATGGCATAACTCTGATTCCTATGTACAATAAGAGAGAGAATGATCAAATCTGTACAAAGGATTCTGCTTTCTTATGCCAGGCTGGGTTTCTTTGTTGCCAGCTAGATTCTTCTAGAGTTTTTATGGCAAGGCATATGCTTCAAAATATCTAAAATCCACTTTTCCTGGACTAGCTGGAGTTTCTCATTGACACTGTTTACCTCAAATAAATATTTGGCTATTGTGCAGTAAGTGATTTTTTTCATAATACTTCCTACTTTCCTGATTATTTCTGAATAATAAATGTGGTGTTCATTTTCAGGGTGAACCTGGGGAGAGAGGAGGAAGTGGACCCATTGGACCAAGGGTATATGAGTGACCATTTTGCCTCACTAATTTAGACTCTTGTGTTCTCCTTAAAATGGGTCAGTTTTCTCCATCCAATTCTATCATCCATTGCTGTGTAACTGAAGGCTCAGTACAGTGTGAGAATACTAAGGAGGGTGGATCATACTAAAATAATTCTCTGCATACAGGTATTAAACCACATTAATGTAGATAGCTTCTGTGAAGTCAGTAAAGTTGCATCCTGTTTTCTGTTGACCTCAGAGAAGTGCTGACCTCTCACTGTCATTGAAAGTTCCCATGACTTTTTCCGTAAGAATGAGGCTGTTAATTCGAGCATAGCACTCAAAGTCTAGTTTAGGTAATTACGTTCTGCCTGGCACTCAGTGTAAATTGCTGGCTATAGCTGCATTCTAGGCATTGATTGCACATGCCATTTTTATACGGAGACGAACAACCAAGCATCTAGGGGCCAAAATAAAATTCTTCTGGCTGTTGTTTCCATGCTGCCCACTTCTCAGGGGCTAACACCACAACTGTTGTGTCAAAGTTCGAAATTTGCCTTTGTCCCTAGGGTCCACCTGGCCTGAAAGGTGAACAGGGAGATACAGTAATAATTGACTATGATGGCAGAATCCTGGATGCGCTCAAGGTAACTTCTCCAATAAGATGACAATGGTTTGTTGTGCTCCCATGTTCTTAACTGAAATTGAATTACCCAGCTGAGATTACTCCAGTACTGAAATTCAGTGACCGAGGGAGATAACTGATCTTAAGACGTATGCTAGAGTGGTTCGGGAAGACTCACCCTGCAGGGTTCAGTTGATACAGTGATGTGGACCTTGCAGATTAATGAGCAACTTGGATGACTGAATGACAACAGGACCCTGTCTTTTCCCGAACTGCTCCTTCCCACGGATTACCATGGATCTGGGTCTAAGCAAATCCCAGTAATCACTAACATGACTGCTGGGAAAGTCACCCAAAAGCAGAGATGCCCGACAAACCCCTAGTGTGTCTTGCTAGGGAATCCCTGTGTTACGGATCAGGGGGCTTCTCACAGGCCTAACATAGTAGAATTGCCTAGCAGTGCGAGAGAGTGTTTTCCTTGTTTTCATTATGTGCTGGGAACTGGGGGAAGTCATTACATCCTCCAGAGGACAGACAAGGGGAACAGAGGCCAGAATAGTGGCACAAAAAGTGGAGAAAGTTGCCTAAACCATAGAGTGACACTCAAGTTGCTGCTATGTGTGGATGGCCACACAGTGTCCTCACAGACCTGATGAGATGGTGGAGAGATCATCCAGCCTTGAGGAAGCAATGGCGAACTGACAGGCCCTCCTGACCCATGGGGTCATTTTATTTTAAGGAACAAGGGTGGCCTATTGACAGGGATCTAAGCAGAAGGCCAGAGGACATCTGGTGAGTTCCCAGGATGTTGCAATTCTCAGACCCACACTGGTGTGCACGTTAGAGCAGGCTTGGTTAGATGGACATACAGAAGCAGCATGGACAACCTCCGCCTGATTTGCTAATGTTTACGCTATGGGCTGAGGTGCAAGAACACATTGAGCTGTGAAAGGTAGAGTCACTGTGGGCAGGTTTTAGGTCTGTTGCCACTTGGTTGCCTGTTCACCATGTCAGGAGTTGCCTGGAGCATCTAAGGTGCCAGGCTAAGGCAGCCACACTAGTAGGAGCAAGAGGTTTTCCTGCTCAGGGTGGAGAGAAGATGCAGAGGGACTTGGGACCTTTATCCCTAGAAGACCTGTTCAGGGACTAGGGTAACCAGGCCAATCAGGTGTTCTTACCCCACCCAGCAGAGACTGCAGGAGTAGTCAGCCAGACCGAGAAGATACTGGAGCTGAAGGTACAGAGGAATTGCAAGCCCCTGCCAGACTGCATCACCTGGTGCTGACTGAGGCTGGAGGGACTGGGTGCAGAGACAAAACGTGACCCAAGCACCTTGAAAACAGTGCAAATTTAAATCAAATTTCAGAGTCATCACAAAACCTTGACTCAGGAGAGTCTCAGAATTTGCAGCAAACATTTTGCATAGCCAAAGAAGCTTGTTCTCTTAAGTGACGCATCCGTGACTTAAAGGGTTGATGATGATTTGAGCCCACGACTGTAATGAGACCATACAGTGTAAAGGCGGGCACCATCTGCCCCTTTGTCTCTGTCAGTTGTATGAAATGAAAGCAATAAGACAGGGTATCTTGTATTCAGAGGGAAAACTTCATGAAGTTCGTGTAAAGGAAAACTATCAACCCCCCTCCATCCTTGCTGTGTATCCTGTACTTGCCATGGAGAAAAGGAGTGAAACTGTGCTTAATACTGCCATGTTAGCAACGACTGAAGAAGCTGGGTAGAATAATTATTTAATTACAGACACATCTAAAAACCCTTTTAATTTTTTTATAACAGGCTGCAGGGATACATAAAGTGCTGGTAATTAATGTGTGCCAGATGTCTGCATGGGTTGGCTGGACAGAAAAGCACAGCATGTGGCATTGTGAATAGAATTTGGGGGGTTGAGATCACTGGAAAGTTTCCACCAAATGTTTGGAGTTTCAGTTCACTAACAAAGTGACCCATGGTCTCTAAGTTGGTGGAATTTCATGTGTGCTGCATGTTGAGATGCTCAAGGGTAATTTATTAAAATCTCACTGACCTTTGCTTTACTGCTCTTCTGCTTATTTGCCCTGTCACTGCTTAAAAACTGTTCTATTTAAATAGTTTAAAGTATGATTAAACGAAACCTTGTGAAACACAACAGTGGGGATAAGAGACTCAGGATAAGGCAATATCTTGCTGGTTGGTTTTTCTAGTTGAAGGGGTAAGTGTTTGATGTGATGTGCCATTTAGAGACCACTTGTCAATGATAAACTACATCTCCATCAAAGCGTTTTCAAACTTCTCATCTGCAAGGGTTTCTGGTAAGTAGAATAGTTTACATGGGCTTGGAAGCTTTTAGCAGAAGCGTGAAAAGGTGTTCCTACTGTTAGTATTAATGTATGCTTTTCTGTTTCTACTTGCTTTTTAATCATGTCATAATATGTGGCATAATGGAGCTCACATCTCACCTACCAGTGGGGTTGAGTTGTATTGGCTGGTTGATTTTCACACATCATGGTCAAGCTGAGCCATGGATGAGGAAATTTTGCCTGTCTTGTTTGCCAGCCATCTCAACTGGTAGGCACCACTCTTCTTGGGTAGTCTCATTCTTAACATGTGTTCACAGAGTAGCCAATAATGAGAGGATGGAAAATGTAAGATCCCCATAGGCAAGGCAGATTTTGACCCATGTATGTGTATATCTAAAACCGTGTGCCTTTTAATCCCATGTATTTCAGTGCTCTCTTTCCCAGACTGGACGCAGTCTTTTTTGAGTAAACCTTTCCTATGTTGTAGAAAAGAGCCTTGTCTGTTTAATATTAGCTGTTCTTGTCATGGACGTTTGTGCTACAATATGATAGACAAATATTTACCATGTATCAATGGCTACAGCTACACTTGGAGTAAGGAGGGATGCCCAGCTCATGCGGGGGCACACTCAGGCTAGTCTCAGCCACTGGTTGTTCCTACCCAAGCTACCTCAACGATGCTACTATTTTTAGCATGCCAGCATGATGAGATCTAGCAGGAGTATGTCTGCAGGAGCTGGGAATCCCACGCTGGCACCAACTGTTGACATAGCCTGTATTAGAGGCTGCACCTATGGCTGATCCCCATAAAGAAGTGAACATGTGCCTGATTAGTAATGATGGTCTAGGCTGTTATGTTTATGGCATCTTTCTTTGCTGTGTTTTCAGGGCCCACCAGGTCCCCAAGGGCCACCAGGCCCTCAAGGAGCTCCAGGACCAAAGGTTGGATTTATCTCTCTTTATATAGACAGTATTTCACGGCATGCAGCATGAACGGTGCCCACTCATCACATCCTGACATCAGTCCTCATGCAAACCTCCTTTCCAGACCAATGGAGTTCTGCATGTGGAACTATGGAGGGATGTATCCCTTTGTGGTGACATCTTAGAGCAGGATGGAGAAATATCTTCCAAACCACAGAATGTGGGAGGCAGAAAAGTACTGATCCTGGCTATTTTAACTTGTGAGACTGTCTGCAGTGAAGAGGGCATTATACCCCTCACTGAACAACAGAAGTCTTTTACCTAGATGCAAAAGAGTATTTGTCTTCTCTCTGCATTGCTGAGCCAACACCCTTCTCCTGGCCTTGTCTGAATGAATGCATCATACTGTGCTTGGAAGTGAGTCCATACAAATTCCTGTATAGACTGGGTGAAATTCAGGCCCCACTGAAATCAGTGGGAGTTGTACAATTGAATTCAATTGAATCAAGTTTATACCCACTGATTTAAAATAAAATAAAATGCTGAGGAGCATTCACTGTGCATGGCTACTGATAGTTCTTCATTCTACGCTTAACATATTTTCTCCTATGAGAAGCCACGTTCTCACTCTAGCACACCTTAGTGTTTCACGTACACAGATATAGTATCTTACGGTACCAGCCACTCATTGTGAAATGGTCACCTTCATTCGGGATCAGGATCAATAGGCCATAAATAATAGATTTATAGGGTCAAGATCAACAGGCAATAAATCAGTTATAGTTTCTTAAAAGAGATGTGCACAAAAGTGTCTTACAAGGAAGTGATATTTACATTGGTTCAGGATGTGTGTCTCTACCTGTCAGTTCAATCCAAATTTTACCTAACTAATGAAACCTGGCATTGCACCTGAAATAAAAATGTCATTTTCTGCCTCAGGCTGCTCATAAGCTGATGTCCATCAGAGTGGGTACAAAGTGAGAATTTACTTGTACATTCAGTTCTTTTGTGAAATTATTTTCTTGATTGTTGTACCTTTATTCATTTGTGCTGCTCTAGGGGGAGCTTGGCTTGCCTGGTCCACCTGGAGTTGATGGAGAAAAGGTACCTGATGTCCAGTTTTATAAAATTATAACTCTTCTGGTATGGCAGTCAGTAGCGGAGTTAAAAGGAACTCCTTAAGTGACCGTGCTAAGTGCAGTTTTCAGAAATAAATCTGAGCATATGAGGACAGCAGTCTTCATCTGCCCTTCTTTCACCTCATTTCATTTTGCGTATGGTCCCCCCCCCCCCTTCAGTCGATTATCGGTCTACTAGATGCTGTTCATATCCTACACAAGTTGAATTCAGGTTGTGTGTTGCTCATGAGACATTATTTCAAAATCTTAGAAATCTTATGTTTCTGCATTCTTGTTGACTACTAAACTAAATTCTACTGCACTACAAAAAGAACATATACCATGTTTAGTATTAAAAGGATTTTTGATGTATGCTGGAGTAGTAGTAATATGGAGAAGAGGGAGAGAAAGTGGGAGATGTCTGTTGCTCCTTTCTATATAAATTTCTCCTAATAAAGTCTGCTATGACCTGCAGGGATCTAAAGGAGACCAAGGAAACCCTGGAATAATGGGACAAAAAGGAGAGATAGGAGAAATGGGCTTGTCTGGCTCACCGGTACGTCTGTCTTTCTATCAATATATGCTTCAGTTTTATTGCTTTCAGAATTTTGTTTCCATAGATGTGTATTTTAAGTCTGGGTGCTTTGTTATTTAAATTACATCCCTACTGAAGCAAGATTACTGTTAACTAGGACATTGACAAGTTCCAAAAGTGTGGCCATGTTAGTCCAGTTCAACAAAACAAACAAGGAGGCCTGTAGCACTTTTAAAGGTCACATGACCTTTTGGGGAGAAATTCCTCCTTTGTCAGACTCTTCATGTGGTAAATAAATTTGTTAGTCTTTATAGGTGTGACCGGACTCCTTGTTTGGTAACTAGGAGGACTGATCAGCTTTGAGTTCCCCCTGTTAATAATAATAATAATAATAATAATAGCATTTTGACATGTCAGAACTCTGAAGGAGCTGAAGAAATATTTGCAAGTGGCAAGTCACTTTTAGAATACATGATACAATTCACTTACAATAAACAAGGTTTATTAACTGAATAAGAAGAGATACCTCCTCATGCCCTTCAGTTTAAATGTAAGCTGCGTGTTAACCCTCACTATTGTTTCTTCAACAGTAACATTGCAATCAGTACAGTAAAATAAAATTAGAATTCTTATTGTACAAACTTATGGTAGGCTTTCTCCCCATGTTGTTCTTTCTCCGTATATAGCCTTTTGTATCTTGAGTAGCACGGCCACAAAAGATACTTTGTTCTTCAATCTGCTTTCCATCAGTACTGTAATGTAAGTTGAAAAATGCACTAGCTTTTGGAAAATGTGAATCAAACTCACTTGAGGGGATAAAACTGTGTTGATTTATTAAGGAGCAATGTCTGATGTCTAGAGAGGTTTTTGGTGGAAATTGCAGAAACACATTCTCAGGTCCCCAAACAACATAGTCTCATAGACCCATGCAAAGCACTTCACATTATCTTATTAAAACCCAGTGACGTCAATGGGACTTAAGCATGTGCCCAGTTCTAGGCACCACACTTTTTAGGAAAGATGTGGACAAACTGGTAAGGAAAGCAACAAAATTGATGAAAGGTTTAAAAACCCTTACCTATGAGAAAAGGTTAAAAATACTGGGCATGGTTAATCTTAAGAAGAGTGACAAGGGACCTGATTAGTCTCCAAAAATTTTGAGGGCTGTTATAAAGAAGATGGAGATCTCTGTGTCCCCTGAAGGTAGGACAAGAATTAGGGGGCTAGATGACTCCTGAGGTTCTTTCCACCTCTACTATTCTAGACTATGATTCTATGGCTTAAGCTACAGCAAAGGAGATTTTGATTGGATATTAGAAAAAACTTCCCAACTATAAAAGTAGCTTAACCTCTAGAATAGACTTCCAAGGGGATTTTCAAAATCCTCCTCATCATCTAACCTCTTCTTAAAACTTCCAGTAACATCTGTCAGGGACTTGTCAAGTTTACTTGGTTCTCTCACAGTGCAGGGGCCTGGACTTGATGATTTTGTGAAGTCTGTCCAGCCCTCTCTGGAGCTCAGAGTTAAGCATGCGCTTAACTGTTTTGCTGAATCAGAGCCATTAACATTAAGGAACCAGCCATGCCAGCTGCTCTATATGGGTAAAAATCAGTGCAGCTCTGTGCTGCTGGAGGGGTCCGCTCATGTACAACAATATGCAAGATCAGAGCCTGATAAGTCTGTTCTGTCCCTGAGCTGCATCAAGACCATTGAAGAGTAGCTTTCCCAGTAGAGAGCCCCTCTTAAAAACTTGCTTCAGCACAACTTACTTCTGCAACATTTCCACTGAACTGAATGAGAATCTCACTTGAATAAAGACTTCAGGATAAGGGGAGGGAAAGATATTTTTCTCTCTTCTTATAGCCATTTTGGAAGACATGGATATGTAAACTGAGCATTATATTATTACCATTTAGGGAGCCGATGGACCAAAAGGAGAAAAAGGAGAAACTGGATCCCCATGTTTGCAGAATAATCATGTAAGACATCAGCACAATCAGCTCTTCTCCATGGGCTCGGTGTTGTTGATACTATCTATCTTAAGAGAAGTTACCAGGTGCCTAGGCTGCAGTTTAGTTTTCAGTACTAACTGGCTGGTCAGTCACACACCTCATTTGGAACTGGAGGTACACACACAAGCAGCAGAGATCTAAATAAAGCAAATACAGTACCGTCCTATGTTAAACGTAAACTACCAAAAAAAAAAAAAAAAGGTTAAATCATATTTTCAACTTCCCAAGTAAATTGTTTCTGTGCTTGTTTCCTTTAAATTAAGATGGTTAAAAGCATAGCAAAAGTTATTTTAAGTCGATGTTAGTTGTAATCTTTTGAAAAAATCACCGTAACATTTTGTTCAGAGTTGTGAACATTTCAGATTTACAGTCTCCAGTTCCAAGGTGTTGTAACCCTGAAGTTCTACTTTAGATGTATCAGTAGTAGTGAGCAAAAAACGTACATTTTTCACTAGAACAGATGCACAGTTCTTCCTCACAGAGTGTAACATTGTGGTACATCTGTGAATAACTCTACGAAGTTAGATGTTCTTGTTTCTTCAATTGCACTTGAACCATTAAAGTGTTGAGAGGCCATCTGGTAATTATGTCATTCTCTGAAAGAATCTATGTGGTTTTATTGCAGTTTTATAATGTGTATATATATTTTGTATGCTCATTTTATTTTTTTTAAAGAAACCTGATGGTTTGTTTCAATAAAAGCTTTTTATGAAAGACACCAGAACTGGGATTATTAGTTTTAAT
This sequence comes from Podocnemis expansa, assembly GCA_007922195.1. Lineage (NCBI taxonomy): Eukaryota > Metazoa > Chordata > Testudines > Podocnemididae > Podocnemis > Podocnemis expansa. Next base: position 8,021,922 of record ML682007.1, read on the forward strand.
CAAAATGGAAGCCATTGTCCTCAGGTCTGCATGGAAGGGGATAGATTCCTAAGAAAACTAGCTAAGTCCACATGTCAGGCATTTGTATTCTGGCTGGAAAATGGATCAAGTTTAAATAAGTTGTTCAGATGCTTAGGCCTGGATCCACAAAGGTACTTAGGGCCCTAGCCCTGATTTTTAGGCACTGCTATCATTCAACTTTGCTGCCGCCTCACTTGGTGAGCGCCTAAACTTTCACAGTGAAAGTTCCCTTGCTGGGTTTGTTTCTGCCTCTGGGCACGTGCACTGCTGCCTCCCCCTAGACCCCATCATGATCTACACATGTGGGGGAAGATAAGCACTCCTACACATAGGTTGCCTGTAGGGTCCAATCAGATAGGTGTGCAAAGAGGCTATATAGCTCTGTACCAAGTTCTGGAAGATAGGGTGGGAGGAGACATCCCTCACCTACCGAAGCCCAGTGGTTAGGATACTCAGCTGGGATGCAGTAGACCACCAGTTCAAGTTCCTCCCTCTTCCAGATGAGAAGAAAAGATTACACTAGGGAAATGCCACCTCTCAAGTGAGTCCCCTAACCATTAGGCTATAGAGACATTCTCACTTTCTCTGGCCCAATCAATATTTAATTAAAGTGGAGGAACTTCAGTAGGAATGTTTGAGGGACCCCGTTTCAGAATATCTCATAATGCAGCAGTCACAGTAGTCCAGGAGCTGTCATCCTTCTCTTCTTCCACCAGCCCCTTTGTGGATCCAGGTGGTATTACCTGAAGCTAGTTAAATAGCAGTCAGTGACCACACTATTCATGTGTTAATATGAAACAAATACAGTCTGTTCTACCAACTCATTTTTAATATCTAATGAAATTCCTATGTTCAGATCATAGCAGAACCAGGACCTCCTGGATTGCCAGGCCCTATGGTAAGTTTATGATGAATGGCACTTACGGTAGAGAACATCTGAAAAATCATTAACATGTTAAATTTGTCAAAGGAATAGCTTTCTTGTTTCTGTCCTACGCAGTGGGCAGTCTGAAGAATTGGGGACTAAGTAGGCATGAGATAGTTTCCGAATTAAAATGAGCACTATTTGTTCTGTTCTGTAAAGTTTTCCCTAGGAAGGTATGGATGCTTTATTTCAGACCCTGAATCCAGAAGGCACTTGACCACTTGGGTGGCCGTATGCAAATGTATGTGCTAAAGCATCTTCCTGAATTAGAGCCAAAGACTTATGTTTGCAGTTGAGAACAGTACATGCCCAAGCATTTTAGGAGTAGAAATGGCAAAAACTGTATAAATTAGGCTGGATCATCATGCTTCTACTGAATTCAAGGAAGTTTTGCCATTGCAGGACTGCGACCCCCTTAGCTTATTCAGTTGAGACTGCTAAGATGTCTGGCAAACCTAGGATATAAAAGAGCCTTTAGATGATCACAGATTAGTCATATAGTGAGCACATTTTTGTGGCTGGGTGGGAGAAGGTGGCACATCCTGGGGACTATTCTGGGAGACAGTATAACAGAGCACTTCTGAAACACACAGTTGAATTAAAATAACACCTATGGTTGCAAGATAAGGCATCCTGAAACTTCTGTCCAATTTACTTGGATTCAGTTAAGGATATTAATGTTCAGATGCAGATGAGGCAGCAGCACACTATCATTCTCCCTCTTCAGAAAGCTTTCTGCAGTGTTCATTTCAAAGGAAGTTGCACATTATGCTGCAAAGTATTTTTCAGTCTCATTCCCATTGAGTTAGTCTAGGAGAGGCATAAAACTACCATCCACCTTGAGAAGGATTGAGATTAAATAATTCAATAAATCATTGTCATAATCAGATCTTTGGATCAAACACAAAAGTTATTGGAAAGTTGTATTTGATAATTTTTAATTGACTTAAAAATCTTTTTTTCAAATCTTTCTTCCCTGCAGGGTCCTCAAGGAATGCCAGGTCCTAAGGTGAGTCAATAAATTGTTTGTCCCACAGTCCTTACAGGCTGCCGATGCATGATTGAGAGAGAATGCTAAATAAAGGTTACAATTAGACACTGGGAGGTTTCAGCAGTGCTGAGCACCCACAGCATCCATTGACTTCAACTGGAGTCATCGGTGATCGATGTTTTTGAAAATTAGGCCCACATTGTATCAGCAGCGTTTCCTCTAAATGGACATACAAACTTGAATCTTCTGTGATATTCTGTTGCACAGAACATGTGCTGTGCACTCTTTCCAAACCTCTAGGTTTAAAGTTTGTGTTCTAAATATTTCTCATGTGATGTACTCAAGAAGACTTACTGTCCAGCTGTATATATAAATGCACACTGCACGTATTATATGTTTGCAGGGCACAAATTTCACATATATGCTAGAGATAATGACTGTCTAGCTTTTGCCTGAAGATGTAGTTGACATACTAATGGGCCTTGTCCTTGTTCAGGTATGGTAGCCCTGACCTTAATGCAGTTCACTTTCCTGTTAGTCCTGATCTGCCTTCAGTCCTGAGTCACATGGGCAGTTCCTCTTGCCATCAATGGCAGTTTCACCAGAACAGATGAGAAAATAATTGGGCCCAAGGTATAGACAACTGAGTCAATCCACTGCTGTTAAGAACAGCCTCCCTTGGTGATTGTCATTACCTTTTCATGCAGGGCTTGGATGGTGCAAAGGGAGAAAAAGGTGACAGTGGTGAGAAAGGGGCAACTGGTGCTGCTGGGCCACCGGTGAGTAGTGTGGTTTGTGTATGTGAAATCTGTTAGCTTGTATTTTTTGACACAAGATACTTTTAACATCAGTGTTCTGAGTCTTTGATAGATGACTTCTTTTTTAGGGTCCTGCTGGTCCCCCAGGACTTATTGGCTTACCTGGCACCAAAGGGGAGAAGGTAATGATTCAGTAGGGAAGGGAAGATGGAGAATAAAGGGTAATTATAATGAACTGACTGGAGTGTATATGCGAGGCTGCACTCTTCTGCATGTAGAATTGCAGAACTGTGGATCATAGGCGCTATACTGTTAACAGCTAGCACACAGGTGCTCCTTTAGCTCAGGTGGAAGAAGCTTGTGTTATGGGAGCAGCAAGATCTGAGTTTTATCCCTGCTATTTCTCTGATGCTCATAGTGGCCATAGCATGCACAAGGTACCCATTAGATTGCGAATACTTCATGATCAAATGAAATCGGATCCGAAGGTGGGGTACGCCTATTTTAAGGGTTTGTTTTTTGTTTTGTTTTGTTTTTCACTTTGAGGCAAAAAAAAAAACAAACCAAACCAAAATTAAAATCCACTCTGTCTGCTTTGGCATCCATCTCTTCAGCCAGTTCACTAATGGAGTGAGGAACATTCCTAAAGGTCTAAGACACAAACTGAGCTACATATACCTTGATTATAGGCTATGTTACACTGTCATTTTAATGATAAAAAATGCATTTTTGCTGAGAAGAAGACTATCAGCCAGAGTGTTTAGGCTCCGGTTAGCCCTGTTAAATATCACGGTACATATAGTCAAAGAGAATTTAAATCACTAGTGAATGAGAGCGTTTCGTAGGCTGAGCAGAGCTGCATCTACGAAGTTTATTCCTAAGACAGAAAGGAAAGCCAAATGTGTTTTTGAGCACCAGAATGTGAATCAGACCCTTCTCCTCACTCTAGTTTTCCTTTTGCATGCGTTTTTATTCTCCTAGTATGTGATGCAAATGATAGCATCTGAGTCTTCAGATTGCCTTGTTCTCCAAGGCATTAATATATTTTACAAGATAGACAATATTAGACTTATTGGACCAAATTCATCCCTGGTATAAAACCACAGAAGTTGCTTTACTGGATTTCTTGTTTTACAAAGAAGCCTCTAGTTTACTGTGCTGTAATCATTATCTTGAAGTGTCTCCAGATGCCTTCCATATGAATAGATATTAATGCTTTCTCCCATTACACCTTTGTCACTAGATTTCTTAAAATTCCCCAAACATTGACACACTACTGCATTCTGTGATGCCATCCCTTATTATCTGTGATCCAGTTGTAGCTATCTAGCTACCTTTAGGTCACAGTCCCAAGCAGGCCTATTATTTTCCATCTCCCTTTCTCAATCACTTCCTATCAGTTGGAACTCAAAAAATTACATCTGGGACAATTCTGACCTACTTTTGTTACACACAAAAGGTTCTCAGTCTAAATGATGCATTTTACCGTGTCCATGTTTCCCATTTCCAGGTAACCTTGCCTTAAGGAGAATTATCGTCAGCAACAGCACAAAATCCTTTGCCTATCAGAGCGGCAAAAATACTTTCCTTTTAACTCTATCTGGCAAGAGGTTGCTTGAACATTAGTTATGTACATTTATATTGAGTCCCAACAAAACTAAAAAACAGAGTTCATGTAGCTGTTTGGCAAAGAACTGTAAAGTTTATATACAACAGAAGAGACATTTAACACGCTATCTTTTCCGCTTTTATAATTCCAGGGGAAGCCAGGAGAACCTGGATTAGATGTAAGTATTGATAAATTGTTTTAATTGTGCCACCTAGGAACGTCAAACATTAAAATAGTTGGTGTTTTAATTTTACAAAATTTTTCATATGGAAAATACAGCAAACACTTTATCTCCTGTTTTCAATTAAATCTGCTGTGCTTAAAGGAGTGGTTTGGTGGATAGGCAGTGAACTTACTGCAGGCCTAAATAAATCTCTTCCTGGTCGCCATGGTGATAAATTTTAGTAGCCTGTTGCCTAGCTCCACTGCAGAAATGGAATGGAGGAGTGTCCTCTGGTGACCAAAAATAAAATTGCTAGTGCCTAGCTGTGAGTCAGTTTTGTCCACCTCTGACTGACTGTAACACACTTACTGCTGTAGTAAGTACAGCATGCAGATTTGGTCAGCCCATCTCAAAAAAAGATGTATTGGAATTGGAAAAGGTACAGAAAGGGGCAACAGAAATGATTAAGGGTATACAATAGCTTAAATGTGAGTAGAGAATCTGAAGAGGAATTATAATTCACGTTCTGAGTTACTGATGTTTGTGTGTAAAATACATGGTTTCTTTCTAACTGACCTGATGAGCTGCCACACATTTGATATTGTTTAGACCTAAACTTACTAATATTTTTCTCATATTGAAAAATCTCTTGTTAGGGTTTCCCAGGCTTACGAGGCGAGAAAGGAGATAAAAGTGAAAGGGGAGAGAAGGTCAGTAAGTTTTATAACTTTTCTGGTCACAGAGGGCCAGATTCAGTCATATCATCATGGCAACCCTTTTACACCAACAAGATTAAAATAATATAAATGGGAGAAGAAGTTCCCCCAAAGTCAATCCTTGAAATATAATTTTTGTTTGTATCTCTAGACACTTGCACACAAAAATCCTTTTCGTTATATATAAAATAGAAATGTTTTCACATCAATAATAATGTCTTCTGTAGTGGCTGCCCTAGAGTAAACCAAAGAATGAAGCAGATGTAATCTAATCAATTATTTTTTATTGACCAAATTGCAAGAAGTTTATAAAAGGAGAGAGAATTAAACCTTATCAATGGTGAAAAAGTAAATTAGGGGATAGACCCTAAAATTCTGACTTCAGTGGTATCTTGCACAAGTGAAGACCCAGTAAAAATTGTCTCAGTGTCTCAGGTCCAGACTAAAGAAGTTTTCAAGCTCTTTCTAATGTGCAAGTAAAGGTTCTTGTAACCCAGATAAGGATAGATATTACCTGGTGATTTTTATGCACACAAGTAGTTTCACTGACTTAAGGCTAATGGGATTTGACTCAATATTTCTAAGCTGTTAGTGTCCCTAAATTAACTGCTATAAGGCTGTGCCCACAATAGAGAAATGTGTGCTTCATCAGTGTAAGCAGGGCTTATGATGGTGTGGTTCACCCTGGCATGATACTGCATAGGGTCTCACCACCATGAGCCTTCCCATCACAGCAGTGCATCTACATTGGGATAGAGCTGAGTGAAGAAAGGCAAATCCATTTCACGGAGGATTTCAAGTCTTTGATATTTTGGTTTTTTCTGATTTGGAGCAAAAAGCCCGAACTATGAAGTTTCCCATGACACAGAAAGCCAGGGGAAAGAATTGGTTTGCAAATAAAAATGTTTCAATCATTTCAAAACTAAATTCTGCCTGGCAGAGAACTGGGAGCCCCAGCTAAGCTTGGAGCTCTGGAGTCAGTGCTAGGTGGGGTGCCGGGGAGAAAGGAGCATGGATGGCCTGGGCGGGCTCAGTTGAACCAGTAGCCAGTGCTCCCAAGCCAGCTGGCTTTCTTCGCTGCCTGGGACTTGGCAGCCCAGGGAGCCAGCTGGCCTGAAAGCTGGGAAGCCTGTAAGTTCTGCAAGCCTCTGCTCAATGAGAACCTGCTTAAACAGGCTGCCCAGAAGGCAGGTAAGCTGGCAGGAAACCAGAAACTTGCCACTTTTTCAATGAAAATTCATCAAAATCAACACATTCCGGCAGAACATTAAGCTTGCAGTGAATCACCATTTTCCAGCAGCCATCCATCCCACTGGAAATTTTCCATCTGGTTCTAATGATGGGTTTGCATTGGTGTAACAGCTTTAATGTAGCAACACCAATGCAAATAACTCTGTGGACAAGTTATAAAATGATAACAGTGGAAGTCTTGCCCACTTTTAAATTGAACTGTCATCCTTCTGTGTTACTCTTTCTAATGTGTCAACAGGGAGAAAGAGGAATACCTGGCAGAAAAGGAGCCAAAGGGCAGAAAGGAGAGCCAGGCCCACCTGGGTTGGATCAGCCTTGTCCAGTGGTAGGTAATTGTGTTGCAGAAGGGAGAGTTTTTCCTTGCATTCCCTGGCCCCAAGAGTACCCATCACACCCTTCCCTGAAAGGCACTGAATGTCTCGTGGACAGCTCCATTATTCTGCACCAGATCAAAGCAGATCACTACTGTTTTCTCACCTTTGTCAGTGTTCCTTTTAATTCGCACTGCTGAGACATCAGAGATATCACACACTGTAATGACTCTTTTCTTGCCAGATGAAGACTGGCTGCAGTAAAAAAGATAATGAACCTTCTCACTATATTTAAAAATCAAAGAAATTAGATAGCTGACTCTTTTGAAAGAGCAGCGAGAGGTTTTTAGCTCAGCTCTGTTCAGATACTGGGGATCTGTGGTCACAACATGGTAATGTGAGAAGATTAGATATTGAGTTAAATACATTCCTGGATGCACCAAAGATTACCAAAAAAATGAAGTTGCACTGAGGTTGAATTTGGCCTCTGGTCTGTTCTTGATTACAATGCAAATTCCTCAATTTATAAATTAACTCCTATTAAAATGAGACACTTTCCCTGCAAAATAAAGACTACTCGTGCATTCATTCATAGGCCATGTTTCAGGGTCGGTTTGGCAGTCTTGGCATCCTGTGCTGCCATGCATTCCCCAAGCTGAGAGAGTCCATGGTGTAGAGTAGAACAGCGGCTAGCACTGAAGAGCTGTTTCTCCATGGACAGCAGCTGGGATTGCTTGAGTGTGAGGGAGAATCAGAAAAACTTCCTTCCACTTCTCCAAGACTGCTGGTTTTTAGGGACCAACATTAATCAAACTTACAGGGTATGTTTCCAGACTTTCGCATTCACTTGATAGGGCCTAGACAGAAGAGTTAGATTCTATTTTACATTAAGGTAGACAACTTAGTGAAGTAATATCTTTTTTTGGATCATCTTCTGTTGTGAAAGAGACAAGTTTTTGAGACACACAGAGCTCTTCTTCAGGTCACAGTAATCGTCCTTTTCTAAACCACTTTTCCTTTGTACCTGTAAAATGGGAGTGTTGCTGTTTATCCATCTTGGTAAAAAGCTTTGAGATTTATGGATGAAAAGTACTGTTATTGTCTGTTACAGTAACAGTGTTTAATTCAGTGATTGTAACTTACTCCAACCATAGTGACTTTAAACAAGATACAGTCAATTATTCTTTATTAGACTTGGTCTGAGGAAGTGGGATCTTCTCCCACGAAAGCTCATGCAAAAAATAAATCTGTTAGCCTTAAAGCGCCACACAACTGCTTGATGTAAAGCTTTGCCAACATAAGTACAGTATGTCAATGAGCGGTGTGATTTCTTTGTCTTCCTTCTCCCTACTTCTGACCAACATAGCTGTGCTGGAAAAAGCTCTTGGCATAGACACAGCTATACCAGCAAAGAATTGTCTTCTCTGGTGTAACTTACTTTCTTCAGGAACTGGCTTAAGCTATACCAACATTTGTAATTCATTTTGGCATGTGTAGATCAGCCTTCATTGTGTGCCCCATATTTTACTCCCATAGTTTTAACTTCGTTGTTACGTTGTCTGATGACGATGTTGGAGATGTCTAGGTGAACTTGCTTCTATGAAATGACTCTGTTGCCTCTTCTTGTGTCATCAAAACTAGATTTACAGTAATCTGAACCCATTTTCTTTCTGTTGCTGATAAAATTGTCTGTTTAACCAACTTCTCTGTGTCTTTCATCGATCTCAACAAGCAGTTAATTTTTGAACAGGGAGATCATAATATTAAAGGTGATAAAGGGGAGCCAGGCCTACCAGGCCTGAATGGGTTGAGCGCGCCCTGTCCTTTGGTATAGTATCTCCTCTCTTTTCCTTTCTTGCATGGCTTTTGTGTGTAATTGTTTCTGCCGCTAGTTGCAAGCCCTTTCGTGATGGATTTATGAGTGCATTCTCCTAACGAGAGTAGAAGACACACGTTAGCTTCAGACTCAATTTGTGCGTCTATGAAATGGTGGCTAGGAATGCACTGATAAGCCATGCATTGAAAGAGCATTTGCTGTGTCAGAATCCAGTTGCTTGCACATACTGTCAAGTCAACAGGCTAAAGTAAAAAGGTGATCTAAAAATGTGTTTGCTTGGCTCTGCTGTGTAATGTGACTATGCATGGACAACTGAAGGCATTTACTGTAGAAGACAGAAAAGATGCTTTATATTTTGCTGATCTGTGTTCTCCTTCCAAGAAACAAAAGGGCAATACACTGTGACTCTTTCACAAAGTAAAATGGATTCCTACACGTACTAAAGAAACCAAATATATGCAGGGTGCCCCTGTGAAGTCTTGCTGTTTGCCCCTGAGTAGTTTTATTTACCAAAGTACTTCTTGTTTTAATTACAGGGAATACTTCAGTACAGATAAATACCAAACTGAAGTAAATATCAAGGTTTTAATGGCATTAATTGTATATGGAATCTGGCTTCTCTTATACATAGACAGTATATGCACTTGTTGATGCAGTGTGTCTGTTTCCTAACTACTGTCCATATGGATCAACCTACACTTCATTGTTTAAAGAGCCTTCATTTGCACAATTGTCATGCTGCACTTCCTGATCTGCTGCATAAGGTCTCTGTGTGCTAGTGAACAGGCCAGGCACAGATAGCATGCTCCCTGTATAGACCAGTCTCTAAGGCTGTAAAGTGCTTTGGGATGGAGAGGAGGGAGATGTATAAAGGCAGGTCATTATCATCACCCAAATGAATAGAGGGGTTGTATATTTCTAAGGAAAAGTTATTGTCTAGGTCTGGGGCACGATACTGACTTTACTGTACTTAACAACAGCCAAGAGAAACATGTTATCTCGCCAGCAGGGTACAGGATAAGCCAGAGTGGGCTCAGGCTTGGTTTTGTCTAATGGCCATCTGAATATAAAAGCTGGATTTCTACTCCAGTCCACATTGCTCCTGCCATCCCAGTGTACCCCCTGCAGCAAAGCGCAGGAATTTACTTTTAGCAAATAATGTTCAAAGTTTTATGTGGAGGCAGCAGGGAAGACTGGGTATATTATGATCTATCTCTCTGTAATGATATGGTAAAAGTGTGGGACTATGGCATGATCAATGTATCATGACATGAATAATGTTGGGAGGGTGTCATTCCCTTGGCATATTGGTCACACTGGGCTTTCATGTAGGCTATGCTATTTAACTTATAAAAGTTAATGCAAAATATAAATAAAAAGCTGAGAAATGATGAACTGTAAGGGCCTGGGTTTGAAAAGGAGTGGCCCAAGATCCATGTGGATTTTTCATGTATATTTACCCACAGTTAGCATGACTGTGCACACAATCCTGGTATTTGCACACATAATAGCTAATTAGTTACCTTTCTACATAGTTGTCTGTGAATGCCCAGTTCGTACATATGCACACAGTAATTGCATATGCAGAAATGTATGCACATAGGCCTCATGCTCTTTATAAATCTAGCACCAGAACCTGAATGTAGGTGGCTCAAATGTTTGTTCTTTCAACATGGTTTTGAACTGAAGAGTTGGTTTGTATTCATGTCTAGCCCTATTTCTTTTTAAGGATAGTTAGTTAATTCACCTCATATACACATGGTTAATTCCTTCCCCTCCTGCCCACACACACTATAGCTAAACTTTACCATCTTTCTGTTCTCCACAGGACTCTAATATCTCTGTGTGTCAGCAACGAATCATAAAAGGCCCAGTTTTTTCACCCTTGCTCCCACTGAGTAGTCTGTTGTCCCATGACTTGTCATTATTTGCATGAACGTAATGCCTAGGAGCCCTAGTCATGACCAGGATCATTGTGTTAGGTGGTATACAAAATAGAACAAAAGGATGGGGAGGCCCTAGCCCATAGAGTTTACAATCTAAGTGAAATCTGATTGAAATTTTGGAACAATTCACGATTTCTCAAAAGGATCAAGTGTTGCACAATCAGATTAAATGAAACTGAGATTTAATTTTAAAAAAAAACAAACCTAAAACAAGCAAAGCATCAAAAGCTGTGTTCCAACAGAATTCCCTCCATACATACTTCTGACAGATAAACCAAAGCCTTTTAAATCACTTTGTGGAATGAATTCACTATGATTCCAGTTTTTAGTACGCTAAATGCATACGCATGAGAAACGATTGATGTGTTTTTGTTTATATGCAATACATGTTTGTGCATGGTAATTAGCTAGTCTTCGTCAGGTCTGCTAAGTCTTGCACCATCATGATGAAAGGTCTCCTCTGGTTTTTTCAGCATGACACTTAGATAACATTCAAAACAAATAACACCTGTGAATTAATTTTTTTTCAGGGACCAGATGGACTGCCAGTACCAGGATGCTGGCACAAGGTAGAGTGAAGTTCCCTGCTTTCTCAGAAGTTTGGATTTGGTTGCACTTTTGAGATGTTGTATTTATGAATTTCATTTAAACTGTGCAATGGAGAACATACCTTACGTAGAAATTACCATACCAGATCAGAGCCGAGCTTAAAGCTTCTGTATCCTGTCTCTTAAAAGAGTAGAACCAGATGCTACAGAGGAAGTGCAAGAAACTCCATGGCTGACAGTTGCCAAATACCTTACTCATAAGCCTTATCTGTAAAGGCTCAGTATCTACAGCTCACATTCAGGACTACAAGATCACTGATGTGAAGAAAACTGTAGAAGTCTGCAGGTTTTGGTCCTAGGTCACTCACATCTCTTTGTATCTGATCGGTAGGCACACTTAGATGTTTACACATACAAGTGGCCTAATTACACTGACAAATATTTGCACCTGCAAAATGGGAAGGCCAGCTGGGAAGGAGGAAGACTGCCCAAACCAATTGCCTGGGTATAGTTAGGGTATGTTCTCCGTACAAGTAAAGAACAGAGCTATAAAACCAGTTGCATGCAGAGCAGCATGTGCCAGGCTAACACTCTGGCAAGGCTGACACATTGGTAGCCGAACCCACTAACCAGATTTTAACCATGTGATGTGAGGATAAAAATCAAGTTAAGAGCCAACCAAATCATTAGCTGGTTATAAACTCAGTTAAAATGTGGGTGGGGCCTTAAAGTAACAGTATTTAATTCTTTGGTGAGTCATTTAATTAGCTAAGATTAAAGTCAACAGGGGTCAATTTATACAGCATTAACTACTTTGCTGTGTATGAGTGTAAAGAAGTATTCCTGTCTTTGATTAAAACACTGTCTGTCTGTCTTTTTTTCAGTGATCTCTAAGCATGAAGCATACAGAATGTAAATAATGTGACATATTTTGATCTTTTAATTTTTGTAAAAAAAAAAAACAGTAATATATTGATCTTTTTATACTGAATGCTGTCATTTATGGAGTTCTAAAAAGTCTCCTAAACATGCATGATAACATCAGGAGTTTATATACAAACAAGCTACAGTGGATGGGAAAAATGGTATTTGCTGCTAATGCTACTGTGTGGACTAACCGTACTGAGACCATTTGTTGCCTAGTGTGCCTTATAGCATGGAGGAGGGAGAGCCCCTCTCCTAAATGTAGCTTTCAACTCTGCATTTCTGTTGCACACTTACTAAAAGGGTGAAAAAACATGGATGAAAGCCAAAAAAACAAAAAGAAGAATGCAGCCCTAGAAATGAAAGAAACTATCATTTGTCATCCAACTGAGTGAAAGGACTTGGAGCTTGCAGGGGGGGGAAAACAAGGTCAACCCGTTCGCTGCTACATACTCCCACCCTAATGGAAGTGGCAAAGTTTTGACTAAATATGATGAACTTGGCCATCTGCGCCTGCTTCAGCTAATGAGGATGAAAAACTGTGTATCTTGGGAAGAAACGTGCATTTAACCTCTGGGATGTGCGACTGAAGAATTGCAAGAGTCTTGCTGGGGATTCCATCTTTGTTAATACAGAGTTCAGAGAACTTGGGAAAACTCACATGCCAAGCACACTTTTAAGGAAAAACTGCTCTCTCAAGCTTGGCACTTGGTGAGAACTCTGCTAACATCTTTTTCTAAAGCAATGGAGCATTGAAAAGTGCTACACTGGGTTTGCCAAAACTTGGAAGAGGGCACAATGTAAAATTTAGTATTCAGTTCTCTTGGTTGGTGAGGCTTATTTTGTGAACGTTGTACAGCTTGATCTACCTAATCATGCTCTTCCTCCATCACCTTCTCTCTGTCTCTCTCTCTGGCGTAATAACTTTGCACTCAGACTCTGTCCATCCCATGTTGTCAAAAACACCCTGTGTGAACTGAAATTACAATAACACACTGGTCCCATTCTGAAGGTTATCTTGAATCAGCTCCATTCCATTCTTGAAGAAACGAGACTATCCTGAGTGTCTAATGGTTGTTCTTTATAAGATGGGAAGAGTAGATGCCAACAACATTGAGAAGCAGACAGACCTAACTTAGATGGACTGGTAAAGAAGTCATCAAATCCTATTTCCTCCATCGAGTAAAGCCTAATGGGCCAAGAGTTCAAGACCAGGATTTTAGGACACACTGATTTAATAAGTGGTTTCAAAGGTACAGACAAAGAGGTGGAACAGAAGCAGTGAGGTACTATTTGAAGCCTGTGTAGTGGGTGGGCACAAGCCCACCCACTGCTAAAAATCCCTCCCTCAGCCCAATTGAGGATTTACCAGTCCCGGGATTCAACTAATTACAGGAGACAAATGATAAAAAAACCAGGAACGAGCATGGGGGTAGGAGCAGTGAGGTAGCCAGGCAGACAGGAGAAACGTGAAGAGCGATTGGATGGGAGCTGCAGCTGCATGCGTAGCCATACAGAGTGCAGTTGCAATGGTCCACCCCGGGCCTAAGGGGCTGGAAGATCTTGTGTGAGCTGTAGAACTGGCTGAGGAGAGCTGGCTCGGAAAGGAAAAGGTTGCATAGCAGTGAAAGCATAGCAGTCCTTTGATCTGTGACCTCCTCCCACTGCGTCTCTTCAGTAGTGTAATGTAATTAAAGGATAAAGAAAAATGAAACTTCAGTATTTTGTGCCTGTAGTGCTTACTGTGGCGGTCCAAGCCTTGTGTTTAGGTCATTATTCATTAAGTTTATTGGGCATATGGTGGCTTGTGATGACGTGAGGATACTGGAGTAAAGACAAGAATTCATGAGCTTTGTCTGTGCAAGTTAATCTAATGGAGAGTTAATTCCAGCTCTAAGAACAAGAACAAGGATAACATACTCAGGACTGTATGGTGCTCTCCATTAACATTTCCAAACAGATAGTAGAAAGTTGCAGAATGATGCCTGTGAATTCTTATTAGTGCCTTGGGGCATTATTTCTATTAGATGTATTTAGGAAAGCCTTGTAGACAGCTTAGAGCATATGCCATCCATGGATTAATGTTTGAAATGGATGAGGAGAGCATAAGACTCATGGGGATATGTAGTTAACTTTGTTTCTTACATTTGTCAGCCACTTTGGTTTTGTATCACTTGTTTGGAGACTTAGAGGTGTGCTGTGTTTTTTATTTTTCTCTATAATTATATTAATTAAAACTTGTGTAAATTCAGATAAGCAAGTAGGTCAAAAATAGGAATTAAGTAATTTAACCCAGCAATAAAAATTCATTTTAATTATTTCTAACCCATCATGTTAGTTGTTACTTTATGGGAAGATTGTGAAAGGCACAAAGTGGACAGTTAAGCACCAGCTCCCATTGGCTTTCAGTGGGAGCTGGGCAGTTTAATTCCATTTCTGCCCTTCAGAAGGCAAAAAGAGCAAACACTATTCTGGGATATATTAACAGGAGTACTGTAAGTAAGACACAAGAAGTAATTCTTCTGCTTTACTTTGCACTGATTAGGCCTCAACTGGAGTATTGTGTCCAGTTCTGGGCAACTCATTTCAGGAAAGATGTGGACAAACTGGAGAAAGTCCAGAGAAGAGCAACAAGAATGATTAAAAGTCTGGAACACTTGACTTCTAAGAGAAGATTGAAGGAGCTGGGCTTGTTTAGTCTGGAAAAGAGGGGACTTGATAGCAGTTTTCAAGTACCTAAAAGGTTGTTATAAGGAGGAGGGAGAAAAATTATTCTCCTTCACCGTTGATGCTAGGAGTAGAAGCAATGAGCTTAATTTACAGAAAGGAAAGGTTAGCGTGGACATTAGGAAGGAATTCCTACCTCTCAGGGTGGTTAACCACTGGAACGAGTTGCCTAGGCAGGTTGTGGAATCTCCATCACTGGAAGTTTGTAGGAGCAGGTTAGATAAATCCTTGTCAGGGATGGATTAAGACAGTGCTTGGTCCTGCCATGAGTGCAGGGGACTGGACTCAATGACCTCTCATGGTCCCTTCCACTTTTTATGATTCTATGAAAATCTCCCCATTTATGGCCCAAAATGAAGATTTGATGCTCTTTCTGTCAACATCAGTGGCAAAACACCCATCGATTTTAGCAAGAGTAAAATCTGCTCTTACTGGCTTTATTTACAGCAGATCTCATCGTCCATATCTGCCGATCCAGACAAAATTCTTTTCTCTGATCTGGATGTTTCTTTATCGTATATCCTCCAATTGGGCCGTGCATAGAAATTGCACTGCCATCAGTGAGAGTTCAGTCCCTGGAATGACTGCAGAAAATGCAAGAGACCTGCAGTGCCCTCAGTGCACCTCTTTTACACCTTCCAACAAACTAAATAACTTTTTTATTTAGCTCCTCTTTGAAGGATGCTCTGTAGCACTGATGCTACAACACTAGCTTAACTCCAAAATTTATGAAAGTGCATTAAAATCAGTATTTTCTATGATACACCAAAGATGCATTACCTTCAGGAAAACCATAGTATTCCACCTTCAGCTTGTGGAATGTCCACTGCTTTTAGGCATCAATTTTAAATACACGTCCACGTCGAATACTCTACTTAAGTATTCCTGTGCTAGCTCCGCATGGCTGCCTTCCTTAGGGAAACGTTTCCTCCCAACAGAGAGCAGACGCTGCTGCTGCAGAACGCAGGAGGCCGCTCTGCAGTCTCTAGGCAAAAGCATCTTGAAGTTGAATAGGGCCCTAATTAGTTCCTGTACAAAAGTCGGAGTAAACTAACAGTGTTCGGGGCTCCATGCCAGTTAGGGATGAGAGACAGTCTTCCATCTAGCATGCAGAGGGGCAGTGAAACTACTTGCAGCACCCTGAATAGTTCATCCTGTATAGTTACTGTGCCCACCAGGGCCACAACGAGGGCAGGCTGAGCGGGGCTTTGCCCTGGGCGCTGTATCGAGCCGCTCTGTTTGAGCACTCAGTTGAGGGGCAAACGTTACATGCCAAAATACCTAGTTCCAGTGCTGATGCCCACCCCAAGCAGGAGGGACTTCAGCCACTGCATCTGCACGGCCATTGATGCACTGGTCACATGCTTAGTCTTCCAAGCCCCCTCCTCGATAAAACAGCTGGCGCCTTTATAGAGCAGATTTCTGTAGACGTCAAAGGGCACAGACCCTGAGCAAGCTCATAGCATCTTGCCTTCCCTCCAGAGGTTGTGGAACCACACTGGTGGTCTGCGTTTGGAGCCAGAAAGCTTGGCCCATAATTGTTTAATTAAATACTCCATATTTATCGTATGACGCAGATTAAGGTAAACCGTATTAAAGGTACCTCTTGATCAAAGGTTAACAGTAAAAGATCATGTGGGGTTGGGGGGGGAGCTCTTACTATGCATTACCGAATCATCGCTAGTTTTTCTAAGGGCTTTCCACTTATATGAAGCTTGGGCTGTTCTGTTAAATGTGGGCCTTTTTCATAAATGTTTTTATGCTGATCCTACATTAGGTTGCTATCAAGGAGCGACTGAGCAGGATTTGCCTTGCTCAGCAAGTTGATAACAGGTAATTTTGTCTCTTTCCTACCAGGCTATTGTACAATTGTTTATCTAAATCCTTCTGATCAGTGTGAGCTAGCAAACAGCTTATAAATCTTAGTAATAGGCAGGGCTGCTCAGAACTCATTAGTCTTCTCATCAGGAACAATACAGATTTAAATTTTTCCAAGATAAATGTCTCTCTCTCTCTGACTGGAGAATACCGAATGATTGTTTTGCAGAAATTAAAAAGGTGTGCAGTTATATTCTACCACTAGAGGAGTTAGTATAACACAAGATTATATTAAAAAAGACAAATTTTGAATATATAAGTAGCTTTGTGACTCATTAATTTATCTTGAACATTGAAATAAGTAATATGGAAGCTACATTTAGACAGAAATAAATGTTAAGAGATTTGGTTAGAACTCTTGAATAACTAGACTTTGAGGTGGAAAGCTGAAGCAGAGCAAATACTCATGTCAGTCATTTGATTATTTACTAGTCAGTTTTACATGGTCTTTTTTTTTTTTTTAAAGCTTTGTGCTATTGTAATGAGCAGTCTGACCAAAACCGATCCTGTAGCTGTTCTATGCTTCCTGTTCCATTGCTGTTAGATACTGACCTGCCCTCAGACAGTTACACTTCTCCTCTTGCTAGGAGTGAAGACCAGCAGCTTTCTCTTACGATTACTCGAGTTCCAATCTACTGTTCACCAAGAAGAATCCTTAAGTTACAAGCAACACCCTCTACAAAGCCCCCAACCAGCATGGTAATCTGTGTGACTTTCACAGTTCAGTCACTGAGGGACAGGTGATTTCTTATTCTCTAAGAGGACAGGAGTCCATCAAAGTCAATAGAAAGAGTCCCAGTGACTTTAATGAGTTCTGCATCAGGCCTCATAAAGGATCTGCTTTGCCACAGCGTACAGTGGAGCTGCTGTGTCACTCAGGTCTTGTTTAAATGTTGTGGAAAAGTGGACTGGAGGGTGTGGATTTTTAAAGCAATCCGTGTTGCACTTCACAGGTCTGCCACACAGCACACTCACAGCCGCTATGTTCAGGGGAAATGCTCAGAGGGCTTGGGCTATAAAGGAACTGTGTAGACTTTAGGGGGAGCGTCCCAGAGCCACGCTCCAGCCCACGCTGAAACATCTACGCACACTTTTTAGCCTCACAATCTGATCCTGAATCAGCACACCCAGGCAGCTACAGCTCTTTATGGGTCTTTTATTCCAGTGTAGATTGTCTTAATTGCCCATATAGACCTTGCTGCCATACTTTAAAATATGTTAATATAGTCAAACATTTAGCCTTGTTTCATTGTGCTGATACGAACTTAGCTATCGAGCACATCAACACCAACATGGAATTTATATTACAGCACACGGGAGTGCTTTACAAATCAAACCCCCTCTGGTGTGTTTTGCCAGTACAATGTGAACAAGTCCAACAGCTAGAGTGCTTTACTTCATTCACCTGGCCCTACGCCCACTTTGGCAACTGCAGCCTGCTACTTCTTTCCAAGCCTCGATAGTTATTTTTGGTAGATAGATTAAGAAATCAAAATGTCGCCACATACTTTGTTTTATTTTCTTTTACATCCATTCAGAGATGCTGACATTTTCTGTATATATGATTATCTTATTTCTCGTGTATATTTATAAACTATCTATGAATGGTTTCTACTAACACTAAAACTGAAATATTTCTTGTGTGCTTTTGAACTAACCCAAGGGTAAAATGTTCTCATCAGCTTTTCAGTTCTATAGTTGCTTATGTTTGGTGTCTGCTGATCTTTAACTGAGCACACCGTTGAAAAGTTCTTTTTGAACGGTAGATCATGCTTGTTACTGCTAAAGCTGAA
Source organism: Podocnemis expansa (assembly GCA_007922195.1). Lineage (NCBI taxonomy): Eukaryota > Metazoa > Chordata > Testudines > Podocnemididae > Podocnemis > Podocnemis expansa. Next base: position 8,040,320 of record ML682007.1, read on the forward strand.
AAGGAAGGTATTTAACCCAGTCAAAAATATCTTAAGCATATTCCGTTTCGTTAAGCCTCTCAAATATATTGCTATGATGACTAACAACCTTTTTTTTTTTTTATATATAGTAGAATGTTTCTTATGGCCAGGACTTCCATAACAGACCCCTGTTCTTAAGGTTGTTTTCTTTTGGTTTGGTTTGTTTTAATCACAGGGTCAAGTTCTTAGATAAGAATTTGGCTTATGGTGTGTTATCACATCAAACCATGATTGGGCAAAGCTTCTTTGTGAATTTTTATACATTTAGGCCTGATTCACTCAGTCAGATCTGCGCAAGCAGACCCTAGTGTCCACACGGATCCAAATGCAGGATCAGGACCTTGGTGCTCTCTCTCTGCCATGTAGTGGAATGAGTTTTCAGCTATTAGTTAAACACCACTAACTTGTGTTTATAATTCATCATAAAATAAATGGTATTGAAATAGTCTCTTCATTTCCTATGGCAAAAAATGCAAGTATTTTGATGCCATGAAACTTCCAGCTTTATAGTAATGAAAATCAGCCAGCTTCAGCCATAAATAATTTTTCAATATAATTTGGGATTGAAGTTCACTCAACAAAACTAGATGTAGAAAGTAGTACAGATGTTTGGTAGAGTGCATGGCAACTGATTGGTGGTTTAACACTGCCCCCTAGAGGATATGTTTTCTGGCAAAACAAGTAGCTTCACATTGCAGGGAAAGAGCAGATTTTTCTGATGTTAATTTGGGAAAGACATATGGACATTTGTCTCATGTATTTTTATGGTTTGAAATCTCTCTAAAGCAGAAGGCTTATTTAAATACAGTTTCATATTTTCAGTTTTTTTCCAAAGTTTGTACATTTCTGACATGTCACTCTAGTGGGGGAACAGCATACGCTTCTCATTTGTTCTTATGTAATTGTCCTAGTAATTAATTTACCAAAAAAAAGTCTGCATCAGATTGCCAGCCAAGCTTCCATGTAAAAGTTTGAGGAGAAAAACCTCTAAAATATTCCATATTGTCAGCAGATTTATCAGAACAAAGAGCCAAATGTAGGAATAAAGAGAACTAAACATCTAACTATAAAATATAAACAAAAGCTCTCTTAAAAAAAAAAAAAACACCTTAGACAAGTTTTATATGGTTTTGGCCCAGTTCTGCTCAACAGAATTTACACTGGTGTAGCGAAGAGTAGTATTTGGGACTCTTGTCTTATTTCAATGATACACTACTTGTTTCTATAAGAATGCAATGTAACCTCAACGTTGCTATTCCTCTTTATGCATGTGATTTGTTTTTAGTTGATTAGCATTTTTAGTTGACAATGATTAAATCAGTAGATTTATAAGTAAATATTTGCTGGTGCTCCCAATAGATAGAACTAGGCCTCCTATCTGTTAGCAAGGAAGTCTGTCAAATATTTAATGAAATATTTTCACTGATTTCCAGCTGCCCAGGTCACTTTAATTTGCACAACTGGCAGACCTGGCATATTGCCTTGGATGCTATTGACTTTGGCAGTATTACAAGACAGCCTTTACATAGAGATGAGCTGTTTCACTGTTGCGTTAAGAGTAAGGTTTCTTCTAGGAACATAGAAAATAGGGAAAGGAAGAACTGGTCACTTTAGTTTATCCCCCTGCATTTTGTGTGGGGGGGGGTCAGCTGTACCAAAAATTGTTGTAAATCCCAGATATTCATTTAATCCAGTTTTAAATACATTGCCTAGTAGCTTCATCAACTTCCTCTGACAGCCCACTGAACATCAAATAAACCACTGAGTGCAATTACTGTTCTTAATTTGCACTGTCTCCCCTGCCTATAGTTGGTTTGTGATTTAACGCATAGTTTCAATTATGTGATTCTTGCTTGTATTTGTATGCTATTAAATCACTAATCAGCAAAAAAGATCTAGTATTATTTCATGGACTAGGCCCCCACAGTTGTAGAAATCTGTCATTTCAGTCATTTAAAACTGAGCTGGATGTTACAAAGACTACACAGTATTCTAGAGTTTAGGGGGGAACCAAAAAAAGATACTAAGGCATCCATCAACTTTCAGTTCATTACAGCTGGCAGTATCAAAACTGCCTGAACGGGCTATATCAGCAGCAGTTTGCCCTTCTCCTTTCATCTGCTGTAAAACAGATCAGTCCCTGTGTATTGCAGGCTGGCAGTGCTGTCTCCTTGTTGCTGAGTTTCATGTAATGTGAACAGTCAGCTTGCTATATTTGTGGGGTTCTGTTATACAACAGAGACTCACTGAAACGGGGGAGGTAAAAATGGATGATTCTCATGCATATATTTAAAATGAATAATCTGCAACCAACGAAACATGCTCTGCTACTCTTTTGATGATAAACGTGGACTTGCCCACATCTTCAAAAAGTTGTGAGTTACAGCCCCTAAGTTTTGTGATTATTTTATTTTATCTTAGCGTGTAAAATTGAGTTTATATTGTCAGATCTACTTTTCTTTAGTTGCAAATAAATACGGTAAGGGCCTGATTTTGCAAAGCGCGAGCATCCAATTACCTGCAGAGTTTCAAGATTAAGCCTATTGGCTAAAATAAAAGCTGCATCAGCCCTATAGTTGGTGCATTCTGGTTGGTAACATTGATGGAACAGAATGCAATTTTATAGAAGTTCTTGGAATACAATAATTTTTATTCTGTACTGTTTTTTGTTTTTCTTCATTTACTTTTGATATTTCACTTTCTACATATCACAGGAAAAAAATGCTATATTCAGTGTGATAAATCATACAACTGGAAATGCCATTCTGCAGAAAGTTAAGACTGCACTTTCAGTTTACAATCCAAAGACCCGAAGTGCAAACAAAACCACTTATGTCTGTTGCCCAGTGCAGTATTATTTTTGGTAGATATACATGTCTTTTTAAACCAATTCATTCTATAATCCAAATGCAATTGTCTGCACAGTTTCAAGAAGCTGTAACTGTTAGCTTTTTGTACAAAATGAAAATCTGATCTATTTGTACAGTATTTAGAAGAATATAAATAAGTGCATTAGCTTGCCTGGTTTGTTTATGTCGACAGAGCCTGATCCTGTAAACTGTTATGGAAGTATTCCTTATTCATGTGAATAGTCAGCTCTGTTCATCTACCCACATGAATAAGTGTATGCATGCTAAGCCTCAATCTTATCTTGAATGTTTTTACATAATATCTTATACAAAGGTTTCCTAAGTTTCAGTAAAATATTTTGCTTTTCTAAAAATATGTACCTTTATTAAAGAGATATTTAGCAAGTCCTTTATTTTTAAATCCTTTTGTAAATTGTTGTAATGCACATGCCAAGAGAAGTGTTACATTTAGTCAATTATTGGGAACACCTTTTTTTAAAAAAGACATTAATAGTGTTTCTTATACATTGTTTATGTTGAAATGGTTTTTATCTAGTACTGCGTCATTTATTTCTATTTTATAACTGCAATGGACAGTGGATAATTTTGAAATCTTCAAAAACATTGCTTCGTTATGCTTTAATCTGTAATAAAAGTATTTGGACTTCAAAACTCTCCCTGTACAGGTTGTTTTTATGATGGTGTGAATATGTATCATAAACTGAAACATCTGTAACTAAGAATAAGCTTTCCAAATTCTAAATGTTTTTAAATAACTATTAAATGTTTAACGAGGCAAGAATTCAAATAAAGACTTAACAACCTTATTTTCCCTCAAATGTATGTTTAGTTATTAAATAAGGTGCTAATTTAAAACAAATGAATTTGAATTGTTAGTCAACATGATTTTGGGTCCATGACAGGTTCTTGTTTCAAAATCATCCACATTTCCACTAATTACATTTCTCTTCTACTTATCAAGTAAATCTATCCACAGCTGTAACTAAAGATGTAATTCATTAATGATCCTATTTTTTAATGAGTAACAAAATCCATCAAGCTGTTTCAAACTGTTCAAGTCTGCATTCTATGCAGACTTGCTTACTCCTGTTGTAAAATGTTATTGGTTTCAGGCGTTGTAATATATATCCCATGGTGTAAGCCAGAGGTCTCAAACATGCAGGCCACATGTGGCCCCTAAAGCTATTTCCTGTGGCCCGCAGTGACACGATCATTACCGATATTTGCAATATCATTGTATGGAAAGGTTTCAGTGGTGCAGCCCTTGGGCTACCAAACTAATCCTCATGCGGCCCTCATGGTGATTTGAGTTTGAGATCCCTGTGTTAAGCAAAGAAAAGTTTATATTCCTGCGTTCGCTCAATGAAAAAGCGTCAGAGCTGACTAAATGCTGTGGAACGATGACCTATTCTGAAACTGGTAAAGGGTGTACATGAATAAGTGGGAAAATGCTCTCATTAGTTCAGATCGGTCATGTTAGTTTATGTCCACAGATTTGTTCTCTTTAAGGACTAAGGAAGAACTGAAAGCCTGGGGGAACTCTCCCACACATTGTTTAAACCATAAATGTTGTTACGGTGCCTGAAACCACTAACGTTAAAACACAGGTAATGGAGATTTGGAAGGGCCCATGATAGTGAGAATTTTCTTTATATAACCCCATGTGATTTCTGCAAAAAAGTCACCTACAAGGCAGTGATATCTCCACAGAAAGGTAGAATCCAAACAGGAGATCTCAAAGTGATGAGGATTTATTTTCTATTGAAGACAGTATACTGGCTTATTTTTAACAGGATCTGGCTCCCGCTGCTGCAATGCCATTTTTAAACCATTAAAATAGTGTTTGCGAAATGCCAAGAGACATTCTGAACTCGTAAGTTGTAAAAACTTAGTCTAACATTGTTGAAAGCATTTATACACCTTAACTAAGGCCTTGGCTACACAAGGAAACTGCATTAGTCTGACAAATAGCTTTCTAAACCAATATAGTTAAATTGGTGCAAATAATGTAGAAACTCTTCTTTTATGGAGTTATTTTATGCTTTTTCCCAGTTGACCGGAACTAGAGCAGAATATCTTCCAAAGGGGTAGCCATGCCAGTCTAGCTCAGCAAAACAAGGAGTCTAGTGGTACGTCTAAAGACTAACAGGCTTATTGCAATGAATTTTCTCACCTGAAAGCTCATGGGATAAACTTTCCCCCATGAAAGCTCATGTGATAAATGAATTTGTTAGCCTTGACACATGCCACAAGGCTCCTTGTTTGTTTCTCTAAACCAGAATAAGCCATTCAAACAAAGAAGTATCTCAGGTTTGACGACAGCATGGAAAGGAGGACAGGGACGTATGAAAAGATGTCAGAGGACACATGGAGAAAATGTAATAGTATTAATGTAATAGTCTTCTGTTTTTAGGAGGCCCTGGAATGCTTCCCCCTAAAAATAGGGTGTTCTGGGGCTTTCCAGCACACTTTAACCCCTGTAATTAAAAAGCCAGACAAAATCATGTATTTTTAAAATGCATCTCGGCCGGAGGATGTGAAGGTGTAAAAAGGAGGACCTGCCCTTTTGCCTGACATCTCGTAACCCTAGTCTGGGCTGCTTCTTCCTGCAACGTTCTTGGAACCTATGTTCCCTCTAAGCTGTGCGCGTCTGCACACGCGCACAGGTTGTGAAGTCCGTGCACACAACAAAATAAAGTGTGCACAAAGAAATTCAACAATGCTAATGTGTTTTCAATTTCTACTCTCAAATGGGAGATGGATTACAATCTGATTCACCAGATGCTTGACCACCCTCATTAAAGTGCATACAAATGTGGGGACGGGTTCTGAAAATTTGCAGAAGAGAAATATTTTGTGCGCCCAGATTACGAAAAGTTAGAGGCAACGTTGCTTGGAACCCCTCAAAAAAGCCGCTTCTTTTTGTGTCATGCCTGCTGCCCCTGGGCACAAGTGCAGGATAAGCCACCCTGGGCGCCTTCTTTCCACAGCCACCTGCGTGGTGCTCTCATTCCAGCTGTGCCTACTGCTGCATTTTTTCAGCAGAGGGGGCCGCCACAGGGCTTGGCAAAGTTGTGTCACCAGGCACTGGAGCGATTTGGCTGGGTGCGCGCACCCCCTAGGCTGCCCCTGGGTTGCACCCTGCGAAGGGCTGAACCATTCCTGGGCCAGGGGCCAAGAGGCTCACCCCCCCCCCATGGGCTCGCCCGCCCCGCTGGAGCCGCATCAAGGCGCCCTTCGGCCCAGCTGGCTCTGTGACGTCACAATGCCCCCCTCCCGTGACGCGGTGGGCGGGGCCGGGCGCGAGGAGCGGCGCTATGGCGGCCGAGCGGCGCGGGCGGCTGGAGACGCTGGCGCTGCGGAGGCGGCTGGTCGGGTAGGTGCGGGCGGGCGCGGCAAGCGGCCGGGAGGGGGGAGCGCGCTGGCCCCTGGCTCGGCGGCGCGCGGAACGCCACGTGGCGGGTCCCCCCCCCCCTCCGGCGTTCGGAATGGTCTCGTCCAACAGCTGGCGGGCAGAGGCGCCACGTGGCCTCCCTCGGGCGGGCGCCTTCAGAGCCGGGGTTTGTCCCGCCTCGTCCTGGCGGGGGCCCCCAAAACAGCCTGTCTGTGCGGGAGGCCTGCCGGGGCCCCGCCAAAGAGAAAAAAAGAAGGAAGGGGGCTTGTGGCGCTTGAGAGATTTCTTTATCGCATGAGCTGTGGTGGGAGAAAACCCCCACTGCCTCCCAGGCATTATACGTTTCTTTTCCTCCCATGCTGGAAGTTTCCACAGCTTCAAAGCATCCGGCAAAGTGGGATTTTCTCCCCCGAAAGTGCAGGCGGTAAATAGATGTGTTAGTCTTTAAGGGCCACGGGACTCCTGGCTTTTTTGCTTTACTAGACTAACAGGGCTGCCCCTTTGCGACTGAAACCAGAAGAATCTTACATGGGTACTACCTTTGTCTCCATGTGGCCCCCAGTGCTCTCCTTCTCCTACTCCCCTGGCCTCACTTCCGGGCTTTGGTAGCTGGTTACCCTAATCCTGTTAGACCCCTGGGGTGTTTCAGAGCCTCCACCCCACGGGAATCCACTCGCTGCTTCTGTAAAGGAAACCAAACAAGGAGTCCTGTGATACTTACAGACTAACACATTTATCTATTGCATGAGCTTTCATGGGAGAAAATCTCACTAGGTGAGTAGAGCCCTGCATGGATACAAATAAGTGGATCTGTATCCAATTTGCATCCGTAAGAAATGGTCTACAGATATCCGTGTTGTATCCATGGATGCGGGTAGATGCATATTGGCAGGGCTCTGGCTCTGGGGAAGATAAAACTATGCGGAGCTGCACTCCAGCTATACCTGTAAGAAATGATTGGCGGGTATCTGTGGATGCAGCAGGGCTCTACCAATGAGCAAAGGGTCTGGGAGAAGTGGGACACTCCATATAGACCCAAGAAGCACTTCTTTGGAGATATAAGGAGCTATGTAAGATATAAAGCCTTGGGGTTCAGGTGTGTCGGGCAGTGGTTCTCAACCTTTTGTGGGTCATGACACACTTGGTGGCATCTTCTGACTCGACAGGACACACCAGCCTACCCACCCCAGGTGGAATTCAGCCGTCTCCTCAACAGGTACTGCTGTGTAGCGATACGGTGATGAGTCCCAACACCGCGGGTGTAGGGCATTCTATGCATCAAAGCCACATTTCTGTCTGGAGTCTACACATGGCTATAAATGTAGAGGTAGCCTCAGTTACACCACTGTAAATCCAAGAGTGGTTATTCTGGATTATCACTAGCATGATTTAGGGATAATGCCAGTGTTGTTACTGTGGTTTGTTTGGACTTGTTGAGCTGAGATGCTCAAACTCATATTTTGAAGAAGAGAAATCAGAAATATTTGTTTGGAAAATGTGAATGGATTTCATTGTTGTTTTTAATTCACATGATCAGTGTAAAATGCCTCACTGACATGTAATTTCATATATTCAATTTCATTTCATAATACCACAGCCTGAAATTTCAGCTGTAGCTGAGCCATTACACAAGATATCAGTATCTTTAGTCTACTACATTTCCCCAACAAAGTTCAGTGATTGGCAACAGAAGAAAATTAACTATAGGATATTTCTTTGTACTTCAAAAAGACTCCAGAACCTGCTACAGTTGTTGACTGCAGTAAAGGTAATAGCCAGGAATCTGTTTGTGCGTAGCAATGAAATGGTGTATTAATATTACCAATCTAAGGTGAGTTCTCTCAGCAGCCGTTTTTCTACACTCTAAAGATTTTATGTCAAGGACATAGGTTGAAAGTAAACTCTGGTGTTAGAAGTGAGACAAGGTTTCACTATTGCACACAATATGAGGAACGGCCTTTCAGTATTTAATTTTTTCATAATTGATTTGTCCACAATTGTTACCAGTGGAAGCCAGATTTAAGTGTTATAGTCTCACCTCCTAAAGGAACACTGTCAACTTAAAAATCACACAGAGTATTTTTTATTTAATTCTATGATTCTATACCTACTATTGGTATACTGTTATCTGTGAGTTATAATGGAGAAAAATGTTTTTTTCTATTTTTCATTATATTTACACTTTGTGTATTTGACGGTACTTTATATGTACGCTCAGGCACTGTTGCCTGTGGTTCCTGTGGGTCTTTCACACAGCAGTAGAGGCAAGAAAAATAGTTCTAAACAATTGGAAGGTATGGTTCTAAACTCACAACTGGCACAGACACTCAGTGGTGTACCTGAAGTTACATATAACTTATTTTGCTAATTAGATTTCAAGTTGCTGGTGTTCCTTGAAAAGATTTAACTTCAGATAGTTATTAATTAGGTAGGATCTCTCCTGACCCCTCAGGCAGGCATGTAGGAGCTTTACGTGTCTTTGCACCCCGTTAGAGAAGAACGCTGATCATTTAGGCCCCCAGTCTTGAGATGAAAACCATGTGCGCAAAACTGAGGCAAATAAGCGAAGCCTTACCAAAGTCACTGAGGGACTGTGTGGACACAGGTCCAACCGCCCACGTAATTCCATTGGCAGAATCAGAACCAGAGAACGTTAAGCGGGTGAATAAAGTGACAAAAAAAAATCGAAATCAGATTTGAGAGGAGAGATTAATGGAATTTACCATGTGTGCTGCTTGAGGGAGACATAGTGAGATGGAGATGATAATATGGAAGGGATCACAGCACTTCAGATTAAAGAGGTTCTAGAGCTAAGTGCCTGTGTTTAAACACTTGAGTTTGGTGGTCTGACATTCTCCGTGAAGGGCCTGATTCTGAATTGGATTTTCTTTGCTGGTCCACTAAAACCTAAGTTGGCTGACTGTTGTGAGGCCCGTATGTCTTCTCCAACTTTTGCTTGAGGGGACCAAAATAAAGTGCAGGCAGTTCGTGTTTCATTTATTTTTGAGAAAAAGTTCCTTCCTTTCTGCCTTTGGTTAAAATTACAAAAGATTGGCAATAGTTAATGCTATGTGACTTTTAAATGTTTTAACGGGAGCTTGTAGTTTACGAAGTTTTGAATCTTTGGTCCAGCTCTTCTTGCAGGCTTTTTTTCCCTGAAGATCCAGTGAAGATTGTTAGGGCCAAAGGCCAATATGTGTATGATGAACGTGGAAGAGAATACCTTGACTGTATCAACAATGTGTCTCATGGTAAGTTTAAAATAATGTTATGTTGTTCTAAATGAAGGCAACAATATTGTGAGAAGTCAGCCTGACAAAATAAAAACAATGAAGCTACTATGTTGCATTACAGAAGCCCAATTTTTATATCATTTCTAGAAAAGGGTGGAAAATATCTCTTTGGACTGTAATTTAGGAAATGCTATTGATGCATCTTAATTTCTGGGTGTACCTTAAACTTCCTTGATTTGATTTCTGCGGAGTCTATCAAGTAAATTAAAATTGACAAGAGTACTGCAGACAAAAGTAGAGCAACTCTTTAGCTGTCATTAATGAACGACTTATAGAATCTGTTCCATTTGTGCACGTTATCTCCTAATGCAGGATTTATTTTTTGTCCACGTTCTCCCCCTAGGGCTGTTTCTTTCCTTGCTCCTTGACTACTGCTTTAGTAGGAAAAGCTGATGTTTCCTTTTGCACATAGTTGTAATCTGTCAAGGTGGTGAAGGCTTATAATCCTATGCAAAGCTATGCATTTGAAGGACTTAGAGAGCAGTATGCACACACTCAAGTTCAGTGGATCAACTTGGATACTACCTCTGATTTAGCAAGATGACTTACAGGATCCAGGAAAAGTGATTAAGAATATGAACCAATGCAATTTTTTAACAAATGTACCCGGAACTTGTAAACCAGATGCTGCACCCTAATGCAGACCCTCCAAGCATCCTAGTGCTGCGTCTTTGCATACCGACAGTACTGTTAGATACCCTATTGCAGGACGCAATATCAACTTCTGCACTGTCAACAACAAATATCACAGGGAAAGAACCTGTATGAAAGGAGAGAATATTAAACACCCCCCCTTTTTTTTCAGTTGGGCACTGCCATCCTGATGTAATAAAAGCAGCACATGAACAGAATCAGTTGTTAAATACAAATACTCGCTATCTACATGACAATTTGGTGGATTATGCAAGCAGACTTTCTAAAACACTGCCTGAAAAGCTGTGCACCTTCTATTTTTTAAATTCAGGGTAAGTAGAAGCTATTGCCAGTGATAAATAACGTCACTCTTAGCTGTAGATGAGGTACATTAAATATACACCTACTTAGCTAGCCACAGAACTCGTACCTGAGTATAGATTATGCTTTGTTTAGTATTGCAGACGAGATGAAAATTTCACTTTTTGAGAAAACGTCTAGTTTATTCTTTTTAAACTTCTGCTGCCCTAAATTTTTAAATTACGCAACTATTGGGAAAACACAGACACAATGGTTTTGAAAAACTTTTAAAATGCAGCAAATAGAAGAAAAAGGGAACAGTTTACATTATTTAAATGTGTTCTCACTCTGTCATACTGGGTTCTTCCTTTTCTTGCTGTCTGTGGTTGCTTTGGCTTCCATGGGACTTGCCAGTCTTGTTTTAAAGTATTTTTGAAGTATGGGAACATTTGAGCACTGATACTAAACTTATGTATTACTAGCTGTAATCCATCAAAAATGATGGAGGAAAATCAGAAAGGAATTTATGAAATACTTATTTAATTTAATCAATTAATAGCTCTTTAATTACAACTTCTTTTGCAATAGTTCTATGGTCAGCTAAAACTTTTCCTTGGTAGCTCGTATCCTTCACATGAAACTATCAGATCTCCTGAACCTTTTCACCTTTGATTTGCTTCCTATGGGGCTTTGGCTACCAGTTCTCTGAGACTGTTCAAACCTCCTTTTTGGGAATCCGTTGTCTTTATTCTGCGGCACTCTCTCTCTTGCCTTGCAGTTCACGTTTCTACAAAAAAGCTCATTTCACAATCACTACTACTCAAATTGCTGTTGGTCAGAACCAAGTCTAAATTGGCCATCGCCCTGGTTACCTCATCTTTCTGAAACAAAAAGTTGTGCACAAATATGTTCCAAGAGCTTCTTGCAACTTTTTATTTTTGTTTTATTACATTTCCAGTAGCTGTCTGGGTAATCAAGTCACCCATGTCTCTACGAGGTCTTGTGTTTTGGAAATTTCTACTCTTGGTTCTAGAAATGCCTCATCTTCCTTTATTTAATATGATCTATGGTAGACTCCTTACTACACATCACCTTTCTTCCCCAGAGACTTTCAGCTGGTCTCTCACCTCGTTCTGACCACTGTAACAGTGTAATGCCAGACCGCTTCCCTTTTTATCCTGCTTATTCTTCCTAGACAAGCTATACACCTCTACGCCCAAAATTCCAGTCATGAGACTTACACCTTGTTTCTTTGATGCTAATTGTCACATTTTAGCTTATGTAATTATTCCAGTTCTTGTTTATTCCTCTTGCTCCTTGCATTTGTGTAGCCCAGGGGTCTCAAACTCAAATCACAAGGGCCACCTGAGGACTAGAACATTAAACCGAGGGCCATGCCACTGAAATGTTTTCATACAATATTGTAAATATTAACTATAGTGTTGTTGCGGGCCGCAGGAAATAGCATTGGGGCCACATGTGGCCCCCAGGCAGTGTGTTTGAGACCCCTGGTGTAGACAAAGCTTGTTGAGCAGATTCCACAATCTTCACTCTTGTTGCTCCTACAATCCCATTGTAATTTTCCATGTCCACCCCCAACATCTAGCCCTCGGTTCAAGTTGCCCTTTTTTTATGCTAAGTTGTGGACCTTTGTCACCTGCCTTCTTTGAACGGTTTAAAGCTCTCCTGCCTAGGTTGACAAGTCACTGCATGAAGATACTCTCCTGTTTCTTGGTCAAGTGAACCTACGTTTTCCCAGCAGCTCTTCTTCCCAGAAGAGCATTCTATTTTCAAAGAAGCATTCTAGCTACTGTATATCCTTCCCTGGTCTCCTTGTGATTCCTACCCTAAAATCTAGTCAGATTTCTGTATATGGGTATTAATTTCTATTCACTGGAATAACTTCTTTCACATTAATCACAGCTATGATTGTTTTGGCCTGCTTCTTTTGTAATTTGCTAGGTACTTAACCAATGTTGTTTTCATGTCTTCTGCTGAAAGCTGTTCTAGAACTAGGCTTGGCTTGGCAGAATTCAATTCTTATTTTTAATCAATTTAAATTGATGAGAAACTGAGGGGAAGCTGGCAATTATTTAATGGCAAACATTAAGAAAAAAAAGTTAAACAATAAATTCTACTCTAATCCTTCCAAGTCTGTGTATTGTAGGTGGAAAATAGCATCATGTTCTTAGTCATATTCCAGCCCAGTGGCCTAGTTTTGCACCTCTGATTATCTGTATGTGCAACTGATATCATTTCTAGATACAGGATTGCACAGCAAGGGAGGCTAAGGTTTCAAATCCTGTCTCCGAATGGACAGCGAAATAGTTAATGAATTTTCAATTGCAGATCAGAAGCCAATGATCTTGCCCTGAGACTGGCACGACAATATACAAAACATGAAGATGTTATTGTTCTAGACCAGTAAGTGTATCAACAGTTCAATATTTATTAATTTTATTATCGTCTAGTAACCTTCATTACCATTTCTAAAGAAAAGACAACTACCCACTCTGTAAATTTCTTTGATGTAATTTTGTTATGTAGAACTAGTCACTACAGCAAATACAAGTCTCCTTTAAAACACAGCAGCTAATGAAACAAATGTAAGAAACAGCAAAGATTCTGCATCTGGAGTTTTACGCTTAATTCTCACTCGATTTCAGATCACTGCCATCAAGAAATGGTGCTATTGCTGCACACTGTGATGGTAAAAAGAGACTGTTGAAAAGCCAGGTTAGAACTGGCGAATTGATGTCAAAGTAAACTGGGGTGGAAAGAAGGTGCCAAAATTCCAAGTACAGTCAAGCTGGTTGATCAAGTCTTGCACAAAGCTATTTTTGGTCAAATGCCCATATCTTGGTTGGCTGGATTGTCTGACATTAAAGGATGCAAAAGCAGGTTAATTCTAGAGAAGTGTGTTCATATAAAATTCACTGTTTAAATCTGCTGATACATTGTTTTTCTTGTAAGTGCTTACCATGGACATTTGACATCCTTGATTGACATAAGTCCATATAAATTCAGAAATCTAGAGGGACAAAAGGAATGGGTCCATGTGGTATGTACAGACTGTAGCCTGTTAATCTTGACTCTTTCAATTAATTTATTGCCAACTTCATCTGTGGCATACTAACCACAAGGCATTGTTTCCTTGTGCAGGCACCGATCCCAGACACATACCGTGGAATGTACAGAGAAGACTATAAAGATTCAGTCACAGCCTATGCCAATGAAGTGAAAAAAATAATTGAACAAGCTCAAGAAAGGGGCAGAAAGGTAGAAAGATCTTTCCTAAATTTCTGCTGACTCTTCTTGGTGGCAGGAATGGGTAGTAGAGTATACCAGCAGGTTTAAGAGTTAATTTTCAGGACCATCCATATCAGGGAATTACAAGCAGCATGTAGACTACCTAAGCATTTATGTTTTCACATGACATCCATCAAAAATAATTTGAGGATTTGACTATCTATAATCAAGTAGTATTTTGAGAAAGTCAGGTTATAGTTTAAAAACAAGGATTCATCCAGCTTGGTGAAGTCTGATACTTGCTTGTTTCTACGGCAGTAACTTTTACTACTTAGGTGAAACGTCTGCTACTCTTCCAGATCGCTGCATTGTTTGTTGAGTCTCTGCCAAGCGTTGGTGGTCACATCATTCCACCGGCAGGTTATTTCCAGCTCATAGCGGAGTAAGTAGATCCCTTCAGAACCCTTTTTATCAGTTTTATGGTCTCGGTTATCTAAACTGATGTTTAACCACTGTCTAGGACAACATGCAGACAGCCTAGGTTAGTAAGCTTTTTGACATAAAATGCTCTTGTCCTCTTGAACTGTAAGCACTCCACAGCAGCGTTTGTAAGACAGAACAGGCACACTGAACTTTTATTTAACTGGTGTAGGCATTTTATATTTAAATGTGCAGTATAATTCAAGGATCAATTAACATTTGATATCATTTTGCGCATTAAGTATAAGCTACAAATCACGCAAGTTGAATGTAAAAAGTCAAATGTTTCCCCATTATGTTACAGACACGTACACAAGGCAGGAGGTGTTCTTGTTGCCGATGAAATACAGGTTGGCTTTGGCAGGGTTGGCAAATGTTTTTGGGCATTCCAGCTTCAGGGAGAGGATTTTGTACCTGATATTGTCACTATGGGAAAACCAATGGGAAATGGGCATCCCATCGGCTGTGTAGCAACAACAAAAGAAATTGCAGAAGCATTTGCAGAGACTGGAGTGGAGTATTTTAATACTGTAAGTAGAGTTAGCTGAATCTTTGTTCTCTGGTTACATGACCAACTAAATGGTTCTGTCACAGTCCTGTAGAATACAGTGAAATGTTAAATGAAAGCAAGGAGAAGATTTTAGCTCTAATGCCTAGGTATTTATTGATATATAAAGCACTGTTTTAATTTTTTCCCTCGTCCCCATGTGTCTGACTCTCTTTTCCCTTTCCCTTAAACTCAGTTTGGAGGAAATCCTGTTTCATGTGCAATAGGTTTAGCAGTGCTAGATGTGATTGAGAAGGAAGATCTTCAAGCCCATGCCACAAAAGTAGGCAACTTCTTGATGGAATTACTAAATCAGCAGAAGGCCAAGCATCCTATCATCGGTGATGTCAGGTATCACCTACCAATTCAGCTTTTCAGACGGTTTGATTAAGTCAGCATTTATCGAACTGAGGAAACCAAGGCTGTGGTGAGATCTTCACATCTTGGGTTAAAAAATATGGCACCACAGCAGATTTTGTATTCTTCACTAATTCAGTATTACAGATGCTTCAGGAGTATTCCCCTGCCCCATGCTACCCTTCCACGTTATTACAAAATTTAAATAATTTTCACGTAACTAAAATGCCTTGGCTTGACTGACATCTTTAAGAGGGCAGTACCAGATCAAGGTTAAACAGATAAAGAAATGTCCATTGATTCAGTCATTGCTAAATTCACATGCAAACTTGAACTCAATCAGGGAATCTGAGTGTGAAAGAAATTTAAAATATTGCCTAGCTGTATTAATTATATTCCAGGAAGATAGGGAAGGCTGCAGTATTCAGCAGCTGTGTTAAGACAAGCAGTACCCTTTTTCTAGCTCTCTAACAAGCTAATCTCATCGGTAAAATACAAAAATATTAGGGGTATATTCTCATAAGGTAACCACTGCCCTAATTCATTGTAAATTACTCCTAATTCCTTCTTGCTGATTTTAGACTGAATACCTATTTTTCTTTAAAGAGGCGCTGGATTATTTATTGGAGTGGATTTGATAAAAGATCAAGAGGAAAGGACCCCTGCTACTGAAGAAGCTGCCTATTTAATAACAAGGTATTTTTTTTAAAGAATTTCATACACATGCTGTAGCATGCTTGCCCATCCCATTTCACACTGTTCTTTATTGACTGTCACTCTGCACATACTGCTCAAAGTGATGTCATCTTATCCTTGACGACTTACTAATGTTGGGAATTTTGCATGAAGTTCATACATAAAACAGATTTATCTAGTAACCAGACTTTTAAACAAAGACACCCTAGTTCTTCAGAAAGTATTGAGGCTTCAGTAACTCCTCTTCTGAAATCTTAGCCTCGGTGTATACCAGTGCACTGGTGTTTCTTTAAACTATAAAAATAAGTGTTGAGTATTTCAAAAAGGTTCAAGTTATTCTGTGCCGATATTTGGTATGTAAAATGTCAGTACGGATCCATCGGAGAGAGTAAGTTGAATGTATCTTGCCTTCCGTCCTTAATGTGAATTTCTGTTAAGCATAACTGAAAGTAAATCAATCTCATGCAATATAAATATCCTGCATGTTAAATGATGTTCTAGATCTTGACACAAATTGTGGCGATTGGACCACAACACTTGGAGGAGAGAATTTTTCTGAAGTCTGTATCATGCTGAAACTGTTAAAAATTAAGAAACAAATGACTACATTACATTTTAGATTGAATCCATGAGAAATATTTAGATTTTTACACAACTCATTTCCTCTCTAGATTAAAGAGAGAATATATTCTGTTGAGTGCAGATGGTCCAGGAAGAAACGTGCTTAAATTCAAGCCTCCACTGTGCTTTACTATGGACAATGCCAAATTAGTTGTGGACAAAATGGATGAAGCACTAACAGGTAAAACTGTCATTAGTTTGCAGAAACAGCCATTCTGGCTAGCACACTGACCAAGCACTCTTCTGTTCAATTAATCTTGGCTCTGCCACTACTGTACTGTGATGAAGGGAAGCTGTTTAGGGCAACTTTTTCAAAATGGTTTCTAACTTTAGGTGATGAAGTTGAGGCAGTTGGGTCGAATGCTCAAAACTGCTCAGCACCTGTGAAAGCTAGATCTTGGCTACCTACAATAAAGAACTCAAAATTTAGAGGCCTTTTTAGAAAATTTTGACCTTTACCCATCCAGTGAATTTATTTAAGAGGTGAATAAGATTTTACTGAATAAGGTAGATTGTGTGGGCCTCTTTAAGATGGGGGATATCTGGTAAAGATGGGCTCTTGCACAAGTTCAGACTGGTTATCTACATGATCAAGGAAGGCCACGTTGAGAATTAGTTCAACATTTATAATAATACTTTGTCTCTAATCCATTAACTTTTTTTGTTTGTTTGCAGTTAGCTTAGTGAGGACATAAATGTATTCTGCCAGAACACTTATGGATTTCCTTGCTTTTATTTCAGACTTGGAAAAAAGAAAAGACAGGTGACCTAATAGATTTGATGACTAAAGTTAATGTTTTCCTATCTGGCCAGGTAAAGATTTTGTTTCTCAGTTTTGTTTGATCAAAATGCTAAGATCTCTTAACTAGCACTGACATGTATTTAGTTTAAAGAGCTAACTAATGTTATTGTAGTACTTCTATTTTCTAATATTGAACATGTCATGTGACTTTTCCAAATAGATTAGCCCATCTGCTAGTCTGTTAGCTATATTTATCTTGGATCACTTCCAACTTTGTAGCATCCATAACAATTTCATCTCCCTCCACTGAAATACCTGCTTCTTGGTATAATTTAAGTCTTTATACTTAAAGCCCTTCAAAATTTAACTACTCCACCAGCAGATACATCTTTTAGGACCTACTATGAGAGGGAAATATCACCCATTGTTCTGGGTGTAGGGAAGAAAGTAGCAGCTTTTCAGTTTTTCATTGTGTTTGCTGCTCATGCTGCTGTTTCTACTGAAACCCTGAGGCAAGGTGCAGTTTGTTTAGGGTTACCAGCTGCTAGGCAAAAAAAACCATGTCCTCCTTTTTACCTTCATGTCTTCCATCTGACAGGCATTTTAAAATACATGATTTTGTCTGACTTTTTACTTATAGGGGTTAAAGTATGGTGGAATGCCACAGAATACCTTATTTTTAGGGGAAAGTGTTCCAGGGCCCTCTAAAAACAGAAGAATATTACATTAATGCTGCATTTTCTCCATATGTCCTGCAGTGTCATCCTTTTCAGGCTTTAGCACCTGGTAGTCTTAAGTCTGGTCCATTCCAAAATCTACTATGGTTCTCAAGTAACCAGAGTAAAACCAAATACTTTTAAGTGTGAGCTTCTTACAGGTATAATAGGTGAAAAGACCCTATCCTATTTCTGTTGCTATGATTTGGAACTTCTACCTATGAAGTAAGTAGTAATAAGAGAAGCAAAAAATCCAGTGTGGTGATCCAGAGAGAAACAGGATGCTTTTGCATTGCAGAGGAAGGTCATTTTAGTCCATGCAAAACCTGTGTGATCAGCTGTGGCCACTAATGCAGACATTACCTTTTGAAGGAGACCAAGGCAGGAGAACCCTACTTTTACGATTCAATTAGGTTTGTGAAATTCAACAGGTGGAGAAATCTTAGGGCCTGATTCAACTTAGATGCAGTTACTGCAGGGCTTTACATACAGTGTAGGGAGAGGCAGTGGCCTACTTAATTTTTTATGTAAAAAACAATGCATGAAACCTGGTACATCACTTACTTTCACCTTATAGGTTGCAGATTGTATTTTGACATGTCATGTTTCCACCATTCCTAGAATACATTTAAATTACACAGTTAAAATTTGAGACTGCAATGTTTCCATTAGCAGTGAAAAGCTTCTGAGAAAAGACAGTGAGATACAATAGTTTCTCCACCAAGTGCAGGGAAAGGTGCTGTGGGATTTACTTAATTAGCAGGCAGTTTCAGTGCCTCCCCTTGAATTACTTTCCTATTTTAGATGTTATGGGCTATGCTTTACAGTTTCAATCAATTCCATGAACTAAACCATCTCAACTAGGTGAAAGTCTGCCTCCCTAATAATTGTTTTTCCCCTTTTGCCATGCTTGTTTCACCTCCTACAGCACCTGATTTATTTTGCTACTGTAAGGTCTAAGCAAACAGATTTTCACCCAGAGGTCCTACATTAGTGGCTCTCATTTGGCCTCCACGCTGGAGTTCCTACAAATTTGTCTTCTGATGTTTTATAAGGAAAGAGTAGGTTCACTCCAAACTACAGGAACTGTGCCTGTTTGCAGACACTAGAGCATCTATGGGCAGTGACACAGAGCATAAGCTACCTATGTACAAGTTGCAGACTCTCCTTGGGTAGCTTAAAGTTCTTTAAGAGCAAAGAAAAACCTCACTCAAAACTACAGCAAAAAGAAAAAGCGCTGCCTTTGGCTAACACCCTGTTTTTGCTTCAGGACCTAATCCTGGAAGTCTACCCTTAACAGCCTGCTCCTTAACCTACACCCTGCTTTGCCCATATGGCAACGGGGGTAATGCCTGAGTCTGCTCTGCTTAACTGTTTGTAGGAGTTGAAAGAACTGATTGCCCCCTCTTTCACCCTTAAAGGTATCTAATTATCCAAGTTCAGACTAACCTTTCTGATGGGCTTTTATTGGGATTTTTAAAAAGAGAAATTACAGTAGAAAGAATTACTTAAGCACCTCACCTATGAGCTGTCTTTCATTTGCACCCTTTATTACCATGAAGTAAATAAAAAGGTGGTGAGAATGCAGGCCAGAGGATGTTCCTCCCTCTCTGCTCTACCTCATGGACTTCTCTAGCAATTTTGAATGAACCTAGCTTCTTGTGTAAACTACTTGAAATTCCCTCCTAAGTGGAGTAAGTTTATTATTACAACAGCAAAATACAGGTTTAATATAATCTGAAAAATTTATATATTTTGCTAGCATAAGAATGGAGGGAAGGGTAAATTTCTTCATCTCCCACCTGGACCAGTGTGTTATTTCCTCTTCTGAGCAGTTTCCAGAACCAGTTCAAAGGGGTAGCCCACCTGTGCTAGCCCTTTCCCAGCTTGCTCCCCCGCCCCCTCCTTCTGGCCATAGAAAAACTTTTAGCCTAATTGGTAATTAAGTATACTATTAACCATCAACTATGTACACAGTAGGGTCTGGTTTACAGCCAGAACCAGGCAACTTAAATGAATACTGGTTCCTGGCAAGAAAGCTATCTAGAGCTAGAATTATGGGAGAGGCTGCTTGCAGAAAGGAAATTGGGTAAATTCACAGGGCTGTAGTTTAGCATCTCCCACAGCTCCAGAAATAGCAGGTAGCAAAGGGGAAGAGGAGAGGAAGAGAGACAGGGATGTTAACTGTCAGTCATACACCCTCCTACCAAAGGAGGCTGCTATGGAGATGAAAAAACCTCAAGTCAGGGAAGTTTGTGTTAACAGCTGATTGTTGTGCTCTGTATCCCCAGCAGGAAAGCACATGCTGTTAGTCTCCACAGACTTTATAGCAGGAGTCATGATTGATTCCATGTAGAGATGTGGGTCCACAGTATCTTGTAGCATTCTTGAGCCCCTCAGATAAACCTAGCCTCAAGGGAGGAGCAGGTCTCTAGTTCTGACTCTCTAAAGACTAATTCTATTCCTGCTAGAGTAGTTCTAGCTCAGCTAGTGCTTTTGCTCTCCACAGGTTGGCAGGTATAGATGAGTTGGATGTTGAAATAAGCCTTAAATATTTCTGGTCTCAAGTAGCTTAAGCATGGCTCTGTGGGGTTGGAGGATCAGACTCCACTGAACATTCTCAGCTTTGCTGCTCCTCTTTAGCTCCTACTTTTCTAGAAGTGGAAGAGGAGCAGAGATGTAAATCTGGCCCTATGGCCACTTCTGAAAGAGCATGTATTCCCAGGGATTTGAGGGAGGATGGTGGTTCTTGCCAGTAAATTACTTCCACAAAGGCTGACAGTTACTCAAGCTGAAAGATTAGAGGTTGTTTGCTTTGTGAACTTTGGCAGTTGGGGGGGAAAAAAGGGCTTTCCTTCCAGAATTTATCATTTGACGGTCTCTTCTTGTGCTTTATTAAGCTGTTTGAAGAAAATCTAGTTAAAGCTAGGAAAGACATTTTAGTTACTTTTCATTGTCACTCAGTGCCCTTAAAGCATCTTCAATACAGTATACAAAAATCTGAGACCTAGTTAGCAAACATTAAGAGTGATAGAAATAGATCTGGTGCTAGTCCTGAGTTTACCAAACACCCAACTAATGTAGATAATTTCCCCAGAGCCCACCATAGCAGTTCAGTACACCACTGCACTTTTTTGGTACATTCAGTCCATATGGAGTTTAGTCTGAATTTCCTACTGGAAAAGGTAGTTATTTTAAGAAGGAAAAGATGTTGCTGTAGTTAATGTATTTAACAGAAGATGAGCAGTGAAGGTAAGGAGCCTGTTAATTTTGTACAAGAGGTCTTCTGGAAAGTCTTGGTTTTCACTTGCTCTGCAAAGTTTAAGAATATTTGTATGAAGAACATGTGAAATTTTAGTTCTCAGGTGTTTAAAGTTGAAGTCACTCTGCTACAATTAAGTATCAAATGCACCATAGCTGTTGCAATGTCACTTTCAATTTAGTTTAAAAATGGCTCCACTTTCATCAACTAAATGCAACAGTGATTGCATTAACTAGTTTACTCTGCCCTGCTATTTAGCCAGTACAGTAAACCCAGAATGGGAAGAGAGCTTAACTCACTGCAGTGCAGGAACACAGCAACTACTTACATAACAATGGCACATGTGAACAGAATACATTATGAATTATGTACAATGTACAACAAGTTTGTTATTGTGGCCCTAACACTGACAGCGGAGTAGCATTTAAAAAACCTAGCATATTTAAAGGCTTCATTCCCTTTCTGGACGGTAGACAAGGTGGTCTTTATCCTACTTCTCCTGGAAGATTAAAAATAGGAGTAAGGACATGAGACCTGCACACAGATAAAGGGAAAAATTTTTCCCAAGACTATTCAAGACACTAACAGTGCCTATGTTAGAAGCCGGAGCAAAGAGGGAACCTGTACTGTAGCTCTGATCATTCACTGAAGCCTCCTATAACAAGGCATCCAATCTCAATCTCTGGCTAGAGTCTATGCCTCTAGTTCCTAGAAAGAAGCCAAGTCAGTCAAATACCAACACATAGTAAATGGTAGTGATCCTTTAAGCTTATCTAGAAGACATCCTCACTCTGGGATAGCTGAGCCTCAGTGATGGCATTTCTACAGAACATTCTGTTCTGCAACATCACAACAGAGTTGGAGCTGATGCTCCTTTTCAAGTGTGAGCACCTCACTGACCAATACTCTTCCTGTTTAAAAAAACACCAAGCATTTAATTCTGAAGAGTTGTCATGACTACCTCATGTCACTTCAGTTCTGGCAGCAGTACACTGGAGTTGTACTGATACAGCTGAAGAATGGCACAAGACACTAGATTACACCTTTTTTATTTCAAAAGCTAAGATAAGCTTCAATATCCATGTCATGGTGAATCAGAACACATGTAAAATACCTTACAATACATTAGATTCCAAAAAGGTACCAAAAAGTACAGTAAAATTAACACTTCCATTACAGGAAATGTATGACACAAAAACAATACAAAATAAAAAGGTGGAAAGTGACACTGGTTCCCTAAGATGCATCTCATTCTGTACAACTGGAGTAATGCAGAGTCCATAGTTAACTCCAAGAAGCAGTCCCTAGTTGCAGAGCTGCAGCATTAAGCAGACCCTCAAAATCAGTTTAACCTATTAATAAAATCATTAATTAATATCTTCAGCTGGGCTGAAGTTTACACACCACACTGTCTAGACAACTAATTATCTGTAAATATTAAACATGTAAGACATTTCCAGGGAGTTCTTGAGTAAGATGCACATTTAACAGGCCATAGAAATTTATTGTAAAGTTAAATTTGGTACATAATTGTAATATCCATCTACAGCATTGAGTACAAAACCTATGCAGTCATTTTCTAAAAGAGACCATGCCACTGCATACCTGAATAAACTTGATCAATATGGCTTGTAATTATTCTGATGGCCACCACGTCTTGGACTTTTCCCATAATTTGCACTGCCTTGACCTATGAACAAGAGATCAAACGCATTAAGCTGCTAGTCAGTCAGTCATGTGGGTTTATACCCAATACATCTCTCCCCTTACTCTAATCATAGCCTGGTCCATCTTCATAATACCCATATCCTGAATAATCATAGCCTCCATAACCTTGCTGATAGCTGTATCCTTGATTCCCATAACTCTGGGTCCAATAATTGCCATAACTTTGATTCCAAATTTAACTTAGAGCTACAGAAGGGAATACCATCCACAAAATCCCATTTTAGCATGAGCTGCTTAGCTCTAAATGCATCCACGCTTCAGCCACCTGTGTAACACTTACCTCTCCCACCTCTGCCTCTTCCTCCAAAGCTACCTCTTCCTCCGCCACTACTGAATTGCTGCTGCTGGTATACTTCCTTCGGCTGTGCTACCTTGATCTCACACTGAAAAAAGATCAAGGAGAGCCACGTTCTTAAATATAACACTGTGTTACTGAAAGTCTAAAGTTTGGCATTACCAAATGGGTCATGAATGCTAGAGAGAGATTTCCAGTGAAATTAAATTTAAGATGTTAAAAATGCATCTTTTTGAGGTGAGAATAAGAAACGGTGGTGATAGTGTATTTTGCCAGGAGCAGTACATCCAACCACCTTAAATATGTGCTGGCTCTTCTCTTAGAGTTTGACATGTTACAGAAAGCAGCATTTGTTTTACAACACTGCTGGTCAGTCTATACTATGTTTAACATGCACCTTTGTCAAGGCCAGTTTCAATAGACTTGTGAATCATTTTCTGAACAGAACTGTTCAGTTTTTACTATCAGCCAATTTACAATTAATTCAATACTTAAAGGCCTAAGCAGTGTCTTCTTCCCACAACTCCTTTCCTGCTGGATTAGCCATTGCTACCCATTGTTAAAAGAATCTCATGAAACCAAAAATAGCAGAAGTTGATACTTGGTAGAAATCAAGATTTTAAGATCAGTGCATGGCTATTCCACTCTTGTTTACTGTTGCAGGTTTACTCAGCGGTCACCAGGGAGTGCCATTAAAAGTGCACATTTGAACTAAGGAGATTCAAATAATCACGTCAGAATTGACTGGAGTATCTTCAGTTTACAATTCGACCTGTTTTAGTTTATGTATTTACTAGCACTTCAACTAGTTGCTTTTTCATGTCTCAAAACAGAAATTGAGACTTAGGATATAAAATTTTGAAGCCACAAGAGTTGCCAAGGACACCTGCACAAGCGCAACAGCTCAGTTGATCTTCCATAGTTAACACAGTCCTTTACAAAAAGATTTGCCGTATCAGTAGGAAAATTGTTCTTTGGGAAATTCAAAAGGTACCTGAGCTTTTCAAATACTTCAACTAATGAATTCTCACAAAGGCTTGCACTAACTGTTGAATATGGCTACAGGCAATGACAACTCAGTTTTCACAATAGGGTTTGTATACCTTGATAAGAAAAGAGCTACTGAAACATCTGTTTCAGCAAGCATAAGATTAAGCTTTTTAATCATACTGTCCACTCAAATTGGGGGGGAATAACAACGTGATCTTTGATTCCTACCTTGCTTCCACTGACATTATGAAATTTTTTTTCCAGGATCTTCTTGACTGGATCTTCTTCCTTGAAAGTGATGAAGACGAAGCCTCTCCTCTTGTTGGTCTTCGGATCCATTGGAAGTTCAATTGCTTCAATCTCAAAACATGGAATATTGCTACTTTAGGACCAATTTCTGCTTTACTTTCACTGTATTGCTGAAGTTCTGTATTTCATGCCTGAGCATTACATAAAGCTACCTTAATTACACTATTCTTGGTTAGCATCTGCTATTTTTAAACAAGTTCACTGAGCTGTAGAATTATGATGTTCAGAAATAGGTTTAGCGCTACTATAGAACAAATGCTTGCAAGGCAAGCCCAAATTTTTTGGCACCTTAGGTTAACTGACTTTGGCACACCATCCCACATTTAGAGGAAAATAGTTTTAAGTAGTGAAAAATTCACTTTCATCTAATTTGGTGGCCCTTTAGACCTTGAACCCAGACCACCACCTAGTTCATGGATATGGTCAGGCCAGCCCTGAATGTTTGCTTGAGTAGACCACAAGCACATCAAATGCACAACTGAATTTCTGAATCAAACTGCAATGATCATACAGTATCGGCTCCCTGACTTTCAGAGAGTCAAACCCTTAATTTTAAGTTAAAAGAGAAGCTGCTTAGTAAGTGTTTTAAGTAGTGTAGAGCAGTTTGGAATGGGAATTAGCTAATTGTGAAGATTCAGTTTATTTTCCATTTGCAAGGTACGATTAAAGCATATTCTGTGTTTCTGCATGTACATGGGTTAAGTTACATACCTCTCCAAACTCCCCAAAGTACTCCCTGATTTTCTCTTCCGTGGCTTCAGGGTTAAGTCCTCCCACAAAGATTTTCTTCACTGGATCCTTTTTCATTGCCATAGCCTTTTTGGGGTCAATAAGTCTCCCATCTAGCCTGTGTTCTTTCTGTTCCAAAA
Source organism: Podocnemis expansa (assembly GCA_007922195.1). NCBI lineage: Eukaryota > Metazoa > Chordata > Testudines > Podocnemididae > Podocnemis > Podocnemis expansa. The sequence goes on from ML682007.1 coordinate 8,065,692, forward strand.
CCTGCAAATTTGGTACAGGAAGATTAACTAACTTAGAAGATTTTCATTTTAATTTAGAAGATTATACATCTGATCTTTCAACTCACCTTGTCAACACTTCCAGCCTCTTTGAAGAGAATAAACCCAAAGCCTCTTGATCTTCCTGTGTTCGGATCCATCTTTATTGTACAGTCAGCCACTTCACCAAATTTAGTGAAGTAGTCTTTCAAGTCCTTTTTGCTTGTATCCCAGCTGAGACCACCAACAAACATCTTCCTGGAATGTCATAAGGGCAAGATTACTAAAAGCTAGAAGTTGTTACAGCAGACATGATGCACATTAGTGGCTATGTGCCTCATGTGCATTGTGAGGAACAAGGCCAAAGGCAAATGCCTTCAGCCTGGTTTTTAAATACTACTACAACTACAATGCCACTTTATACAGCATTTTAAAGAAATTTTATCCAATTAAGAGGATTTACAGAGTGTGTCTTAAGAGCTCCTAGTGCAGAGACATTTGTTTACACTCAAACAAAAGTTCTGCCACCCCAGGATTCCTTTGCCCACTTTAAGCACCTGTATTCCATCAACAGCACTGTTGGTTTTTATGAACTAGGAAGTTGTAAATAAGTCTGAAGTAAAATATTCTCAATTTAGTTTTTGGCATTAGTATTAGCATCTTTAAAGCTGGGGTATTTTTTCTGTACTCAAAGATTTTCATCAGTTCAACATCGTTAATATCAGTTCTTCATGCAGAAGTAAGTGACAGCATAGATATCAGGCACTAACTAGCTTATAATTCTGTGCATCTTTAAGAAATTAGTTAAAAAGGCAGACCACCTAGCCAAAAAGCAGCTAGTTTTTTTTAAAAAGCAGCCTATTTCTTGAATAAATTCAAACCCATCTAGTTTCAGGAAAGTAGTCATGAAATGAAGATTAAAGTAGGATATTAAAGCTGAGCAACCAAGGGCTAAGATATTTAAATAAGCACACCTAGAACTTGTTAAAAAGGGCAAACTACTTCCCCAGTTCATCTATTCAGATTAGAACTCAAAGCAATCAAAATTCAACAAACTCCAGCAAAATCCAAGAAAAGGGCTGTACCTGAAGTCCTGATATTTCCAAAGAAACTAAAATGCTTTTATACATTTTTAGAGCTGGAGTCCCAAATGCTGAAATTTTGTGAAGGCAGCCAGATTAGTGCCACAGCCTGGCTACTTCTAATTATCTGACATTACTTTTTGGCTTCCAATTCAATCTTTTTGACACTCCACATATTCCCAGCTGTTTGCAAAAGGCAGTCTTAATACATTACTCTACCTTTCTAGGTAAGAGACCTGCAATTACTAGTTAAGAGGACCACTTCCTCATGACCTAACTCTCTCTCTCCTTCTGGTTGTGAGTATCCAGTGGTGTACACTATAGAAAGCAGGTACAACTGCAATGTCAGAAGTCCAACTGGCAAGTGAAGTTGGTTCTAACAGCAACATTAGCCTCACCTTGCAAAATGGTTTGAGAATATACTAAACCAAATAGTCATTTGTTATGGAATTTGAAAATAATCGTTCCCTAAGCAAATGTAATGTTTGCAAGACTTCTTTCACTGCACACAATCTATAGTGGCATCTTCGCTTGAATATTAAACCAAATCTCTGCGTACAAACTAAACCAATTCTGCAGCTATAGTATAGACTAACCTAGATATTGTATTGCATGGGGTAAGGTTGGCAATTTAGTATTTACAATATCCTGTAATATTTTTAAATCATTTGTGGTCCCCAGACCTCTTAACCTGAGTTTCCCCCCTTAGATTTTGGGACAAACTATGTGAAAATTATTACCACCTGCTAACTACATGAAAAGGCTCAAGACTCACCCCCCCCCCCTCATTTGAGCAAGGGAACAAGTAAAGTAGCACTCTCACATCCCCTACACTGCAGCCACGGGTATGCACAGCCCTTCAAGTAGTTCAAGAATTCTGCTCAAAGTCTTAACAAGCAAAACCATGCCACCAAAGCATCCAGAGAGCCAAGGCTCATATGAAAGAATCTGAGCCTTAAACACAACACTTCAAACCAAAAACAAAATCCTGAATAGAAAGGAGTGACTTAACAACTCTTAAAAAATGCATGTGCTGTATTTTGGAATCAAGCATATTTGTGCAGCAAGTGGTAGCAAAAGGGAAAAGGGGATAGTCACTCACATGAGATAGTTGGAAAACTAACCCTAAAATACAGAAGCTACATCCTCTATCCCAAAAGCCATTCAATTAAGGCCTGGTCAGTACTAGCAGTTCAGTTACTTTAGCTTTCAAACAAGGAAGTAAAATTTACACTCTCGAAATCAGTGTTCTATGAACCCAGCCCTCAGCATAGGAGAAAAAAATTCTGCTGCTTTGTGCTGTGATTGCTTATGCCAACAGAGAAACTCACCAGCAGCATGTCTACACTGAAGAGGCAACAGCCATACAGACCACTGTAGCCTAGTGTAGACAAGCCCTAACCCTTTACTCATAGTTGGACAAAAACAAGGTATCTGGTGGCACTTTTAAAAGACTAACATTTATCACATGAGCTTTTTGGGAGAGAATCCCACTTCATCAGAAGCTTTAAGAAGGGCAACTGTTCGCATCCCATATCTTCAAGTATCTAAGAAATGGGATTCTTTCCCACAAAAGCTCACATGAGGAACAAACATGTTACTCTTCAAAAACAATGAGTCCTGTGGCACCTTACAGACTAACAGATTTCTTCAGGCATGAGCTTTCGTGGGCTCCAACCACTTTGGATGCAAAGTGGGCTGAAGCCCACAAAAGCTTATGCCCAAAGAAGTCCGCTAGTCTGTAAATCGCCATAGGACCCTTGTTTTTGGCTGTACACAGACTATCACAGCTACCCCTCAGGATTATTCTTCAAAAGCTTATGCCAAAAGAAATCAGTGTCTGTCAGGTGCCATGGGACTCATTTTTGCCATATGCAGACTACCATGGCTACTCCTTTGGATTATTTTCAGAAATTTATATCCCAAGAAACCTGTTTGTCTATAAGGTGCCACAGGACTCATTTTTGCTGTATGCACTCTCACAGCTACTCCTCTGAATTATTCTTCCCAAACTTGTACCCATAGAAACCTGTTTGTCTGTCATGTGCCCCAGGACTCATTTTTGCTGACCAACAGGGCTACCCTCTGATTTATTCTTCAAAAGTATATGCCCAAAGAAGTCTGTTTGATAGTCTGGTGCCACAGGCCTCAGTTTTTGCTGCCCACAGACCCACACAGCTACCCCTCTGGATTATTCTTCAAAAAGAATATGCGGAAAGAAATCTGCTAGTCTGTAAACTGCCATAGGACTCTTGTTTTTGGCAGACTATCACAGCTACCCCTCAGGATTATTTTCAAAGATTTATACCCCAAGAAACCTGTTTGTCTATAAGGTGCCACAGGACTTATTTTTGCTGCCCACAGACCACCATGGCTACCCCTCCAGATTATTCTTCAAAAAGCTTATGCAGAAAGAAATCTGTCAAGCACCACAGGGACTCATTTTTGCTGACCAACAGGGCTACCCTCTGATTTATTCTTCAAAAGCATATGCCCAAAGAAGTCTGTTGGCTGATGATATGCCACAGGCCTCAGTTTTTGCTGCCCACAGACCCACACAGCTACCCCTCTGGATTATTCTTCAAAAAAAAAAATGTGGAAAGAAATCCATGTGTCAGTCAGGTGCTGTGGGACGCACTTTTGCTGTATGCAGACTATCATGACTACCCTGCTGGATTATTTTCAAAACTTTATACCCCAAGAAACCCGTTTGTCTGTGACATGCCACAGGCCTCTTTTTGCTGCCCACAGACCCACACGGCTATCCCTCCGGATTATTCTTCAAAAAGCTTATGTGGAAATTAACTGTTTATCAGTCTGGTACCACAGGCCTCATTTTTGCTGTAGGCAGACTCTCACAGCTACCCCTCTGAACGCCTCTTCCCAAATTTACACCCAAAGAAGCCTGTTTGTCTGTGTCACCCCCCTGGGGTTTTAAGGCAGGGGGGTTACATCTGTAATGTGCTCCAAGACTCATTCTTGCTGCCCAAGAGAGCCCCCCTCCGAATTATTCCTCAAAAAGCAGATGCGGAAAGAGATGTTGTGTCTGCCAGGTGCCACAAGGCCTCATTTTGTGCTGCCCACAGCCCCACACGGCTAGCGGGGGGATTATCCCCCCCCAGGGCCCCGAGACTCCGGGGGGAGACGAGCCCAGCCTCCCCCTCAGCGCGCCGGCCCTCAGGCGCTCGCAGCGGGGCCCCCATTTCCCCACAGCCGACTCGCCTCATGAATATTCATGCCGCCCGCTCCTTCCGGCCAGCCCGGAGGAACCGTTGGCGGACGGGGTCCCCCAGGCCGGGGAGCAGGGCCCGGCGGCGCGAGGCGACGGCGGCGGCCATTTGGGAGCGCGAGGCGCGGCCGCCCCTCCCCCGCCGGCACATGGCGCCAACAAAAGGCGGCGCCAGAACAAAGGAAAAGGCCTCGCCGCCGCCGGCGCCGCTCTTCGGCCGGGCCGCGCCTCGCCGCCACGGGCCCTGCGCGCGCCCAACCGCCGCGCCGCGCCGCCCCTCCCCCCGCGCTTCCGTTAGCGCCGCGCGGCCTACCCCGCGTCCTCCTCGTTCTTGCTGGCGTTGATCTGGTCGCCCTCCGCGCCGTTCTGGCTGGCGGGCGCCGCGGCCGCCGTGGGGGCCGCGGCGGCGGCGGCCGCGGCCGATCCGCCGCTCTCGGCCTGCTGCTCGCCGGCGCTTTCGGCCGCTTCGTGCCCGTTCTCGGTGGCGTCGGCGGGCCCCGCCACCTGCTGCTCCGCTTCCGACATGCTGCCCCTCTCCCGAGGCCGGAGACTCCGCCGCCTGCGACACAAGCCGAGCGCACCGTCAGCCGGGCCGCTGCCGCCCCGCCCCGCGCCCCCCGCGCCGCCGCCGCCGCCTCACCTTAAAACCCGCTCGCGCTAAAATCCGGGCCGGCCGGAATCGGCGTAAAATCCGCTCGCTCCGCGCTTCGCCCGGCCGCGACAGCCTCCAGCCCGCAGCCTTCCGCGCGTGGCCGCCTTTATAGAGCGACCCGGCAACAAGGCGGCCGCTCATTGGCTTGCGCCGCCTGCCACTCACCAGCGCGCGCCTCGCTCATTGGCTTCCGGCGCGCGGGGGCGGGGCGGCGCCGCTGGAGAGGGCGCGAGCGCTGAGCGCGGGCCCGAGCGGGGAGGGGAGAGGCTGGGTGCTCTGCCTCCGGATTAAGGGGGGGAGTCTTTTCCTCCCCCATTGGCCTCTCCAGGGCATGAAATTTGGTTTCATCAGCCCCCCCCAAATATGTTTGTCTCTGGAGGCTTCGCCCCACCAAAAAAAAAGCAATCATGTGGTGCTTTAATATTTATTTTTCGCATGAGCTTTCGTGGGAGAAAATCCCGTGCTTCGAACAGAATGGAATGGAAAATGCAAGGGGGTGTAAAAGATAGGATCAGGTCATCATGCCCAGTCTCTGTCTACACCGCCAGCAGGGCAGAGCAAAGGTGAGCGAAGGCAGATGTCAAAGGGCTTTGCAGCACGCAGTGAATGCGGCACGACGTTGCCGCCTCTTGCGGCGGTGTCGGTTTTTCAGAGCCGTGTGTCACGTAGGGCTGTTGGCCTATGGTTTAGATCAGGGGTCTCAAACATGTGGCGCCTGAAGATATTTCCTGAAGCCTGCAATGACACGGTCGTCACCAATATTTGCAATGTTGTTGTATGAAAAGGTTTCAGTGGTGCGGCCCTTGGGCTAACATACTAGTCCTCACACGGCCCTGTACTCGTTTTCAGGGGGCCCTCATGATTTGAGTTTGAGACCCTCGGTTTAGATAGGCCAAGGGGCTGCAGCCTGTGCCTCTGGAGCCTCATGCGATTCTTTGGTTGTCCCTTGCAGCTCCAGTCCTCCCCAGGAGAGATGCTGGCCCAGGAAAAGACCCGGGGAACCCCCCGGTCCTGACTCGGGGCCCAGGCCCAATCCGGTCCCTGGGGCCGAGGGCAGGGCCCAGAATGGACTCCTGCCACTGTCCGCCCAGCCCTAGCTGCCTGGCTGGGGACTGGGAAGACGGCTGCTGCCACAGGCGGCCTGGCCAAGGGAGAGGCTGGGGAAGACAGCTGCCACCACAGGTGGCCTGGCCCTGGGTCCCCAGCACACAGGGCACTGCCACTGGGACTTGGGGCATGGCCCCCCTGTGTCCAGTGCCAGTGATGCCACTGATCCTCTCCATCCTCTCCCTGCCACTGGGTGACCCGTTCTAGGTGCCCCATCACCACTAGGAAGCCCTGCAGGGAGGGTTGCTCCTGGTTCTGGGCTCCCCCTGCCCTTCTAGGAGACCTTGAACAGGAGCCATTGCCCAGCTCTTCCCATCCGGAGGCTAAACCCACTGCAGCTCTCCAAACACTCGGTTATTGAAGGAACTTTTAAAAATGATTTCTTAGCTTTTGGGTTGCCGGTCCCTGGGACAGGCTGTAGTGAGCTGCACAGCCTGGGACCAGAGAAGCCAAGGATAACAACACTTGACTCTTCATTAGCACTTGTCAGCAGCAGACCTCAAAGATTTTTAAGGACAAGGCTTGTATCGTTAGCCACATTTTACAGCTGGCGGAAGCAATCAGAAGGAATATATGCATTACATTGGGACACCTGCAACGCTGTGGTGCACTGCTGTAGCTTAGTTGCTTCCTGTATCAGTGGAAGAGGTTTTTCTGGCCATATCAGTAGTTGCCTCTCCAAAAGGCAGTAGCTAGTCAACCTAGCTGCGTCTACACTGAGGGTTAGGTCAACCTAATAACAATGCAAAGAGTGCAACATTTTTCACCACCTTGAGGGAAGTAACTAGACTGATGTAAATTTTAGGTCTAGGCATAGAGGTGAAGTGACTGATCCAAAGTTCTCCCCCCATCCCCACCCCTAGACCAGTGGCAGAACTGGGACCAAGGCTCGGCCCAGTCCAGTGTTCTCTTAGCTAAGCCTTCGTATTAAATATGTAAGCAGACGTAGGACCCCCCCCCCCCATTTTGAGTTAGCGACAGAGGCACATAGCAACAAATTAAAAAAAGAAAACAGGTACGTAACAGTGTTATGAGACAGTGACAACGTTTCTTATCACTTAAGAAAATATATATTGTCTTCACTGCGTTATTTCTTTTTAGAAAAAGAATTAAGTTATTAGGTGGGGGGGGGGTAATTTGTAAATGCCATGGTTCCCGTTCTTAAACAACCTGCATTTTAAACTATAAAGACTGACTTGGTCTTGTATGAAACCTGCTAGGGTTGTCATCCATGCGTGTTTTTTTCAGGCTAGTCAAAACTGCCCGCATTCTTCAAAGGCTGCAACTTGCCGGATCTACAATCTGGTACGTAGTTAATATGATCTCACATTACAGTGTGGAGAGTTTTCATCATTCAGTAGCAACTCTGACTTACTACAAATGATACCATGACTGACGGGTTATTCCCTACAGTTCTGGTACAACCGAGACCCATTTGAGACAAGCATGTTTAATTACTTAGGCCCAATCTTGCACCAATTTATAAAAATAAGTGTATTTGAGTCAGCTGGTTAATTTAGGCAATTTTTACACCTCAGTAAGTCAGGGGTGTGAACACTAACATAACTCCTAGTGCAAGCTCTTAGTATAGATGCAGTTATAGTCATAAAACTTTTTTTTTTTTTTTTTTTTTGTGCAGCTTGCTTTGCTCACAAGGTGGTATAAACCATACCCGTAAAAGTGCAGGTTTTGCCAACAGAAGCTGTGTTCACCCTTTGTTGCTATAGTATACCAGTAGTGTACCTACACTCAGAAGGTGCTTTTCGTGTAAACATGGCTTTAGTATGCACAGCTACATGCACTGATTTAGTTAACCGAATGCAAAATGCTGCGTGAATGTTCTTATTTCTGTTTAAACCTGATGAACGTTTGTTACTCTCCAGGTTTTGCAATCAAGAGGACTAGAAACCCTTTTTTTTTTTCCTACAGGGAACATTAACCTGTCTTGTCCAAGAGGATACCTGAATTCCACTGACAAAGCGCCAAACCTGAGAAGCCCAGGAAATTGTATTTTGAATGTCTGCACAGTCTGCTAAAAGTGTTATCCCATATTGGCATCTCATGAAGGTAGAGTGTGGTTATTTTGGGCTGAGCTTCAGAGGGCACCACTTGTTTTTCCTGTTCAAACCCTGATTTGATTTAGAGATGAAAGTGGCAATCACCACCTAAATTTCTCTGTTAGTGCTACTAAGTGGCAAAGTGAGATAATTGTTTCTCTGCCTGCCCACAAATTCTGTTACTCTGCTACATTTCAACTCTGGCTCCACTCAAGTAGTTGCACTTGTATTCCCTACTACAATTCAGGAGGAATAGAGGTGATGGGTTTTGATTATCAAAAATAAAAATGTGATGATGTATTTTCCTGCTAGGCAACCAGATTTAAGATCCAGGCCATCCTTAGACTAATCACTGTTTTAGTCCCCCACCAAAAAAAAAAAAAAAAAAAAATCATGTGGCTCTTAAAGACTAACAGATCTATTTTTTGCATGAGCTTTCGTGGGAGAAGATTCCCACTTTGTCAGATGCTTCCAAGATGGGTGTCCTTACAGAATAGAATGAAAATAAATGCAAGGGAGTGTAAAACATGGGATCAGGTCATACAATACCAGCAAATCAGAGCAGTTGTTAAGGTTCAAAGCCCAGGAAGGCTGAAGTCAAATTACCTGTTGTAATGGGAAAAGAGCCCATAGTCTCAATTCAATCCTTCTTTCACACATTGCATTTATTTTATTGTTAGTCTTTAAGTGCCACAGGACTCCTTGGGGGGCGGGGGGTTGTGTGTGTGGTTTTTTTTTTTTTTTTGGTTAGTTAGTTTGTTTTTGTTTTTTTTGCTGGACTAGACTAACACAGCTGCCCCTTTCATATTAAAGTCAAAACAGAAAAATGAAAGAGGGGATTTCTGTCTTTGTAATAAGAAAAGAACAAGCCTTGCAGAGTAATGTGCTCAGAATGAACACAATCTCACAGCATCGTATTTTTAGGCCTATTCCAGTTCCTTTGAAGTAAATCAAAAGATATTATTGGTTATTCGATGAGGTCCTAAATCAGAATTTGCATAGTCATAATCTTACTTGAAAAATCAGGTGCCTGTCAACATAACAAAGAATTCACCATCCTGAGTCCACTTCCCTGCCCCCCCCCCATTGTCTAGGTGCCTTTGGCATTTGCCATGACCAACATTTTAAAAGCCCAAGGTGAGTTTCATGTTTTGATTCCCGTGAATGTGGCTAATATGTTTTAATAACAACTGCTGGTGAAATTGTAGCTGAATTTTTTTTTTTCATTTTTGCACAGTTAAATTTGTAGCCATAGTCTTTGTTTGTTTTTGTAAATCTATTTTTTATTTGCACATTTTTCAGTGTTTTAACAATTTTGTGTTTGTAAACAAGCTACAATTCAGTGACCATTCAAATTGAATTTCTAGCCCGAGGAGTAAATTAAATTAAACTGAATTAAGGCCACTTTAATTCTTGATGACAGCCCCACACAGAGGTTTAATACGGTTTAGCTAATCCACTTTCAATTCACACCTTTAGCTAATTCAGATTAATTTTCTTGTGTCACCATGCACACAAGCTATTATTTAGATTTATAAAGGGCTCTTTATTCCATTAATCTTATTAATCTAGGAAGTTAATTAAACTAAACTAATTTAAGATCATTTTCATTCCTAATAAATGTCATGTCCATTTAAATTCACACCATTAGTTAATTCAGATTAATTTTACTGAATGTCCCTGTGTAGACAAGCCACTAACATCACAAACTGTTAGTAACCAGAATTATACACTTCCCTTTTCAGGTGGATTTCTCCATCTCTTTTTCTTTCTTTGCTCTCTCTCTCTCTCTCTCTTTTTTTCCCCTGTTTCTCTTGCTTTCTTGTTGAGCTATCAGTTTTCTTTTCTTTGCCACACTTTCATGTCTCTCATACTGCACTTCTCACGTGTTGTCCTGCTTCCAATTAACATTGTCTCATTCACTGAATGCCCTTTCCTTCTCTTCTACAAATGGAGAGTGTTCCTGTATGTCTCCTGTCTCCAGCTGCCCCCTTCTAGCCATAACTGATCAATTCCAACTCTCCTGTCCATTTAAACCAGTGTGTCCCAACTAGTGTGCTGTCAGGTCTGAGCAGGTGTGCCACAAAATTTTTTTAAAAAACTACTCAAAGAGTTCTGGAATGGCTCGTTGGTTCATGAATAGTCGTGAGTTCATTTGGAAACTACGTGGTAGTGTGCCTCAAATTAATTAAAGGTAGCAAGGTGTGCCACGGCAGAGAAAATGTTGGGAACCGCTGATCTAGACAATTCCGACCGACTACCTCCAACTGTAAAGTTCTAATTGCTGCATTTCATCTGTCAATCCCAAATGTAATTCTTAACTGAACAGTTTCCTCTAATACTTCCTAGTCCCCAAATCCATGAGCAATACATGGACAGCCCTGCCAACTGACGCAAGTTAGAGTGTATTTTAGGGTTATGGAAACTGCAAAAATCACTTTTTTATGCATCCATGTAGCTCACTGCCTGCTGTGCAGTGTGCTCCGTGGTCACAGCTAAGGATCTAGGCCTGTACTACAAGGTTGTTTTGAATAATCCTTCTGGGGTGTTTGAGTAAGTAGACTTTTTTGGTCTTGTGCTTCTCTGTGCATTTAAAGGGTGTGGTTATTTCCCAATAACCATACACTCTCTTGTGTGTTATTCCTTACATAATGTGCCTACTGTCGTGAAGAAATAACATCTTTTTTTCACACTGCCACAGAATACGCATCTGTGCACCTCTAGGTTACAGGCTATATGATTTTTCTGTTCACTTTTGCACTGTGATTCTATGAATTGATGTTAAATATGCTGTATGTTCCTTTATCAATGGTCATTAACAGATTCTACATGATTACTATGGGATCATGTTTCCTGTGGCATCATGCATGTATACAAGTGTGTAGCGTGGTTTGCATGGCATCGGGGGGAAGGAAGCAGATAAAACTCAGCCAAAGCTGGGAACAGAGGCTGGAGAGAGGTTCTTAACCAAAGGATCACCTTGGCCCAGGAAGGAGGGGCAAGGTGGAGACTGAAAACAAAGAGAGATACTTTAAAAAGCTTGGGGCTTTTTGTCTAGGAAACTCCACCTTGAAACATATACGAGAATTGAGCCCTGCCTTGGGAGAGGCAGAGACAGCTGCACACTATCACAGCTGGACTTGAAGGATGAGATGAGCATATTTATAGTAGTGTTATAGGTTTAGCATGCGTGTTATAACTTTTATTTCACTTGTGACAACCACTGACTCATTTATATTATGATTCTACATTGATATGCTATATGCTCACTTAAAATCTTGTCCTGATCAATGAACTAGGAGTAGTTTTATCTAAAGCTGTATAGCCTTTAAGGCTGTGAATGATGGAGACTGGGCACAAGCCATTTCTTTGTTAAATGGATGAACATGAGTGTATGGTGAATGGGGAAAGATCCCAATCCCTCTAAAACAGAAGTTTCCACTGTGGTATCTGGGGCTGGAGTGTACTCACTAGGAGACCATTGCCTGAGCAGCCAGAGGGTGTGCACTTACTGCCTGGGACCAATCACATGCAAAAAGGCTGACTCAGGAGTGAGTGGTTTTCTGGCAAAGTGGAATGAATTAGGGTTCAGGAGTAGAGCTCTGTGGGGTCACAGCAGCACACCAGAACAGATTTGGGGAGCAGCCTGTCCCATATGCGTATGTGCCTGATCCTGCAGTCGTCATGATTTTTATGATGATTTATCACTGAAATCAATTTGAGCTTTTCCTGTCTATGGACGACTTGATTGTGGGCCAATTCTGCCATTCTTATAAGTAATACCATATTTTGTATTTGCAGCTAAAAGTATCGTGCAAAGTGAGTGAGGATAGCAAAATCAGACCACATGCAATAAAGAGACTTCAGATGCAGAAAACAAAGTTGTAAAGACACACACACACACACACACACACACACACACACACACACACACACACA
>ML682007.1:8077764-8239606 GCA_007922195.1 Podocnemis expansa
ACACACACACACACACACACACACACACACACACACACACACACACAAAAAGCCTATGTTACCTAATACTATTCTTATTTGAAAACTGTACGAGATATTCTAGAAATACCTAGAAACAGGTTTCTAAAGGCAAAAATTGAGCCACATCAAATTTCCATGCAGGCACTTGCCAAAGATGATTGGTCACAAGTAAAAGTGTATCTTTCAAAATCTGCCACATAACTTTAGTGAATTTAACTTGAACCATTAATTTTCCAGACAGTTTTTTTAAGTCTTTGATTTCAAGTTTATTTATGTATTTTAACACAAGTATAAAAGGCCCCTTTAACAGATCTTTTGAAAACTCTTTACTTATATATTTAGCTGATGGTCTGTAATGGCTCAGAACTTATCAAATACATATGTAGAAAGTTTTAGATTTAGTCAGTGTATAACCAGTTATTATTAACACACAGAAATTATTAAAGTGTTTAGTGTCAGGAAGCAGGTACAGGTGAAATGTGTACAAATACAAATACCCTGACATTTTATTTGTCCATGATGCTAGCAAGTGTCATTTCCTTAGTCTTTAATTTATTATTCTAGCATATAAATAGTATTTGCCATTATATTCTATAAAACAAATTACACCCAGTTAATATCTCCATCTTTTTATGATAATACAGAAAATGCAAACTTTGAAACAACATTAGGGGTTAAAAGTTATATTTGTCATTGTTACCAGAATGCTAACATACCTGCAGCCAGATCCCTTTGGTGCTTTTTTTACATTTCAAGCTGGCTAAAAATAAGTAGGAATAACTAAGGCTACTTAAACCTCTTAACGAGAGATCAAGTGCAACAGCAGAGCTACATACCACGACATGTTAAGAACTGTGACACTCATTATGCTGTAATTGTAATATTTATTGCTGTATTGTAATAGCATTGGTCTCAAGATCGTAGACTGTTGCGTAGCTCCAAAGTTTGTCTCTTTCACCAGCAGAAGTTGGTTCAATAAGAGACTTTACCTCACCTTCCTTGACTCATGTTCATTGATATTCATTCATAATGAAGAGCCAGATGGAAAGTCTTTTGAAATCAACAAGAGGTGGATCAGACCCTGAATTATCTGAGATGGTCTTTAACTATCATGATGATAATATTTAATAATAAAAAAGGAGTCTGGTGCACTTAAAGACTGACAAATTTATTTATCACATGAGCTTTCATATGATAAATAAATGTGTTAGTCTTTAAGTCAGGGCTCTCAAACAGGCGGCCTGTGGGCTGTATGCGATCCCTAAAGCTATTTCCTGCGGCTCGCAACAACGCTATTGTTACTGATATTTGCAATATCATTGTATGACAAGGTTTCAGTGGTGCAGCCCTTGGGCTAACATTCTAGTCCTCATGCAGCCCTCATGGTGATTTGAGGTTGAGACCCCTTCTTTAAGTGCTGCTAGACTCGTTTGCTTTGCTGAACTAGACTGACAAGGCTACCCCTTTGGAACTTGTCAATATTTAATAATGTAATTAATGCAGTAAGTCAGACCTTTTAAAGCAGGGCAACCCTCTCAGAGACTATAGCTATTAAAAGTTGCATGCATGTTAACTAAGAAATACTTATTCTGTTCCTTTGGTAAGTAAGATAAGACTATGAAGACATCATGTGAAGCGTAGTATAAGTAAGCTCAACACAGTTGACTGAACTTTTGGGTGCAGTTTCCATCTCGTTGGTCAGTGCAGGATTCTCTTGGAAACTATAAACAGAAAAATCCAGAAATGCTTCTGGTCCTGGAAGCCGCTAGCAGGAAGAATAATAAAAATGTCACCAGGAACACAGATCATAAGAAGAAAAAGAGGTTGTTGGGAAGAAGAGAACTGGAACCCTTCTATATAGAAATCTGTTTAATATAAGGATATAGCTACAGGCAAGGGCGTCGCTGGCGCTGAGCACTCCAGGGCACGTGCCCTGAACCCCAGTGCCAGTGCCCCAGCGGCCGCAGTGGCCCCGTCCCCAGCCGGGGATGCAGGGCTTGGCTGCCCACGGTGGCGCAGTGGCGCCTGTCCCTGTCCCCGGCCAGGGGGCAGGGCCTGCGGGGGGCAGGGGCGGGGCCTGGACCTGTGCCCCGGGGCCCTCCCCCAACCACAACGCCCCGGGATACAGGACAGATTATTGAAAGCTTTAGATTCACAAAATGTGTGCCTAATTTTTAAATATAGTTGTGCTTACCATTTGCGCAATTATGTAGGTAAATAGCCAGTTCTTCTCATACATGTATAAGAACCCAATACATTCAAAATAGTTGCATATGCAAAATAGAGGTCCAGTTGTGCAATCTTTGCAATGGTAAACATGCCTTCCTGTGAAATGTCTCATTGTCATTGACTTCAACAGGGCTACTCTCAAGAGCCTTCGTCTTGCAGTTGTGAATGTATCGGCCTATAGATATAGGTCATATTACAGACTGTCATTGGCTGATTAGGGCTTTAAGTCTCTGCTCAGACCTATGCATACCTGGTTTTTCCCTCCCTTCAAACTGAGAAAGCAGGTAACTAAACTGAGCTCAAAGCCTATTGAGAGAGATGAAATTGAGCCTTTTCCTCAGTGTGGAGAGTTTCAGGAATGCAGCTGCTTGCTGTGATAGCTCAAGAGTCTCCAATATTTAGCTTTTTGTTTTCTTAAAAGAAAGCTTGAATTGGAAGATAATGTACGTATTTAACGAAGGCCCTGATTCTTCAGCTGGGATTCCTAAGTACTCTGCCACAAAGCCCCTTGCTTCCTGCAGCATTCTGGTGCTGGTGACTAGAAATTTTTTAGGGGATTCCAATAACTTTTTGAAAAGATGCTATGTATTGGATTACTGTAAATACGAAGTTGAATAATATGATAATTATTTATTCTAATGCCAAATTAAATTCTATACAATCCCAAACATTCAGTGCAACAGTATGATGCAGGTGCACCAATTTTATAGAACTGGTCAAGTTAACTAAGCATAGAAATGTAAAATGTAGTATGCATTCTACACAAATAAGAGGCATTGACTATTTACATGACTGTTCTTTGGTGAGGAGTTCAGAGCAGAAGCTGAATCTGGTGGAAAGTTTTCTTTGGCTTCATTATGCTTTGGACTAGATTTTGATATTCTGGTAAATCTCCATACCCGTGATCTTATTGAGTAACATGCTACTGAAATGGAATAAGGATATTTGATTCTGACTTTTATAATATTTATGTTAGAAATGGGTTGTGGAATGAGGTTTTGAAACAAGTTTTAAGAAACTGCTGTTCTGAAAAGTCATTTATCCATATGATAAGGCATGAGGCAGTGTGGGGAGATGTTCAGTATTCTCTAGAAATTCTCAGAGTGTGGACTATCGGAGTGAAGGAGGACAATTAAAAAAAGTTAAAAACATTTTTGTAATGGAGCTAAACTACATTTTAGTGGAAACATTGCAGCCACTCTTGGAAATTTTTCAAGCTACACGGTGAGGCAGATTTCTGAGGAGCTATGGTGACATCTTGTGGCCACTTGGAAACAATTCCCCCATTTCTTCTTTTAACATTTCTTTCCCTGACAGTACTACCTAAAGATAAAACACCTACCGGATGCAGTATCTCACTTACCCTTGTCAACTTTGTCCTGTGCTGCTTCTCACCTGATAATTCAGTGTCTGGGTATTTCTGGAGGATATTGAATGTCTCATCATATTAACTGGTACCTTGTCATATGGACAAATGGGCACCAAGGATCAGAAATGGATGACCATTGAATTAATCTTCCTGTGATAAAATAAAATTGAATTCACTTCTCTGTGATGAATTAATATATTAGCTCCCTTCACTGCCTACCTGCTTATTTGCTGTTTTAGACTAACAGGAGTGAATGTTTTGTTAGTTTCTCTATCATACAACTCTTCTAGTCTTAGCTTCCTGTCAATGTAGAATTGTTTCCTATAGTGTTTCCCATTCTATAGTGCCCAGAGTATAATAGGGGAGCTGGGGAGGGGAGATTATGGCAGAGGCTATTGGAAGGGTGGCAAATTCCCTTCTCTTGCAAAAAGTGCAGTAATTCCAAAGGAGTAGCTGTATTAGTCTAGTTCGACAAAACAAACAAGGAGTCCTTCCTGTGTAATTTTTAAAGACTAAGAAATTTATTTATTGCATGAGCTTTTGTGGAAGAAAATTCCACTTCATCAGACACTTGGAATGTCACAGACTGGCCAAAGATTTCCTTTCTCTACCTCCTCTGTTGTGTTGTGTGCCATGTGACTGCCATCCTCTTCCCAGAGGTGGCTGCACTGCAGAGCTGCGATAAATATTTAGAGTGTGAACTAGCAAATGCTCCACAGACGGACTACTCCTTGGTTTTAGCTAGTCTGCATTCAATTGCAGTTCCAGGACCAGGTTTCTAGTGAGTACACTAAAGCGTTTTGGGATACTTCCAGCCCCAAAGCATTATATAAATATGTATTGCATGACCTAAAGTCAGAGATGAAATGAGCTATCTGTGGGGTGTCTGCCCCACACTGGCATGCAAGGCAGGAGTGCCACTGGCCTGGGAAAAGACTCAGGACTAGGGTGCTGAGACTCGGGGCTCACACACCGCTGCTGGAGCCACTGCTGCGGGCAGTCCAGCACCAGACCTGGGCTCGGGCGCTGGGACTCAGGGCTTGAGACCCGTGAGCCCAGTGCCAGCAATGCCCCTGATGCAAGGGGTTAATAGAGCCCTGCAAAGCTTGCAAAGGAAGGAGCCAGTGTAAGAGGTTGTGAGAAACAGCCAATCCAGGCACATATAAAAAGGACCCTGCCCAAGCCAGAGCTGTCTGATGCTTGAGGAGGGAAGACTTTCTTCTGTAGGTTGTAACACTACATTATCTTTGACACAACTGTGCCCATGGGGCCAGAGAAGGTGTTCTAGAAGGTCCTCTGGGGTGGACAAGGTGCTGTGCCTGGAGAAGTGGCCCAGGGAAATACAGTGGGAGTAGTTGAGGCAAAGGCATGCAGTGAGTGACCAGAGTTCAGAGAGTTCCTGGACTGAACCCAGAGTAGTGGGTGGCCCTTGGTCCTCCCCCACTTCCCCCTGGGGACGAAGCTGAAGAGTTGGCCTGCAGTACACATCCTGAGATGTGGGAGCACAGATGGCGACAGAGTTGGAAGGGTGTGGAGCGTGAAGATGTTGCTGTGGTCCCTGGAGCGATGTGGACTAGAGCAGTAGTTCCCAACCGTTTCTCTGCTGTGGCACACCTTGCTACTTTTTATTAATTTGAGGCACACCACCCTGTAGTTGCCAAATGAACTCATGACTATTCATGAGCCAATCCAGAGCTCTTCGAGTAGTTTTTCCAAAAATTTTGCGGCACATCTGCTCAGACCTGCCGGCACACCAGTTGGGAAACACTGGACTAGAGACCAGCTGGGATGGTGAGTGAAGCACCGTGGAGGTAGGGCTAATCCCCAAAGCAGCCAGCAAGACATGCACCCAGCCTTCAAATCAGTGCGGCACGTGGGATTTCGACCTCCATGACAAACCCACCACGAAACCCTCGCCAGAGGGCAAGACCTAAACAACCTTGAGTCCACAACACTCATTTTCCTAAGGGTCGCTCGCTCTGCCTGAGCGCAGGAGGGGGCTAGCTGGGGGGCAGCGACCAGAATTCGGGTGGCTCCCTCCAGTGATGAACTGGGGGACCCAAGCCCTGGGAACTGGGGGGGCTGGGCTGGCCCTTGACAAGACAAGATGCAGGTGGGGGACACAGGAGGCCTGTGGCCTCCTCTACCCCTCCCTGGGTTGGGAAGGGCTGGCCAGCCCCTCCTCTTTCTGCCCCCTCTCAGGGGAAGGGCTGAGGCTCTGGGCTGGAGCAGGGGCCAGTGTGTGCTGGAGGGGCTGGGCCCTTGGGGGTGTGCAGGACCCCCTGCTGCCCCCCCCCGTTTTGTGGGGTGGTTTTGCCCAGCATGTACGAGTTGGCGAAGGGCCGGGCTGGCCCATTACAGGGGCGGGGGTGCAGCAGCGGAGACACTAAGAGGGCCGTCGCAACAGCGAGCAGAGGGGGCGACGTCCCGCAGCAACTGGCATCACCCGCCTCCCCCCACCCGCGGAGTGGGCCGCGCCGCCTCCCCCAAGCCGGCGCCGGCGTCTCGCAACCAAACGCGCGCTTGGCCTGGGCCTCGCGGGACGCCGTAGGAAGCCGCCGCGTTGCGTCTCCTAGCAACCGCGGCGGCTGGAGGAGAGGGCCCGGGGTGGGTGCCCGGGCGGCGGGAGCGGCCTGCTCGGAGCCGCTGCGGGGTCAGGCCGCCGAGGGCGGGACAGGCCGCGCCGCGCCCCCAGGCCCCGCGTCAGGGCTTAATGGCGGCTGCTGAGGCGGGAGGCCCTGAGGGACCCCCGGCCCCAGGCCTCGTGAAGGGCCGAGTCCTCCCCCCCCCCGGCCCTCCTGGGGGGTGAGGCTGGCCTGGGCCAGGCGGGCCGGCTGTGGGGCCGCCGCAGGCCAAGGGGACATTTGCCCCCCCACAAGTGCAGGCCCCACCTCCCAGAACCAGCTGGGGGGGCCAGAGTCATATTTACACACCAGGGGGGCACGGGCTGTCTACATTTGTGGGCCCCCCATGGCGGCAGTGCTCAGGCGAGCCCGTGCACACCCGCCAGTCATGCGGCGTGGGCTCACGTTCAGTGCTGGGGGGCCAGGGCACACAGACAGACAGACAGACAGACAGCTGGGCGGGTTGGTGCTCGGTGCTGGGACCCAGCATGGAGCCGCTGCTCGGGGTGAGGGCGGTGGTGCCGCAGGGCCGGGGCTGGGAGTATTGTTGGGCGGCTGCTCTGGGGCTCCCCAGGATCTGGCGCAGGAGACCATCCCGTTCACTTAAACTGCGGCAGGCCAGCGCTGGGCTGTCTGGTGCATCAGTGCTTAGGCCAGGGCTGGATTATTGCAGGGTGGCAGGTCTCCTCTTTAGCCCAGGGCTGCAGCCCTGAAAGCCCCTGAGTTAATCCAAGCCTGGGGCCAGGACTCCTTCCTACCCTCAGGTAGGAACAGGAGCTCCGCTGGCCCGGGAAAAGACCCGGGGCTCGGCATGTTGGGACTTGGGGCTCGCGCAGCCGCCAGCCCAGCACTCGGGCGCTGGGACTCAGGGTTCAACCCTCGTAAGCCTGGCATGCCCCTGGGCAGAAAGACTCCTATAGTTGGTGTCTGGGGAAGAGGGGCTATGAAAGGCTGGTCTTGCTTCCCAAGAAAACTGCATGGGTGGGCATGAGTCCTTTTCTACTTCATTTTATTTGACTTTTTCCTTATCCCTCCCTACTTCTGTTTCACTGCTAGGTGCTTCCCAAATGTAACAGAACTGTGGGAGAAGCTTCTAGGGGGAAGGAAGTTGTCAGGTAAGGCTTTTTCCATTCTTAGTGATTGCCTACCAGTCTGAAATAACATGACTACATTCCTTGTGTGTGTAACATTTACAGTTAGTGGTAATAAGCTAATTTGAAAATCGGGGGTTAACAACAAAACTTATCATTTCAGTCGGAAACTGTTCGCAGCATTGACCCAGATTGACTGATTCTCCTACATTCATGTTCAGCAGGCACAGTGTATTTGGATCTCCCCACTCCTGCATAAAAGAGAAGTTAAATTACCCAGAATAAGTGGTGCTGTCTGTCATCCTAGGTACAGGAGGGGCTTTCTTTTGCAATCTGAGATTCCTGTTAAGAACACAGTATAGAGTGAGTTAGCTGTGGGGAGAATTGGAGGGGATTGTCTCCCACCAGCCTTAGAGGTTCCCAAGAGAAAATGCTGCCTATGTCTACATTATCATTTCTGTGGGGCACTCTACTGTTGTCTTGGAAGCAGACATGACAAGGAAGATTTCCTTTCATTGTGGCCAGTGGAGTGGGAGACTTTTCAAAGCCACATCTGGTGTGCAGGCAGAATGCTTCCATGTAGATGGTCTTGGCTTCAAGTAGATCCCTAGAGTGTCACTAAGTTTAAGGGTAAGCTCCATATCTTTTCACTAAAAGATAAACCTCGCAACCCAACAGGATGATGTGAGGGGATCTTCACAGTGGGATCCTCATGGAGATTTTCTCCTTCTGAGGTTCTCCCTTCCTGCAAGTTTTCTATGGGAGGGAATGATCTGATCATAAAATATGTACAGACTAAAATACCACAGAAGACACAGGGATACGACATTCAGAACTGGGATTCACAGTTCTAAGCAGGTTTTCCAAGTTCATTCTACTTTAATTTACCATATAACAGCTATCAATCAGCCAGATTGTATCTTATTAGTTCTACAGATATAAATAATTTAACAAGACATTATTGTTGAGGAAGGTTTTAGGGTTCAGTTTTGTCCTTTTCTGTACCACTCAGTTTGCTCTGCCTCTTGAAGAATGTAGCCATCTGTATAGTTTTCCAAAATTCCCAGATCATCACAGAATAGATGAGAAGGCTGCTGTGAGCTTGGGGGTCTTTTCTGTAATTATGTAGCATTGTTTGATACTGCTTTTGATATATTTGTGTCTCATCTTTTCACTCTTTTATTATATTTTACAGTAGCATTCTCTATTTGGTATGTATTTTCTGACTGATCAAATTTTAGAAAGATAATAACAAAAGGCATTATGTAACTGCATGTTGAGCTAACAAGAATGAAAGTTTAAGTATAATAGAACATTAATTTTGCAATAAGGGAGAAGCGCTGAATTTTAATCTTGAAGCAAAGATGCAAGCATTCATGCCTGAGCCTCAGATTTATGTAGAAAAAACTCTGGCCCTCATCAAACCGGATGTAATTGACAAAGAAGAAGAAATAGAAGATATAATTCTCAGATCAGGATTCACCATTGTGCAGGTAATATGTTATACATAAAATAAGATTCTGCTAACTGTTGGTTTTGATTTGAAGTTGGGTTATGGCCATTTAGGTGAGAGGCAAACACTGCTGATCTGGTTGACTTACAGGTACTCTCTACACCTGGGGTGGACAAAATTTGGTTTACAGCTAGGTACCAGCAGTTTTACTTTTGGTCACCAGAGAGCACTCCTCCATTACATTTCTGCATTGGAGCTAGGCACAGGCTACTGAAACTGGTCACCATGGTGACCAGAAACATTGATTTGTCCAAGCCTGCTCTACACACGTGCACATCATACACTGTTTGAAAGGTTATGAGGTCTTTTTTAAGTTGAGGTCTGATGGGCCATTAGCATAGATGGTGCTATTAACATAGAAATAAATGATGACTCTAACATCAACATGTTAAACCTCTATGAAATATTTGCATTAATTTGTTAGTCGAATGAGTCTGTTTTGTTTCAAAACATAAAACCAGATTTCTTTGACCTCACAACAATCTAAATTATACAAGAAAATCTAATACTACATTTGTACAAGTATCCTTGAAATGTAGTAGCTTTGATGACATTTCTAGTCAACATCATTAGCATCTGTCTGGTTCATCATTATAATCTCTGAGTACAAGGATTATCACAGTCTTATTGCCTTAGAATGGACACAGTTTTGTGCAGCGAAGGTGGTGTCTGTAGTCAGAACACATGATTGTGCAGTGAACCCTTCCATTACAGACACAGATAAGGTCTTGTAGAAGCTCATGTGCTACTGGCCTCTTGAAGAATGTGGGAAGCAGTTCACGGTCCACCTATTTCCATCTGTGATGCCGTGGTGATCCAACACCTGGTTTCCCTATATGTGAAGATACTCAAATCTGAGTCTACCAAGATGCTCTTCTGACATGTTCTTCAAAACTGTCCACACATGGTGGGATTTGGCCAATGACTTCTTTTTGCTGGCTACACTGAGGCACAAGAAGTTTTGTTCTTTATGGGTTTCCTTTTCTTTCTTACTCTGTGTATAAGGCTCAGCTATCAACTTCCTTGTTGTTTGTCACTTTCTCCCAGTTTGGCAAGATCTCTGAAGCAGTAAGCACCCTTTGTTTTGACAGCTTTAAGCACAGATTCCACCCCACCCCACCCCATACCAAATAGGTATGACACTGAGTTACATCCCACAATGTAGATACAGTAATAAGTATGTTGCAGAAGTCAGGAGTGAGTATACATGAATTGCATGCACAGGTATGAAACAGTGCTTGTCAGTGTGCTGGTAAAGGGCCTGTTTCAATCCACATGTTATCTTTGAGTTCCTTCAAGGACCAAAACATCAATATCAGATGACTTAATTATTATGGCTCCTTTGACACTAAGAGATCCAAAAGCCACATACAGTATGCGGAAGTGTCCTTGTGTCTGCTTTCTTTTGAATACCATACAAATCTGTGAGTTGCTTCACCATCTCCTCTAGTGATGACTTTTGGTACTTCATCGTTGGAAAAACTTCCAAGAAGAAGTGTTTGTGTTGATGTGCTTCTACTGTCTCAGGTGCATGTGAGCCAGATGTTCATAAAGGAATTTTACAAGTGACTGCTTGTTGGATGCCACATTTAGAAACTTTTTGCATGGGGGCACATCAGTCACCTGATTCATCATTCATCCAATCTTAGATCCTGTCCTGGCTCTGTCTCTCTGCATTTCTTAGAGTTACTGCTATTGTCTTTGTCAAAGGCTTCAGTTACAAAATTAGCTCTATCAAATTATTTTAGAACCTGCCTCAAGTTCTCAGTAGCCAGTTCATTGAATTTGTCTCCAGCCATTATTTGTATGAGAGCTCTGACATACACTGATTTCTTTATAGCATGTTCTTAGCACATGATTCCTTCAGCTTGAACTGCCAGTTGATGCCCTGATTCAGCTTTGTCTGTTCCTGTAATTCCATGAGCATGGAAGAGGGACAGGCATAGGTCCGACTGGGTGACTAAGAACAGTTACCAATGAAACTTCATCTCTGTAACTTGCTAAAGAAAGGGCTGTGCAGAGTACAATTTCTGGACTGATAGCTGCTGTGATTGTTTCTCCCTCGTCAGAGTTAAATTTGGTCTTGGCCATTTCAGCAAGTGTTTTGTGCCTAGTTTTCTTGACTGAGCTGAAGAAGCTACATGTCCCATCAGATTCAGAATCAATTGCACCTCTCATAAATCTGTCTATTTGCTCTTCACCAACATCTACTGTTTTCAACAGATACTCTTGTATATCTGAGACTACATGCAGTCTAGTAGATACGTTGCTAACATCTCTAGATGTGATTCAGGGTCAAATGAGTTTGGTGAGATCTATCACCCATCTTCATTACAGAGGCTAGGACTTGTTGGTGGACTCTGTCTTCACTCTTTCTTGTTAGCCTCTTTCTCTTAGCTTTGATGTCACAATGTGGAGTTGTATATGGTCATCTCTAACACAAATTCTGACCTGTACATGAATGTCACTGAATTAAAAGCTAACTTCTAGACTATTTTAAAGGTTAATACCACATGCATAGTCAATTACAAATTAAAACCAGTATGAGGCAGACTATATGTTATAAGTATAAAAAGTTCTCAGATGGAGAGGATTCCATTAGGAATTCATGTGTATTTATGTAACCATCCTGCAGTACAAATTATGGGCAGGCATGTAATTTACCATTGTCAGGCCCAGCCTTGGCCAGACAATTCCAACTGAGAATATAAAAAAACTTATAATAATTTGTGACCCTTTGACAATTAAGAATATGCTATGTGAAAACATTCCATTATAGCATATTGCAGAATGTTAATATTTGCCACCTTTGCCCCAGTGGCAAACCGCTATAGCATTTCTGAGGGAAAAAAACTTGCCCAGTCAAAACTAATAAAAGTCTTTTTAATACATTGTCATGTGGTAGCCTATAGCTTTATGATGCCACTTGGCAGTTCTACATCATACCTCAACTAAGGATACATAAGATAAGCTTTCAAATGATAAACTAAAAAAGGCCCTTTTTGGAGAATTATCTCATGCCTAAGGAAAGTTGTTTCAAAAATAGCATCTTGCTGTTCCAGAATTAATGTCTCAGCAGGTTCTGTAGGCAGCAGCATCTTGATGTTTCAGATTTATTATCCCTGGCAGCTCCATATAAAATGACTTAGTTTACAGATCAGAACAAGATTTTTCTGAGTACCAGTACTGCAATAAAACATAGTATCTGACAATCAGTGTTCAATCGATCAATCAAATCATAGGGCTGGAAGGGACCTCGTGAGATCATCGAGTCCAACCCCCTGGGAATTGAACCCAGGACCTTCTGCATGTTAAGCAAAGGTGCTAGCCACTATATCAGCAGCCCTGGGGTGACCAGATAGCAAGTGTGAAAACTGGGATCAAAATGGGGATTAATAGGTGCCATATAAGAAAAAGCTCCAAGTATTGGGTCTGTCCCTATAAAATTGGGAGAATTGGTCACCCAGCAACCGCCATCACTAGAAGCCAAGATTCTAGAAGTACAAATGAGCTGGTATTTATGCTGCTGCAGAAAGAGGTATTGCTTTCATCTGACAAAGTAGGATTTTGTCCCACGAAAGCTCATGAGATAAATAAATTTGTTAGTCTTTAAGTGCCACAGGACTCCTTGCTTCTTTGGCTGAACTAGAGTAACACAGCTGTCCCTTTGGAACATAGACCTATAGACTCTGTTTGCTGGCAGCAGGAAATCATTGGGTTAGTCGATAAACTCTCTACTCATATCTTTGACGACACATAAGGCACAGACATTTGCAGTGTCAAGCAACAATTCAAACAATCACTTTTCTAAGAATACAGCTGAACCTTGCCAAGTCATTTCTGTTGTGTGCGGTTTCTAAGTGCATTGGAATTCATTGATTTGCTATGAGTTTCCCAGTCACTGCAGTTTTTAAACTCCCATTATCGAATGGAAGTGAATTAGCCCTGTCATTTCAAGATGGAAGTGGAAGCACCACTTTCCCTTGCAGCCTCAGGAACAGCTCTGATGTGAAGTGTGGTTCATCCCTTCACTGTCACGACTGCCAAAACACCTGGCCAGCTGCTGCCTTGTGAGGAGGGAGGGGAGAGTAGGTCCTGCTTCTCTGTTGCCTGCCTCCCTCTCAGGATGTTGGAGGCCAGCTTGGAGCAGAATAGGAGATCAGTTGGCTCTGGCTAAGCCTAGGGAAATGTCTACCAAAGATGTTCCAGGAACTGTGAGGAGGGTGTTGTAGATGTCCGCAGTGCCAATTCTAAGCCTGGATGTGCTCCCCAAGCCTGCAAGAATTCTCTGCAACAGACTTCAGTGTGCATTTGCTTCTTTCTCACTATAGAAGCAGCTAAATGGGGCAAAGGTATACCCCCTGAAGTATGGATGGTGGTCTCTTGAGCTCCAGATGAAAAGGCTGGATATTAGTCTTAAAAAAACAACAAGCAGTTGTGTGGCACTTTAAGACTAACAGATTTATTTTTTGCATGAGCTTTCGTGGGAGAAGATCCCACTTCCTCAGATGCTTCGAAGATGGGTGAACTTACAGAAGGGAATGAAACTATTAGTCTTAAACCAATCACCATTAAATTTTAGGAACTGGCCACTAGATGTCACAGTTAAACTGCAGTGGTCCATTATTTTATCTTTTTGTGGTGGCAAGTCTGAAACGTAAGTGGAGCCAAGTTCCAAAGGGGTAGCCATGTTAGTCTAGTTTGCCAAAACAAAAGAGACTTGTGGCACTTTAAAGGCTAACTAATTTATTTGTTTGTCTCATGGAAAGGGCCAGATAGACACACAAACCCTTTTATTCTACTCACTTGGTATGTTCCTTCTCAGCCAAGTAAATTCCAGCTGCTTAAATAGTAGGTGTCAAGTTGTGCTATGGAGCTATATGTGAGTCTGCTATGGATAATAATATAATATATGAATCTGCTATGGAGATATATATGAATCTTTAATGGTACAAGGACTAGAAATCTTTACTTTATTTTTTTAGAAAATCAAACTTTTTCTGTATCATATTTTAGTACATCAGCAAAGTTTTCCCATCATCCCACAAAAAAGTTATTTGTTTTACAAGTAGCATCTCAAATTTCACAAAGATAAAATATGACACCTGGAAATTTAGGGTGCTTGAAGCTCCTTTGGGTTGCCTCGTAACCTCACTATTTCCCTAGTGAGAGCGAGGTGTGTGTGTGTGTGTGTGTGTATACTGCTAATGAAAAACAGAACAGTTCTACAGGTAGTGGTCTAAGTGAAAAGAATTGCATGAAAGTGCAAAATAGTACAGGTGAGTTGCACAATTAAACTCCAGATTACTAATAATACGTTGTTTCTTGTATATAGTCTAATTAGTATTACACATTAGGTCAAATATCAATTTAAGAAATGCTATAGTGGTTATGGTTAGAAAATTGACTAAAATGGGGTATCTTCTTACTCGGTTGACCTGCTCTTGTGTGTATTCTGAATTGTGTCTGCTTAATTTACTAACAAATGGTAAGTTTTTATTACTTTTTACTCCTGTAAGTGCTGCTGAGCCAATACAGCTCTGACAGAGTGACCTGGATTCTATGCCAATTATGTATCATCGGCAGACATTTCCATTTGCAGAATATTTATTACTATGTGAGATAGAAGGAATGTAACTAGTCTGAGCCCAGTTGAGGTTTCAGGGTTGGTAGTCAAAATATTTTACTTGCATGTTGCTCAGATTTTGTCTGGAAGTTACTAAAACACAAACATGAGATCCCACAATACCATTTTGTCACATTTCACTGTGTTTTAGAAAAGACATAATAGCTGCTGATGAATATTGTAATATAAATTGGGAAGTTATCATTGGACATTGGAAATTTATAATTCATTACATGTGCTGAAAACTATAAATTCTGTAATACAGCATTTCATCCATGGATGATATGGTATGTGCTTAAAATTGAAGCTTGCCTTTTCTTTTTCTTTCTTTTGTAGAAACGAAAACTTCAATTAAGCCCAGAGCAATGCAGCAACTTTTATGCAGATCAGTATGGCAAAATGTTTTTTCCTAATTTAACAGCATATATGAGTTCTGGGCCATTAGTTGCTATGGTTCTTGCTCGACATAACGCTGTCGCGTACTGGAAAGAGTTGATTGGACCATCAAATAGCATAAGAGCTAAGGAAACGCACCCTGACAGGTAACTTATGGAAGAAGACATTTAGGGTCAAATCCTGGCTTCACTGAAGTTGGTGAGAGTTTTGCCCTATACTTCACTGGGGTGAGGATTTCACCCTTACTGTACAAAATGAATAAAGGTTTTGAACATTCCTTTTTAATTTTGAAACTATGGCACAAAAAAAAATAAAAGAAATAAAAGATTTAGTTAATTAAAAGGATTTGGACCATAGTTACTGTATTTATTGCAATTTGAGTGAGAATATAAAGATCTGAAAGGAATTTGAAATAGCCCTCCAAACATTTATCTCTGTTGCTTTTAGTTTAAGAGCAATCTATGGGACAGATGATCTGAGGAATGCAGTTCATGGCAGTGTCAGATTTTCCTCAGCAGAAAGAGAAATTCGCTTCATGTTTCCTGAAGGTACAGAGGTATCATTTAGTTGCCTGTAAACAGCATGTTATCTTTGGGAGGGTATGGCTCTTGGCCCATTCCTAACACTCTCTAGCCAAACATTCAATAATACAGAACAGCAGTGGCCAAACTATGGCTTGGGAGCCACATGCAGCATTTTTGCAGGTAAAGTGTGGCTTGCAGGGCCCCCAAAGCCCTCCCCCACCATTCTCCACCCCTCAGATCAGGGTGGAGAGTTCAGGGCTTCTGCCACGTAGTGATTTGGTGGTGGCTAGAAGTTTTTGCCCAGCAAGGAGGGGCACACTTTTCAGGGCTCAGGGCTTGAGCCCCACAGTGGGATGGTGGGGCTAGAGGCTTGTGCATCATGAGAAGCACCTTCCAGGCCTCAGGGCTTCTGTCTTGTGGCAGGGTGATGGTGGGGCTCAGGGCTTCTGCCCCATGGGGTGTGGCTGCTGTGCTGCAAGCCCCCTCCCAGCTCACATGGCTGAAGCCCAGAGGCCTGGCAGGTGCACTCCAGGTCTTGAACTTCTGAAAATTGTTGTATGCAGCTCCAAGGGCCAGTAAGATAAGCCACTTCTAGCACAGAACTTAGTCCTAGGTTCAGAAAGAAGGTGTGAAAAATGTTTTAGAACTGTTTGGTCCTGTTTTCATTGATTGAATAAACTACAGTTGAGCTTCTGTGCCACATAGAGCAGAAAACAGCAAACTTTATTTGAAGAGCCACACGAGTCACAGTAGCTAGGAATTCATTTTCCTTCTGCCTCAAAGATCCTTCAAATGCCTCTCTATGACACTGAAATAGGGACAGGTAAATTCAGGGAGTGGGAGGAACCCTGGCGCTCCTTCATTTCAGCATGTTTCACTGGTAGCAGAGTGGCTTTGCAAGTGAAAACCCTGCCCTGGAATTACTATTGATCTGATTTGGTTGAATCTTCTCTTCTAAGAGTGGGGCACCAGGATACATGTTCATCTATTGGCAGAGGATCACATGGAAGTAGAATTCAGGAGCCAGATTTCAGTGGGTACAGACAGAAGCACCTGTGAGCATTGAGACAGAGCTCTTTGCTTCTTCCATAGGTTGAGGGGAGCAATGACACAATCATTACAGGAATTATTCTAAAGAAAACCTACAGTTGCATACTTATGGAGGTTCCTAGCCTAGCATGGCATCCTGAGTCTGAAACCATTTTATCTGGGACTGTGTTAAAACAGAATTCAAATCACCAAGAACATATCTCAAAGCCTGTTCAGGTCTTTATTTAGTAGGATGGTTATAGTCTGTCTTCCCCTGAAGAACATACATTTTCGTCCTTCAGAGTGCCATTTAAACCATTATGCTTCCATTCCCTTGTCTCACAAGAAAAATGCAGTGTGTGATGTCCTACAGAGTGACACACAGCTCCCACAGCAGTAGTGGGGCACTGCAGAAATAGATCCCAACAGGCTCTCCTTCACCCAATGAATATCTAGTGAAGTGGGTGGGTCCTCAGTCTTATTTCTTCCTCTCCCCCCAATCAACTGTATGAAGGTTGGTTGGTTGGGTTTTTGTTTTGTTTTTCTCTGAACCAACCACCACCAGTTCAAGATCACACCAGACACAATAGTATCTTTTCCCTCTTAGAATAGCTAGGGTGCAACATACTGCAGTAGCTCTATGCCATGTCTTTCAGAGAAGCAATACAAAGGGCTAAGTATTATCAATTATAAGGAAAACATAACCACAGTATATTAAACATTTGAAGGAAAGTAATTAACATTCTAAGCAAATTTTTAACATTCTGCAGCAATTCAACTCGTATGGTTATTCTTCCCAGTGATTATTGAGCCAATTCCAGTTGGACAAGCTGCCAAGGATTACCTGAACCTCTATGTCAACCCTACACTATTAACTGGGCTCACCGAGCTTTGTAAGCAGAAGCCAGCAGATCCATTTGTACGTACTCTGTCATACAACATTCTTACCTTGTGTTATGTTTGTTTTATGGTGGATCATGGCTCCTTGAGTCCTCATAGTTCCAGGAAAGATGCTTTGGCTCTTTTGATTGCAATCAAGGGCCAGCTAAGCTACACTGATGTCAGATATCTGCCCCTCTACCTACTTTAGTGGGAGGAACCAGTTCTGTCTGGTACCAGTGGGCATGAGTGAAATAAAATGGCTTGTGACAGAGTGCTGATGCGGAGACTGTGCAGTGGAGCTCTGGCACCTTTTTAGAAAATATATTAGCATAAATTTGGAAGCTCTGTCAGCAAAGATTGCTGCATTTTAGCTTCTGCTATATGTGCTACAGTTAGTAATATAAAATTCACTGCTTATCTTAAATAGGGAGTCTCTTGGCCATATGATCAGTCACATTGATTAACACAAACTTTGACCCCTGAGAATTCTCCAGTGAAACATCCACAAGTGTCCAACAGTTTTCTTATGACCCCTTTTCAGTCACCTCCTAAGCTGCTGCAGTTAATTCAGTATGAAGGGTGAAGTCACTGACTGAACCTCTTGACCTTCTGTCATCATTCACTCCTTAAATACAGGTCTTATCCAAAGCCCCTTGAGGTGAATGGAAAGACTCCCATGAAACTTCATGAAATTTGGTTCAGGATATACATTCTTTAATTTTTTCCTAAGCTGAAAAATTTAGATACCTTTCTTGCTCCTTAAGCATGGTAACTTTTTCATCCTACATCATTTGTACGTCTGCTGTCACTATTCCTTTTGCCTGGCTTCTACCTCTGCTGAAATACTTATTCTGTTTCATATTACTGTATGGTTTATCACTCTTGTGTTTAGTATATTCAGATCTGCTAGTTGTACCTATGAGGGCGATCTGGCTGCAACATCTGTCAACCCATTGATCACGCAGGCTGATTCAACTGATTTAGCTTCTTCAGTTTCCTTATTCTCTGTAACCTTCTAGGATTATTTACTCTACCTGTCTAAGCATTATGTTCATATCTGGTAATCCATGCTTCCTTTTCCTTTTACTACCCTATCAAGTCTCTTTTCCCATCAGAGCACTGTAAGCTATTACTAGTACTTAGCACTTGACAGCTACTAATTAATGTTCAACAGCCTGATGAAGCATGCAAGGACGTGTGATAAACTCCATTTTAAAAGGGAGAAATCAAGATATAGAGAGAGGTTAAGTAATTTGCCTCAGGCCAGAGTGAGTCATTAGCAAATGGAATTGGAACTCAAACATTCCTGCCTCTCACATTTGTTCTTAGATACCACTACAGTTTGCTAGAAAATTTACATGATATGCTTTTTTTTTTTTCCTTCAAAAAGTACTGGAACATCACATTTGCTGATCTCTCTAGGGTTCCATTTCCTGCCTGTAAGGGTTACCATAAGGTACTCAAATGTGACTGTGCTGTAGGAAGTTCCAGTGGGGTAGCTGTGTAGAAAGTTGTGACGCTTTGTATGAAGGGCTTAACTTGTTGAAGTAGCTGACAGTGTTGGTAGTGACATAATTATTAATAACTTCTGTAGGCATGTGAGTGCATATTCTATTTTCCAGATTGAATCCTTATGCATATTTATACTGAGGTAGGGCTAAAATGAAATGTCCCCATACGTACAAACTCTTATCTAGAGATAGTCCCTGACATGAAAAGTCTATAATTCAGTTTAAGCACCTCAAGACTGAAGAGCAACATGTCATAGGAACAGATTAAAAAGGCAAACTTGGTAACTAGTGTTTATGGCTTATTAAAAACAGAAATGTATAGTTCTGAATACTTCAATACTGTCTCAAACAAAGGGCGTGTTTTAGTGATCTCTATCAAAATAGTGTCTTCAGTAAAAAAAGGTTCAGTTTATGTGTGGCTAAATGTTTGTTAATGATATAATTATGGTGACACTGAACATGTTCTTTTCATTCTGTAGACTTGGTTTGCTGATTGGCTGATAGAACATAATCCCAATAAACCTAGGCTACGTCAGCAGACGACTGTGGAGGAGCCTTAAGGATAAAAGTTCAATGGAGAATTTGTTAAATGCTGACAACTTAAGCTGTTTATTAGTGTAATTTTAAGTGTATCCTTTTAATTTATAATTACATGTTAAATTTATAATCACATGTTAATATAACCAAGTATAAATTGACTAGTAATCACTGGATAAATTGAACTTGTAATTATTGAATTTGGGCTCCATTCCCATTAAATTATTAAGCTGTGGCTTGTGATTCTATATTTACGTGCTGGGTAACAAATGACATATTTTCAGTGCCTGTTTCTCTTTCTGCCTTGGTTTAGCTATCCATAGAGAACCAAGTTCCTACACCAATGTACATCAAGAGTAATTCCTTTGTTTGTAATGAGTTACTCATGTAGCTGTTTCCAAAAGACACTTTTAACATATACTGTGTGAAATCAAGTCTTGCTTAGACTACCTAATCTACTTAACAGATTTGGAAGGGTAGCCGTGTTAGTCTGTTTCAGCAAAACAAGGAGTCCAGGACTCTGTACTTAACAGATAAAACAAACAAGGAGTCCTGTTTATCTCAACCTCAACATAATGGTAAGTGACTAAACGCACCCCAAAAACCACGTATGCATGCCTGCAATTTTAGCACAATGGTTTGATCAACAGTTACAGGTGGCCAGGTTACTTTTAATGAAATGATGATTTATTTTTGCTTGCATTTCTAATCATAATATCTTTGGAGAAGAGATGTTCAAGGAAGATCTCAGTAACTAACAGCTAATGACATAGCAGTTATGAATCAAAATCCCACCGATAGAGAGACAGTTTTTTCCATCTCCAATTTTTGCTTCAGTGTGTTACATTTGACATTCTGCCCTTAGTGAGAAAGTTCTTGCATTGCTCTCACTTTATTATGATACAGATATAACTTGCATACTGGTTTTTCCACATCATCTTTATGTTTACAATACAATTCTAATTTATTTTGCAGATAAGAAGTTGTACCAAGAATGGACTATGAGCCACACTGTCCACAGTTCCAAAGGGACAGCTGTGTTAGACTAGTAAAGCAAAAAAAGCAAGGAGCCTTGTAGCACTTAAAGACTAACAAATTTATTTATCGCATGAGCTTTTGTGGGAGAATATCCCACTTTGTCAGACCGTCTGAGGAAGTGGGATATTCTCCCATGAAAGCTCATGTGATAAATAAATCTGTCTTTAAGTGCCACTGTTCACAGTGTGACAGGCTGATTCTCTCCTGTGGCCTTTTCTCAAGGAAGGAAACTGTTTAAGGATATTGTAGCAGCACCTTTTCCTCAGGCTTTCTATAAAGGCAGACAGTTCATGGTTTACCTGACTAGTATGGATTGAATGTAACTGTTCTGCAACTTTTTTTGCAACACTGCTATGCTTGATCCATACCAGCCAGGTAAGCAGGGTTGTCACAGTGATCTTCCTGGCTCATATGGGTGGAGGGGCTTTTATTTAAGAAGGAATGTGCCATCAACATGTCAATGTTCTATCAGTAAAGAGAAGATGCCCTCCTGTTAAGTATTTTGTTTTATCTACCAGAGTAGCAACATATTCAAATATCTGAAGATTGGTATGTTGTGGACATCCTAGAACAGTGCAACTGTTTAACACAACGCAGTTGTTCTCCCCACCTTTCACTGGAGAATAACTATAATGACAGGCTTTCAAAAATCACAAGACAGCCCTAAAACAGTTATAAGGGGCTTAAAAATATTTTTTGAAAATAATAAATGTTGGGTTCTTTTTACTTGCTTTTTGAGTCTTTAGGAAGTCACATTTTCAAGCTTTTCTCCACAGCCATAGGGAACTAGAAATTAATTTTTGTTTCAAACAAACAAACCAATACAAAGAACCAGAAAGAAAAGAAAGCTGAGTTTCTTTCAGACTCCTATGACTCCAGGACTTTTAAAATGAACATCAAATATCATGAGAGCTGGCAACGCTAATATAAGTAAGTTGATTTTTTTTTTTTCTGTAGCCACCAAACTCAAAAAATCAGTCATTTGCACAGCTTTATATGGGTGTCCCACTTTAAGGTGTGGTGGATCTTATGGTACTAATGGTTTATAACAAGATGTTTCAGTCATTCAAGCATTTGTTTATTATGAGTTTATCATTTTAGTTTTACTTTTCTGAGCTTTGATATGCTTCTTCCATCCAATAACGGCCAGTGTGGGTGCCAACTCCTACTGTAATGACTAGCATTCACTCTCGTTTTTCTAAGAAATAACTGATCCCTTTGTAGTTAATAGAAGGGAAGCCAGATATAGATTAGTTAGAAGCTTGTTCTGAGACAAGAGTCCATAAGTTATGAATTGAATTGGTAATAAATTTCTAATCAGCAAACCTTTTCCTAGCTTCCTGGTGCTGCTGAAAGATGTTACCAGTTTCTTCGCATGAATGGTCAACTGTCACATGCACAGTGTCCCTTTAAAGGACAGGGCTGGGTCCAGCACATACAGGTTCCAAGTACCAGCCTCTTAAAAATTGGTTTTCTGGAAACTGTAGTCCTCAGAAGGTCATATGACTGCAGTATGGAAGTGAGGACTGCTGGAAGAAAATGTCAGGCTATATAAAAGAGCTGCCTGTGGCTCAAGGTAGTGAGAAACCTGGAAAGAGTAAAGAGAACCTGGTGTACTCTGTGGTGGACCAGGGAAGAAGATTGGGAGAAAGCCTAGAAGACATAAAAGCAAGACAGCCTGGCATGTTCTGAGGACCAGTGCAGGTTGGAGTTTCAGGACAGACAGCTGCCCAGGGTTTTCACATGCTGAGGCTGGATCCTGGAGTAGTGGAAGGGCTCAGGCTCCCCACAGTGGTACCTCATGGTGAAAACATTTCTACAACCAAGAGGGACAGTGTTGATAAGAAGTTGGAGTCTTATGAGGTAAGTTTTTGCACCTTGGAGAGGTGAGAAGATGGACAGATCCTTTAGGGGGTGGCTGTGACCCAGCAAAGCAGACTGTTTGGAAGGACTGTGCTTTGTCTTACTTTATTTAGATTTGTATTTGCTCCAGATTCTTATCGGTGTGGTGGGGAGGCTAAACACCAGATCATCAACTAACTGATGCCCAGCTACCTAAGACTGATAGAAAATTGGGACATGATATTGGAATGGTGAAGCAAGCCTGACATGTGCTCCAGGTGGGGACTGGTGATTGAGACATCTTTATTTACCCACTCAGAATAATCACCCTACCTGTTTAGTTTTATTTCTCTACCCCCAGGCAGGAATACAACTCAGGAAGCATAGGTTCTATAAAACAAGGAGTTAATCTCCTACCTTTCAACATATTTTTTCTTTAAAAAAAAATTTTTCTTCATGGAGAGTGATATAATATGCTTCCTACCACCTGACCTGAAAGTTATTCTTCGAACTGCAGATCAAGCAAGATTGGAGTGCAAGGCTGCTTAGCAAGCCCCGCTGGCTGATAAGTGACTTCTTAATTTTTTGAGAATAGCTGAACTGCAGTGAGCCTTGAATATACCCTCTAAGATGGCAGCAACCTCAAACAAAACCCCTTCCCCTCGTTTGTATATAACCAGGTTCAGAAACAGAGATCACAGCCTTCTCAGTTAACTACGGTTACTTCTGCAAATTGAGCGATTGCTCAAAGCGTATGACTGACTTCAGCATCTGTGAGGAAAGAAGAGAGCTAGACTGTGATTTGCTAACCCATATTTCTCACCTAAGACTAGAGATGAAAAGTAATTCTTAGGAACATTTACTAGCATCTTCTTCCCCCAAAAAAACGGTTACTAATTTTGCATACCGTTTAGGGACTGGAGACCTAAGCAAGTCATCACGTTGTTAATGAACTGATTATGTGGACTGATATGACAGGAACAAAGTAAGCAAACCAAATTACTTTTCAGTCTTACATTTGAACAGCTGATCCTATCTAGAGGCAGACAGAGGAGGTTTTATTGAACTTGCTTAACCAGAGAAGTCAGGTTAAGATAAGTCATCTCTCTCTGGAGGATAAGCTGCAGTTTTCCATGGCCATACCCAGCAATCGAGAGGTCTCTAGAAATTCCAAGCCCTTGAATCTCCACTTCCTTGGAGATTTCTCTTGTAAACACGTTTTCTTTTGAAAGATATTGGAACTCTTGACACATCCTAAAGCAGTGGCAAAATGCAAAACACTTTTTAAAAATTGATTTCCCTTTATAGTTAACTTTGAGGTGACATGTCCAAGGTTACACAGTGAGGGGCAATGTTGGCAACAGGACCTCAATCTCTACTAACTTATTAAAGTGAAAGCTTGACGGAGAAGGGCAATACAGAGTAGGGAGAAAGTAACTAAAAAGATTTTTCCTTTCTGTGTCAATTTTCCATTACGTGCTATGTCGTGCTTGAAGAAACAGACTTGGCTCTCAAAGCAAGGTGGCGATCCTAAGAAAGAAAGAAAAGGTTGATTAGATTTAAAGATTAATGGGCTTCTCTCTTTTTCAGCAAGGCCCACCATTGCTTCTGCTAACCCATTTTAAGCTCTCAGACTGTGGGGATCCATTCATTGGTGGCTGTGTCAGCAACATGATTGATCTGTGGTCTCCTGGAGAGCATGCTTGCCAGATTATTGGGTTATTACCTCCTGCCAGTTGATCATAGTTTGATGCTGCTCTCAGCTCAGGGGAGAGCCTCTTGTTGGTCTTCCCAGTCAGAGGTGAGGCATTGTTATAGCAAATAGGAGGGAAGAGCAGCTTTCAGACAAATGAAATTATAAGGATAAGACTGAAGGACCAAGAATTCTATTTAGTTTTACTTCACGAGTGCTTCCCAGCTGAAGAGAGGTGATGCTATTGTATGAAACAGTTTGCATGGTTTGATAGAGCGATATATTTACATAGTCTTGTGCTGTGTCCTGTTCTCTCCTCATTCCTAATCATCTTAAAACCTGGCTGAACTGTACTAGTGATGGACAAAACTGGTTTGCTCAGTTTTAGCTTAGTGTGACACCTGACTATAAAGATGGTACCATGGAGCTGATGCTGTTATTGTCTCTCTGTGGCTTGATATCAAATCTGCTTAATTTTTTTTTCTGGGCATCTTTTTTTAAAAAAAAAAGAGCCTCACATTAAAAACCTGGATTGTGCTGTGTTTTGTTCTATTATTTTTTTTTTTTTAATTCCTTGTATATTATCAGAAATAAGCATTCTGCTGAGGAAATTTGGAGGCAGATTGTGAACCTCTCACTCTCATGCGTGAGTAGTTATACACATGAGGTGAACCCTTTAGATGAGTGGGAGTTGTGAGTGCAAAAGGCCTACGATAGATTTATGTTCTTTTGGCTTTGGAACAGGATTTTCCAAACTACCTATCCCTCTTTGTAATCTCATTTATAGTGAGTGCCTAAATTTTCACTTCCTTTATAAAGGAGACTTATTTTCTATAGCATGTCCAGAAGCTGTGTTGATTGTCAGGTTAGGAAATTCTGTACTTCCAAAAGCAGTTTCTGTTTGCTATGCTGTCTGGTGCTCCTTATCTCCTTTAGGAGCCTTTTTCTTACTGGGTGGCATTTCTGTTACATCTGTGAATGATAGCAATGTTTTGAATTTATTTAGTTTCTACATTAGGCCTCTTCTATGTGAGAAAATTCCCAGGAGTTAACACCACATGCATGTGGATAAATCTGCATGCACCATAAAGTTGTTTTGCTACAGACCACTGGAAGGCAGTCATTACAGACTGATGTTTAAACTTCTGAGCTTAACACAGTCCCAC
Organism: Podocnemis expansa; assembly: GCA_007922195.1. Lineage (NCBI taxonomy): Eukaryota > Metazoa > Chordata > Testudines > Podocnemididae > Podocnemis > Podocnemis expansa. Next base: position 8,102,856 of record ML682007.1, read on the forward strand.
AACTGTGCTTACTATTTTTTATAATGCGTAATTTAGCAGATGAGCTGTGAATAGTCATAAGTATAGCAAAGGCTGCTTAAAAGCGTTTGACCCAACTCTGCTTCCAGTTGTACTAGTATAAATCCAGAATGACTCCACAGAAGGAAAAACAAACATCTGTGCAGCTATGAAATCTGTTTAGCTGATTTATTACATTACAAAAGGGCAGCCGTGTTAGTCTAGTTCAGTAAAACAAGGAGCCCCTTGGCACTTAACAACTAACAAACTTGTATGTCGGTTGAGCTTTCATGGGAGAAAATCCCACTTCGTGAGATGCTTTGAATAAGTCTGACAAAGAGGGATTTTCTCCCACGAAATCTCACATGGTAAATAAATTTTAGTCTTTAAGTGCCCCAGGACTTGTTGTTTATTTTACTATTTATTACATACCTGAAGCGTCTTGTCTGGCTGTGGAGAAGGAGAGACCCTTCAATTCCCATTTAAATCAATGGGAGTTGTGCCTGATTACTCCAGAGTTGATCTTGGCCAATATGCAGCAACACCTTATGTCAAGCAGCACTTTTAGAGACGTACTGGGTGCAATCTTACAGCATCAGTAGTCATTTTACCTGTGCAAGAAAAGTTTGATCAAGCCCACTCGGTTTAAGACCAGTTTCCTCTTTTCCTGCTCACCACAGGTCTGGTCAGCAGCCCTAAAATCATTCTCTGTCAATTCATCACTTCCAAGTAAACCATTCCATTAAGATGTTTCAGGATACATTTTTCTGCAGGGGGCCTCCCATGCAAATATGTGGAATGGAGTTTTGAACATGACTGTCTTTGTTTTGCAAACTTCTCTTGTAAACAAGACACCATGCTGGCTTGCCTGAATAGTGCCATCAGCTCAATTCAATGGGAGCAACAAAGGCTTAGGAAATGAAATCTCCATTCAATTTCCTATTCATGTAAATGATAGCTTATCATACTGATTATTAGGTTCATGCATTTAAGATCAGTCTGATGGTTTTTAAGTCTTTTATTGCTTTTTTATGAACTGCAATAAAACATATTGCCCCACCTGAGCAGAGTGCTCCTGCATTGAATAAATGCTAACAGAGTGCTACAAAAGCTGAAAACCCATCATTACAAACAGCAAAGAATGCCACTGAACTACAAAGCCAAGATGAAACCCTTCTTTGCTGTTTCAGTTGCTAGTTTGCCTCTGCAAAATCTCTTTTAAATGACAACAGATCCCCTGAACTATCGATCATGTTATTTACAAACATTCTATTTTTAAAATACATCCCTCTAGTGAAAGCACCAGCTTGTACATAAAGGACAGTAAGCACTAAATATTTTACCTGGCTCAATCTAACCTCTAGCCTACTGACTTCGTTGGGCATCTTTCTGTTGCCTTAAACAGAGCTGGATCAGATCCATAAGCGCTAGAGCAGAATAGTGCGAGTCAAGGCTACTACATTTTATTTCAGCCTCTGCTACTGAATGTGTGTGGCTGGTGCCTCAGTTTCCTTATCTGTAACAGAAAAGGAATTATTCACTTCCCATCCAAGTAACAATGTGATGGCAAGGCCAAGTTGTTCAATCTTCAAAGTGATGGGGGCTAATACATGTGCACTTCTTGTATGCGCTAAACTTTTGAATGGAAATTAGGGGAATTGCAGAGGAAAATGGGAAGAGAACTTCTTTAAAATAATTCCTAAAGGCAGAACTTTTAGAAGAAACATCCAATTTTGATTTAAATATTGTCAGTGATGATGAACCCACCATGACTCTTGATAAGTTGTTCTGATAGCTAATTGCTCTCACTCTTAAAAAAGTATGCCTTATTTCCACTCTGAAATTTATCTAGCTTCAACTCCCGTCATAGCATCATGCTATATACGATCTGCATGTTATGTATCCTAGCTGCATCCCCAGCCATCTATTGATTTTCCTTTCTCTGATAGTTGCAGCTAATAAGTGTTCAGAAGAAGGAATCTAAATGGGAAAGCATAACATATATGAATGTTACTTAGAAACAATCTGATTCTTTCTTTCCCTAAGAAGTCCAGAGCACATATTTGCCCAATACAGGTGTCCTGCCACAGCCACATAAGCAAAAACCACCGGCATTCTCTCTAATTCTGCTTCTGAGGACTCTTTCATTGTACCCTTTCTGTTGGGGTGATTAACTAAAAAAGAGAAGGCAAAATGGGGAGATCAAGGAGTATGTTTTTCCATTCAAGTATAAATGGGCTGTGCATATATCCATATTCTGCTTTAACCTCAGCTTGACTTTTAGCCTACCTCCTGCTCTGTTCCCCCAATTACTTAACCTAAACATTTACTTAGGCCTCCACCCTGAAAGTACTTAGGTACATGAGTAGTCCCATTCAGCTCACCCATCTCAGTGTGAATGCTCGCATCATGTTTAGGTTCTCACCTGGATAGTTTGGGAGAAGTCAAATAGGCTGGGGGAAGACTGAATTTCCCAGCTGATTTTGCTTCAGGTGCCTTTCTCTGGGTACCTGCAGCCAACAAACAGCTCTTTCTCCACTGTGAGACATGAATGGAATGGTTATTAGTTATTGATGGATGAACCAGCTTGGGACAGGAATGTTGTGCAGTCCATGTTTAGAATATAATATCAGGTGTGCGCTCTCTTATAGCTTACAGGTTTATTGAGTTAAATCCTCAGCTGGTGTAAATTAGTGGAGCTCTGTTGAAGTCAATGCAATAACACTGATTTGCACTAGTTGGGTACGTGCCTGATTGTTTAGGTACAAAGTCAATTCCCTAATGATGTAAACTGGCACAGCTCTTGGAGCTTCATTAATTTATGTCAGCCAAGAACTAGGTCTGTATTTATCCATCATAATATATTGCTTACTACTGTGAAACTGACCTTCATGTTTCTGTATTATTCTCATCGATTGTTTGCCTGTAGACTTTGCTCCTTAGTTACAAGTGACAAAGTTTGAATGTAAAAAGATCAAAAACATGTCACTATCCTATGCATCTGCTGACTCATTTGTCCATGGAAAAGATCCATAGTTTTGCACAAGTAAACTTTGTCATTCATGCATAAAAATACCGCATGCAAAAGATTGTGTGCTGGAAGCTGAACAGTTGGCCCAGAGAGGAGAGTCTGCTTCAAGCAACAGAATTTCAGTTTCTGAAGAAAAGGGATAAAATTTGGCTTATAAAAGTTGCTTGTCTTTTAGGCCATGGCAGATTTCGTAAAGCAAATTGTAAATCCCAGATTAATTGTTTTCAATTTCATTTCAACATATAATGAACAGTGTTTCACAATTTACACAGGTGGAGAATTTTCTTATTTCCCCTGAGAAGGTTTCTTTAACCAAAATATGTTAATGTTTCTTCTGTTTTGCAAGGGAAAAAACAACAAATTCCATAGAACTCAGGTTGCAACTGTGCTAGTGCCTTAAGTTCAGCTCACAGCAGGGGTTGCAGACTCAACGAGAATGCAATAACTTTCTGGATCTCTCTCTTTTTGAAATTAACCCATTCGGCTACATTAGTTAGCAAGGAACCCAGAACTGAAGGAAGACTAAAGACTCTTGAACAGTATCTTGGTGGAGAGAAGCAACTCAAAGACCTTTGATATCTGCTTCTTGCATCAGACTGCCATCAAGTTGCCTTTCCTTTGAGTTCCCCCTCTGGAAAGTAAGGACCTGAACACAGTTGCCCTACCATTTTGGAAACCTGACACTAACAAAATTGCTGAAAGCACTGCAGCAGAGCTTCCAGGGAGAGTGTCCAGTCCTGCTCTTTGGAGGGCAAAGCTAGTATTTTGGATGACCCAGATAACCAGTCTCCAGGATATAGTACATATTTAGTGATGTTCTGAAATTATGAGTTCCAAAGGATAGCTGTGTTAGTCTAGTTCAGCAAAACCAACAAGAAGTCCTGTGGCACTTTTTTTAAAGGCTAACAAATTTATTTATCACGTGAGCTTTCGTGAAGAGAAAATCCCACTTTGTCAGATGCTATGAAGATTCGAAATCACAAGGCTTCCATGCTTAGCCCATTGAGCACATTAATGACAAAACTGCCTTGAAGTTTATTATAGGGTTTGTCTGTTCTTACTACTTGCCTCAGCCACTCCATAGAGAGTTGATTTTAAGCCTGAGAACTGGGAAATCTGGTTTCCATTTTCAGTTCAGGCACAGACTTCCTGTTTGACCTTGGGCAGATAATTTAAATCCTCCATGTAGCAAGTTTCCCCTCCATGTGCTGCTCCACTATTGGGGGTGCTAGCCTGCAAAATGTGGTGGTAGTTCTGATGTGCTGGATGCTGCCCTACTGAAAATGTCAACTGAAGTAGATTGAAATACAGTTATGCAGAGAGACCAATACAAAGAACAGGATTAGCAGAGATCTCTTGCCAACAGCTTGGACTCCTTTCTGCATCTTTTCCAAATAATTCTCTACCTAGAAGCCAAGTTTTGATGTAAGTGATAGGAACAAATCAGTGGCTTTTGATGTGATGGTGAGGGAGTTAAATTGTTAAACTTAGTTTATGAGTTAAATAGAGCTATCACTCATCTAGATGTTGTGTTTCAGTCTTAGGTCCATTAATTCCAGTGGTCTGCCCTGCAGGAAGCTAAAAACCAGGCTCTTCCTTTATCTGCTGTTCATTCAGACCCAATCACTAAACCTATCTCCACTGCAGGAGGCATAAATTCCCTCCTTGCCTGATCAAATCCTTCTCTTACACATCCATGATGTAAATATTTTGATCTGCTTCAAAGATGACCAATTTCAAAGGGTGTAACCGTGTTAATCTAGTTCAGCAAAACAAACAAAGAGTCTGGTGGCGCTTTTAAAGACTTACAAAAATATTTATCGCATGAGCTTTTGTGGGAGAAAAATCCCACGTTGTCAGATGCTTGAAGTGTCTTCAAGCATCTGACAAAGTGGGATTTTTTCTCCCGTGAAAGCTTATGCAATAAATAATTTGTTAGTCTTTAAAAGTACCACAGAACTCCTTGTTTATAAAGATGGCCAAGGCACTGGCTATGTTGGACTTGTTCTTCAGACCCTGCCCTACCAGCACATTTGGACAATATCCTGAAACCCTCCCTCATTTGTTTTTTAAATGACAGTTTTGTCTCATTAAGGACTCAGTACAACTGAGTAAAGACTTTGCATTACGGTCAACAGGGCGCACCAAAAGATCATGAACCACAAAACATTATTAGCATACAGGGCCATATCGTGCACTTACCAGTGCGAAGAATTGTGTGGGTGTGCGACTTGTACATCATTTGAGTACAGTGGATGCAATGAAATGTACCACCCACCTGTAGGGGACTGCCCAAGCAAATGTACTTTAAAGATACAGTGACTGTGAAGAAAAACTTCATGGTTGTAGTCCATAATGGAAGGTCCAATAACTACATACTCAATTGTGAAAACTGATTACTCTAGCTAGCCTATACTTTGGTCACCAGTAGGGATAGATTAAGGCTCCTGGGAGCTGCTGGCTGTCCATTTTTGTGGCCCCCATTTCTGCTCACAGCAGGACCCAGTCTGGGGAGGGGGCAGGGTGGCACTCAGGCGTGCTGGGGCCCTGCAGACCCACCAGCTGTGTGAGGTAGACTTATCTTGGTGAGTGCTGTGAGTGGTGCTGACAAGCACTCTGAGGGGAGCCCTGAATCTGAAGTTTGGCTTTCTGTTGTGACTCTGACAGTGGTACCTCTGTCTTTCAGCTGTAGCTGCTGTTGCTGTAGCCCTTCCACACCCCCAGAATGCCTGAGCAAGATAAGGAGGAGAAAGAAGTAGACGGGTTGATGCATCAAGTGAGATCATGTAAGCCAGTGCCGCATCAGACCACGAACAGAGCAGAGCAGTGATTTCCCTGAGGCCAGGTAGAGCACATCACAACACATGACAGTGGCTTGTTGTTAAAGGGCCTTTCAAAGCATCCTTGAGCCATGTAGCACCCCAGTGAGCTCTTCTGATAGCCTTTAGATCCAGCAGTTCAACCTCAGCACACAATCATTTCACCTGGGCCCTCACCCTGGTGCCAACTTTTCCCCCTTTTCATCAGATACTATGTAAGACACAGCAGGCACCTATAGCCACTGGAATATTTTTCTCATTAGGCTCCTGTCTTGTGAATAAACAACTCCACTGCCCTTTCAGTCCATTAAAATCACATTCAGCTGGCATTCTGCACCTGCTGAGCTGTTAGATGAATTATTTCTTGGTCCTATTATTGTGGCTGGTGTATGGCTTCTTTAGCCCTGTTGCCTGATTACCCCAGGATCGTTACAGGTATTTCAGTATCACCAATGGTAGTCTGCTCATTGAGAAAGAAAGTCCCCGCTTGCAGCTTTCTGAATGTTCTTAAAGAGGCAAGCAGCATGCACCATCCCAGACCAGCCAGCACTGATGTCATTGAAGTGTCCCCAGTGAGCCACTAACATTTACATAACCACAGAAAAATAGCCCTTTCTGTCGGCAAAAAACAGCATTATGGCTCTGTTCTCTGCTGTCCAGCGCAGCTCTCGTTCTGGTGTCCCTGCCCTGGGGTGAGTTTGGTACAGAGAGCCAACCATGTGGTCTGTGCATCTAAAAGTTCTGCAGCCACAGTTCGTCAGCCCATGCCTACAATATAATGGACTCCCAGTGGTCACTGCTTGTTTCTTGGGCCTGGAAGCGGGGTCCAAATTGCAGCTGCTTCATGAATGCCACTAACAACTATGAACTGGCTCTTGCTATGTCCCACAGCAGTGTGATCTCCAGGACGTCATCTCGTTTCCTGCTGTGCTTTCTGTGGCTCTGCAAATCCCCCTAAATTGTGTGTCCTGCGCTTGCAATGCTCGTGACAGGAGTACAGAGCTGCACAGCCTCCAGGCCTCTGCCAGAGATGGCTGACAGCAACAGGTCCTACACAGGTTTGTGGGATCTTCAAAAGATGTGAGGAAATTATGGGCTAGTAATGGCATTCTGGGGAGGGAGAACTTTGCATGGTGGGAACTTGATCCTGCAGTCCCAATCACCTGTGTGGGACATGTTTCTGCCCCACCATGCATTGCCAGAACTTCCCAAAAGCCAGCACCCTGGAGGGTAGGGAGTTAGATACAGGGGTACCAAGCCTAACGTGCCATGAACTGGGCTAGAACCCAGGTCTCTAGCATATGGGAACAGTTTCTGGGACCCCATTGCTAATGCATACAGAGATCTACCCAGAAAGCAGGTTAGAGACTGTGCACCACAGGAAGTACCGCCCAAAGTGTCCAGAGTGACAGTGCTCTGAGGTGCTCTGATTGGACAAATGCATTATTTAACTACAGAGCTTGGCCTAGGAAGCTGTCTGGGTAATTGCTCAGGCTTTCTGGCAGATCATACTTTGTCTTCTGATCTGTGACCCTCTTGTTTCTTGGTTGTGGCTTTGACAAGTCTGCTGGCTCCCAACTACCAACTTGTGGCTGTCCTTGAGGTGTAGATGTCAGGCTGTCTTTGACTGCTATGCCCCAGGCCCTTACATCAAGGTGCATTTAAATGCTCACTCCTGGTGCCAATTCAGGGAGCCAAGTATATGCACCCACAAGGAATAGCCAAAATGTGGTGGCTGTATGCTGCTATAGCTCGTGTTGGCTAATGTTTGTTGTGGCTTAGCACCTCCAGCTGTAACATGGGGATAAAAGTACTTTAAAGATTGCAGAATAATAGGACGATGGGAGCAGTCTAAGTGCCTAAGAAAGGCTGTTAGACTCACATCAAATATAAATAATGTGATGCCTCAGTGTGGAGGCTGCCTTTAAAAATGAGACATTTTCTAAAGGTGCTGGGCAACTCTAGAAGGGCTCCAAGTTGGTCTGGTTAAAAAGCAGTAATTCAGAACATGAGCCAGGGTGGCCTTTGCCTCTGAAAGTTAAGTCTGTTATGGTTTCCAACACATCTTATGTTAATATAACTTAGCAGTTCCCAACTTGGGGAATGGGACCCATTGGGGAGGGTGCTAAAGATTCCAGGGGGTCCATGGGGCTTTAGTGATATTGAGGCCATTCCCTCCCCCACCCAAACTCTGAACTGGGTGCAGCTGCCTCAGGCTCCACACTGTTAGGAGTGGAGAAGTGCCCCCCCCCCCCAGTTCTGCACTGGCCAGGCGTCCTGTTGCAGAGGAGCAGCAAGGCACCGGGGGGGGCCTGGAGAACCCCGAAGTCAACACGCCACAGCCTGCCTCCGTTATCCTCAGTCCATGGGGAACGGAAAGTGCGATGGTGGCTGCACCAGGGAAAGCTTATTCAGGTAAGAGTAATTTATGATTATGATTACATAATATGATATTATTATTTTAATTATTGTAGGGGTTCTATATGCTTATGACCAGTGGGGGAGTGGAGTAGGGGCATGGAGGGTGTTTTACCTAGTATTAACTGGGGGAACCTTGCTCTAAAAAGTTAGGAACCACTCATGTAGCTGATGCCTTTTCAAGAGCTTGAATTCTATCTCCAAAACAAAATTGGTCTGTCAAAGAAACTGAGGCAAATGGGACAATCACCTTCAAAAAAGCAAGACTAAGTGCTTATGCTGAAAGGTAGTTGGATTTTTGACATGTCATACATAGCAGCCTACCTATACATAGCTGTACTCAAATGTTATTGCTAGGGAGATAATGAAATAGCTAGGAGGACAGAGTCCCTCAACGGGTGCAGCCATCATCTGCTTGCAGTCAAGTTTCAAAGAAAAAAAAATATCAAGATTTCTGTCAGCAGTTGGTTTGATTATCAGGCTCAGTCCTTAAACAGACTGTGTGCTATACTAACCACAGTGACAAGGAAATGACTTACTTTCAAGATGATTAGCTACAGTACCTTTCCTTGCAGTGCTAAAACAGAGCTGTGGTACATATTGAATCACGCAAGAGAGGTATCTCAGGTCCTTGTTGGGAAGTTTTGTGCATTTTCAAATCAGAGTGCACCTTTCTAAATGTCTTATTCTGGGAGAAAGAATGAGGCAGAATTCTTCAGAGTATACTAGCATTTCTTATCTTAGTACTACAATTAATGATATACCAGATCTCACCTAAACAAATACCTGGTACAAAATAGATCTGGGGTGGCCAAACTTATGGAAATCAAGAGCCACATGAGATGATTACTAAACCTTTGAGAGCCACACAGGTGCATATAGCCATATTTTACCTACGCCAAAATTCTTAAGTTTAAAATTAATTGCACACTTTAGTTTTATTGTAAAAAGAGGGCAAATATTGATCCTACTAATGTCAGATTCTAATAATTACTTAAGGTTTCCAGGAAACCTAGGCCTACCTATACAGTAAACACTTGGCTTTTCCCAACTGTCCTCACCATGCCACCACTTTCCCCCCACCATCCTGACCATGCCACCACTTCTCCCCACCCTCGCTGGCCATGCTGTGCTTCTTCCCACCATCCCAGTCATGCCACGCTTCTCTCCACCATCCCAACCATGCTGTGCTTCCCATGCTGCCACTTCTCCCTGGTGTTTTGATCTCCTCTAACCCCCAGGCCCTGATACTGGCTCCCCCAGGCCGACCACCCCTCCCGTGGGCCCCTTACCTGTCTGCTCTGGTGGCTAAGCACAGGCTGGGGCTCCCCACTGAGCATGCTCAGAGCAGGAGCTTTAAAACTCCTAGGCTGGGGCTGCTTTCATCTGGCTTTCTTCCGTGAGCTACACTTTTTCATTCAAGAGCCACATGCAGTTCGCGAGCCACAGTTTGGCCATGCCTGGAATAGATCATCTGAACCAGGTATTTTGCCCCTGCACCAAAACAAATGACAAAAAGGTCCTTGCAACTGGCAAGATGGAGGAAATACCTACTACTAAATGTTGCTTAAGAGAAGACTTTTTTTATGAGCATAAAGGTTATAAGGTCAATTAGGTTTGTTCACAAATATTATGTTTTGTCATATGTACCTATAACTATTATTCTGGCTTTGTGTACTATCCCTTTAAATCTCTAAGGACTCTGGGGCTTTGCTAGTGCAATGACAGAGGAAAAGTGTCTTGTGCCACCCCTATTTGGGGAGCACCAGGTGGACGGAGGCTGGCATAAAGCCACAGGGTTGTGCTCTGTTGTCTTCTGATGTGATAGGCCTTCTGCATTGCTGCATGGGTGCAGAATCATCCAATATAAGAACTCCTGGTGACTACTGACATTTGGGTGCTAAGTGTGCAGTTTCTGGCAGCCATTTTGTGTTCAGATCAGACTGTTCGAGGAGTTAAACACACTGTGTGCTCTCACTTGGAGACTTTACCCCAGTTCTTGTTTTGTCATTCTTTTCATGAGTCATTTAGGCTGAAAGTGTCTGTGTGCTTGGTGGGACTGGGGATGTAACACATGGGAAATTCAAGCATAATAAAAAGTCAATGGGTGGGAGGCTGGACTAGATGACCTCTGAAAGTCCCTTCCAGTCATACATTTCTGATTCTGTAATCTCCTACGTCCGATATAAACATTTAGTGACAGAGTTCCCTCAGATGCCCACACCCAGTTACCCACATGTGTGGGAGCTGGCCCCATATAAGGGAGAACGTGTCTATCACCATTACTAACTTTGCAGATTTGTAAAGCAGAATTAGCCAACACAGATGATTTCACATTTAGGAACATCCGTGAGATGAGGTTTGACTTTCTCAAATAATTAAGGCAGATAAATTCAAAGTCCTGGGAAAATGGTAAGTCCTGGGGGGAAAAGAGGGGATTGGGCTTGATTTTGTAGCAAAATTTGTTCTGATTTCAACTGGTGCAGGATAAGTGCCCTTGTTCTGATGTCAGTTTGCATGTTTATGGGATTTGCCATATGCTGAAACAGAGACCCATGATCCATCTCCCAGTGTCCTGTCTCCAGTTGGGGACAATGCCATGTCTTGCCTAAAGGTGAGAAACTTTGCAGTTCCATATCTTTAGTGGAAGGGTCTTCCTGGTGCCGGCTGGTGATCAGTTCATGTCCCAAATGATAAGGATTGATAACCCTTGTAATTTTGATTGTAGAGTAGATTGTAGATTGCGGGGCTGTCCCTATTGCTGTCGATCCCTGACCTTTTGCTCTTCAGAAATTTAGTGAGCTAATTGCCCCAATAATACCCTGTAACAGTGGGCTGTTGTTCATCTGTTTTAAATGTGTTGCTGTTTTGATTTTATAAAGCACCCCCTTGTTTTATGAAACAGGATAAATGCAAGTGACCCTCTTCACTGAATGAGTTTAAAAGTGAGTTCATCTTTACAAAATCATAAGAATGGCCATAGCGGGTCATACCAGTGGTCCGTCTAGCCAAGTATCCTATTTCCTGACAGTAGTCAGTGCCAGATGCTCAGACAGAGTGATCAGAAGTCCAAGCTTCCAGCAATCAGGCATTTCTATCAGTAGGAACTCCTGCCATTATTAGTCCTCTTGACAGCAATATTTTCTGTTAAAATTCTGTGCCCTATAAATATTTTTTAGAATTCCATCCATGCTGAATCTGCTCCTAGCATTTTGTGTTAAAAGTAGGTGTATTTTGTGATGCTTGAGAAAGACACTCCCAATAGGTAAAAGAGAAACTGCCCTTGGCTGTGGAAAATGCCTCACTCTCTGCAATCCCTGAGAGTGAAATAAAATGGAGATGACCTATTGATGTGACATTTTTTGAGTTAAAGTACAGGAAGGCTTGAGCATCTCTCTTTATCACCCATTTACATTATCTCTCTGAAAGTACCTGGCCAGGCCTGTATTTGAGGAGTTCTGGAAACCAGAGGTGCGATTTAGTGCTTCCAACTGCCTGAAAGGAATTAGACTGTAATTTGCAATGGTTGTCTGGTGATTGATGAGATAAAACTGCAATATATGTGTGCCCTCTTGCTATCACTGATCATACAAGAAAGAGTTGTTGTAGCCCCTTGGAGCTGTGGCTCCGAAAGATGAGCCTGAACAAAGAGTTCATCTGATCAGTCCCAAATTGTGGGCTTCTTTGAAATCTAGCTTCAAGTCTTGCAGCCTGAACCCGCCTGCAGTAGAAGATTGGCAGGATGAAGAACAAGGACTGAGTGAGAAGGGCCAGTATGGGAATGGGGTGGAGGGGGAGACACAGCATCTGTGTCTGTGTCTGACTGGACTGTCTGGGCTTTTGTTTCTGTCCTGAGTAGTGTAGAGATTGTGCAAAACCCCTTGCTTCCTTCAACAATGCCTCTGGATGGTGGCGTGGTCAGTCTGGGGTGCTCTGCCTTAATAGATAATTAAAGCATGGCTGAAATATCCTCCTTAGCTGATACAAGGGAAAAGGATGATCTCCTAGTAGGTGATAGCCAGACATGGTATGAATAGACACCATAGGCCTGATCCAGAGCCTGTTTAGATCTATGGCAAAAGTCCCAGTAACTTGAACAGGACCAAGCCCTATGGGAACCATTTTGTCCATGCGTTTCAGAGCTCACCACTTTGCCACCCTAGTCACCCTCCAGTTCTGAGCAGACGCAAGATGGTTTCATAGAGCCACACTTGCTGTTATTCTGAGACATTGAAAACCAGTTGTCTCCAAAGAGGGTGAAACCAACACCCATTCTGCAGATGGTCTGTGGCTGAGCCCAACCTGTGGTGCAAGACTAAAGCATTAGCCCTTTGCGTGTCTCCCCGCTGTTTTTACAGTCTTTATTCCATCATCATCATCATCTTTTATTGCATGCCATGGGCTACTGAAAGCATTTGAGGAGGAAATTAAGGGCCATATACTACCTCTGCTTTACACACATATGGCTCTTGTCGATCTGTTCTCTCTTGGTTGTGCCCATAGATCGCTTCCATTTACCATACATTAACAGCAGTATTGAAGGAGAATAGAGGAAAGAACTAAAGGAATGAGAAGAAATCTAAAATGTCACTCTCGGGTTCTTTCTTCTCTCCCACAATGCGACCTCCTTTCTCTGAACCTTTACACTAGCTTCCTCTCACTTTCCATGATAGCTTCCAGCTCCTTGTCCTGACCTTTTAGGTCCTGCACCATTCTGATTCTAACCACATGTCTGGCTTTGTTGCCTCTTAGCTGCTTTTTGGGAAGCTTTCTCCTGCGCTCAGCTGTATTCTTAATCTTTATGCTGCCCGCTCAGAGCTGCCTTCTACTTCTCAGGCCTCAAGCGTCATCCCTCCCAGTTCTTAGTCTCTTCTTGTGGAAAAATAATGAGGGAGCCCATGCCATATGAAACCAGCTCTAGATTTGAATTTCCTCAAAGATCAGACATGCTCGGGTTGGACTGTCAGTTCAAGCCCATCTGTTTGGAAATGCTCTTTTTTTATGAGGTCTTTTCAGTGCTGGCCCATCTGAAGGTCCACACCTGATGTTTATCTTAGGTTTTGCAAAAGAAAATAGGCCTGTAAGTGCCAAAGCCCTTAATTACCTGGCATCTGATGAGACTGAGGAGTTGAAAAGGACTTCATAAGGTTTCAGTGCTTTGTGCTGGCTAGGCCTTGACATGACTGAATGGATATCAAAACTGACATGGAAGTAAGTAGGTCTTCTCTCTGACTGGACACAGTAAACCTAGATGCTTGCTTAGCCAAATGTCTTAGAATCATAGAAACTGGAAGGGACCATGAGAGGTCATCAAGTCTGGTCTCCTGTACTCATGGCAGGAGCAAGTACCCTCTTAAACAAAATCATAGAATCTTCATAATGTGATTTTATTTTCTGAGAAAATCTTTGCTGCGAACTAAAGAGTGACACCTTTTACTTGGATAGTCTTAGAGGATAGGTTCAGCTTCCATCAAGCAGTTGAGAGTTGAACGTCCTTAAATGCAGCACTGCTGTGTGTGTGAGGTGCCTCAAATGAAACTTGAGAGCGGAGAGGAAATTCAGGATCATCTTTTTACACTGCCCACTGCACGGCTCTCCTGAATGTAGGCATAAGTGCAGAGATTGCACTTCCTTGAGGTAAATTTGGTGGGAAGTGCAGTTGCTTGGTAGCCTCTGAAAACCAGGCCATTTTAAGAGCGCACATTTACAAATTTTAGCTAAAAATTACAGGTGGGCTTTCTCCTGATAGGAGAAGGGCACCTAATGAATGTCAACAGGATTTCTGTACCTAATGACTGCAAGATCCTTAAAAATCCCAGCCAACAAGGCCTGCTTAGTGTATCTTGCAGACGCAGTCACTGTCCTCCATCCCATTTATGTGTATGGAACTGACAGAGCCCATCCAAGTGCTGATTTAAGGCCCTTAAACTTTGTCATGCTAAAGAAGGTTTTTGCAAGTCGAAAAGGGCCAGCGACTTTTGTTTGAAGGCTTCAGAGAATTGCTGGGATGTGGCATGACCAGCCAGTCTCCCTGCATATGAAAAGGTCGCTCACCATGTTCAAGAGAGGAGATTCTTACACTTGTCAGCTTGAGTGATGGAGAGGCTCTGCTGTGAGAGCCATAATATTCAGGCTCTACAGTTGCTAGAAGGGCTGGAGATGGATGGCCAAAGAATGTATTTTCCTGACACTTTAATAGAATGAGAGGAGATGATGCAGCACAAGCATCCAGCATAGAGGCCGGAGTGGGGCACTGATAGAGCAGACAAAAAGGCCAACTCAGGGCACATGAAACCAGGCCTATCCTCAAAGCAACTGAAGTGGGACTGGCCTTCATAAAGCCAGCAATTGTCAGTGTTGGGCTCATCATGGGAAAGAATTGAACATATGATCGGACTGTCTGGCTATGTCAACATTAGGGAGCATTTTTTTTAAAAAGTAATTTTGAAACAATTATTCTGAAATATATTTGAAATAATTATCTCAGAATAACTTTTTTCAAAAATGCTATTTCAGGAGAATGGTCTGGGGACCACTCGTTATCCTGACATACCATGGCTTTTTTTTTTTCCCCCGAAAAAGAAAATCTATACCAGACTTTCTTTAAAAACAAAACAAAACAAAAACAAGGCAATAGAAAAGATAGGCAGACATTTTCGAAAAAAAGCCTTTGCCATGTCCAAGGATGGCTTTTTTTCAAAAAAGCTACCTTGAAAAAAGCTTTTTTTTTTTTTTAAATAAACCCACCAGCTTTTTTGAAATAAAAAGCCTTTTTCAGGGTAGCTTTTTCAAAAAAAGCCAACCCCAGACACGGCAAAGGCTTTTTTGGGGGGGGAAAAAGCCTGCCTGTGTTTTCCATTGCCTTGCTTTTTTTTTGAAAAAGAAAGTCTGGTGTAGACTTTCTATTTCAAAATAAAAAAAGCTGCATTATTTCAGGACAATGGACTGTTGTCCTGAAATATCATTTTTTTTAAAAAGTTTTTTCAGGATAATTATTATGAAATACTTATCCCAAAAAACTTTTTAAAAAAAATGCTGAGTAATGTAGACGTACCCTCTGGGGCAGACCAATGGTCCCCCAGCCCAGTAACCTGTCTTCCAGAAGTGGTCAGTGCCAGATGCTTTGGAGGGAATGAGCAAGGCCGCTATGGAGTGTTACAGTTTGACCAGATCCTCTGACTTACATTTCCCTGCATTTATTTTGCTCCCATTCTGTAAGTTCTCCATCTTCAAGCGTCTGACAAAGTGGGATTTTCACCCACAAAGTTCATGGGATAAATTTGTTAGTCTTTAAAAGTGCCACAGGATTCCTTGTTTGGTCTGCTGGACAACACTAACCCGGCTATCCCTCTGGCACCTGCTATCCTCTATTTAGTTGTCCTATCTTCTGGCATCAGCTGTGTTCAGAGTGAATAGTATTCCTGTCCAAATGAGCAGTCATTTGTTGGAGGGTGGCCATCTTCCCAGCTCCTTTGCAAAGATCAGACTTTCACACTAGCTGTGTCAGGTCGTCCCCCCCCCCCATGCTCCCCAGGTACCTGTCACTATCTGTGACAGGCCCAGGCCCATTCCCAGTGCAATCAGCAACAAAGCTCCTATTGAATTCAGTGTATCTGATAATGATCTCACTTACAGTGGTTTTATGCTGGGGTGGCTCTTGGTTTCAGTGGACTTAAACTCTGATCACACACCAGTGTAAACAGGATTGAACCCAGCAAGAACCTGAAGGTTGGGAGTCTGCAGCTGACTTGGGCAGACCTATGAACCTCAGTGGGCCTTTCTGTGCAGAGTGACCTACTATTGACTTGCTCTTGTCTGTGAGGAGGAGGTGTTTGGTAGGGGGTAGCTGCGGATGTACCTCGGGTTTCAGATAGAATTGGACTCAGGCTAGATCATCCTGCCACCCAGGCAGCCATGGCTGGACTGCTATTTTTAGCAGACCAGGTTGATCAGAGCCAGCCCAGATAGCTCTCCCCGAGTGGGAGGTTATACCTCCAGTGCCTCTGTACACGCATCTTCAGTCCCACTCACGTGCCGTGTATGCTGAGGCTCACTCTTCATGACTACTGCAATGGACTTGAATTTGGGTAGTATCTTCCCTGGCTGTGCCCTCATGACTGTTTGCTCCATTCTGAGAGAGAACCCCCACCCCCACCCCCACAGCACGACAGGGGAAGGCCCAGGGATAGGAAATGCAGTGTGTGCAGACATAGTTTGATGAACGTAGGAACATGGGCCAGTTACCACTGGAAATGTTTGTACGAATCCCCACTGACATGGATGGGAATTCTGTCTGCACAGGGAGCAGGGCTCAGAGAAGACTAGCAATTCCCACAGATGCAGAAAGCTCCTTGGTGTAGCATGTGGCCCCTGAAGTTATTTTCTGCAGCCCTCAATGACACTATCATTACTTATATTTGCACTGTCATTTTATAGAAGGATTTCAGTGGTGCGGCCCTTGGGCTAACTAGTCCTCAGGCAGCCCTGGACTAGTCTTTATGTGGCCCTTGTGGTGATTTGAGTTTGAGACCCTTGGTGTAGCCCGTTTGCTGAATAAACCAAAGGAACATACACACCAACTTCTACCCGCTCTACTTTCAGACAAGTTTGTGCCACCCCACTGTTGTTTGCATTGATTGTCTCTCCTATACTTAGACTGATGCTCTTGGGGCCGAGTGTTTTTTTTTTTTTCTCATTATACCTATGTACGGCACCTAGAACCACAGTCCCCTTGGCCCTGACTGAGCACTCTAGGGGCCGTCACAGAACAAATAATGATTTTCCAAAGTATTTAATAGTTCAACATGACTTAAATATAATGGGCCACGTAACTCCTTACGGCAACTCTGTTCCAGTCAGTGAGCTTGCACCAGGGATGAATTTTACTCAGTTTATTTTAAAAACTTCTTTTTATCATTAAATATGAAGTACAAAAACCATCAAAGCCACTAACAGCACCTTGGAGAGGGAGAGTAAGTAAACCCATGGAAGTGTGTAAACCCAGTTCTAAAATACATTACCTTTTTCCATGCCAAATATATTCCATGTGAAAAAATTCCATAGCATGATTACTAGATTTGACAGGCTCTAGCTCCAGGGTTTGGTCTAAGTTACTCTAACTAGAACAGTCTCCTCTTAAGAATCATTCCGCAGGGTGAGGGTCAGGTGAAGTGCATCCTGCTCCAAGGCTGCCTCCTCAATTTTTTTTTGCGCCTCTTCTTGTGTTTGATGGCCCAACAAGTTTCTCAGTGGAGTCTAAGGACTCCTCACACCCTGGCAACGCTCAGCTGTCACTTCACAGCAACTTTAAAATCACTTTGCCACCTTTGTTCTAGCAGCATAAAGTAACCTTATGAAGCACTGAAAGCAGGTCTGAACTCTAGGTCTGAGTTGACCTCAATAATAACTTTAAAAAAAAATGTAGTGACTCCATAACTGTCAGTCTCATCAAATGTTTTCTCTCTGGATGCAGTCTGAAAAGGAAGCTTGGAGAACAGAAAATTGCAAGCCTTATTGTAATCTTTAAAAAAAGAGTGAGGAAAGTTCTTGTGTTGTATGAAGTTTTGCTGGCTAAAATGTAGGGAACTGCACAGCAATTTAGGTAAAATTGCCTTTCAAAGAATTTAAAAAGGCTGCTGGCCTGGGTCTCAGGAGCAACTACAGCGACTGGTAGAATGTGACAGCTTGTGTACATGTCATTTGCAAATGTGAATATTGTTGAAATGAGCACTAGTGCCCTTGGGAGTAATGGTTCTCTGACAGCGCAGTGATGGATTGAGATGATTTTACATTTCTATTGTGTCTTGCTTAATCTGGCAGGGAGTGATTGAGTACTGTCGCTAAGCAACAAGATGGATGGAAAAAGAATATTGAAGGACTGCAATATTTAGCTTTATTCAAGCAATGTTTGTTTATTTAGCTCTCCTTAATGCTTTTATCGTTGTGGCTTAAGGTCTTTCCTAATGATGAAGAAACAGACATCAGCAAATAATAAAAAGGGCCCTGAAGTTTTTGCCTTGCAATGATCTATAGCTTCCTCTTCAATTCCTCTAGAGTTAAGGTCTTTACACCCCTGCTTGGAACATATTGCAAATGTGCTTGATTATTGTTTATACAGTAATAGTGGTGCGCATGGTTCTTCACAAATCAGCAAGAAAAGGGGATAAGGACACATGTTCTCAAGTTCAGCACTGTTGAAATAGTTGGAACTAGACCCGTATAAATGACTGAACTTTCAACTGATCCCTGCCTCAAGTAGCTAATGGCCTGCAGTCCTAATCCTGCAAGCTCAGATGTGCTTTGCTTTTGTCTGTGAGCAGCCCCATTGAAGTCAGTGGGACTACTTACAGGTGTGAAGCTAAAGTTTGCAAGATCAGGGTCCAAATTAGACCCATAACAGGGTTATGGGTTCTGGAGGACAGAGTGGGAAATAAGAGTGTAGAGTTGCTCTGGGAGAATAAAATACAAAGAGCACAGATCTTGCAGACTAGAATTTTCAAAGGCACCAAGGGAGTATGTTGCCAATGCTTATCAGAATTCACAAACCCTGGGAGAGCCTAACCCCCTTAGTTGCTTTTGAAAATCCCAGCCCTGGTCAATAATTATTTTTGTCCTGTGTTCTACATAAACCAGTCCTCACACGCACAAGCGGTCAGACTCACCCCCACATCCAGCAAAAGCGAAGCCCCTTTCAGTGATTTCTTGGATTCCTTGTTTTAAAATCTTTTGTTTCCCTATTAATCCTCATATGTTAACTTCTGATTTGGGTAAAACAAAAGTGTGGCAGATTAACAAACCCCAGGGCTTCTGTGCGAGGATGAGTCAGGCCCATTAAGTTCAGCACTGAGAAAATTGTAACAGCAGGGTCACAAATGAGGAGGGCAGAATACACACTTAAGCAGCAGCTATAAGCAAGTGGTTCCTCCTGCTCTCCCAGGCATGCATGGCATCAGGTTGTTTATGAGAAGCATCAGCAGGGACCCTTAACAGACACATTCACAACTGTCCCCAAGTTTTCTCTCATGGCTTGTAGTTCAAAGGGCTCATCTTGTTCCTTAGAATAAAGAATTTTGCAACAAGTTCTGATACTTACCACATCAAAGCACAACAGAGTTTGCATTGTTTGAAGGTTAGGCCATAGGCAAATTAAAGAGACTTGTGGCAGTTTAAGAATTTACCTTAGCAAGCTAGTTAGTGCCTGTGGGCTTAGTACTCAGGAAGAGTTAGTACTTCAGTGACAAGTGCTATAAAAAATTCTCTGTAGTGATTTATAGCCTTAGCCACATATACTGAAGGAAGAGGAAAAGTCTCCCACTGCTTTCACTAGGTTTGGACTGGCAGTTCAAACCTACTGGAAAGAGAGGCTGGCTTCTTTATAAATATATTTATGCTTTGCTTTCATGAGTCCAGGAGGAAAAAAGCCATTGATTTAATTAAAATGTTTATTGCAAAATAGAGTTCAAAATCAACCTTTTTTGAGACCATCAGAATATATACAGCAAACAGCTTGTGTCGAAGTAATAACTTGATTAATAATCGATATTATGCAGACAGCAGGCCAAATTATTCTCTGCTAATGTTTTTCCCCCCAGCGGGTGCACTATAAATGGGTGCACTATAAATTGTATTATTTCATGATACAGATACAGAAAACTGTGTGGTTTATATAATATATATAATATGGATGAAATCTGTCAATATTGTCTGTAAATCTAAGAAAGCACTCAAGGTGGAAAAGTTTGTAATTGTCTCAATGTAAACCATGACATTATAAAGACCCTTCTCACATCAGAAAGTGCATAAGTATTACATTAAAAATATTTACAAGAAACACCCCAAGGTTCATCCCCTGCTCTTTGTTAGGGTTGTGCATCGCTCAGCAGGGAAGCACATGGGTAACTGAGCCCAGATTTCAGCCTAGAGCAGCATATTTTGTCTCTCCTACACTGATGCCTAGAGTTACTCCACTGACTTCAGTGGACTTACTCCAGATCAAAGAAGTTTGTTTTGCTGAACTAGACTAACGTGGCTACCCCCCTGGAACTTACTCCAGATTGACAGTGGTGTAAATGGCATCTCAATCAGACCCACAGGCTTTATCATCTGATATCAGCAAAAAGTTTTGAACCTACTACTTCAACCAGATCTATAAATAAAGGGACTATGAGAAGGAAGTAAAAACCCAGGAAAGTAAACAGGAGGATGCTAGGTCCACCAGAGTCCACACCCTGCTCTGTGTGACTGCGCAGCTGTCAGTCATATGGAATACGTCCACCGACCAGTGAACATGCCCCATTTAATGCCTAGAGGAAGACAGAAGCCCCCTCCACATCCTTCAGGATCTTGGGGGAAATTCCTTCCCAACCTCAAACATGTGCGGTGACCGTGTGTAACTGGAAAGGCATCTCTTTCTCAAGAATCCACCCATTATCTCTTGTGCCCCCTGTTCCGCCGCCTGGTGGTGTTTGACGACGTGCTGTCTCGTCGGGAACAGTAATGCTTGGGAACCACCTGCTTGCACTGTTGGCATTTCACCATGCAGCACCAGTGGAACTTGCAGTTGCAGCTGGTGACAATTTCAGTCCTTTTCTCCTCCACCTTCAGGCCGCACTCAGCGCAGAGCCTCCTGCAACTCCGCCTCTCCCACTGAGACAAGTTCTTGCCACTCTGCAGGCACTCCCGCCCCTCTGTGCCATGGAGGCCTAGGCTGGCGTTCCTGACGCAGTAATTAGGAGAGTCTTCCAGGAAGACAAGTTCTGTGGCTAGCACGGTGCTGAAGGTCTCTGCTGTGGCCCCACGGCTGTCAGCACTATTCCCAGCTCTCATCCTCCTCTTGTCCATCTCCAGTTTCTGGGCCTGGTCATATTTGATCTTCAAGTAATTCCCAATTTCGCGGAAATCAGCAAGCTGAAGCCAGCAGGTCTGGATGCTGCAGCTGCCTGACACCCCATGACACTTGCACGTCCTCTTCATTGTTGCTTTCACTGCCTTGGAGGAAAAGACAGAGCAGTTAGGAGCAGCAGAAAACCACACTACAGAGTCCGTGGTGATAAAATCTCAGGGGCTGCTCATCTCTTAGTCCCTGGTTCTAAGCCAGCTCACTCTGTGGCTGAAAGTCACTACTGTACAGAGGCCAGTGTGAAATCAACTGGTGCCCTCAGCCCAGCTTCTGGTGTACATATATTCCCACCACTAACTAGTAACTGGCAGAGATGCAGGTGTCCAATAGGTGAAAACTACTTTCCCCAGCACTCCACAGATGGGGTCTCTCCAGGCTCATTGTGAAGCACATTGGCAAGGTAAATGCTATTGTGCTGTCCCTAACCCTAACCAGCACCATTCACTCAGAATATAAGGAATAATCCTAGGTACAGAATGATAAAACTAAGCATTTGTGCATCACCTTTAATCCTAGCACCTCACCAATATCATCTACCAAGCTCTCTCTACAATAAACATAGGGTTTCAACACTGTAGTAAAAGATTACTAGGTTTGATGTATCCTGTGAAAAAGGTATGCTAAGTGTTGCCACCTTTATTTTAGCTAGGGAGACTGAGGCACAGAAAGATTATGTGACCTGTCCCATGACCTACTGCCAGAACCAAGATTAGAACCTAAATTGTTTGTCTCCTAACCAACAGGCATTGCTTTCTCCCCTGAAAAAGGCCCCAAGCTGCACATTTCAGGAAATGTGAATAGTATTTGCTCCATTTTAGTCTGTACAAGTGCTTAGTAGCTGTAAGACTGCAAAAACTAGTTCCAAAGGGGCAGCCGTGTTAGACTAGTTCAGAACAAACAAGGAGTCCTGTGGCACTTAAAGACCACACATTTATTTATTGTATGAGCTTTTTGTGGGAGAAGATCCCGCTTTATCAGACTGACTAGAAGTGGAATTTCCTCCTATGAAAACTCATGCAATACATAAATTTGTTAGTCTTTAAGTGCCACAGGACTCCTAGTTTGTTTTGCAAAAACTAGGTTTTGCAGGTTTTGAGAAATGGTGCATGTTGTTAAACTGGCTGTATGCTTTGTATGAGTTATTTGAACTTACGTGCAAGTGAATCCTATCATAATCTGATATCCAGATTTTAGGACCTGATTCTAAAATCCTTTCTTCTCATGCACACAGAGTAAAACTCCAGCAAGCTGTCTTATTTAAGTCAGTGCAACAGCTCAGGGTTGGAGCAAGGGATGCTGACAGCTTTGTAGACCTGCTGATTATGAAGATATTTTGGATACGGACAGTCCTTTTTAGTTTTCTTTTTACTTACAAGCCTCCCTGCTTCATTGTTATGCAGATTCATTAACGCTCTGGCATCTTGTCCTGTTTCCAAAGCATCCACAAATAATTTGGAAATTCTCTCACCAAATTCCACATTATCACTGCAGCCTCCCCAGACCCATCCTCGGCCACCTACGAAAGAAGCAAAGACACATCGTTCACAAATAATATGGACAGGAGCTTGGGTGTTGGCAGGTCTTGGTACCATGTGCAAACCTAGAGCTCTAGGAAACATGGAGAACACAATCTCCCGCACTGTCAGGGAGTTAACTGGATGAGAAGAACCAAAAATCATTTCAATCCATAATTCTTATGGACGTTAAAAGCAGAAGCAGTCCTTTGAGCCTACTTCCACTCTGTTACAATGGGCCTGCATAGCTGGAAGAAAAGAGATAAATGGAGCCTATATGTGATGCCAACATAAAACCAAAAACAGATCAGTAAAATCACAACTCACCTACGCGACCATTCCTTGAATCATCACAGCCACAGTTGTCAAAATCTCCCATGCTGCAGTTTCTGGTGAGCGTATACATTACTCCAGCCGAGCTGATAGCATGAACAAAAGAGGTTTCTTTGGTAGCTGGAAGGAGAAGAAAAGAAAATTGTCACCCTCAAAAAGAGAAACCCTCAGCCCCATTTTACTGCTAGGAAGGCTGCCTTGTAGAGCATCCAACAGAGCAATGGCTGAGTGTGTACAGATTTGCAGGAGGTGTTAGCATAAGGCAATCAGGATAAAAGAGTGCAGGAACTAAAACCTCCCTACAACAAGGCAAAGGGCTTGTGAATTCTGTCTTCTGCCAGCTTGTTTCAGCTTCAACAACTTGACCGGCATGACAAGGTATCTCTGCAGTACCTGGGTGTGTCTCTGAATGAAATGGAATTTCACAGTTAAATTTTATATTGCAGGCCTGAGGTCAGTTCTCAGTCACTTCACTTGGTGCCCAGTACCAACTTTCCGTCCCCACCATTTTCTGATCTGGTGGCAGGCTCCTGTATGGCTTTCTTTCAACACAGTAAAGTTGCACCCCTTTAACTTAACATCCATTTTTGAACTCCTGCACTCTGTGGACACACTTTTTTAAATTTCTGCTTATGAAGTTTAATTTCAGTTTAAACTTGCTCCCAACCCATAGAGGAGAGAAGCCACACAAACTGAAATAAGAGTTTATGAGCACTGAGTGAAATTAATATGGATTTAAGTCACACGTATGGTTAAAAAACTAGTGCCAACTTTCTCATGTGCCCTTACTGTGAAGCTGTGTCTGCAGTCTCACTCTCTCTCCCTCACTGTCCCCTCCCCTCTTTGCTGTAGCTATATAATCTAGATCCTAGATAAATGGGGTGCTCAAACTGGTTTTATAGTGGGGGGTGCTGATGATGGAAACCATTTAGTAGGTGTTTTGCTATTACCATTCCAAGCCAGGGAGTGCGGCCACACCCTACTAGCTCCATCTTTATATACCCTTTCTATATATCCGCGGTACCTAAATATAAACTAGCTGTATTGGATACACAGAGATGGGGGGGGGGGTATGTGCACACTTACCACTCCTCAGTCTGTTATGAGTCGAGAGCTGAAGGGCACTTTCTGGGCAGTTCCAGCGCTCCCAGGTAAACTGGTGTTTACATTCTTCAATCCCACTGTGGGCTCCCACAGCCACGCTGGTGGAATAGGTCAGATACGCCTTGCAGAGAAAAAAATGGGTCTTACACTCCCAAATCTTTCAAAATGCCATTTGAAAGCAAAAGCAAATGGGTTTCAGCTGGTTCCCCTCATTATACAGAGGGAATTGGTGCCCCATATGCAGATCAGTAAAATGAGGTTCCTAAGAGAGGCAATATTTGGTGTGTTACCAGGCAAGATCTATATTTAAATTCGTACTAGTTCCTTATAAATTACCTTTGGTCCTGTCATCAGAAAGTTGTTCACTGACCTGCAACAGATAAAGAAGGACAAGTGAAATCATTTAACGCAGACTCAGGAGGTCACAAGAGTCGTCCTTCAATGGGGTGGAAACCTTACCAAGCGGCTGTGTCAGAAACGGCACAATAGATTCCAAGGCTAGTAAAGATTATAAAGGTGTTGCTCTTCATGGCCGTCAGATAGGGAAAAATTTTATTCCACTCGCTGATCTCAAGCTCCCTGCCCCACTGAGGTTTGAATAAGCAGGGCAGCTCTGCTCCTCCCCACACCCAAAGGGGAGATAGTCAGGACAAGGAAGGCTACAGGAATCCAAATCGTGGATATTTATAAGGTGAGGTTCTGAATGGCCAATACCCCCTATTCATTTGCTGCCCAATGACCCTATGTGGTGAAGAAGCCTGTGATCCAATGGGTGACAAGCTAGCAAAGGAAACGCCTAAAGTTGCACTTCAAAAGAACAAGGAGCAGTTGTCACCCAGAGCCTGTGATGATTCTCAAGAGTAAACTTCCCTAACAATGGGCAAGCTTTAATGCTATTAAACACACCAGCAGCCTTCATCCCTGTCGCTAGCTAAGGTACGCTAGCCTTCTTGATGATCTTTTGCTTCTACACGGGGACTCACTTCCCTGCCCCCTGTAGTAACAAACTTCCCCATTGCTTTAATTTTCCCACTATCTTTAACGCCCCTGGCCAGGAGAATTTCCTGAAACACTCACTGCCAATTCTTGAGCTCCCTGCTCCCCTGATTTGAAAGGTGGAATCTTCCCACTTTTACTGATGAAAGAGTTTGTGTTTCCATGAGGGCGTCCAGGTGCTGCACAAAAGGTATTTCACCCCTTCAGAATGTCTGGAAATCTCACTCATTTACATTGCTGCAGCTGGAGAGCCCTGTGTGAGCTTGGCAAGAGGTTTGCTCCTTAACCATATCCTCATACGCTACCCACTTTCTTTAAGAATGAGAATCAGAGGAAAAACAAGTTCTCAGAGGGAAGCAAAGTTCTGCACTGCAAGGCCAAGGACAGCAAAAGCATAGTCACATCTTGGCTCTGCAAGAGCTGTTGTTTCCTCTCATGTGTCTGGGTGTAAACTGGAGTAATTCCACTAATGTCAAAGGAATTACAGCAATAACCAGCTAAGACCTGTGACAGAAGACTCAGTCTCAAGGACCAGGTCCTAGAACTAGTTGTGGCCATATCATTAAGGATGTCAAAACTGAATAGTTCCAAGGTTGTTCTGATGTCTCTTGGTGAAAGCAGGCCTTTGTTAATGGGGACTCTTGTCTTATTTCTGGGTCTGCCACAGAATTACTATGTGGCTATGGACAAGTCACTGTCTTCCTTCCTTAATTTTCTCCAGGTATAAAATGAAGATGATTAGGTACCTACTTAGACATGTCATGGGGTTAATAACTAAATGTGTGGAAAGGGCTTTGTGATCTTCAAATGAAAGTCAGTGTAGAATTGCAATAGTTTAGTTAGGCTGCCTTCCTCCCCTCATCAAAATATTGTATCTATGAGATGCTGAGTGTAAGTATATCAGATCAGATTCCCTCTCATTGTGTTTGTCTGTATCACACACCCAAAAATACACATATGGGTCAGTTCCCTGCTGCTTTGGAAAGCAGAAGGAAAAGATAATTTCTACCTATTGGCGCCAGGTTTATTAGCAAGCAACAGAAGAAACTTATCACCCTAGATCATCTGGAAGAGAAACCTGGAGCCAGCGGGGCCAAGCTGCAAACAACAATTTTGCAATTTGAGGATTAAAATGGTAAGTTGGTGAGAATGTAATGAATGCAAAATACCTCTTAATGAGCACCGCTCTTTCTCAGAGCCCGTGCACTCCTGCGGGGATGACAAAACAGCCTGAGTCAGCATCTTAACTATTAACATCCCCAGATGACATCTTCCTTGTACACAGCTGCAAAAGGGCATGTATTAAGACAGGGTCTCCAGTGAATTTAGAAAGGCTCAGTCATTTGAGTCCCTGTGTAATATCTTGGCTTATATGATGTATTTTTTATATCCATCTGCCTTTCATTGTTTTTAGTGCAGCTATCTCTGCAGGCATGTTGGTGTTCATTATCTGAAAGGGCTTGCGCAACTCAAAGATTTTGCTGCATCAGTTGCCTCATTTCATACTTGATCCTCCTAACCATGTGATACAAAAATAGCTTTTAGGGGTGTGGTGCTCCTCTGGGGGAGATCCCGCTGCTTGTTGAGTCTCTGTCAGGCTAAAAATGTACATTCAAATCACACATTTCCTTATCTGAGATATTAATAACACCCTCTACTCTTTAAAAACATGTGGATCTTAATCTCCTGTAACGCTTCCTCGCCTATGTTGCTTGATGACAAACAAGGAAATGTTCTTGCAAGCTTGACAGTTCAGATTAATCTCTGTTTACAGCAGCATATCTGAAAACTGAATTTACCCCAAGGTGTGATCGTGTGCTGCTTCAGGGCAAGAATAAGGCCATGAAGCCATAAATGGATAAAACTGACACAGTCCCTTTTTTGTAAAACTCCCCCATCTGTAAACATGAACTGAGCTTGACTCACTTTACTGGCAATTTAAGGAAAGAGAGATTTCCCTGGATATTTATACAAATAGTAATACTTTGCCCTTACAGAGCTTTTCCTCCATGGATCTCAAAGCAAATGAGGAAAACATAATCGTTTCCATTTTACAGATGGGGAAACTGAGGCAGGGAGCACTGAAATGACTTGCAGGTGGACACACGGTGAATCAGTGGCAAAGCTCCACTGGATGTTAAGTACTTTAAAATTTAGCTTAGGGCTCTAATCACCAAGCCTCCAAATTTCATGCATGGGTGAAGCTTGCTAACACCTGTGTGAACACTGACAGCTTTGCTTCGCAGGGTCCTTTTTGTGGATTTAGATCTGCCTGGTTTTGGCACCACTCAGAAATCTGCTTTGAGTTTGAGCTTCAAGTAAGTCCAAAATCTCAATGCAAAAGATGACACAGTGTTGTAGCTGTCTTGATCCCAGAATGTTAGAGGGACAAGGATACAGGAAAAAATACTGCTTCATTCTGCTTCGTTCTCAAAGCAAAACTTTGTCACTTTCGTCTTCAAACACATCAAAACCCATTTTCACTTGAAGTGTTTGGGATCAACCTTTTGACAAGCAACCAATTCATTGCAGCAAAACATTCAGGGTTTTATGTTGTCTGGGTGATTGTGGATTGATAAACTGGCAAAATGTCCCTCCATCATATAGGGCAGTAGGACACTTACAGCCAGCCCTGCCTCTGGGTTTCAGGTTTGCAATGAAACTGGGTAAATTTCAAATCAGTTTCAGGTCTCACTGGAAACAATGGATCCAGAGAACAGTTTGGGATTTGATAGATATCCAGGGGTGTCAGCAGAACTGTTAACTCTACTGATAAAATGTTAATGTGGTGTTTCTGGTTTTCTTACTGTTTTGGCTTGTTAATCCGCTCCTGGTTAGGCTTTTCACAGCCCTTGGCACAAGAGATAATCAATCTAATGAAGTACATGGACAAGTTCCCTACTGGCTGTGACATTCATTAAACATGCAGCCTGTACTTCCTCCTGTGTGCCGTATCAGCTTCTGTGAGTGCTTTGTCACCCGTGAGAAAAGGCAGATCTGGGTGTATCCTGATATTTTTGCAATTTTTTGGTTTTGACCCCCAAACTAAAAGCTGCCTTTCAAAACTCTGCTGTGTAGAATCTATGCAAACACAGATTCTTTGTATGAGGCCCCTATGTTCTTTTTGTTCTCTGTGGAGGAAGCTGGTGTTTGGGTTGGGATCTGGGGTCAGATCAGCTAGGTCACAGCTGGAATGGAAAGTTAACTTTGCAGCTTGTACTGGATCAGCATTTTGAACATTTGGGCTTTCATGTGTGTGACAGCAGAACTTGGGCCACCATGGCTAAATAAATAGAAAGGTGAACTGGAGCCCCCATTTGGTGTGTTATACCTGTCAGCTTAACCCATTTTGTTTCCTCTTTGAACAATAATTTGACCAACTGTTTAGTAAGTGTGAAAAAGTGAATAGAGAGTGTAGGGACAGAGAGACAGTGGGGGGAGAGGTGGAGAAGTTGCTGGAGATCTTTGCAGAGATGGGCCCGAACCAAAATCGAGACCCCCCCCCCAACACCCTTGCAGTCAAAGGTATTCAACGTCCGGAGGCCAATTTAGAGTTTGCAAATAACGTCTCTCCTTATAACGGTCTGTAGAGAGCAGTCTGTGTTCTGGATTCTAGTGTGTATGAAATCCTTGTCCTTCCACATCTACATTGACTTGAGCCCATCTCTAAGGAAGGAAAATTCTCAGCAGGGAGATGACTAGCTTCAGCTGAAAGGGTCGTAGTGTTTGGAACAACAGTTTTCTCTCACTTTCTGATGAAGATGTTTCTGTCCAGATGTAAGATTTTTAATTCCTCTTTCCAAAGCTTAATTGTTGATTCTTAATTAAGCTGACCATGTACTTTAAGGGGACACTGAGTGCACAGTCGGTGTTTTGGTAACAGACAGTGTGGAGAAGTCACCCAGCACTAAAGAGACTGGGAAAAGGCTCACACCCTGTTATTATTTATCCTGGAGTAGCACTTAGAGCTTCCAGCCAATATCAGAGCCCCTTTGTGGTAACTGCCTATCTACGCCCAATCCCTGCTCTGCAGAGCTGACAGACTACAGGCTGGGAGAAGGTGACGTGGCTGGGAGCGGAATCCAGGTCCCTAGTCTCAGATCAGTGTAGTCATTACATCTCCTGCCTGCCTAAAAAAACCCCTGGGAAACATGGCAGAAGCAATGGCAGCCCTGCTACTACTGTTGCATTCTCTGTACAATCTGGCTAGTCATGTCGTCAGGCCCACCGGAAAGTTCAGCCTACATGCACTAGTGTGCACGGGGCTGTAGCATTTCCAGTGGTGTAGTCCAAACACTGAATGAACCCATGCACCTGGGCCGTGGAAGGCTGGATAAAAACAACATTAACTATATTGTCCTTAGCAAGTGATACATTCAGACCCCGAGCGTCAAATCCTGCATTACTGGCTACTTCACCATAAAAATCCACCTGAGTAATTAGAACGCTCTCCCCTCTTCCTGGTAGGCTTCATTTTATTGTGTTCACCTGCTTTGTTCTCCATGGGAAGCCAGCAGGATTCCCCACTTGTGATGCCATATAGTTGGTTTGTACACAGAAATCGGGACACCTGGGTGGCTCTTTCCCTGTCACACTTTGTGTTGTTTTAAAATCCTCCCCAGCTGAGAGCCGCAGCCTGGGTAAAACCTTCCTGGACAGGCAGCTCTGCACAGAAATGTTTTTCCAGTCTTCTGTCAAAGGTCCCAAATCTCCCATTGGGGGAATGTGGGGTAATATTTGACTTGGTTGCTGCCTTACTCCCCATAGGTTGCCATATTCCCTAGCAAAGTCTATGGTGCTTACAGGGCCAGATCCTGAACTCCTTGAACTTAGTGGGAGTTTTGCCTGGGTAAGGAAGATGGGTGACTGAATGGAGGGTGACCTGGGAAATTCAATTCAAAATGGAAATGTGTGTTTTTACATTGCAGCGCTGAACCCTGCCTGCCTGGGCCGTGGCTCCTAACTTCATATGGAGGCACCCACCTGGAAATGGCCTGAATTTCAGAGGCTCTGAGGTCAGTGGGAGTTTGGGTCACAGCAGGCAGTTGGGTTTCACAGTTTGCCATGAATTTTTGTTGGTTCCCATTAGTGGGGCAGGTTATTCCTTCCATACACACCTGTGGGAGGTGTGCGGGAGTCTTCCAAATAGACTCACCATGCTGACAGCCTGAGCCATTGTCCCCTGACCAGGAAGAGGGTGCTGTTTTCTAACTGGGGACCTGAGGAGGGCAGCCCCAACATGCCTGGGGCCCTGAGCTTACTGTTAGTCCCTTGTCATGAGGCCCTAAGCCTCCCTGTGCTCCGTACCAGCCTGCCTGGGAGGGTGGAAGCAAATGCTATGGGAAGCAACATTCATTTCCAAGGCAAAATCTGTGTAGCCATGGTTTTCCAAGGGGAGCAAGCTACCCTTTGGCTCCATGCCTGCTGCACTCACACTGTGATCCAAGTGGATCTGGGACCCTTGGTACCATGCAGTGGAAAGCAGCCTTTGGCCCAAAGGCCCAGATGCCTGGTGGCATTTAGGCAGGGAGCTAGGTACCAGATACCTTTTGAGGGTTTGGGCCAATGCTCTTGTGATGCATCCTGTGCAAGCATAGAGGTTCCCCGCCACCGTGATGACACTTCCATAATCACTGCTACTAGGATTTCATCCTCACCATATAATCAGGATAAAGGTCATTGCACAGAGCACCCTACAAATACACGTCTCTGCCCCGTGATATGTCACGCTGGTAATCCACTGATTGCCAAGCACTTTGCTGAGCTTTAATGACTGGCCCAAGCTCATGCAGCCTAGATGCTGAGGTGATAGGCTCTGAACTATCCAAGACTGACAGCAACTCATTGGCAGAGGTGGGAGTAGAGCGTGGTTTCCCAGACCTCCATTCTCAGGCAAAGACAAGCCCTGCCATGCCATGGGCTGAGCCCTGTTTGCTCTGGCTATCTCTGGGGCTGGTATATGTTCCTAGAACTCATTCTATGGAAATGCTAGCTGGAGAAATTTGCAGCCTGTGATAAGATACAGCTAGTGTGAGAATTCAGTTATGTTAAACATTGATCCTACCAGACCTTCTGATGGGCATTATCGACAGTCCCTAGACAGAGAGGCAGCCGCATGGGAGCCTCGCCAGGCGGCACCTTGTTAATAGCAGGACCGAGGATATGCAAACATGGGACCAGGCAAAAGGCACTTTCTGCATACCTGATGCTTTTTAAAACTGATGCTGCTCCTCTATCCCTTCCCTCTCCTGACATTCCCATACCACCTCACTTCTAAGCCCCTGCAGTTCTCCCTCCCTTCCTGTCCCCGGCCTTTCCCCAAAGGAACTGATCAGGTACCCTCAGTCTCCTCAGCCAGGGAGCAATATGCAGATTAACTTGCAGACTGAAATGTCTTGATAAAATTCTGGTGTGTCTTTCTGCAGCACAGAGGCTCTAACATCCAGCCTAAGCTGTGAGGGGATGCTTACATTCTACCCACTGACATTCTCCTGGTCATTTCGCAGGAATGAACAGTTCCTCAGCCTGTGTCTATAATGCTTCTGAAGTCAGAGCTGTTTGCTGGTTCAAGGCATCTTGCTCTCCACCCCAGAGGTGGTTGGGTTTTAGGGACAATAAGTGGATGGCAAAGTTCATGGTAGCCAGGAGACAAAGTGTCTAGTGGAGAGAGAAGCACAGCTGGGGCCGGGGACTAAGGCAGAAGTTTTCAAAGGCACAAAGGACAGTTAGGGACTCCACTCCCAGGAAGGGGCAGTCAAAGGGAGCATGGAGCCTACCTGCTCTTTGTACCTTGGAAATGCTCTCTAGTAGGCTCTGTTTCCAGCTTTACGGATGGCTCATTGGGCAAGACAGTAGCCAAGTTGTTTAAGGGGAGAGAGTCAAAGGAACAAATTCAATGAAATTGGGTGTTTAACTCCCTTAGGCCTCTTTAAAAATCCCGGTCTTCCACTCTGTGTACCTAACTATCCTCATCTGTAAAATAGAACTTGAATACATATCTGCTTTTGGGCAATCTTGGGGCATGTTGCAAATTTTCTATTACAGTCAGAGCTTTCAAGGGATAAAAGGGTTTGAGGGGGCAACATTTTCAAAATTGTACAAGTGACTTAGACACCTCAACCCCAATGATGTTCAGTGGAGCTTAGACGCCTCAGTTACTCTGGAGCTGTGGAAAGGTTTACCTTGTAACTTTTTCCCCTGCAAAAATGCAGCTGCCCTGGTGTGAACTAATCTGGACAGCTGCCCTGGTAACGTACCAGTGCAGAGAGTCACTGCCGGACAAACAATAGAAATGGCAAAGAAGTTACCAAATCCAAACCCAAACTTCTTTAAACATTTCCATGCTCTCATCATCTCATGTGCTGATGCTTCCTCTTTGCTGCCTCCCACAGGCTTTGGTTCTAGTCCCCACTATGTCGCTAACCTGTTGTGTGATGTTGGGAAAAATCTCTTTGCTCCTATGCCCCAGTTTCCTCATTTGAAAATGGGGTTGATGATAGTTTATAAAACACTTTCCTTACAGACCCCAAAAACTGCTATTTAAGAGCTTATTATTTATGATGTGATCCCTCAGCAAAACAGTAGCAAATGCTGAGGCCTTGCAGGTCAGCTTTCTGAGGGAGGAAAAATCAACAACACAGGGTACGGGTATCTTCTTAGGCCCACTTGCAGATAGTGTAAACAAACACCAGCCTTTGAACAGAGGTGGTCATAAATGACACACAACCAACCCCTTTTATCAGAATTCTCTGTCCAAAAACCAGTGCCTGCTTCCCAGAAAGCAACTCTGCATTAATAATTTAGTTTGGGTGGACTTGGGCCAGGAACAAACTCTTGATGTTAGCAACAGTTGCCTCAAAATGAATGTGCATCATAAAATTAATCTCAGTACCATATTTCTTCAAAGACTGTGCATTGCTCACACACTAAGAAACATAACTTATTTACTAAGCCTCCTGATGACTCCTACACTAACACTAACCACAAAACTTCACCCCCCCCCAGCTCCACGGGCAGAGCTATTTGCAGATGTTTGATGCTGTTTCCATTCTTAATCAGAACAATGCAACCAGAATAGACTTCATTTTGAATCAGCTTGTGGATCAAGGCAATGCAGTATCTCTTAATTCACTGAGCTGTCATCCCTCTGAGATCAGAGGTCCAGATGTTATGGCCACTCCTTGCATTTGACATTTAAGCTTTAAAAGTGTCTCCACAAGGAAACAGTGGTTAGAAGAACAAACAAGAAGTCTTGTGACACAGGACTCCTTGTTCATTCTAGTGAACTAGACTAACATGGCTGCCCCTTTGGAAGTGGCTAGAAGATACATGTCTTGTCAGCACCCTCTTTGAACAGGAGATTCCTGGGGCTTCCTGCATGCTGGTTTTCTTCCGGAGGGGAAACAAATTTCAGAGTGAGGCTGCAATAGCTGCTTGTTCCCCTTAACAGTTCTGTGAAATCACAGGTAGTTCATATGGTGGGTCTCTCTCTCTAATATCTCCTATATGTCTAAGTGGGAGTTTTGCTAACAAAAGGTCATTTGATAACTAGACTCCTTGTTTGTCTAATGTGGCTCTTTAATATCCTAAGACCAACACCACCAACCCAACAATGCTGGATATGACTTATTTTATACGCGCGTTAGTTTGTGAAAGAAGTGGTGTGAATTGCACAGATTTTATGAAAAGAGACCCTTACCATTTAGGTTGTCTTTTAATTTAAAAGGAGACTATTAATCAGAGCAAGTGGCAACTGGTTGCTCCCAAAGATGCACTAACCATAAGAACTTGAGAAGCGGTTTCCTTAGTAATATTTTTTGGTAGCAGAACATCATCTAGTGGAAGAATACGGTATTGCATGTACCGAGTTTGCAGCCCTGAGGTTGTGTGTGCACTTCTGAAAATAAAGGCGGAAAAAGAACAAGCTGTTTTATGGTCTAACCCAGTGGTTCTCAACCTTTTGTGGCTGTGACATGCTTGGTGGCATATTGCAATCCATCAGGACACACCATCCCCTCCACACCAGGCCAAATCCAGCCGTTTTCCCAGGTCTCCATGACACTCTTACCATTGTGTGGTGACACAGTAATGTGTCCTGACACAGTGGTTGAGAACCACTAGTCTAACCTGCCAAAATCTATATTTTCAAGCTACCTAAATAGTGAAGCACATGCAACTGCTGTATGGTTGACTGGTGGGGTGCACTCTTCAAAGGGAGAAGCATTTTAAAAGCATTTAAATTAAGCGTGTCTGTGTGTAAACTGTGTGAGACCAGCAGAGGAAATTCCTGGTCTTACTCATTATGAATTATAATTGGTATGGACTGGAGTTAACAAGAGTTTGGCTATTAACTTCACTGAGAACAGGAGCAGTGTTTATAATAGCCAGCTCGTACGTGGCCCACTCCATGAGGAGATCTCGGAGCCCTTTGCAAAAGAAGCCTCATGATGCTAATGTCACACATGAGGGGACAGACTTGACTCAGGTCACCCAGGCAGCAAAGAGCAGGGTTGGGGACAGAACCCAGGACTTGTGGGTCAGTGTAGAAGTGACTAGGCCACACTGCCCCTCACAGCTAAGTGAATACAAACTAATAAGAAATCACCTAAGTTTCTGCCTTTTCTTTTTGAAGTGCCTCAACAATAATGGCCAAAGTATGTTCTCCGTGGCAATGCACCAACATTTTGCCCCCTAAAACCTTGCATTCAAGGGACCTCAAGTGCTTTGTTCATTTATTAAAGGAGAATGCAGCCCCACTGAGGCCAATGGTAGTTTTGCCATTGATTTCAGTAGGAGGCAGATCAGGCCGGAAGCCTCTTACATGTACCTGACAGAGGAGAATTTACATTCACGGTAAGGAGATCAGATTCTGACCCATTATGTTAACACAGATGTAGGATCCATCTCATATGTCCCACCTTATACAATGCATTGATATTAGAGGTTAAACAAGCTTATTTCCTCCAGGGCTTTGCTTTGCTGAGTGCTTTAAAACATGAAGTTTACCTAAGCTGGGGGGCGGAGGAAGTTAAAGCTGTATTCCCCTTCCACCCAGGTGTAAAATGACATGGCTAAAGCTGAGGTCAGCATAGCCTGGAGCTAATAATCAAACTGAAGTTCAAATTGGGGCCAATTCAGTGTCCAATTCCCCATTGTGAACATTAGAGCCACCACATGGTGGCAAATAAAGCTGAGCCTGGTGTGCTGACATGTCAGAGTAGTTAGGTGTTTGTAAAGCAGTACAAAACAAAGGCAAAAAAAGCCATAAAATCAAATGGGGATCCAAGCACTGCATATCGAGAGGGGGTGTTAAGAGAGAAACTTGAGCCAATAAATGGTGTAGAATGTGCTTTGGGACAAAGCAATGATGGTTCCCATAGGGGTGCTTTCTTAAAAATAAAGCTCCATATGTGTGTGTGTGTGGGGGGGGGGGTCAAATTGGCCCTTGTTGAGGCTTTATTTAAAGCCAAGATAACATGTGGGTCGCCCACACCCTTCTACAAAAATGTCTGACATGTATCTTGGAGGCTCTTGCCCTGGGATGAGGTTTGGACATGTGTAAGTTTACAAAGCAGCTCTCAGGGGCTCACAGCAAAGCTCCCCTACAGTAGAAAGATGCTTTCCCAACTCCCCTACAGCACATGGATGCTTTCCTCCAGGGAAATGGTTTGCTTTCCCTTCAAAAGCTGTCTGCAGAATGAGACTATCCCTTCACCAAGCCACCAGGCAAGTCTGGAGAAAATCACTCACCCATGGCAGGAACTGCCTCTCCAGGTACTGGGCAAAAACTAAATGTCCGTTACCCTGGAGTAAATGCGGAGGAACTGTGGAAGTCAGTGCAGTGACCCCAGATTGATGGCAGTGTGAAAGAACAAGATCTGGCTTCCTCTTCAGCACGATCCATTCCTTGCAGCTCCAGTGCAAACAGATTGCATGGTAAGGATTTCCTAAACCTTTTTGTTCTAAAGGGCAACAGCCTGCTGACGAGGCCGGTCCCCTGTAATATCCGGCCAGGGGCTTGGGCAGAAATGAAGTGACCGCCCAGATCTGGAGGAGTCCTCCACCTTGGCCAAATGAAGCCCTGAATCTTCAGTAGAGATCTCCTGAATGGGGAGAATAATACAGTCTTGTCATCTGCTGCCTCTTTCTCATGTATGCAGGAGCTCTCAATAGAGTTGTTCTCCCCGCTTCTGGGTGCTCTCTTTGCTGAAGAAACAGGGCAGAGGTTTCCCTCTGGGATTGCAACTTAGGAGGGTGAGGGCTGGAAGAGAAGGAAGGAGGAGAGGGGAGAATGGAAGGGAGCAGCTCTTGCTAATTCCTCCCTCTGGAGAGAAGACCAGAATTTCCAAGGTGCAGCTGGGCATCTCCATCCCTTCAGCTGCAGCTGGCGATGCCCATGGACTGGCTGCATACGGCTTGCACGTTGTCGCTGCGGGTGCAGAACCACACTTCCTGGATGTACAGTTGTCTTGCCTGATGAGGTCAGTAAATTCTGATGAACTAAACAAAACTGAAACTGCACGCAAAGGGCGGGTGTGCCTTGTTCAGCTCAAGGGCAAAGCCCGGGCCTTATCAGACTGAACTGTGTGTGGTGGGAGGAGCTGGGCCTGGCACGTAGCATGTCCTTGAGCTGTCCAGCTGGCACTGAGCCAGTGTGCTCGGTTGCTCTCACTGTGCCTGTGTGCTCCCTTCAGGGCTTGCTCACAAGAGTGGGAAGGCCAGGGGCCCAAGCACACCAGGAAAACAAGCCTCCCTGAGGCTGTGTTACTTACT
Organism: Podocnemis expansa; assembly: GCA_007922195.1. Taxonomy (NCBI): domain Eukaryota; kingdom Metazoa; phylum Chordata; order Testudines; family Podocnemididae; genus Podocnemis; species Podocnemis expansa. The sequence goes on from ML682007.1 coordinate 8,139,738, forward strand.
CTTGGGGCGCCATTTGCCATGCCATCACCTGTTCATTCATAGTGCTGGATGCAGAGTCCGGCAGGGAAATCAAACAAGAATCCTGTGGCATTTTTAAAGACTAACCAACTTTTTTATCGCATGAGTGTTCATAGGAGAAAACCCCACTTCATCAGATTGTCTCCCATGAAAGCCCATGCAGTAAATAAATTTGTTAGTCTTTAAGTGCCACAGGATTCCTTGTTTGTTTTACTGAACTAGACTAACATGGCTACTTTGTTGGTAGGGAAATGTCTCCCTCGGGGCCACCTAGCCCCATTATTTCAACCAAGCAGGACAGGGCAGAGTTTTGATTGAAGCATTTTGCTACTCTCCACAGGCTAAAGTAGCCACATACAACCACAGTGTTGCCAAATCTTGCAATTTTATCACAAGTCACATGAAATGTGATGGATTTTTTTAAAGCCTCAGCTCCTGGAGTCATGTGAACACAAAAGACTGTCTGCACTAATTTTACTTTAAAAGTGTCCTGTTACACCCTGGTAAGAAAGGAATGAGGGGATTGTATTTTGCAATGCAGATATATATTTACTAAATCAAAACAAAGAAGTGATTCTGCTGTCTCTTTGTCTTACACTTAGGGCCTGAGCCAAAGCTCAGTAAGACACAATCCCTCCCACCCCCAACTTCATCATGCCTTGAATCAGACCTTTACTGCTGTGTTATGTTTTATGTTACATTAGGATGTGGTTCAGCTGCTGGAATCCATCTAAGTGCTAAACAGGGAGGCTGGGTCAGTGCTGTGAGTCACAGAGGCTTGCCGTCTAGCTGGCTGTCCAGAGTCTTGTCTGCTTTGTGTACTGCTGCCTCTCTAGAGAACATGGTTGGTTTGGTCTAAACAGCAGCTTGTGTTGTGTAGGAGGCTCCCTCTGGCTGTGCAGAAGGTCTGTGTTTATCCTAAACAAACTGAGCTGGCCAGAGCCACCAGCTCCAAGCTTGCATCTCTCTGGGAGCGTCTGCTGCTTTGTGCATTTCCCTGAGTCCTACCCCACCTCCCATCCAGCTTTTCTGCCTGCTTCCCTGGGTCCTTTGATGTTCCCCTGAAGCTGGTGCACTGAGGCTTAGATCCTTGATCCCTCTAACCTGCTCTCTTTGATGTCACTTTCTCTCCAGCTTGCTTGCTCCTTGGGCTAGTCTCTCAGTTCTGCCTGGCTCTCCCTCACATGCCTTTCTTCCTTGCCATTTTTAAGGGGAAATCTCATCCATGCTTGAGAGCAGCATGAACTGAATAATGGGTTGATACAGTATTGTCAGCTCTTGACATTGCTCTTTTTTTATTGCATGCTGTGACAGAGTCCCCCAGCAATAGTGCTCTGGAACCACGGAGGGCGAAGCCAGTCAGGCCCCTAGTGCTCACGGTCTGTCCTAACACTGATTATACCTTGTTGTCAGTGTAATAAGCCAGCACAAGTCTTGTCCATGTTGCATGCAAACCTGCCACAACTCAGCAAAATTTGTTGTCTGCTTCAGAGAGGCCCAAGGATTTGGAGCTGATCTTACTCCCTAAATGTAAAGTCATCTCTTTCACTCCACTGGGGAGACTTGGCAAATGGAAGTCAGACTGAGCACACAGACAGCTGTGGCCATGGCAGCTCCTGTCTCAGGCTCATGAGAAAAGCCAGGCAGATGGGCCCTGGTATTAGAATGGGAGGCTGTTGCGGCTCAGGAGTGAGAGTGGTGCTGTGAAGCCCTGGAACAGAGCCTCCGTGAATTCTGCCTGGCCCTAATTAGCGCTACTAATTTTTGTTGTGTGAACACAAAACTTGGATGAACACTCCTCATCATTTTGCTGTTTTGGTCACATGGTTTGTGGCCCTTCTATGCTTGTTTTTCTATTAAAGCGAAGTAGCCAAACGTGTGGTCTAGTATGTGGGCTTCTCCAAAAGAACGGGAAGGGATGTTTTCCTACAGTGGCAAGAGAGTTGCTGCTGAGTCAGTGGCACCTAAGGAATTTTTGGTGATTACACCTTAACTCAAACTGTACAAATGCTTCCGAAGCTCTGGTTACAATCTCTGGGGTGCCAAGAGAATGCAGGGTTTGTCAATTGAAAGAAAACTCAGTCTGAGGGCATGGGGGAAACTGACAGGTCTGGCTTTTAGGAGTGTAGAATGAACTATGCTGTGTCTATTCTGTTCTGGCATACAAATCACTTGTAGCAGTAGAGTTTCTCTGCCTCCAAACAGAGCACTTTCCCTATGTATAAAAGTTCCTCGTTAACCTCCCTCCTGCCTCCCCCTGGAAGGACTGTGATATGTTGCGTAAGCGAGTCTAGAGAACAATGATGGTTTATCTGGCTGTTGAGTAGGATTTGTTTTAGTTTCCAGGAACTGTTCCTTCTCTCAGTCATAGAAAAACCACTGAGGAGTCCTGAGATGGAACAACGAATGGATGTTTAAGGTAAGATATTTTGTGACTTGTTAACCCTGAATGAGGTAGATAGAAAATGAAAAGGGAAAAAAAGTCACTAACACAGCAATGCTTTCTTCTGCTTCATGTCTTAATTTTCTGAGTGTCCCACCTCTGCTTTTGAATAATTGCTTTCATAAACTATAGCTAGGATGCCAAAGATCCACAAAGCCATGGGGAATGTGACCTTCTGGGAAGGGTGTATGAGATTTTTATTTATAATAGTAATGTATAGCTCATAATAATTTATGGATCCGATTGATCTTAAGAGGCATTAAAATGAAATAGTATCCTTGTAATTAAATGTAATAGGCCAAACTTCCACTCCGCCATTAGTAACTGTGTCTGAGCTTTCCAAATATTGAATTTATTATATGCTGTTATTGCACAGGTATATATTTAAAGTAACTCCAAAGGAGTCACAAACAGCAGTGTAAATGAGACCAGAAGTCAGCCCAGTATCAATTTCACTAACTCATTCACAGGCCACAGGGTATAATTGTTCTCAGGGATGTAATGAGCTGTTTAGCAACAATGGAGAATTACAGAAGCATTATTCCTCCCACAGTATCTTAGATCTAGACTGGCCTCCTATGGAGGCAGCAAGATTAACTCTCCTGGATTAACTCAGCTGATCTAGAAAGCTCTGTAGGGCACAGAATATCTTCTGTATGCAGTACCTATCACACAGGAATTCCAACCTGTCGGAGACCACTAGATGCTATTTTAAAGCAAATGATTAATATTAACTAGGAAAGATTACAGAGATGTGAACCTACTGCTGGTAAATTTCAAAGACCAGTGTTTTCTCATAGACAAGGAAATGCACACTTTTGGCAAGTTAAGGAAGCTAAACCAGGGCTTTCCAAAAGCAAGAGTTCATCAGTTTAAGAAGACTTAAAATTCTTTGCTAGCTCCAGAGACGGAAAAATAAACACGTTTAAAAAATTAAATGTTCAACTAACAGTGAACTGAAAAAATCAGGAGCAACCTGTCCTTGAAGGAGAAGTTTATCATATATTTAGATTTAGATGCAGGATGTACTTGCTTTTCTGTTCAGTAGGTGCCAGGACGACATGGGGGAGCAAAAACAAGTATCAAAGTACCATTGTGGTCAGACGGGCAAAATGCAAATTTTTACAGAAAGGGGGCGGGAGGGATCGGATCCTTTTCTTCCGGTACAAAGAAGCTGAGTCCTTACCATCTTCATAGAGCTTTATACAGGCTTGGGTCCCAGTGTGCCTATTAGTTTGAACAGAAGATCTCTGTATGGGTTTGGAGGGAATGAAGTACCCTGATTAGGTAAGACAGCCCCTGCCACTCCATTATAAAACTCTGTAATCACAGACCCACTGGGCATTCCTCCAGACCCTTGCATCTCCTCCTCAGATCCTCCATGCCGCCACAGAGCAATGCCTCTCAGAATGAGGGTGTGGTATACAAACCTTCTCTCTTCTTGCAATTGAACCCCAGCTGCAGGCCAGACGAGCCCTGGAGCCCTGTTTTTGAGTGATGAGAGAGCCCTACACAAGTACAAAATTTGCATCCATAGCCCATCTGTAAACATGGTTTGTGGATAGTAAGTGGCCAGCACTCATGTACCAGCATGTCAAGCATTTCCTCCCCCGTGAGCCAGGACCTGGCTTTATATTCAGACAGGTGTCGTCTGGCTGGAAAAGTGCTGCCATTCAGATGATTTGATAAAAGAAAGACTGGCTCTAATCTACAGTCTCTGGGTGCTGTTTGGTGGATGCCAGGCCACTCCCTACAAAAGAGCAGGTGACCTTGGTTATTTTTCTGGCCAACCATCCCCCACTCAGCAAGGTCATGCTGGAGCGCCCCACAGCTGCCATTGTAAAAGTCCAAAGATACGCACAAACCACTGGCTGCCCTCCGACAGCACAGGGAGAAGGCTCCCAGAATTCCACTCTGGGGGTGGGAAAAAGTAGAGTATGGCCACCAAGCAGTAGAACTGTCCTACAGTTGAGGCTTTTCTTTTCATCGGCAGCAAGAGAGAATTGTGCTAGTGTGAATCGGTCACAGAGTAGCCAGGAGAGGGCAGTTGTACACACTTGCAGCTAAAATGTTTAGACTAAGTGCTTATCCTTTGGGAAAGTATGTCGTTAATTCAGTGAGTGGTTTTGATAAGACTCCACCTATTATCTGTTTCTTTAGCGATTGGCAAAATAAATTAAATCCAGAGGTGCTGATCCTATCCCCTTAGAAGAAACCAAGAATGTTTCCCTTGGCTGCAGTAATGGCAGGAGCAGTTCCACAGTAAGCAGAGATGTAGATGCAGACAAAACATAATCAGTTAATGGCTTGTGTCGTCAAAGGGTCAGTTTAATGACTGGTGCAACTCCTTTTATTTAGAGTTATGCTAGTGAAGGATCTGGGCCATTAATCTCCTGATTAGTATTTATTTTATATATTAAGTAGAAAATGTGTCTGCTGGTTACCTTGTGTCCAAACGGCCTTAGAGGCAACCAGTTTCTTTCATGGGCAGTGGATCCCTCCCAGTCTACGTCTTCAGTTCAGTCTTGTCAAACATTCACTTTCTGCAAAATCTGGTTTGACAAATCTGATGGGTTCTGACAAAAAGAAGGAAAAACACGTCCATGGTTTTATGGGTTAGTGCCATAGCAGCCATCTGTAAAACATTTTGTGCTTTAAAAATTGAAATAATTTAAAGCTGACTTTTAAAATCAATCTGATTTTGATCTGAGTCGTTCTGGGATAAATGTCCCAAATCCCGCCAAACAAGTAGCAAGATAAAAAGTTATAACTGATTCTGAATAAATGCATAAAAAGTATTCTAACAGGAAAGGTTAGGAATGTCTCATTAAATATAGAGACAATGCATTAATTTACAGGTTTCAGAGGGATAGCCATGTTAGTCTGCTTTCAGCAAACAACAAGGAATCCTGTGGCACCTTAGAGACCAACCAACATTTTTTTGGGGCATAAGCTTTCATGGGCTAGAACCCATTCCATCAGATGCTAATGAAGTGGGTTGCAGCCCATGAAAGCTTATGCCCCCTCCAAATGCTTTATTACTCTATAACAGTGTTTCCCAACCAATGTGCCATGGCACACAGGTGTACCACCAGGCCTCAGCAGGTGTGCCACAAAATTTTTTGAAAAACTACTTAAAGAGCTCTGGATTGGCTCATTGGCTCATGAATATTCATGAGTTCATTTGGAAACTATATGGTGGTGCGCCTCAAATTAATTAAAGGTAGCAAGGTGTGCCATGGCAGAGAAAATGTTGGGAACCACTGCTCTATAAGGTGTCACAGGACTCCTTGCTATTCATTAATTTACAGTAATCCATCCCCCTTCTCTCTTAGCACACACCACTGTTTTCTAAGTTCCGTAGGGGCAGCTGTATTAGGCTAGTTCAGTAAAACAAACGAGGAGTGCTGTGGCACTTAAAGACTAACAAATTTATTTATTGCATAAATAAATAAATTTGTTAGTCTTTAAGTGCCACAGGACTCCTTGGTGGTTTCACTATTTTCTAGAATGTCTGCTACCAGTAAGCCAATGGTGAAGCCACAAATCCAATAGGAGCAAATAATATGAAATATTTCAAACTTATTGGACTTAAGGAACAAAATATTTTCATTTGCCTGACGCACACTTGAATAGACACACCCACTTCTGGTTTCATTGGTGTGAATAATCGTACTTAGAAATGGGAGGACTGGTTCACAAGATGCTTTGTTTGCTTTCGTACTCACTATTCAAAGTGCGTATTCACTGTTTTTATTACACTTTCCTTAAAAAAAAAAAAAAAAAAAGTCCAGCAATTGTTCCTGTTTTAAATACTTCACCTGTCAACACTCTCCTGCATTAGGTGCTATTTTTAAAAATAGAAATTTAGGATAAATTCATCCTGTGTATAATTTCACTGACTTTGAGGGAGCTTCCATTGTGGCTGGATTTGGCTCAGAGATTGTGGATAAAATTATTCCTGATCTCTTCCTTAAAACAGTCTGATTTTACTGCACTCTCTACATTGAAGCAACAGAAGTAAATATTCAGACACAGAAGAAAAACTTCTAAAGCCACACGCTGTTACCCTTTTGCTGCTTTCTTCTGAGCTGCTTCATGAATGTCTGAGCCAGTATGGGTTTAAGAAGGTCATGCTAATCCCCGCCCTCCATCCCATCTCTATTAATATTATTAAGTTGCTGCTAGGCTAGGTCAGCTCTTGTGCAAATCGCTGACTATTGCTGTGGGGGTGGACGGGGAGATGAGGGCTGCTAAAGGAGAAAATCTACCTGCACCAAAAATTAGACTAAATTCTGAGTTTTAAACTCTTGAATGAAGATATTTCAAGCCAAGGTTTTCTCCCCATCCTTCAGTCATTTTATAGGGCCCAGGTCACGAATCATCCTGTAGCCTAGCATCTGCAGTATGTACCGTAGTAAAACATGTAGGCTGTAATTCAGCAGAACACCTAAATTTAAGGGGATTTAAGCTCGAGCCCCATTTAAATCAAGGGGACTCTTACAGACAAGCTTAAATGTTTTGCTGAATTGGGGCCATAGAGAACAATTTAGGCCCAAAGCCAGAGCAATGGGGCCTGATCCAAAGCCCATTTAAGTCAATGTGGCGTCTTTTCATTGGTTTCAGTAGCCTTGGATTAGACTCTGGATGAGCCTGGAGGCAGACATCAGTGCCGACTCTCTTTGTGCAATGAGGAAAATCAATCAGTTAGTGTGTATTCATTAAAACATGCTGCTAGTCCTTTGGCCAAGATGCACCTACATTAAAATCATAAACATGATATACCACTTCCACCCCTGCTATTTGTACAAGGGAAACAGGAGCGAGTTGTTCTGTTTAAGTGTGACTCTGAAATTGCAAAATGGTATGAGAATTTTGGGGCAAATTTAGCATTAAAAGTAGTTTCAGGTACACTTCATTTCGAGGAGACTATATTTGAAACAGATTGCAGTAGGACTAGTTAGTAGTGTAATTATGAGAAAAGTCAAATGCCTACACTGAGTTCAAATCATCAGCCATACGTGGGGGTAGCACCTTCACTGCTGCGCGTTGCCTATGGTAAGAACCACAGTTCATTAGGATACTAAGTACTCCCCCCCCCACACACTATGGTGAAAAAAGTGTTCTGGATTCAAACATCACTATCACGTTCCCAGCTGCTGCACACAGTACAGTATTGCTTATTTTCCCTTAAACACCAATCTGGCACAAAACATCAGAGGAAAAGGTAGATCACTCACTGCAGAGTCAGGGCTTATATTGGAGAAGATGAATGATGAACATATTACTCAAACTCCACGTGCAGTTGCAGTTAGCTGTTTCTGCTAGTGTGATTGACAGTAAAATAGTTAATATTTCTATATGAAATCATCACTAGACTTCAGCATCAACAGTTTAAATGAAAGGAAAGCAGGGAATAACCTCTCTCAGAACCGCTGCTGTATGAGGAGCAGCATGCTAGAACAGAACAGTGCAACAAGCAGGGAGAGGAGATGAAATAGTGTTGGCAAACCCAACAGAGCAAATCCCTCCAACCTCAAAAACACATTCTAAATGGGTGAACTCAAGTCCAAATGTGAGAGACACCCTGAATAGCAACACCTTTGGTCAAATGAATTTTAATATTCAGATGTTCTAGTCCTGGAGGACCCTGTGTTCAGCCCTGCTGTCCAGCTTGGAAGTACCAAGTTGCAGTAAGGTGATGAGATTGAGTGTTTCTCTTTAGAGCAGAGGAGGCTGATGTGATTATGGAAATCAGGTTGCTTGCCTTTCTGTGCGGAAAGGAAAAGGGCAAGGTTCTCTAATGAGTGCAGTACTTTAGAGGAGTAGGTACTCTCTAAGATCAAAGTCTGTTGCTGGGCCAATAAACTGACAGCTAATTTTATAATCATGTTAGTTCCCTCTCAAAATAACACACAACTAGAAAAATTATTTCATTGCCATAAATGTTATGGTATTTGTGGTGCTAAAGTGAAGTTAATTTTGTGATTATAGAAGAAACTCACTCTTATTTTCAAGATCAAAAACACTGGGCCTGATCCTCTGCAGTGCTGAGCACCCCAATTCTCACTGGTTTCAACAGACTAGAGAGTGATCAGCACCCTGCAGCATTCCTCTGCGCTAGCAGGATTGAAAAAGAAAACAGAACAGAGATTCACAGAAAGGTTTTTCTTAGAGCTTGTTGTGCCTTTTGTTCCGTCTTGCTGCCAATAAAAATATCCATGTTTGGGAACAGAGACAGGTTCCCAGGCTGAGACAAAGAATTCTGGGTGCGTGGCTGAGGCACCAGTTCCGGATTCTGGCAGGCGGATGATCACGTTGCTCTATTGCTATGTCTAGATCACTTGACACTTGCCTTCCGATATATGGTCTTATCTTTAACGAGCTATTTCAGTTTCCTTGACTAAACTGTTAAGCCTTGTCTGTCATCTCCTCAAGTGCGAATGAACCAGGTTCTACTGTAGACTGTTCTTCGGCTCTAGTTGTTTTTAGCTCCACGTCAATTAGACACGCTCTGAGTTTGTTTACTGGTAAATACAGTCCTGACATACCTTCTGAACCCAGAGCTGTCCATAAAACGGGACTCCGCTGTTGCTACACAGCGGTGCAATGAACAGCATACTTAACTTATGCCCTGTGGTATTGTGGGGCTTTGCTCATTAGTAAAAGCCAGACTTTTAAAAAATTAACATTGATTTTGGTGCCTCGAGTGAGACACTTTAGGTCAGATTTTTGGGACTGCTCAGCACCAAACCTTAAAACGAAGACTACAGGAGGTGCAGCCCTTCTGAAAATCAAACCCAAGACAACTCAAGCTGGGTACACAGCACCCAGAATCTGCAAACACTGCTGAAAAGTTGGGGCAAAGTGTGTTGCGACCCACAAAAGATTGAGGACCGCTGTCCTACACCATTCTCCACTCTGCTTCCCCCGGCTCATCTCCCCTCCCTTCCCGTCTTTCCCCCTGGCTCCCTTCCCACCCCTGCTGTACCTCAGTTCCCCCTCCCTTCCCAGCTCTAGCCCAGCTCCCCCTTGCCCACCCCCACCTTCCCTCTTTTCCCCACCCCCTCCAGCCCCCCTTTCCCTGTGGCTCCCCCCATTTTCCCACTGCTCCCCACCCCCTCCAGCCCCACTTTCCCACTGCTCCCCACCCCCTCCAGCCCCCCTTTCCCTGTGGCTCCCCCCACTTTCCCACTGCTCCCCACCTTCCCACTTGCCCCCGTTCCCTCTCCCTCCCCCACCTTCCCTCTGCTTGCCAGCCCCCCCCTCCCCCACCGGCTCTGCCCCCGCCCCGCCTTCCCGCGGCACGTGACCCTGGGGCGGGGAGAGCGCGCGCGCGCGGCGCTGCACCTGTCAGTCAGCGCGTCACTTCCGCCAGAGTGGCGGCCGTTGATCCGCAGGGGACTGTGCTGGCGGCGGCGCTCCAGTGACGGCGGGGCCCGCGGCTCAGCTTGCTTCGGGGCCGGTCTCCCGCTCCGCGCTAGCCGCCGCCGCCGCCGCGAGCGGAGGACGCGCTGAGGCGAAGCGAGCGGAGGGGCCCGCACCGGCCCCCGCGGGAGAGAGAGGCGGAGGAACCTGCCGCTGCCGAGAACGGCGGGGAGGGAGAGTCGTCGCCTGGCAACGGTGAGGGGCCGGGCAGCGCGCATGCGCTATCGACCGGGTCCGAGGGGCGGGGGCGTTGGAACGGAGAGGGGGCGTGGCCTGAGGGAGGCTGTGGGGGAGGGGAGCAGAGTCCAGTTCTGGTGGGAGCCTGCCCCACTCCCTGGCCACTTACTCTAAGGCCTGTGACATTGGGGGCTGGTTGAGATGCAGGGTCTGCAGGTGTTACCCCTGGCAGGAGGGCCTGCTGAGTTCGGGGACTGCTCTGGGAAGCGCCTGCATAAACTGCTTTCTGTCTCCGCCCTGCTGTTTCTGAGCCACCCTGCAAAAGTGCAGCGTGACCTCAGAGTGCACCAGCTTGGAAAAACAAAAGCATTTCAGTTGTCTCACTCGCCGCCTCTGTTCCTGGAGCTGGACAGGCAAGCTTGCTGTTTCTTCTGCTGTGCAGGCGTTCAACAAACCGGTCGTCAAAGCAGGCCCGTGTCCGTGCAATAAAGCACATTGCCAACTTTGCCCACATATCAGCACAATTATAGGACCTGATAAAACCAGCTGCTCTATCAAAGGCTCATTCAGCTGCCTATCCACCAATGTGATTTATGCCATCCTGTGCCAGAAATGCCTCTCTGCCTTGTATATTGGACACCCAGGACAGTCTGTGCAAAAGAATAAATGGGCACGAATCTGACATCAGAAATCACAGTGCTCTAAAACTGGTGGGTGAGCATTTCAATCTTCCTAATTTCTTCACTGATGATTTACTGATTGCTGTGCTCAGACAAGTGGATACCAGAGCAAGGCTTCCAAGAGAAGCTGCAGAGCTGGAATTTATTTACAAACTTAGTTGGATTGCTTTAGGGTTCAATAGGAACTTTGGATTTTTTTTTTCCCCTCATTACAGCAGGTGATTTGACCTCATCTTCTATATCAGGGGTCTCAAACTCAAATCACCATGGGGGCTGCGTGAGGACTAGTAGCTTAGCCCAAGGGCCACACTACTGAAACCTTTTCATACAACAGCATTGCAAATATTGGTAATGATAGTGTTGGTTGGGGGCTGAAGGAAATTGCTTTAGGGGCTGCATGCGGCCTGTGGGCTGTGTTTTTGAGACCCCTGGTCTATATGCTGTTTCCCAGTGTTTGAATCTTTACAACTGCTTTAATTTGCTGTTACGGTGTGACCTGGCCCCATGACTGACACTTCCCTGCACTTATTTCCTCCCATTCTGCAAGTTCTCCCATCTTCAAAGCATCTGACAAAGTGGGATTTTCTTCCACAAAAGCTAATGCGATAAATAAATTTGTTAGTGCCACTGTGTGTGTTTTACTGAACTAGGCTAATATGGCTGCCCCTTCAAAACTAAGGTGGGTTTTCAAGACCTCATTGGGAACGAGAATGTTGTTCTGGAGACTTATGTTGTCTAGTCTGAGGCTAAATTCAGCTTCTCAGGAATGTGTCAGTCTTGGGTCTTCATTGATACTGTGAGTGACCAGAAGTTAAACTTAATTGCTTAAGGTCTGGTTAAAAATTACATCAGTCTGTCTTTGGGGCTCAGGGTTGTAACTTTTTTTTTTTTTTTTTCTCATTCAGAGTGTTGTAGTTAGATGCAGAAGAAGCTAGGGTTGTGTAGACATGGTGAGGTAGGCTGAAGAATTCTTCCATTGATCTAGCAGCTGCCTCTCGGAGATGAATTAACCACACGGATGAAGAGTCTACACTACAATGATGATACATCTCAGCTGCAGCACTGTAGCTATGCCATTGTAACATGTAGTGTAGATGTGCCCCGGGCAGGCACATTGTGGCCCCAAAGAGCTATGTTCCTCTTGGAATGTGTTAATAATTATTTTCCCACAATGGGAGCGTGTTTCCAAGAGTGCTGCAGTATAAAGCTGTTGGTTCAGGGTTGCCTTCATCAGAGTTTCCTCAGCCTTTAGGGGAATAACACTTTCTGAAAATATTTTACTGCTGCTGAAGCACAAGGAAAAGAAAGCAAAGTGTCTGGAAATTAAACGTGCTCCTGTAAATGATGTTTTGTTGAATACTGCTGTTTCTTGCCAGCATTCACCTCCTTCAGTGTACAAGAAATGAAACTGATGTTAAAGCTGTAGGTTTTACTTTATATATCTGAGAGGTGTGATAGTGTGGAACACCTCGCAAAAAATGAAGGGCGTCCAAACACTGGTAAACTGTTAAGCAAGATGAATTTTAGAGCAATGAAGGTGCAATAGCACTTTTTTAGGTGAGGTAGGGAAGGAAGGGAGGCAGATTCTTGCAGCAAATGTTCCATAAAATGCAATCATAGCTGCCAATACTCAAGCTGGAATAGGGGGGATGTTATTGTTTATTTAGCTAGCTACTTAATGATTTCTAGTCGGGTTATCTTTTAGATACCTACTCATAATCTACTCTTCTTTGCTTGCGCATCAGATTTTTTGGTAATATCGAGATTCTCCTGCTGTTTATGACTGATTAGGCATTCTGGTTCACCTGCTTGGATCTTTACTGTGATTTTGGTGGATTTCAATAAGTGTATTTAACAAATCTTCAATCTAAGGGGTGTATTGTTTCTTGTTGGGCCAAATCCCTTTCTGATGTGAAGCAGAGAGCTTTGATTCCACCTGCATTAATATTTTGAAAAAGAGCAGTAGCAAAGCTCTGGTGTAGGAATTTATCTTTCTTACACATATCTGGAATGTTTGCTGAGTCTTTTTTTTTTTAATAGGAAAAGCAATATTCCCTAGTTTTATGCTGTACTTGTCACTGTAAAATGTAAAGATCCAGAGTTCATCCCTGACTCTCAAATTTCATCAGATACTTGTCCCAGAAGTAATTTTTATTGTCCTGGACACTGTTATGCAGCGAAAGTAGAAACAAATTTAGAAAAACATATCACAGTGGAAGTACTGAAAGAATTAGCAGCTATCCATCCTGCAAAAACCAGGTAGGATTTGAAATTTAAATGGGGATTCTTTGTGTCTTTAACATCAGCGCAAGCTGTAGTAGTCAGGCAAAAAGTGATCTTTTAAGTAAATGGCTTTCATGAAAACCCAAGCTTCTTGTACCCTTGTATCACTCCTGCTCTCAAGGAAATCTAGAAAAAATGATGACAGTTCATTGGAATAGGTATGAAATCTGTTCTTCCATTCTTGACATGTTTGAAAGAATAGAACTAGCAAGTTTTAGAATCATATGAGATAAAGTTTTACTTAGTCTGAATGAGTAGACCTGATGTTACGCATAGGAAAAAAAGTGGAAGTAGTATATATTGTACTTGGAAAAGAAGGTGATGAGTTTTGTGATAATCCTTAGTTTCTTTGGGAATTCATTTAATCTTGAATATGCATCTTTTTCATCTGTACTCTGATGTGCTACTTTTCGGTTATGTGTTTCCTTCTGAGGCTCATTGAAAGGGCTGCACAAACTGACTGGTTGGGTAGAATTTTTTGAAATTGAAAGTTTGGGAGGGAAGCGAGTCTGCTAATCCTTTTTTGAAAAGGAAGCTGTAGATGTGAAGAAGAGAGAGCTATAAAAGGAATGTCAAAGTGTACTTAAATTCTATACCTAACACCAAATAACTTGTGCTGCCAGTTAAACACCCGACTAAAAGAAATAATTAACACTCTTCAGTAGTGAAAGAGCACTTACTTCTTGAAAGGCAGCTAAATGTTTACATTGTGAAGAAGAAAAGTGATGATAAACTTTGAAAGAATGGGCTTACCATTTTAGTACCTATTATGTTTGTGTTGATCACTCTGGGGATGGATTCTGTTCTTTAGAACTTATTATTTTTTAAGCTTATGTAAGCCTTCTGAATAACTGATATTCCCCTTTCCTCATATACTTGTGGGTTGTTTTTGGAGGACTATAAAAGGAGGGAGAAGGTGGAGGTTGGCTTCTTGTATGCTGTTCCAACAGTAGTCAGCTGAGTAATCTGTAATTTTTCATGCTGAAGTTGGATCCTAACATAGACTAAGTATTGTTTCATTTTGTGAGAAGCTTAGCTGAACTTTTGCAACCCCCTTTTGTGCCTGTTTCTCACTGAACACATCATTCCACGCATTTTCTTTAAAAAGGAGTGGTAGAGTTTATTGTCTGGTCCTTAGTAGAGTATGGATTGGTTTCAGTTTCTGAAATCTATTCTTGATCTCTTGTTGGTAAATGAATCTGAGTTGACCAGACTTTCAAAATGTGCTGAGAATAGAGAGAGATGAAATCACAAATTTATTTTTTGAGTGTAACTTCTATTGTATATTAATTTTATTTGCACTGCAGTTAGAATGTAGTTTCTCCAGTACTGTATGTCATCCGTTTCATAAAAAGAGAAGTGCATTAAAAACTGGTTGCAATGAGTACATCCTTTATTTACAGTGTGTGGGTGAAGCAGTGTAATGCTAGAAATGTACAGTATGTTGTAATTGTATCTAGGGTTGTTTTCTGGCTGCATGCAAATAAAGAAATGAATTGTGATATGGTAATTAACAGCTATTCTCTTTTTTATTTATGCTCCCTTACCTGTGTATGCATAAAATGTTCTAGTTTCTGCCTTGGATGTTCTGAATATTTGTCTTAAGCACAGCATATTGCTGGGAGAAAGAGAGATTAATTATTGCATCACATTTAAATTCTTGTTGCTACAGTAAAGATTATGGCCCTGCTCCTGCAGACTTCGCGTGGGCAGTTGGTGTTGTCAGAGCTCCATTTAACTCTAAGTGTTTAAAAAAAAAAAAAAAAAGTGGTGGTCAGGTTAGTTACTTGCAAACAGCAATTGTAAAGATTTTAACAGCATTCACTCTACCTGTAGGAATAAAATGTCAGAAGAAACCAGAGATTAAATACCTGACCCCACAAGTTTCTTTGGTCACATAGATCCCTTTCTCCTACCGTTTCACATTTCCCTGCAGTGTATTAATTAAACCTTTTCTGCATATGTGCTTGATTGCCTATGCAATACCTGAACAACATTTAGGAAATAAGATAAAGGTAAACATATTGTAATGCAAAGTGCCTGTGGCACTTAGAGACTAAAGTATTATGTGATGCAATAACACATTAGTCTTTAAGTGCCACAGGATTCCCTGTTTGTTTTACTGAAGTAGACTAACCAGGCTGCCCCTGTGGCACTTGGCAACCTACTGTAAATGTGCTTGGAGTGGCAGCTGGTGTCTTTCTCCTGCTCTGCCTCCTGTATCTGCATCTGCCTGCCCACCCCTAGCTTTGTTGTAGGACTTCACATTTAATGAGCGTCCAGTCTGTCACTGCCTGAGACCCTCACTGTTCTAGTCTATCCAGGTCACTTCTAGTTTGATTCTGTCATCCCTTGTACTTGTTATCCTTTCAGTTTTAGTAGTGCTGTATTTATTTGTAAATTTGGTCACGATCAGAGTTACCCCAAGTAATGCTGAACTAGGAGGTCCATTAGCAGTTGTTTGTTCCTTTGGAGCAGCCAAAATAGATGTAGCTGTGGGATGTAATTCTGTATGAACAGTGCATGCATGTGTATTCAAAAGTTTCAGAGGCTAGGATCACCTTTTGTTTCAATGGTACATGGCCATGAGCATAACAGAGGCAGTGCCTATATCTAGGGGTCGAACCACCACATTTTGTGAAGCATTGAGCTTGCATGTGTTTGCCTGCTCACCTGTCCAAGAGGAGGACAAAACAAATCTCTGTAATGGGATAACATTATCTATAATTGTAAATGTATATTGTTTGCTTCTTTGGAGAACGAATGGCAAACAGTTTGAGTTCTGAACAGATATCCCTCTGTAAGAGTGACAATAATTGTTTAAAAGTATTTTTTACAGAAGGTGAACCTTTCATAAGTTTATGAAAATTTTCTTCTGTTAAAATGTTATTCAGTCAGGCTTTTTATAATGTCGTTATGTTTGTTAGTTCTGTATTACCTGATGGGGAGGCAAATACAGGTGCTTGTTTTATGGAGTACTGTTTCGCATTATGGTAGAGCAAGTAAGATAAACATAATAGGCTTCTACACAAGATACAAAAAGCTTTTTATTTATTAACTAGTGACTGTTAGCAGTGAGTTGGGATCTGTGCTAGCAGGAAGTTTCCTTGTATTTCTGCACATGAGCATTGGCAGCAAGGGAGGGGGAGACTGTAGCAGTGGTTAGTTGTGTGTCTAAAGCAGCAAGCTGGAAATCTCCCCTGTCGTTTTCTGGTACATATGGAGGTTTAATTCATTTTTATCGATAGCAGTCTTGTTTTAAGTTGCTGAGATGCCATTAAAATTCCTCTGGATTTGAGCTAGTAAGTGAATAAAATGATGTCTTTAATATATTTGTGAGCATATTTTCACAGTGATTTTTTTAATGGTGCTTTGACTAGCCTTTAGCAGACTAGTAGATTAGTGTTTCATCAGTGTATTCTTTCCAAAATGATGGGCAGATTGCGACTAGTACTTGTATTTAAACATAATTTGTTGATTTTGCTTTTGTTTTTACTAAGTTCAAAAAAATTTACAACCGTACAATAAATATTTGATATAAGACTTCTTGTACATTTTTTTTCTAAATTTTAAGTTTAATTACTGTAAGTAGTGCTTACTTCTCACAGCCATGAGAGATTGTGGCAGTGCTGATTTAGGTTTGTGCTTTGTTTGATTTGGGAAGAAAATGTAACATGAGATCATCTTCCTAAAATTAGATGACTCTAGATTAAATTATAAGGAGAAAATACATATAGAAACTGTCATTTTCATTAAATAGTTTTTCTTTTTGTTTCCTGTTGTAAAAAAATTATTCCCAAACAAGTATTGCAAGACTTCTATAAATATGTAGTTTGAAAGAGCTGTGATCAGTTGTTTGTGGTTGCGGTGCAGTTGTTCCATTAAATTTCTTCCCTGTACTGGCATAAGGGCTGTTTGGCCTATTCTAATATGTAACTTATAAGAGTCACTGTGGGAATGACAATTTTGTTTCTGACCATGCTGTTGTACATCATCCATCATTCTGACATAACATGTTCCGTGCTTATATCTGTTTTGTTACAGGGTGGCTATATCTAGTTATTTTAGGTTGTGCAAAATTGATGGTTTGTTTCCTTACAGCCAGTGTATTCCAGTCAACTAATTGCATAAGGAATATGTGAGTTACATAATTATGTTTGGGGTAGAGGGTGAACTGAAATGTTAATATCTACTTGATAAGGCAATCATTTCTGACTAAGCTATAAAAATGGTCTCACAAACCTACATGTAGACTTTGTACCACTGCTTTATTGCAGATCATTGCAAATTTATTAAATCTGATCTTAAGTAGACCAAACTGTTATAGTTGTATACCTGAACCCAAGCCTTTAATTGGAGACCTGCTAACTCAATTTTACATTTGTACCTACTGATGATGTCATATTTTCTCCCAGGAAAGCTCATGCAATAAAGAAATTTGTTAGTCTATTAGTGTCACAGGACTCCTTGCTTGTTTTAATATGATTTAAAATGCTTTTATACAGTGTTTGCATCTTTAATCTCAAAATGCTTTAAAAAAATCAGTGAGTAACAAGTTACTGTTTCATTCTTAAGCACAGTATTCATAATGAAATGTTTTTACAGTTTCATGAACTTTAAATTTCATTTTTAAAAATCTTGTTTGGCACTTGGGTCATTTATTTGAGCATTAAATGATAGGATGCGTTAAATCCACAAAGCTAAAAACTTGGATCAATGTGAATTGGTACTTCTGGGGCTGTTGGATGGTGTGGAAAACTGTCTTTATTCCACCTTATAGATAGGGATTACAGCTATTATGATGTGTAAGCTCCTGTGTTGCTCTGAGGATTGTGAAATGCCTTGCTTAAGTCCAAGCGGGTGTTAAGAATGGAATTCAATATCATTCCATTTAGTGTTTCATTTGCTTGAATTCAGAATTGCCTTCCTTTTTGTAGGTTTAATTCAAACCCTCTGATATTTTAAACTACTCTTCGTTGCAGTATGTATTTTCTTCTTTTATGCTGGGAGAACTACATTCGTTTTGTTCTTGATTTCCAGTTTTTCCACACTTCTTTTCATTTAGTTTGTTTTGCGGCCAGAATGGTAGAATACTGCTGAAATGATTCTTCAGTTATCTAAAAATCAGCCAATACTATAAATACAAGGTTTAACTTTGATAAAAGTATTTGTGATATTGATAGTATTTCTGCTGGGCATTATTTTATAAGTGGGTGTGGAAAGGTTGTTAATGTTCTGTTGCCCAGATAAGCAAATACCATTAAGGTTACAGAAAGCAAGGCCTGTAACACTGTTTCCCTGTCATGCATTGTGAAGTATTTACTTGCCAAGAACAGAACATAATATTAATGGCTGTCCAAAATAGATAAACCCCATGAAATTCAGTGGAGTGAAGCACACTGTTCACACTAATATGTCTAATATTGTAGCTGATACTGTATTTAGTCATGTGACTTTGGTTTTTCATCTCCCTAAAACTGTATTATTCTGTAATATTGATCATGTCAGGATCTGTCTTTCTATTTTATATGGCTGTCTGAAACTTGGAGCATTTTACTGCAGTTTTGGGTGATGTGTATAAAACTTATACTCTCGGAAAGTGTTCCACAGTTGGAGGAAACCCCCACTTTTTTTTTTCCCAGTAAAGTACATCCTCCAAGGTTTATGTTATTTTTAAACAACTGTGTCATGCGGAAGTATTTACTTTTACATTTTTATGATGAGGACTTAATTCCATTTTAATTCTGATATGTGGGGCGGGAAGAAAATTTGGGGGTTCTGTAAGTTTCTGATCTGCAGTGACACACTTGCTAGTGTCAGTGGGTTGTTTGTGCAAAAATCAGGGGTGGAATCTGTTTAGGCAAGCATGTTTAGTTACTGAACATCATTTTTACTTACATGGCAAGATACTTCGCATATTTTTATTTTTAGTTATTGATTTCTTCAGTATCTTATCATCCCTTAGTGGGAAATGTGATCCTAAAGATGAAACACAGATATTTCTATTTTCCCCTTTCATCTTTCTTTCTGCCTTCCTTGAGTACTGGGTAGCTCCTAATTTCTCCCTTCGACATCCAAGTTGTGAAATGAGTGAAAATTAAACAATGCATTCATTTAAAGTCTCATTGTTAAGCTTTGGCTCAACACCCTGATATTATTAATGGAGTGTGAGGGAAGTAACATTTCTCAGTGGTTATTTCAGGTTGTCCGCAGATTCAAGAAGACAATATTGCATTGAGTTATTTTGGTGGTTCCTTAAAGTTATTGGTTTACAAGCCATTGCCTTAACAACTTGAAGTTTCACATGCAACAAGCAAACTTCTTCTTTTAATTCGTATTTTTTTCACCTTCATAGGCTTAGTCTATGTACTCTGAGACATCATAAATAAAATGTATGCCTAAGGAGAAAAACAATAAGGAGTTGTGTGGCACTTTAAGACTGACAGATTTAAGTCTAAAATGTTTGAGTATAAAATCTTCTTTTTTAAACCTCTGGTTTTAGACTGCATAAGAAATAAGCACAATGAAGAAGCTATCATTTTGTCTTTTGTATTGGTCACATGACAAGAAATGTAGATGATATCTTGGTGTGTAGCTGAACTGCATTCGTGGCTTGACTTAACTTGGCTAACTTTGAAGTTCCTACTTGCTCTTATCTCGATTATTGTTGAACAAGGACCGCAGTTCGCTTTGTTTCCTGTTTAACAAAATTTAAATAAAGAAAAATACAAAACATTTTGAGCAGCATTCAGAGGGGGGAAAAAAGCACGTCATTAATGATGAATGTGTATGAAACTGTGGGTGGGCCTTTGGATGTGTAAGGAAGGATGGGGACTCTTTTTGCTGAAAGTGGGGGCTTCACCTCTAGCATGCCTCTTGCTGCCCAGCTGCTCATGCTGTGGATACCTGCCATGGTAGACAGACTATGCCAGTGTTTTTCTAACCATGGGCTGGATCCAGTACTGAGTCACAAACCCTCGGGTGCTGGGTCACGGCACTCGCTATTGCCGCCACCAGAAGACTGGAATTGCTCAAAGATGTAGTTGTTGGGTCGTGGGCATAAATGCCTTTTTTCAACTGGGCCCCAAGAAAAAAGTTTGAAAATCACTGGACTACGGAGTGGTTTCTTCTGCTGTGGAAAGAGTCAAATTGCAGCCAGCCAGCTGCTCTGCTGCTTAAGAACCTCGGCTTGTCCTCTTGGCCTGTCCCATGCTTTTACTGAACCCAGCTGATCACCCCTCCACCTGACTTTACGCTGGAGCTGAGGGAATTCCCCATGCGAACCCCAGCTCTTCAGGGGCCAGGCTACAGCTTCTGCAAGACAGGGAGTGCACAGGGAGCTCCTGCTCTGCAACAGCTTCCTGTATGCGGGCTCTTCGATCTCAGGGCTGTACGCAACCACAGGTTTTTCAGCCACTCTGATCTGGCCTTGCATCCGTTGGCCAATACTGAACTTTGGGACTTCACCTCTGTATCTTAAACTGTGCAGCTTGATGAAAGGGGATCGTTCATGCCTGAAGTCTGCCATCTGTGAGTACAGCCAGCACACATCAGCACCGCCTCAGCGTGTAACACATTGCTGGGCAAGGGTGTGTTTTACTTCTCAGGCATTTTCTGGCATGCTGCAGCCCATGCAGTACCTTCTGTTGAAATAGAAGGGATTTGGGTTTTTTTTTTAAGCATGCACCTGGTGGCACACGCACTCCAGTTTGAGAACCCTTGTTTTTAGTCTTGCTCACTTTGTGATTATGAAGAAAAAGCTTTCCAAAGGCTAGGGTTATTTATGTATGTATGTATTTATTTGTTAAAAATTATAGCTTAATTTCTGAAGAGTCTGAATATCATCTAGGCTAGATAAGCATATCTGTTGGACCAGATTAAGTTTGTGGATATTATTGTATTGTCTCTTTGTTTGTTTCTTCTTCACTGTCTGTCTGTATCTACCTGTTGTCTATAGTCTTATATTATAAGATCTTTGGGGCAGGACTGTTTTGTTTTCTGTGTTTGTACATCACCTGTGACATTGAGGTCCTAGTCTGGGACTCCTAGTTGTTTGATTAATGGATTTAACATACCTTAAAATTTAACAATGAGACACTGTGTTCTTATTTCATTATGTGAGTGAAAACTTTATTTTGAAATATTTAAAAAGAAAATGAGAACATTAATTCTTGGAAATTTATCTT
The DNA here is from genome assembly GCA_007922195.1 of Podocnemis expansa. Taxonomy (NCBI): domain Eukaryota; kingdom Metazoa; phylum Chordata; order Testudines; family Podocnemididae; genus Podocnemis; species Podocnemis expansa. Next base: position 8,160,953 of record ML682007.1, read on the forward strand.
GAAGCTGGCAAGGGGAGAGGAGGAATGGTTGCATTCGTTGGGGGATTAGAAGAAAAGAGAACACAGTGGCTGGGGGGGGTGAACTTACAGGGGACTTGATTTGCTCAGATCTCTAATAATGTGGGCAGAGAACATGGTAGTATAGTTCCCTATAGTGCCGGATATCACGCTGTAATTTTTTAGACTTTTTTTATCAAAAGCTTTAGTGGTTCATGATTGTAACTCGAGCAAATGTGGAAGCTATTGATGAGCGTTGCGAACAGGGTAATTAACATTTAATTAACAAACATCTTATGTCTAGCAGTCTGCATATGTTTGTGGATTTTCCAAAGACAACATGCTTGGTAGGAAATAAGAAATTTGAACGGATTTAAATAATGAAAACAGATAATTCCTGTAATGTAAAATATTAGCATTTTTAAGGCGTTGCTTAGTAGTAAGCAGAAGGGATTTGTGTTCTTTTCATGAAAGAAAACTTGTTACTTCTGAGTCTTCACTGTATATGTAGCATTGAATAAAACTGAATTTGAAATGTAGCAGCAGAATATTGATCTGCTTGAGGGCTCTAGAAGTGAAGTATGTGGTCTTTGAAACATAACCCTCATACTAGATGTTCCCCTCCCAGGCCTTCTGCAGCTTTTTATCTGCTTCGTTCAGGAGCAACCACTTGTTATGGATGCCTAAAAATGGCAAATTAAATATTTTGATTAAAATATAAAAGGAAAGGTCTGTACATGGAAAAATGCAGCCTTGGTTTATACTGACATCACCTGCAATATAGAGCCAAATGGCAGTGTAAAGAAATGATTGAAACTTTGTCAAGGATGTATTTTTCTAGGCAGGATTAAATTTGCACTACTGCAGCTAGATGCTGCGCGTGAAAAATAGAGGAAAAAGAAGAACCTGTAAGAATCAGCACAGATAGTTCAAAGATGGCTGGCTGAACAGGAGAGAGAGCTAGATCGAGGCTAAAGGTATCCATACAGGAGACAGTGCATTCTTGCTGAATTTTACATCTGGAAAGGAATGCTGCTGAATATTTTGTCGAAGCTGCTGGTGTTTCTGAGAATTTGGAAAAGACTATGTCTAGGAGAACTGTCATTTGCTTTGGCAGCAAAAATGGAATGCAAAATTTGAAGGAGTCTCGGGTGCAGTCATTTAAAACACTTGATTGTTCATTTCACTTATTTATTTTTGAAAAACATAGTCTTAGAACATGCCAAAATTTCAAAACTTCTTCCGGAACTATCACCCTCATTGTAGGTTGACAGAAGAAGGAGTGACCATCATCCCAGTTACATTTAATAGAATTTGAGGTTGTGGTGTCTTCCTGTCCAAATGTTTGCACCCATTAACCATATGTCTGTTCCAGTTTACATGGAGAAGTAGCAAGACTTTGATTGAAGTGTGCATTTTAAACAAAGATATATGAACAGGCACTAAATTTACAGAAGTAATTGAGTGTTTTGGAAGGGTTTGATAGATTACAGGGTGATGACACTGGAAGTCAGGCTTGAGCTAATTAACGTCAAAGAAATACATAAGGACAAAATTGAAAATGATTCATAAATTATGGTGCTTTTCCATTGTGTTTCACAGGTTGGTCGCTGAATAGTAAGAAGAGACTGAATCATAGCTGTGGGAATGTAATCTGAAGTTTCCTTTCTTTACTTACATTAGAAAAATAAAGATCCAATCTTCTATCCCACATTTAGCTTTACAAAGGGAAAATTCAAAGGTAAAATCATGGGAGTAGGACAGTCAACAATATTACTCAAACATGGGTTTCAATATTTGGATTGTTCCAGTTCAAATTTCTTAGTGGGTTAGGATCTGGAAAAGTGAATAAATTGGTGTAATTGGGTCTGAGGCTGAGGACAGAAACAACAATATTGTAAACCTGTATTTAGTAGGCTGCAGACATGATTGTGTTCTTACAGAACTGCAAGCTTTTCATTTTGACAATGTGTACTTACGTTTGAGGAATGCTCATAATGTGAACTGCATGGTGTGTTTTGTTTCATGTCATACTGTTATGACATTTTTCACTGGGTTTTTATTGTGTGTTTTGTGAGTGGCATTTTTTTTAAGTTGGGGAAATTATGATAACTTTGCCAACTTGTACAAAATATTTCTTTAGTACATATTCCATATAAACTAAGCTGTGAATTGTTTACTATGACCAGAAATAGCCATATTGTACTGAAGGTAAATATTTATTTAGCTAATGCATGACAACCTCTACAGGTTAAAAAAGTGGAACAGTAGGTTCAAATGGTCGCTTAATGTATTGTTATTTTTCCATTATAACCGGGGGTGGGGCGGAGGGAATGTGATTTTTTTTTTTAAAGAAGCCCTTTAATATGACTTTTTACCTTTATAGTGGTTGTCTTTAAATGGATGACATGTTTTTAAAAATACAAGTTCCTAACTTATGTAACCTGTCATTTAAAAATATCTGTAACATACCTACTTGGTAAAGGATCATTGTTGAGTAGACACGTTAATATTATTTGGTTTAAAATGGGAAAGAAGTTTTTGAGTTGACTTTCATAAATGCACATTCATTTTCATGTGGTGTTGAAAGGATATACATACAGAGCTTGAAAAATCTACTAGTTATTGGTGAGCTGGTAACTTTCCCTAGTGAAGGAAGGTGCTGAGGCTGTCAGTATTTGCTGAGCTAAGGTCTCCTTTAAATATATTCCCTGTGCCTATCTACTTCAGAAAATAATCTACTTAATGCAAATTGAAATTTATCTTTGAGTCTGCAGACAGGTCTAGTGTGTCTGCTGCTGCTCAGAGCTTTGATAAGTACCAACAGAGTAAAGTTACCAAGACCTGTTGGTTTTGCAGTTAAGAATCGTGACAAGAGTCAAACTGCGCCTAGGGAGAGCTGAACAGCGGCAGAAACAGACTTCAGAAGAAAAATGATCCGTATCATGATGGCTACAGGAGTAGAATAGTGGAGGACCTTGATTCCCCCAGCAGGTAGGAAGCATAGTTGAGGTGTGGGGAGAAGTGTTTACTACCTTCCCCTTTCAGAAGCTGGAGAGAAATGTAGGTTTAAGTGCGTGTAAATTGCTAGCCAGAAGCAGATGTGAAAGATGGACTTCCTTAAGCATGTTACAAAGCCACCCTTCTCCAAACCATGGGTAGGGAGCTCTGGGTGTCTTGCAGTGCATTGTACCTTGGTCTGTGCTTACTAACCCTGGTTTTCATACATACTTTTGACTTAGTCCTCTAGCTAAGAGGTGTCTCAGACATCTGTGGTACTGTCTGAAATGCTCACTGTGTCCGTTTTCTCTGGTTGCTTGTGCCATGTGCTGTAGTAGCATAGCAAAGGGAAGTTCCCTTTCCTCAAATTTGCAGTCAAAGTGCATCTAACTTCAGTGGTTTAACTGAAGCTGAAGGCCTTGGCCTTATTTGCCAAGGGAAATTGATTGGCACAGCTATTGCAGAAAAGTTCCATATGTGGACACTTTGCTGAGGAATAAAAGTCATTTTGTTTTAGAATAATTACTTTGCTTTGTGAGTGGAGTAGTTATTTGGAATAAATCAATTTTAATTCTGTACATATGTCAACATGGGGAGCTAGTCTGGAATACTCAAATTTATTCTGGAATACCTCTATCTGTGTAGGCAAGACCTAACTTAAAATCTCACCTATTATTTCTAAAACAGGTATAAATTCTGATAAGGTGTGCTTTATTACACATGACTTCTGAAAATGTTTGCACTCTGGAGATTAGTGCATAAGAAGAATGACTGTCTTAGATATGGGACTTTGCCATGATAATTAAGACTAAAGCAGTACAAGATTAAGGTTAGATTTAGTCAGCATATGTACGGTGTGCCCAGGCACTTACTGGCTTTATCATCACCCAGGTGGAGAGCCAGTAGCCACCCATCAAGATAAGTCAGTCAGCACTCAACAGTGATATGCAACATAGTTTGAATTTGACCATGACTGCATTGCAGGTCATTAGAGAGAAATGCTTTGTAAAAGATGGGCTGCACAGTTGTCCTGCCTTGTTCAAGATTCAGAGATGGTTCAGAGATGACCACAGGTGCCTCGATAGATCAAAACCTAGTGGCTAGGTGGTTGGGTCAAGTAACGAGAGAGGTTAAGAGCAGTTGTAGTTTAATGCTTGCTGCATCAAACAAGAGCCCTCTGTTGTGTCCTGTGGTGGCATAAATAACCATAAAGAGCATCTAGAAGTCAAGTGAGATGACGGGTGGGCGAAGGCGTGGGTGTACAGTGGCGGGTCACTGTTCTCATGACTCTTAGCCAACTGTGTGACAGATGACTTCTCATGGTAAATGTGAGTGGTGCTATATTGCGAAGTACTGGTAGTTATGGCAACAGGTTTGCTCATAAAGTCCTAGTGACAATCCACATGGGTTTGTTAAGCTCTATGTTGAGTAGCCAAGTGTGAGGCGAGACATAGTGGAGAAGCGCAGGTTAAATTAACTACTGCATGAACAGAGTTGATCATGCTTATGTTGTGTGTTGCTGGAAGTGAGCCAGGTCAGTGGAAGCATTTGTAACCAGGTTCTTAACTTTAAAAGTCACGTGTTTGTTTTATCTTGACTCAGAGACCCTTTCAAAACTAATATTTAGATTTGTATTAAAAAAAGAAAATTGAAACGTAAAGGGTTTAACAATATTTTTTATTTTTTTAGATTAACTGCTGAAGTACTGATCGAGTTCTGCTCTTCTTCAATGAGGAACTACCGGCTGATCTTCTGCCATAATCTCAAACAACCATAAATGACAGAAGAATACTTGGTCAGTGAGGGCAGCTGGCACAGAAAATATTTTTCAAACTTGGGTGTTTAAGTACTCTGAGGTAAGTTTCCTTAACCTGCTATTAACAACAGCCTTCTGTTTTTAAAGATTGAAGTAAGAGAGTTTGTGTATTCTGATTTGCCTTATGTGTTACAATTTGGCAATCAAATCCACAAAGTAAGGATAATCTGTTCCTACATAAAACATAGGTTTAGTAACAGCTGTAAATATAGTATTTTCCAATGGGCAGTTAAGTGGCCACTGGTGCCTAACCCAGCAATTCACAACCTTTCACGGGTTGTGACACACTTGGCAGCATATCATGACCCTACAGAACACACTAGTCCACCCAGCCTAGACCAAATCCAGTGATCTTCCTGGCTGCCTGTGACACACTTAACCACTGTGTGGTGACGCAGTGGTTGAGAACTACTGGTCTAACCAACCACATTTTTTCTGTTGCTGCTGTGTCTCCAAAAGAGGGCAACTTCCTCTGTTACAAAAGTAGTAGTCTATTTTGAGACAACTCTGAAACAATAGTATTCACCTATTTTATATTAATCTTCCCCCGTAGTCTTTTTTTAAGTATACTTTCAAGACAACATTGTTCTATGTTTGTGTTGGTCAATGACTCAGCTAAAGGGGGTTGGACACTGTTTTCTATCCCTATTAGACCAATAGTCAAGTGAAGACCAGCAAGTAGCAGCTGATTTTGTGCATAGTAAGAAGAATGCTGCCACTAGGTCATTGGTTAACCAGAGAGACCATTTTTATGGGAATTTTCAGTAAAAATATCTTGAATGTGAGGCAAGGATTAAAAGCTTATTCAGGAATTGGTTTAAAAATTCTGTAAAACTTAAATCTGTAGTTCAAGGGAGCTGAATTGCGTGGCTGTGGAGTCTTTGGATTCTGTTGAAATTCTGTTGCTCTTGCAACAGCTTTATCGTGCATAGTTACACTGATTAAAGAAAACTGACAAGGCTACTTTGTACTGGGAGATTTTGGTAGTCTTGTCTAGTCGTGCTCCTCTTCATCAAGTTTATGCATGGCATTCAATTTAATGTACTTAGGAAGTCTTCTGTGGTGGTTTGTTCAAGATCTATGAACAAGCTCTGTTAGAAATAGTTTGGGGCAAATCAGACTTAATTTAAATCACATTGAATGGTACTGGAATTTTCCTGACTGTCAACAGCTTTGCTGTTGCTGCTGATCTGTCTGAACAGTCTCAAGATTTTTTCCTTTTGAACCTAAATTTCTGTAGATACAGTTTAACAATCTCCATATTTTACTGTGCTTGGATCAGTGATCCTAATGAAAATGTTGTCCTATTTGTGATCCAGCAGAATTGGAAAGTATGTAAATACTAATAAACATACTCGTATGTACAGAATCAAGGCCTCATTTTCTTACTCTTCCAACCTCATCCTAAATATTGTCTTGGTTTTAATTCCTTTCATTTGACAGAAAAGACAGCTTTGATTTTTGGCTGCAAAAAGATATGAGGAAGAGCTCCTCCCCTTCCTTGAATAACTGCAACTCTGTTCTTGCTAACAAAATCTTTGGAATTCCACTTGATGAGCTGCAGCAGGAAGGGCAACCAGACAATGAGGTTCCATTCATAGTCCGCCACGTTGTGGACTATATTGAGGAACATGGTATGTATTTATTTATTCTATTTTAAATAAGGAATATTTTGTCTTTAATGGTTTTTAATTAACATTTCTCTTTGTATGTTTTATTCTTGCCTTGAAAAACCATTAGAATTTCGTGGGTTAAACTTTTTTAGTTTTTAGTTTTTGTTGTGTAGGTTTCATTCTTCTACTTCTGCAATTGCATTTGATGGAATTCACAGTGTTCTGGGGAAAAATTGATAGCCACTCAACTACAGTACTTAATAGGAAATTATAGCTTTTGAGACTGGAGAATGTTACCTTGCTACTGTACTTTCAAATTAGGCACAAGCATTTGCTGGGGTTGGTTTTCAGAGAAGTCCTACAAAATAACTTGCTTTTCCACAATCTTGTAAAATGCATGTGTTTAAGATTGAATCTGTAGTAACTCAAAAAAATGATGGCTTCATAGCAGATGTCAGAGTTTGGGACTGAATGTATTTTTGCAACCTCCCACTAATTTAGGAGGTCTGGAACAAGAAGGCCTTTTTCAAGTCAATGGGAATGCTGAGACAGTGGAGTGGCTTCGAAAGAGATACGATAATGGAGAAGACGTGGACTTGGTTAAAGAAGCAGATGTACCCTCAGCTATTAGCCTTCTTAGATTTTTTCTTCAAGAACTTCCAGAGCCGGTGATCCCAGGCAGCTTGCATATTCACTTGATGCAACTTTCTCAAGGTAATAAGAATTATTTTGAATAGGGGTTTTGTGGTACCAAGAGGCTGTATGGCATCATTAAATTAGTGAAGACGTTTAAGTGATTCCAAAATTTATTTGGTGTTCTGTATGTACATAATAAACTCTTATTTTGAATGCAGATTGTCTCTTCCCTGCACAAAGCCAAAGTAAATAAGTTCTGCTCAGATAACCATTTGTGGCTTGAGAGAAGGAATTGACCAATTGCTTGTAGGCAGACTGTGAAGCAGCCACATAACCTTCATATCAGTCTTTCCCAAGATCCCCATCATCCTATGCATGGAGTTGTGGGACAATGAATATGCAAGTTTGGGCACCACTACTGGATCCATACAGCCCATGCCACATGGTCAATTTAGAATCAGCATGGAACCCCTTTCTCTTCTCTCCTTCCCACTGATCATGAGTAGTTTGACCCTGCTTCTGGCTCAGGGCTTTCATGGTGAAGGGGCAAGGGGTCTCAAGCAGATCCTCTATAGATGTGAATTTTACTTTTCTAGTATAGTCTTCAGTTACATACCATTTCTGTAGAAGGTATGGTGGTCAGCATGTAACTGCAAATTTTATTTTCTGTTGGTCATAAAACCCTTTTTGTTCCAGTTCTCATCTATGTGTTGGCATCTTTAATTCCCAGGTTTGGTCTATGTATATCCATTCTCCTGGGTTTGATGGTCTTTGCTGTGTTGAAGGAGTTAATTCATAACTTGATTAGTAAAAACTTTTGTCTTGCAGTAACACATAGTCTGTTCCTCAAAGGGTATAAGGGACTAAGTATACCACACCTTGTAACATAACTGGGGTTTTTTTAGTTCCCAATGTCAACTATAGGAGAGTGACTATTTCTCACAAAGTCGCTTCATTCTTTTTCTTTGCTAGTGTGATGATTTTTTTTTTAATGTATTCTGTAAGGGTAAAATATTTTAATTTCCTTGTTTGAGTTCAGTATTTTGGACAAGCTCAGTCTTGACAGCTTTTATGACAGAAGTCCTATTGGTTTACAGTAGGATAGTATTTTAAGCCAAGTTTCTCTATGCTGTTCTGCCTCTGTATCTAAGTGCTGAAAAAAGAGGAAATGGTTCATTTTCCATGCCTCATTAGCTAATACCTTCACTGAAATGTTGAATGTGAATCGATCAATAGAAATTGAACAGCAGCTTAGTTCATGTGGAAAGCTGAAGTGGTAACAACTTTTGGTTACCAATGACCGGATCAGATTGGAATGGGTGTCCTAAAGATGAAGCACCTATATACCATTCTTTTGAGCAGCAGTTCCATAGTAGCGAGAAGCTGAGAGCGAGATAGAACAGAAGTCAGTGTGTTCTGCTAATCTGTCACGTAGCATACTAGCTAGTGGCGAATCAGTGATTTGGGGTGATTTGAGCTATAGTTTATCGGTTATTTTATTGGAAAGAAGACTTCATAATAGAAGTGTGGTTAAGTCACAGGAGGTGGAAATTAATGACTCTAGTTCTGTCTTCTAGTACTGTCTAGTTTCTCATTTATGCTGTCAGAGTTGTAATAGGTAATTTTGTTTGTTCATTTGGAATAATAGTGGTGTAATCTGCATGTGACCTCCAGAACTGCAGTAAGGAATTTTTTTTTTCCCCAGTCATGGAGCAGATTTTGGAGGGATTCCATCTCAGTTTATATGGGGCATGTGCTATTTTTTGGAGGGTGTAATTCCCATCCCGGTGTACACTTAGGATCCTTGTACAAGTTGACCTCCCCTGTTTCCCATAACGTGTAATCTTTTACAGAGACACTGTCAGGCAGGATATTCTGTACTAAATTTATTTTACATTAGTACACATGCATGAGCATTGTATGTGTAAGATGAAAAAACATGCATCATTTTAACCTTTTTAAAAAGAAAAATCAGGTTGTTTCATTAAATTCTTGAGAATATTTTTGTTTCCAGGATGGAACCAAACATTTACACCATTAGGAAATACAACATTTAACTAGAAAGATTTGTTTCTTCCTTTTTAGGTTGGAGGTTTTGAACAGTATTTTTGTTATGCTTTAGTCACATTTTAAATGTCTGCTAGAAGCATATCCTTCTTAATTTCCAGGATTATACATCACTTACAGATTAGGAAAAAGGGTTGCTGAAATTAGCAGAATCTCTGAAGATGGTGGTTTTTGATATATGTTTTTCTGTAGCATTCTCCCTCTTAAAATGGTTCACTCTGCTCTGTAGATTAAATTTAGTTATAAACATAACTTGTAGTTATGTAACAAGGTGTGGGATATATATCCTTCAAGGCTCGTTCTGTGCAAGCCTAATGGTGGTTCCTTGAAGGCAAGTGTCTTTACTAATTGAAGTGTGAATTTGATGCTGATGCCCATAGGCCATGTATCTCAGAAGTGTGTATCCATGGGCTTCATTCAGAGGACTTCATCTCCAGATAAGTACTTTCTCACTTCTGGTCTGTGTGTTGTTTAAAACCTAATTTTTAGACACAGACACAAAATTTTAAAGGCAAAACAAGTTGTGATTGGGGAGGGGGGGGAGTGTCTTTCTTCTTTACATTGCTTTGTTTCCTAAATTTGTGTCTAAACTGATGTTGACAGTGTTATATGTTCAGACAGTATTACCTCTTTATTCAGATCTCTTGATTTACTGTACTGAAGAGATGATTTGTTATTTTGTGACTGGTGTTTCTCTCATTTTTTGTCTTCCTGGCAGAGTAACTTTCAGACAATTCCTGTTTCCCTACCCAAAATAGGAAAACTTCAAAATTGTACTAGGTTTACCTCAGAGAGGAAAGAGCACCTTATTTTTGTTCCTATTCTTCTGCTCCTCCTTTTTTTGTCTTTTCCTACCTGTAAATGGAGTTTCTGTGACCAATCATTCAACAATACGGAACCATCTAAGGCTTTGTATCCTGATGCTGAAAATCAGTTGTTAGACTTCATAATGAGTTTAAAATATTATAGTCTCTTGCATCTAGTGAACTCATCCACAAGTGTTTTAAAAAGAAGGGTAGCAGGTAGCCTGTAGAGGGGAGTGCAGCTGAGTGAATATTTTGAGGGGAAATATCTTGGAAGGTGGGGACTGGACTTGCTAGGTAAAACAACTTGGCAGCAGACTAGAGGAGGACTCACTGGTCACGATTATGATATGCTTTGTGCAGAAATCCAGTTTACAGTAAGGGAAAATCACCTAACTACATCATCTAAATGTGGAATGGAGACTAATATGATGCAGTGTTCTGACACTGGCGTATGAAAAGGAAGTGTGCAGGGATACATGAAAGTTCTTGCTGAGAGAGGCTGACATAGTGAGGAGGACAGGTGCAGAGACTGAATCGAGAGCGAGTGGAATCTATAGAGAAATGTTGTATTGGTAAGAAGGACTCTAGTTGTAAAAACTCTCCTCCCAGATTTGTCGGACGATTGTCTCACTCTTCCATTTGGAGGAGTATGGAGCGTTTTAAGTCCTGACCCAGCCAATGAACTTCAAATTCTGGAGAAGCAGGCTGTAAATTGATATATTTGTTTGATTTGCCAGAGGCTGAGGTAGTTTAGTTTGTCAAAATTTGATATACTTAACATCAAAAGTACAAAATATCTGTACTGTATTAATTTGGATTGAAACCCTTTTATTACATTTTACAGATTATAATAACGAAGATGAATTTGGAAGAAAGCTGAGGTTCCTCTTGCAGCAGCTTCCGCCTGTTAATTACAGTTTGTTAAAGTTTCTGTGCAGATTTTTAGCCAATGTAGCATCGCATCATGAGGAAATTTGGTCTGCGAGTTCTTTGGCTGCAGTCTTTGGTCCAGATGTTTTCCAGTAAGTTAGTTAATCTTCGTTTATTCTAGTTGTATCATTATTCATAGGAACATTGTGTTGTATAGTGTATTTATACAAATTATATTTAACATAGTGTAAAATATACGGGGGAGGGGGAGTCTTAAGTTAACTTTGTATAATAGGTGTTTCTCTGTATTAGGAAAATTCCATTCTTTATTTTAAATAGAATAATAACAAACTTATTTTAATCAACCTAATATTAGTTTACACTTGAAAGAGTTGTAGAGCAGCTATCAAAACCAACATTGTAATGCCCCTTCTAACAATGCATCCCCTTAAAGGCAGAGCTCATGTGGCATGCCATTGAAGTTGGGCCTTAAACTTGTAATTCTCTGCATTCAGAATATGAAACCAGAGTCAGTGTAACAAATAAAGAAGGGGCGTCTAGTCCTTGATAGTAAAAGCCATTCACAGGGCAATCTGAGAATTCTGGGGATTTAGTTTTTAAACTAAAAATGGTTTGGAATCTTTATTAGCATTTACACGGATGTGGAAGATCTGAAAGAACAAGAAATAGTTAGCAGAATAATGGCGGGACTTCTGGAGAACTACTATGAGTTCTTTGAGAACGAAGAGGAAGATTTTTCATCTACCAATGATTTAAGTTCGATAACAGAGCAGGTGAGACTATTCAGGTAGAAGTATTCTTAAATTTCTGTTGCAACATCTCATTTTACTAAAGATGTATTGGAATGAAACTAATGCACTGTTGAATGTGGTCTTTTACAGTGCATACTGTTAAAACTGCATTTTAATTCCTTATATTTTAGTTAAAGCAGCTGTTAGTAAAACAGTCTATTTCACAGTTTGTATTTATAGGATAATGATGCACTAAAATAATAGTTCACCTGTAAATAGAGAGAGGTTGTAGATTCAATTCCTATCCCTGCCTCTGGCTTGCTAGGTAATGATGGGTGAACAATTTCACCCCCCTGTGCCTCAGTTTCCCTACTTGAAAAATCAGGATCATACCATCTCCTTCATACAGTCTTTTGAGACTGAAGGATGAAAAGTGCTATATATGAGCAAAGTGGTGATATTTATTATTTCGCAGATTTTCAAATCCTTACGCTTTGCTTAATGGTTCTACTGTGGTTGGAGGTAACATGATAAATTTTGGACTTTGCATTTGATCAATTCCAAAATCTCAGGGAATGATTTGGGCATCACTGGGAAGAATCCTATTGATTTGGAGAAATGGGAAAAACTGAAAGAAGGAAATGGGAGACACATATGGAGCCCTTGGTGTCTTAATAGCTTTAACCATGACGTTTACATCGACTTTTGTGCCGTTTGAGTTACCTTAGTCTCACAGCTATTGATCTAGGGTGGGCTGTCTGTCAGACTCGGGAAGCTCTCTCTTCACTTTGTCTATCCTTTGTTCACAGTTAGAGTATCTTTGAAAACAAGGGCTTAAACTTTAAAATTAAAGAAAAATTAAATCCATTACCTAAGTTTTCAGCTCTTGTTGTACTCTGCAGGAAAGCAACATACCTGTTTGTTTGCCCAGTCTGTGGGAAACTCATTGAACTGGTGCAGAACACTTTAGGTGCAGTCCCAAATATTCCCATGTATTACATCTGCTCACTTTACCTACAGTGTAAATGAAAAACTGGCTGCCTGTCATTGTTGTGGATGCACGTACACTCACATTTCTTGCCACTGACTTGAAAGGTTCTATTAATATTTAGAAGATGGAATGGCTTTAAAAAAATAAGTTTGTATAATCCCATATAAAATGTAATAACCTTATAAAAAGTGTCCATTCTCCCTACTGTCCACATAGTAACTGCTCAGAACAAACTTAGAACTTTTGTTAGTTTTTCCTTAGTGGAACATTTTCACCTATCATATGTATATGCGGATATAAAAAATATGTTTGAGAGAGAGAGTTGAGAAACAGTTTTTTGGGGGAGGTGTGGGAAGGGACAAGGTATGGATTTAGGAAATAGAAAATTAATCATAGAAATAAATATTGGCATTAGTTTGTGATTTGATGCGATAAATCTTCGTTTCAACTAAATGAAAATCTAGCCCTGTATAGTCCATTCAAAAGAAATCATTGTCTTTGGATAGAGCTTGACAGGACCATTTTTAAATTATAGGATTGCTCTATGAACGAAGTGGAAAAAAGCAGAAATTCTTTTAAAGCTGGTTACATATTCAAGTATTAGAAAAGCTGATAGATCAAGCTGTTCTGTTCTTAAAAATATAGGAAGTTGCACTCACAGCATGTTTATATGTACACTTAGTTGCCCAGTTTAATAGCTCAGCTTGTGAATTTGGAACTAAAAAGAAATGGGTTAAGATTTGTTGATCACCTACTAAATCACAAAAACAGATTGGGCACCAGTGTAGGTCTTTAAACTACTGTACTTGAAACTGGCATTAGAAAGGATGCTCATTATTTTGAAATCCTTAAACTGAAGGTGCTGTAGAAGTCTGTGCATTTCAAATGCTTTCCAGGGATCCAATGAATAAATCTTGAAAAACCATGTGAGCATTCCCATATCTGATTTAGAGGATGGAAAAGTTGGGTACAGTGTTGCATCATATCTGTGGCAGATAAGGGAATAGATACCTGATCTTCTGACTTTTCATCCATTTGGATGACTGCTTCACAATGCTTCCTTTCAGTGTATATTTCAATGACATTTTTGGTGATGTGTTTAACAGCAGAGACTCTTCTACATTTGTGCCTTTAAAGGCATGGCTTTGGCTGCTTCGTTATAAGGATGATGTTTTTAATCTTAAAAATGTGAAAAGATGTTTCCTCTTAACTATTTTATATTCTGCAACATGATGTATTTCCAACTCTGTAAAATGAATATTCAGATTTTAATTACTATATAAACCCCATTAATTTTTCTGTAGATAAATGATCTCTTGGAGGAGGAGGAGGAGGAGGTGGAGGAGGAGGAAGATGTAAAGCTTGAGCAGACAGAAGAGCTTCCAGAAGATAGCACAGAGAAACCCGAGGAAAGGCCAGATATGGTACATGATATGACAGAGAGCATCTTGGACTCCAGCAGTGTAACAGCTTCAACAAGGTAAAAATATCTTTTCCAGAGAATCATCAGAATTTCATGTTTTTCTGATGGCTATCGTAATAGTTGATGAACTTTTCTTGCTGAAACTTCATGATTTGATATTCTTCCTACATAATTTTGTTGTGGTGTTTGTGAAAGGAGACTTAAGATTCTGTCAGTTTCTAGTGGTGGTAAAATCTGTGGGGAATGTGAAATTTTACTTCCTAAATTTTCTACAGTGATGGTTTTGTGGAATTAAAGTTGCGCTAAATTTGGTAATTCGGGGAAAGAAAGGGAGGGAGGTTTGTAAATGAGTATTTTGCAGGTAAATGATTCTTTGAAATGCTTGCTAAATAATAATTTGAAAATTGGAGGCTTCAAGTTCATTCTGCCCTGTTTTCTATGTAGAAATACGTGTTTGTATGTGTTACATTATTTGAAAACCAAAGCTATCCACTTAGTATGTAAGAAATTTCAGGCTAACTTTTAGATATATGATTGCGGGGGAAGAGATCACATAAGGAAAGCTATTTCTATAAACAGCTGAAGAGTTAATGAAAAATACTTTGTTACTTTTAAATGAGTGTGTGGTGCCTCATAGTGAAGCATTGAGAAGTGTTCCGTTTTAGAATAACTTGTTTCTTTTTCCTTTTTGGTAATATAAGGAGAGCAGGGAGATGATACGTCTTTAGAGTAATTCTGACTCCATAACATAGCCTGCCCCTTCAAAGTTTCCATGAGCTGTTAGCAGTCCTTCGGGGGATGCTTTACATTATATATTACAAATTGCAAGTTAAATTTCATTTGCTATGATGGAGTTATAGTATTGGCTTGTTTTTGCCATATAGGAAACAGGATTAAGAGCAACCTAAGGACTCCTGTCTGTTACATAACCTTTTCCTGTCTCTGTATAGAAAACAAAAGCCTTTGAAAAACTGAAGTTTGTCATCCTCTTCTGCACCAGTGGTTCTCAACCACTGTCTCAGGACACAAGACTGTGTCGCCAAACAGGAGGAAGTGCGTCACGGAGAGCTGGGGAGATGGCTTGTTTTGGCCTGGAGGGAGTGAACCACTCCTCTACCCAGCAGAGTTGTTGAGACTCCTCAATTTTGGGCTTTTGTCCTTTCTGCATTCAAATCAGACAATGCCCTCCTCCATGCTTCCTGGGGGCCAGGTGGGGAGGGGTCACTGAGTGGAGAGGAAAGGCAGCCTCCCAAGTCAGTTCCACTGCCAGGCCCCACCTTAACCTGGAGTAATCACTACAGGAAAAGTTCCTCTGAGCCTATGTAGTCCTGGACTCAACCATGCTCATTTGCTCTCTGGGGATGGTACATACTCACATGAGTCAGCGCTAGGAGCTGTCAGAGGCTTGAGTATGCTCAGCAAGGATGGAACATCCAGAGTTTTAACTGCTAAAGCTCTGTCACGTTTCTAGTGAGCATGGATAAATAACTGTTGCTTTTGGTTACTCCAGTAATTTAAATGGCAGAGGGCTGTGTGATGGATCTAAAGGTTCTAACCTTGCCGACGAACCATGCCAGTTTCAGTATGATGCTACATGATGGAATTGGTGTGGTTTTTTTTGTCTGCCTTTTTTTTTTTTTAGGACATTTTCAACACAAATAATAGTAAAAGAAAGTGGTGGTTGCAAAGTCCAAGAACTGAAACGTCAGGAAATGCCAGAATGGAGGTTGCCTTGTTGTATATATTGTGATGGACTTTAACCATGTGATCACATACTGTGTTTAGTTGGGTACATGCTGGATGGTGCTCAGTTAATGAGCAGCTGTTCAATATTTTGTACTTGTTCAATGGATGGCCTTTGGCCTTATTTACTGTACTCTTTTAATACACTGCTATGCACAGGCTGGCTAATTTCCTTGTTGACTTTTACATGGTGCTAATCACCATCATTGCAAATGCTTAGGACCTGATTTTTTTGAGTCCTTAGACTACTATAATTTTTTGTGTTCAAGGCACAGCTCCAGTTGACTTTACCTGCAGCTTTGAATGCTTAGCACTTCGAGAAATCAGGCTGCAGGCTCTCAAACTGGGCTCCCAGAAAATGAGTAACACAACTGATGGCTATCTGTAAATTTGGTTTACTGTATGTGACTTACCTCACATAGGAACTGTGTGGCAGAGAGATCCCATTTTCCAGTGTGGCATTCTGCTGCTTTTACGATGAACCTCTCCTTTCTCTTGCTGCAGTTCCCTGCCTCATTCATTACACACCTTCCAACTTCTGCAAGAGAGAGATGCTGTTGTTTGTAGGATGTTCCTTCCTTCCACAACAGGGGTATGTGTGTAATTACAGTGCGTCATCATGCATGCCCTCCAGGGTTCCAAGCTAAGGTTTCACAGGCAACCTTAATTCTGGCCTTTCCAAACTTGGGAGCTTGACTTGCAGCGTAACAATCTTTTAATGTAGCTGTTTAGGTGTAATTAAAATACAGTTTTATGCCTTGATGGTGTGTTGTGAGTGCACATATTGCATGATATGTAGTGTAATTGTGGTTACATACTTTTTAGTATGTGTACAAAATGAAAACTTTGAAGTTGTTCAAAAGGAACTGCTGAACTTCAGTGTTTGTTTTATTATTAGGAAGGAAAGAGGTGGTCTTAATAATTAAAGCATGGGATCAGATTAGTGGACCTGAGCCCTGTCATTTTGGAAAATTGCTGCATCTCCTTCTGCTAGCTCACTAAATCCTTCTGTGCCACAGTTTGCTCAAGTGTAAAATTGGGGAAAGTGTCCCTCCTGACTCCTCATCCAGTCTATTTTTCTTTACGTCACTGGGCTCCAGTCATAGCCCTCACACACATTCTCCATCCCCACTGGTTCGTTCTTTCCCTGAGTTCCTCATCCAATTTCAGTGTCTCCTGCCCCTTTCCTAGTTTCTTTCTCCCACTGCACCCAGCTTTTTTCTAGATTTGTCTCTTCTACCCTATTTGCACCTGCTTCATCAGTTCTCTCTCCCAAGCTGCTTCTCCGTCCTGTCTCAGACTCACCCCCCCACCTCTGCCTACTGATGCATAGTATTCTCCCCCAACCTAGGTCCCAGTTTCCTTTCCCAGCTACTTTCAGTCTTGCCAGTCACCCCACCTTCTAGTCTGTTCATCCCCCTATGCAAGGTCCAGCTCCAGATTTGAATTAGGCAGTTTCCTCTTCTGTGCTGTAGTGGGTCTTTGAGAACATAGGGGAGATGGACTCTACTGTCAGTTCAGATACCGGAACCAAGAATCCAACATCCTGCAGCAGCCCAGAGCTGCAGTTGCAGAGAAATTGCACAGTCCATTGCTGGAGTGTGTTCTGTCTGGACAGAATAGTGGGCAGTATTAGCTGTTAAGCTCTAACAGCCTCTACTATGTATGTATGGACAGACCCCCCCCCCCCAAAAAAAAAAAAAAGATTTATGATGTGCTTGAATTAGGGTAGACTTTCATGGAAATGGAAAATGGCACATTCCTGATGCAAAGGCCATCCTCTCCCAAATTTCATGTCCTTGTTCCAGGTCCTGGGACACACAAAATTGGTATAATTTTTCCACAGCAAAGAAAAGGTCACCAGAATTCTTTAACAGAGGCAAAAAACTATATTTTGTCATAGTCTTGTTCTTGGAAAGAGGTGAACCAGTCTGCGGCTGAAAATTTCCAAAAGATTTGAGCCTGTAGCAGACACCTGGAATAGAAAATTACAACTCAAAGGTTAAAGTTTGCAAGTTTTATAAGCCACTGAAAACATGGCCTTGTACTGGGAAATGTCAGAAAACCTTCATAGACAGTACTAAAAGCTCTATATGTAATAAATATACCAAACCAGCTACTAGCTGCTTCATCAGAAATACTGATGTATTCCTTCCCAGCCCTTTTCTTTCTTCCCATCTGCTGTTCAGTACTTGTATTGTAGCCATGAGAGCACTGATGTACAGCAGGCTTCTTCCTCTTTTGAGAATCTAGCAGTCTTTAAGTGTTTGTTTTTGAGCAGCTGGTAATTGTCTTAGTTATTGAGTTTTTTCTTTACTGTTGTATCAGGCTTTGAAGAGGGAAAAGCTGATGCTAAAACATGATGGGTTTACGCAAAGCTTTATAAACTTCTGAAGGAGAGTTTGTTTAGCTTGTTTGGAACCAAATATCAAATACTGACAGTTTCAGCTCTGTATTTTGCCTTGCGGCCTATCTGCAAAAAGTCTTTAAGAGAGAAGGGAGGCCGAGGTTGTATGTACATCAAATTAAAGTTTGGCCGCCTTCAGATAAACTAGTGAGGCACCTACATTAGACTCCGTTAGTTGGAAATTCATTTTAATGATTTTGAATATAGCATGCTATACTTGAATTAAGATTGTACACTGTTTTCCTCCTCTTATTGCTTTTGGTTATTTTCTTTTGAATGTATGCCCGTAATTCTATTTCTAATATTAATTTGGTTGTCTTTCTATGAATCTGTTATTTGAAAAGATGGACAGCCATCACTAATATAGCTTAATTTGACTGTTTGAAAATAGTCCCTAAATTAAAAGTTCAGATAATCTTTGATTACTAAACCTATTACCCAGTCCAAAGAGCACTTGCTGTACATTAGTTGATGTGTATTTAGAAACATCATTCTGTACTCTTTCTAACGCATCATCAGGCGCCTGTCATTGTTCAGTTCATCTGCTATCATTGCTGACTTTCATGTATTGTTTGCTGACTCATTTTTGCAAAAAACTTTTGAAGTGACCCTAGTGAGATCAGCACTTAAAATCTTTATCTATTAAAACTTATGCAGACTTTTCAACAGTTCTTTATTTTTGAACAATTAGATGAGCTGTTCACTCCTTACAGTTCATTCTTAAATGTTCTAGGGTCATTCTGTTTTTACTGCTACAAAACTATTTTGTGCATTCTGTGGGGTTGTCATTGTCAGAGGCATGAAAATTGAAGGATAGTAAATTCTAGAACATCTGTCCTCTTTGCATAAAGTTCAGAAAAGTAACTCCTTTTTACGTAGTTGTGGTGTTTATTGCATCAGGGACTTTTAATAAAGCAATTTAATATTGCTCTTGGCTGAAGAGGAGTAGGGCATACTGAATAAGTACATTCTGTCTTGCTTTGCTACTTACACTCCTGCTGACCAAATTAAAAAAACCCAACATACTAATTGCTAGAAAATGGTTTATAATACTCAGGTCAATATCAGTTACTTACATAACATAGAGAGCCCGTGTTTCACGTGCATATTGAGTAGTTTGAAGTACACACGGGGAAGGCTTTAAAGTGTTGATTGGGCAGCTCCTTGTCAGAAGTGACCTCATGTTGCAGTCTATTTCTGTTTAGACTGCAGGGTTTAGTGCAGTACTCCAGAGGTACCGTCTGACAAGCAGCCATTGAAATCGAGCAAGCAGTATTCATAGTCAACAGCCAACATCATACTTAATTGTTTTTCGAATGAAGTCTTTTTACATGAAGTGCTCATTTGGGGTGGCAAAAATAATCCGAATGGCCTGCAAAGTTCTGCTGCACAGGTAAATAATTAAAAATTCTAGTTTCGAGTGATTCAAAAGTAAGACTTCTTTAAGCTGTAAGTGTTATATAAAGGCTAAATATTTACTCTTGGGAGGCTTATAAAACAATATGAAACAATGTTGTAAGAATATAGTGAGTTATAAAAAAAAATTGATTAGTAAAAAGCTTTAAGAAAAATTGTCATGTTTTCTATTTAATGTGTTTTTGTGTGTCAGTTCTCTTTTAAAGAGGGCTATTAGTGGACAGGAGAACACAGGCAGTATCAGTTGTTAGGTGTGTGTTAGTTGCCAGCATATGGTAGCACTCTCAAACCTAAAACTATGCTTACCATTGTGTCTCTTGCTGTGTCATTCTGCATTAAGACTGTATATACACACCATGATGCAGTTTACAACACATGGCAATTATGGGACATTGGCAGCAGGTTCTGAAGCATAATACATTTTCAGCTAAGATTGATACTTTTTGAAAAGTGCTAACTTGATAAACTGATTAGAGTTGGGGCCATAAGAGACTCCTTAACGCTAAGAGGATTGTCTGGGCTTTGGAAAAGTGCTGATTTATGCACATCTTTTGCTGAGTACTACCTGGGCATCCTAGATGTGTATTAAGAGGACTACTGAATGATTTGAAATGGTCTGTGTTGGAGGGGATGAAGATTGCCTGTTAGAGCTAGAAGATTTGGTGATCTAAATATCCTGTCTAAAATTATTTGGACTCTTTGGAGCAACTTGAATGTATCCTGAAACTATTGTCACAGCCTTCTATAATTAGAAGGTGGACAGACCAAAATCTGTATGATACTGTGCGTGATTATTATTAACTATCCCAAGTCCTCACAGTTTCACAAGATGGTGCTTGCACAAGAGCCCTCAACTAACATTTTCCTTCCTCCCTTTCTTCTGTTAGTGTTTCATAGTGTGTTAGGCTAGTATTATCTTCCTAGCTGCTACCCAACATCCTTTGTTTTAATGGTGAACTGTCTTGTGCATTATTTGTAATATGTTTCGCGAAGGATGGTTTATCAGTTTTTAGTATCTTTTAAAAGGGCTATTTGCTAGTTAAATGTATTCTTTAAAACAGCTCTTACAAAAAAAATTCTATAGAAATTGTCAATGTTTATTGTACTTAATTTATTTCTTATCATTCATACTCTTGAAATTATTGCTTATCTTCCCCTCTGACCTTATTTTTGTCAAGGGTCTTAATTTTTCCTCATTTTGTTCTCCTTTTCATTCCCTGACTGGGTGTTAATTTTGCCTGTATTCCAAATGTTTGTAAATTAAATGTGATCAGAATAAAACTTGCCAATAGGAAAACTCAAACGTTTTGTGTGGGTGGTAGGATTGAGTTGCATTTTTGTAATCGCCACATAACCGTGCACTTAAAAAGAATTTCAAAACTAGCCCGTTTAATCTCAAAAGCATTGGGAAGAAATTAATCTTTGAAGGATCATGTTGTAACTTGGTCCTGCCTTTCTGAAATCATGCAGGATCAAACCTGTGAAGCAGGTTTGTGTTAATTTTCCTGAGCTTAACAGCAGTATTTCTCTAAAATACTACTTCAGAATGACCAACAGTTGTCTAAGCACACTGGGAATTGATTTGTTCTTTCTTTCACTAAAAATATCATATGCTAAACTGGCTGCAAAATAGCCTAACCTTTTAATAGAAATTTAACAACCCAACCCCTTCACCAGCTCTAGCCTTCTTTAAATTCCCATCTTTGCACATTGCTAGCTAATTGCTGAAGTGTTTATATTTACACACAGTGTACAATTTATGTCACTCTGTTAGTAAGGCCAAAAACATCCTCCATTAAAAAAAAAAAAAATCTGTTTTTTTTTCCTCCTGTCAGTCAACCTTTGGTAGAGAGTCCTTTCTTGCACGTAATCCTATTTTCCACCACCTCCTGTTGTGGGAAGGAATTTCAGGAAGCCTTTACATGTTTGGATAGTTAGTCCAAGCTACCTATAACCTAAGTGACAGTAGGTATTTGTGCTAGCCAGTAAAAAGCTGGCCTTATGATTAGCCAGCAGCAACAAGTCAGAGGGAGGCACTCCCTGATGTAATCAACTTGTAGAGCCCTGCAAATCCGCAGATACAACACGGATATCTGCGGACCATTTCTTGTGGATGTAGATCGCATACGGATCCACATATTTTTATCTGCACAGAGCTAGAGCCCTGCGTATATGCGGATATCCACATCCGTGGATACAACATGGATATCTGCGGACCATTTCTTGCGGACGCAGGTTGGATACAGATCCACCTATTTGTATCCGTGCAGGGCTCTACAACTTGCAGTAATCTCAGTAGGGAGAGGTCTGGGCTAAGAGTGACACTAGGGTCACATGATGCTGACCATAGCTGGTGTCATTTCAGTATAATGGCAAGGATCAGAACTGATGTTTCCACTAACATATTAGGGTTTCCACTGTACATCTGGATTGCAGATCTCTGAATCTTTTCTGGTTGCTAGTTCTCCCTTACATGTGGTGGAGTAACTATTGGAATTGTTTTTCTGTATGGTGTGTATTAGCCTTTCTTTCTAGTCTTGTTTGTGTATGTGATAACATCCTTACCACCAATCAGGAGAAATGCAAAATAGGGCTTTGATTGTCTTTGTCATTTACAGTAGAACTTGGTTTTGTTTGGTCACTACAAGCATGTTTATGATCGTCTAAAAACTTGTTTTGGAGCAATCATTTTATTTGTGGTAGTGTGTAAAACTGGAGATTCATAATTGAGAAGTTGTGAAAGAAGACGTGTTTGTGTTTGGCTAACTAGGGTGTCTTGCCCAGAAATTTAGTGTGCTTCTGATTTCAGCAGTGCTCAGAATAATACTTAGATGTCTTTGCATGTGAAGTACCAAAATGCTATGTGCTTTATAACAGGTAACTAAGAGCATGCCTTCACTGCTGACTTGAGTCAACCTAACATAAGTCGACATACAGCAACCACAGTAACTGCTGTGGTGGTTCGTGGCCACACTACCCTCCTGCTGGTGGTCCGCTTCCTCACCAGGACCGTTTTCACTGACTGAAAAGGAGCGCTGTGCGAAGCTGAGGGCCTGGGCTCTGACCTCTGCGTGCAGCTCTTTCCTGGGAGCCCAGCTGGCCTTGGGCTCCCTGCTCCCCACCTTCCCTTCCCCCTGCTCCCCTCAGCTCCCCACTGGGAGCCAAGGCCGCCCTGAGGCTCCTGGTCCCTGGCAGGGAACATCAGTGCTACCCAGGGTCTCTGCTTCTGCTGTCGTTCTCATCAGTTTCCCAGCTGTGCGCTGGACCTGTGAGTTTGACAAGAAAGCTGGAGCGGATGGAAGGGCTCCCGCTAAAGCCCTGCTGTCCCCTGGCTCCCCACTGGACACCTGACTGCATGGAGGCTCTCTGCTTCCACTGTCAGTCTTTCCAGTTTCCCCAGCCGGTGCTTGTGAAACGGATACGAGCGAGAGCCGACGGCTTATGTGTAAGTAACCTGCGGTGTCTCCACAGACACTGCATCACTTTAATAACACTGTTGTAAGGCCTGCACCTCTCACGGAGGTGGTGGTGTGTTACCAGGGTAGTAGGGCACTTACGTTGTAACCATTGATGTAATGGCACACACCAACATAATTAGGTCGGCGCAAGCTGCCTTACAGCGACTTAACTCTGTAGCGTAGGCCAAGCCCAAGCTTCAAAAACCCTGTGAGGTGAGTGTCTGGACTCTAGGATTTTCTCAGTGTGCACAATATAATGATGCAGTGGTTTCACAGAGAGTGAAGACTCTTAGGGAATTGGAACTGTAGAGGCAGCAAGGTAGGCAGAATGATTTGGAATTTGCTGTGGGCTCTGAGGTTAACATCAACATTATATGAAGTGTCACCCAGGCTTTCAAGAACAAGGGGTTAGTCCTTCTCATGAGAGAGACTTCACCTACAACATCTCAGTGCTTCCTAACCTGTTTGGGGAATTGGTTTGTCCATTACTTAGAGCTACAATGCTCTGCAAAATAGTGTTTCTTGAAACCTCTCCTAACCAAGTATCGATCTAGCTTTACCACCCTTCTCGTGTCCATGGGAGAACATGGTTGCTAGACAGTGTGTTTCCTGCCTGCTTATGTATATTGAGCTGATATAATTCTTTAGTATCCTAAAAGCTTTCTCTAACTTTCAGAATATTTGTGTACGACTGAAAGTCTTAGTGAAGATAACGTTTTTCTTCTTTATTTCAGTGCTCATCTCTCTCCCATAAGCATATTGCCGGCCTCTGCAGAGTAAGTGTGATTAATATATACAATTTGTGTATACCAGTCTTTTGCTTCTGACAATCTGTGCCATAGTTAATGTGCCTGTTTTCAAGACAGATAAATCAAAATACATGTGACTCAAATGGTTATATTCCAGACTCTTAATACTGAATATGTGCTTTATGAAATGTAATAACAGCATTTAGAAGTAAAGGAAGCTCATTATCTTTATGCATATTGTACTCAGCTGGTCATGGAACCAAAGGCTTTGGTGGTATGGCAGTACCTGCGTTCCTGAATATCCTTGGATGGATTCATTATATCCTCTGGTGCAATTCCAACACTGTTTTTAAGTTTTTTTGCTTTTACATCAGTAGATTTACAGTTTCTTCTAATTAGTTGTGCAAGGCTGTGTTCAGCTGGATTGCAAATATAATTGCAGAGGAAATGTAAACAGAAATGGTTCCAGAATAAACAGGTGTTAGGTGAGCTAGAAACAACTGCATCGGTAGAAGTTTATATATTCTGCTAGTTGGTAGACTTGCCGTCATAACTAGTCTGTATTAAAGTACACTGTTTCATTACTTCGGCTCTCTCTGCCTTGTTTGTTCTGTCCACCTGTCATGTCTTATCTTTTTTATGTTATAAGCCCCTTTGGCTGGGATTGTCATTAACTATGTTTATACAGTGCCTGGCCTTATGAGGTCCTGATCTGCTTGAGGTGTCTAGGCCACTGCCATACTGTAAATATAATAAATTGTATATATTTCTTGCCTTCAGTTTTGTATGTAACTAAAACTGTAGCTCTAAGTAAGCAGTTAATACCGTGAGCATATTTGAGAGATTAGTTAGACTTTTTTGTTTTATATTGTTTTGGTGTATCTGGGGAACCTAGATTTACATATCTCATAAAGGGCTGATTTTTCTACTTTTCAGTGCACAGAAATCCATCAATGCCAAGGAAAGTAAAAATATGTTTTTAACACTAATTCTCTGGCCTTTGTTTGTTAGCATTTTAGAAAGAACAATAAGAGCAGCTGTAGAGCAGCACCTTTTCGATCTACAGAGCAGCATAGATGATGATCTTAAGAATTTCCAGCAACGCAGATTGGTCGGTAACAATGAAGAAGAAAATGTTAATAGGGATGAGGAAGGATCAAACAACCAGTAAGAATTTTTCTCTCTTTAGTATGCATTGCTTGGGGACATATTCAGATTTGATAAAAAGCCCCAGTAGAAATTTTTGTGTGTTTATAAACTTGAATTTGTCTTAAATTTTAAATGAACTCAGATTTTATTTGTTGCTGTTCTTTGCTCTAAAATTATTTTAATAAATTTCACTAAGCAAGATTTGTATTGAATTGAGAGGCATCCAGGGGTATGATGCACACAAGTCAGTCAATGGGGAAAAAGTTAGGTATTTCTAGACTTTTTTGCTGTGCTAAATGCAACTATGGCAAAACACAATTGACACAGGACCCTCAACAGTAGGTGTTCTGTTCTAATGGTGGGATGGGCATAAAGCGCAAATTGCTCTTTCAGCCCTAGCTTTAGTCCTTCCTGGCAGAAGTCTCTCTAGATTCCAGGAGAGGTGATGGGCACAGCAGGGTGCAGAAGCTTGCTTTTCTCTCCCCACTCTTAATCAAGAACCTTTCATGACCACTCAGTTACTCAAAACTTGAACAAGCGTGCACATGCAAGTGAAAATTATTTTTGACCAAATTACTATAAAAACTCAGTGTTTTAAAGAATCACAACCTGCAGAGAGAGAGAGAGAACTGGAGATGATAAATTCACAGTTTCAAGGCAACTGCCCCAGTATTCCTTGGATTGCACTGTGATATCCACAGCAAACCAGACGGTTCAAACAGCCAGTAATTTTCTTTTTCTTTCTGAAGTCTTTGACCAGTGTATTTTCCCTGCAGTTATAAATTATCACACAGCTCTTCCTAAGTGATCACATTTTTTCTTAATGTTTTTCTCTGTAATGTTTTTACCTTAACTCTGCAATGCTGAAAAGCTCACCAGAGGCCATGTAACCATTTTATGGGACTTAATGAGTCAAATCCTGCCAGCCCTTCTGCAAACATTGGGACCCCTCTGTTGAACGGATGGTCCTGTCCATTTGCTGGTTGAGAAGGAAGACCCTGAATCATAGCTTTGTGAGTTTGATGAGTAAAACTGTGCAATGGCCTCGAAATCCATCTGTTCACAAGCATTCTCTCTTTTTTTGATACTTTATGAGCATTTTAGTGGGTGGCCAGGCTTACATCCCAGAGGTGTAGGCTCCTTTGTTTCTCTTAAAACTGAGAGATCTTTTAGACACTGGGGCTATATTTCAACACTTGTATTCATCCTAGCTGCTGAGAATTAATAAGTTCCAAAGGGGCAGCCATGTTAGTTCAGTTAAACAAACAGGGAGTCCTGTGGCACTTAAAGACTAACAAATTTATTTATTGCATGAGCTTTTATGAGGATTAATAGACACCCTGTGGTAACATTCCTTCTAGAGGCATTCTGAGCCCTTTGAACATTGCAGCCAGTGGATTATTTACACTATTTACAAGACCAGAGCACAAAAGAAACATGCAATGTAAAAGGACATGATTCAGAAACCGTATTATTAAAAACTTAGAATGCTGGCAGGAAGCTAAATTTAAAAAAGAAGAGAATAGTTGGTTGTTAATTTCTTAACCCATCTTCCTGGGCATCTCATAGAGGGAGAGTGCTTGTTAAAAGTTCTTTGAAGTGGTTCAACAGGCTGATATTTTGAAACTAGTCCCTCGAGGCAGAGGGATAGAGAGAGGGAAGGGAAGGCAGTGAAATGTTCATGATATATTTTTATCACAGAGTTCTCTAATTTATCGCATGGATACTGCCTCTTTGTGTCTGTTCAAAAATTTTGGAGTGGTTCATAATTCTATATTAATACTTCACACTTTATTAGATGTGTATATCTGAATGTGTCAAATATTTTTCACACATTTCCAGTCACTAGAGGAAAGGCAGAAAATTTTTACAAGTGATCTTTTTAAAAAAAAATTCAAGCAGTCTGCTTGCATCTATCAGTTTGGTTCTACAACCAACCCCTCCATTTTTGTGAATGGCAAACTCAATGGCGTGTAGTCCTGAGGTAATTAACAGTTGTTTTAATGATGCTCTTGAGTGGGTAGTCAATCATCCCAATTCTTTCAAACAAATCTTATGAGACTTTAGGGGAAAAAAAAAATCCCATGGTTGGGTTTAATAAAGTGTGATAAATTTGCTAGAAGTGGAAGAAACAGCTAATCTCCGAAATGGTGAACATAAAGGTCTCAGTTATCAACTAAGTGAAAGGTTTCATCTGGTGGTATTTTAATTTATGGCTTTAATCAGTTTACGGTAATCCAATTCTTGTATCATAAACCGAAAAACTTATCTAGGAAGTGAACGTCAGTGGTTTTAGGGGTTGTATCCACAGTGTGCAGTGTACATGTGTACACTTCCTGGTATGTAGTAATGCACCAGCTGGGCCGTGTGAACTGTTTTGAAATGGAAACATTAACATGCACTAGGGAACTTTTAGTACATACCATTGGTGTCACACCACCTGGTTAGTGGACAACATGGTAATACACCCTAGAATTTCTTTTGTCATCTTACCTAGGATGAGCTATTAGTGTGGGTTCTTTTCCCATTACAAAAGGTAATTTGACTTAAGCATTCCCAGGGTTTGAACCTAAACAACTGCTCTGATTTGCTTTTACTGTATGACTTGACACTCCCTTGCATTTATTTTCCTTCCATTCTGTAAGTTTCCCCATCTTCGAAGCATCTGACAGAGTGGGATTTTCTTCCACGAAAGCTCATGTGAAAAATAAAGCTGTTAGTCTTGAAGTGCCGCACAGCTCCTTGTTTTTTTTTTTTTTTTTACATTAACCCAATCAATGACTACATTGTCCAGTAGTTTAATTAAAATAGTTCCAAATGCAATAGCTTTTCTCATCTTACATAACACTACAGGTTGCACCAATAGTTTTGGTTTTCCAGGATAGTTTTGTTGCAGATAATCTGCAATGTTCAGACTTCTTTAAGATGTCAGGATTTTTAAATAAACTCTTTCAGTAAATCTGTTGATCATGTGAAGCCATGAAAAGACTATTGTATTCTCTTCTGATCTGCTTATTTCTGCCTCTTTTAGGGATGATGTTACTAAAGATGATGATGTAAATAGGAGTGAAAATACTAGAGACTGCTTTGAAACACTGGCTCGCACTGATTTAGACAGTGCAGTTATACAGCCTGATTCTGTGTATGAGGAAGAAGATAATGGACAGGTAAGAGGAGCAGAAGGCATGCTTTCTATATTTTGAAGCAATGTGGTCCTGTGTTTAGAACACAGAGTTAGACCACAGACCTGGTTTCTAGTTACAGATCGGCTTCATTTCACTGTATTACCTTGGGTAAATTCAGTTGCCTGTTCTGCTATACACAATCTCTAATCAAAGAGTGTATGTGTGGAGATGATCACATTTGATTTGTATGTTTGGCATCTCAAGGGACCCTTGAGTCAACCTTCCCTTTTTCTTCCTTTTCACAGATAGCAGGCCTGTCTTTTGCTCA
The DNA here is from genome assembly GCA_007922195.1 of Podocnemis expansa. Classification (NCBI taxonomy): domain Eukaryota; kingdom Metazoa; phylum Chordata; order Testudines; family Podocnemididae; genus Podocnemis; species Podocnemis expansa. The sequence goes on from ML682007.1 coordinate 8,189,299, forward strand.
TGTGAGTGTATGCTTCAGCAGGGATAGGGTGAGCTGCAGGAGTGCTTGAGTTAGCAAATCTTCCTGAAAAAGGTGCAACTTTCTCAAAAGAAATAGTCCTAGCTATGGAGAAATTATTGTTACAGCAACCCAGTCCTAAGTGTTAGGTAGCACTAGGAGTTATTGAAACACTGCAGCAGTGTCTCCCCGTTCTTCATTATGGCTTTGCTGTAAAAGTGGGGTTTGTATCTTGCCTTCTGAGCTCTCCTACCCCAGTGTCATCCACATTTTACTCAATTTTTTCCCAGCCATCTCCTGCTTTTCCCACAGACTTGTAGTGGGAACATGTGTACCTTCCTTTTCACCCCAACACTCTGCTGCTGTCTTTTTGGAGCAGCTTGTTTCTTCTCAATCCATCTCTTGCTGCTATAATGGCAGCTGATTCCATCTTTGGTGATGTGTGAACATTGCTGTGCAGCAACTGACCATCCAGCCTGTGACAAAGAGGGAACGGGAAAGCTGAGATCCCTAAAAGAGCCAGAGTTTAACATAAAGTAAAACAGATATCTTTGATTGAAAATACCACTCTTGGCCGTTTGTTCACTGTGGAGGGGAAAACTCAATAGGTATTTGGATAATGCTTTGAGTACTCTGATGGCGTAATATAAAAAAGTTAACTATTTGATTCCTACTACTGGTGTGCTCAAAAACATGACAGCACTTAAAGTATCTATGTGCTTTGGACATGAAAGTAATTTTAAAAATTGTTTTTCAAAAATAAAACAAGCCGCAGATATCAACTGAAAATGTTTTTGCTGTTGCATTTTACACTTGAATTAATTGCATGAAATCAATCCCATATAAAGTTGAACAGAACCACAGCACTATGAAAAAGGTTATAAAGGTTTATTGCTGCTTTTATATGCTACCCAGTTTTGATTTATGAGACGCATATTAAATCTCAAGTTACACTCATGCAAAGCCATGGATCAAGGATGGTCAGGTGTATCGTCGGAAATTCCGAAACTTGTGATCTTTAACCTTACCAGCTGTTTTGTTTCCAGTGAAAGTTAGGCTCCCTGTCCTTTGCATCTCTATGAGATCAAACAATGTAATTAAGAGATGCACTGATTAAAAAATCCAAAACAGCTGACTACTATGCAGAATATAGCCTTGGCACTTGAGATTCAGTATGGGACTTGTGCAGGCTCTACAAATGATAAACACTTCTGACGCGAAAGTACTGCCATCTGATGGTGATTGGATAGGTGGTAAACAGAGTACTGTTTATTAGCAAAAATATGCTAACTTTAGTTCACCCAGCTCTATCCGCTCTGCGATTCCTCCACGTCTTCCAACATAAGCCTAGATTTTAAACTGTCTGGACAAAGATTTTCTTTTTACTACATGTTCGCATAAGTTTTAGCATAATGGGACTCTGACTGTTGATTGGAATTCCTCAGCGCTACTGAAGTACAAATAATTGCTACTACTAATGAAATCAAATACCTAAATGTCTTCTTCATCCAAGCGTCCTGTTCTCTTCTTAAGACACAAAACTGCTGCTGTTAGTTAGTTTTCTCAGGAACTGATTTTACTTGTGATGACTTAAGAAGTGATGCCCCTTAATTTTCTCTCTGTGTACCTTTGTAGCGATAAAACTTTCCTTTTTTATGTTACTTTTTAGGTAACTAAAACTTTCCAGATTTTTCTTAAGTTTTAATACTACCTCCCTTTATAAATGGTTTTCGATGAACTGCTGTGCAACTGGAGTAAAATTAAAACACGTACAATTAGATTTTAAAATTAGGTGGATGGAAAACATAAACTTGTCTTCTGTCTTTCTTAAACAGCTCAGCACTCCACCCCCCAGTGGCACCTACTAGTAGGCTTTTACATCAAAGTCCATTTATGGTTTTAAGTAGCCAGGGATGGTTTTTTCTGATACTGATTCTGTTTTAACACTTTGATTGTGTTGGTAAAAAGCAGGCTGAGATATATTGAATCAAGCTTTTTAAACTTATAAAATATCAAGTCATTTTCATTGCCAGAAATCTTAGCTAGACTGATGCTGATTTTATGCTGATCCCATCAGAAGGCTGTTTTGCGTGTTGATGAAATAAGACTCTGTAGAGATGAGAATATTTGCAATTATCTTAATGGAATATTGCCAGCAATGTCCCAGATTTGAAAAGACTTGCACATATGCTTAATTGATGCATGAACTTAAGTCAGGATATAATGTTTGTGGGATGGGGGTCTTAAATAATGTTCAGAAATAACGTTGGAAGATTAAGATTTTTCTATGATAGAAGATCAGTAGACATGTCCACAATTTTAAAAACTGCATTTCAGTGCAGATCTTGTAATTCAAATATGTCAGTGTGAGCTCTGCTGTACAGTCCACTTTTGGCTCATTGGACTGCCCTTTGACTGTCTATCAGGATGTTTATTGTACTACCTAACCGTCATGAAGGATAAGCAATATCTAAGCTTTTATGAATAGAATACCTTACGCTGCATCACAGGAGCTAAGTGGTGATGAGACCACGCTACAAGATAATATCAGATTTTCACCCTTGTCAGTCACCTTACTTGTCTTCCCAAAACTTTTCTTTGCTGAAGAAAATAACTTCACAACCTCGACTTCTCCAGAGTTCTGCTGTGCATCCCACCGCACCTTGAATAGCCTCTGCAATCTCTATATAAAAGTTATGCTCCTGAATTTCCTCAAGTCTTGTACTTCAAACCCATAGTCCTTTGACTTTCTCCATCCAGGATGCTGTAGCTGATGGATTGGATGTACTTGCCTTCTTTACTGTAACATGTTCCTTCTCAATGATCTGTACTCTGAACCTGGATGCCCACCCAGTCGCTCCCTGTGTTTAACACCATCAACACTGTCTGTTTCTTTAGATAGAATCAAGATCTACCAGCCCTCTGTGCATCTCTTTGTGGCTATGTTGGCTGTAGCAAAGGGTTAGGCAAACTCCTCAGACTTTCCAAATGCATCACACAGTGCATTTCTACCTGTTCCTTTTTGGCTTGTGAGCTTCTCCTTCTGAATGCAAAGCAAAACTTCACCAGGGTACAGGTAGCCCCATCAACCTGCTTTAGAAACATGTCAGTTCCAGAGAATTGTAAGGAAGCTATGTGGAGTACCGTACCCCACTGAATTTCGCTGTATGTTATGCACTTGACATGAAAGCCAGGGCAGACCCCAAGTTTGAAAGGGCAGTGCATCAATCTTTATTTGATTTAACACAATCAGTACTCCTCATACCCATCACCCCCAAAAGGGTACTGCTTGCCTGTGTCCCACAGCGAGAGCCACAGTGACACATGCTTGAAAACGAAAGTATAGTCACTTCCCTGCAGTTCTTCAAGTGTGGATCCCAAGATCTGCCATCTTTTTCTGCTTTCCAGCATCCTCAACTACACAGGAACTGCAAGAAAACTGAGGGGATTTTAGTCACTCCACCTTTTGTGACTTTGTGCAGGAGGCTCAGGGTTAGTGCGCAGTCCTGATGGACACAGCTTGCAAAAACCCAAAGGGGCAGCCACCTGGCATATGTAGGTACCTGCAACGAGATCTGCATTGACCACAACATTTTGAAAGACAACAGTGAATGTAGGGTAACTGGCTGTACCCTTAAAAAGGGAATCTTTCCTTGCAGCATCTGAAGTTCAGATCCCAAGAACCTGAAGGGGAAACTTGATGTTTTTAAAATACCTTGAAGTCATGTTTTCTTACATAGATGCAGTCTTGGTTTTGTGCCTGATATTCAGCACAGTGGAGATCCTGGGGCTTGTTTTGCCGTTTGGCATGTGTGCACTGTGCCCTTTTATTTAATTGGATGTGCACAACACTTCCAAGAGCAAAATTTTTTTTATTTTAGACATAAGGGTTTTATAGCCTCTCATTAGTGTGATGGCTCAGATGATGATCATAATGTGATAGTACAGAAAATACCATGCGAAAACCTACGTGGCATTTTTCAGCCAAAGCAGCTTTATAACACTGTATACAGCAGAGGTTCTGTGACAATCCATCTCTGTGGTGAACACGTGTCTGCCCTCGTATGTCAAACACTGTAGAAGCATTTGGGGCTTTAGCAGTTCAGCTGCAACAGAAAGAGAAACAGGTGGGAAGAAATCAGCTCCCTGAGCTGGATGGCCAGAATGGTGGGGCTGAAACTGCATATATATGACTTGAGAACTGCTAGATTAACTTGCATTTTAGACGCTAAGATTATTTGGGGGTCTTTCTTACATTTCATACTGTTTGGAGTAACTATCCCAGATGTGCCACTTACTTCTTAAAAAACTACCTTCTGTGGAGATCCATTTTTGTTTTTACCTGATTATAGTAGCATCTACGCTTTAAAAATCAGTGAACTCTAGTTGGAATAAAAATTTTTACAAGCATTAGGATTTAACAAAGTGGAGATATCTTCCCATTTAACATTCCTTTCTGAAATGGTGTCATAGTAACTGCCAGCATTTCTCCATCTCTTTACAGCACTGTTGTTGCTTTATTTAGTAAGCAGCACTAATGGTCCCTTTTTAGAAATCCATCAGATGTTTCATTTTACACATTCTGATCAAAGCCTTCATCCAGCATAATTATCTTAGACTTAAATAATGTTGCTCCTTAGCGTTTAGGCCCAAAATGTGCCCTTCGATTGGCACATTCCAGTGAAAATGCTGCCCATATCCTAAACAAACTGGCAAAGAACAAAATCTTATGGATGTGCTGAAAATGGAAAGGCACTGCTGTACTTCAAGTGCGGAGCACTGTACATTCTCTTTCTTTGTGGAAAAGGCACTGTTTACTGATTTCATCTGAATATAAAGAAATTACACAGTTGTTTGACTCTGGTGATCCACACAAAGCTCTAGCCTGCTTTTTGCCAGGGAGGTCTGCACTTTATAAAATACTATTCTGAAAAATGTCTAAACTAAATCTTTTGCCCACAGACTGCTGGCATATTGTTGAAGCCGTGTAATGAAGATGCAGAAGTCGATGAAGAAAACAACAGTGAAAGGTATGCATTTCTGTTTTGCTAATATCAGTTGCAAGCCGTGGAATAAGTTTTTGTAGTTTTGGCTCCCAAGTTCAGAGAACTTCTTTCATTCAAAAAGAGAGCCAAGGCAAAAACACAATTGTTTGCATATTCACACAGCCATGTGTTATGAGAACTTTCCAAAATGAATGTACCTTGGTTGTTAACTGCTTCTCAAATCTTGATTGCTGGGCTGTAGAAAGCACAATGAAGAATTAATATAGTAAAAGTATGGTCATGTTTGCTATACAATTTTTCACCAGTGCAGTAAAATATCATCATCTTCTGTTCTCTTGTTTGCAATAATTGCTAGAACTAGATTGGGATCTCTGAAGGTCTTTGTATGTTAAGTGTAAAGTCCCTTACACAAATGAAACGTACAGTTTGTAAGTTTCCTAGAGGTCTGATTCCATTTCTAGAGTGAAGTTGTCATTATTGTGAAGAACAGACTATCACCAACAGTTACTACCGATGATAATCTTTATTTAAAACAATAGCCCTCTTTTTTTTTTAGGCAGGATTGTGAATCAATTGACAACAATGATAAAATGTCTTCACAGTTGGTTCTGGTAAGAATTTGCTTGTTTTGGTTGCTTTTTCCATAATGACAGTGTTGGGCTTGGCATGTGCTAGCTCCTGGTGCCCAGTTGCCAGATGATGAAAATAAAATGTTATTTATTTAAATACAGGATTCTAGTAGCAAGATTTGTGACCTGAATGCAAACACTGAATCAGAAATACCAGGAGATGAAAGTGTTAATGTTCTTGAGGAAGCAACATGTATCCAAGTACCACATCTAGATCTGAAGAATGCATCTGATGGTGACAAATGGGGAGGTAATTTTTACTCCAAGTTTGCAGGGTATTCCAAATCATGATGATAAATATTTCATTAATTCAGATGCTAGCTATCTGACCGCTCATGCTTGTTTCTTTAGTTTTTGTCCTGAAGAATGCACATTTGCCCATGGTTATGACTATAACCATGTATAGCACTGTGGTCATCTCAGCAGTTGAATCCATAGCCCATTTAAGAAAAGGACCTTCAGAAACTGAAAAGAAGAAAATAACTGTTTAGGAGCTTAAAGAAGAAAGCAAAAAAACCAAACCAAAACAAACAAAAAAAAAAACACACCCCAACAGCTAAGCAGCAAACCACCAAGTTTTAGATTTGAGATTTTTTTCTAAGGAACCTAAGGGATTCTAGGTTCCTCAAATGCCTGGGGCATGTAAATCCTTCAGGTGGGTTTCCCATGCCGCCCCACCCTTTTTTTTCTTTTTAAATTCTGTGCTTTAATCTTCTGTCATAAATGATATAAGCAAAGTAGTTTCTTAATAACTTTTTTTAAAACTTAAAAGTGCATCAGCACTTAGTGATTTAAGGCAAGACTAAATATTTGTTTTATTGAAGTGCAAAAATAAGGAGTTAAACACTGTCCACACAACTGACTTTTGATTAGGCCGGAAAGTTTAAAAAAACAAAACAAAAAACCCTAGGCTTGTTTTTTTTTTTTTTTTTTTTTTCACCTTAAGACTGGCAGGAATGTCAAGACTCTGTCTTTCCTGTTACATTAGAAAACCTTAAAGTGAGGATTGAGTGCTTTTCATTAAACTTTAAAAACAAAAACTTTTCTTTTAAGTTGTCCAAAGTTTCGGTTTTGTAGGGGTTAGCAAAAATGTTTTTAAATGCCTGAGTAAATGTAATTTCTTCCAGTTAGATTTCTCTATAATCATGCTCTTACTAGTTCTCCACAGTCTTACGGGATAAACATGACCTAAATTTTCTAAGTAAAGTTCTTATTTAGCCATCCAGTATAGTTGGAAATAATGGTTTTTAGACTCTATATATATCATAAGAGCAAAAATCTTCCACAATCTGTAACTTTTCATGCATCAGCTTTGTAATATTTATCATAAATTGGGCTGATCTGTTTTCCTCCTCTGATGCTGATACACATTCACTTTTATGAAACCATCAGGGGTGTCAAACATATGGTCTGTGGGCTGGATACAGCCTGCCTACTTTTTTTGTGCAACTGCACTCCGCGAGACCTCACTAGAGAGTGTAGGCCCTAGTATTTTGATTTATGGTATGTAAAGCCCACATGAGGTACATTTTAAGTCAAATTTGGCCCTCCTTAGCAAATGAGTTTGACACCTTGTCTTACATCAAGGCTAAATGGAGTGGAGACATCAGGAAAATACTGTTCACTGCCATCAATAATAGCACGATGAGAATCTGTTTACTTTCACTCTGTTTCAAAAACCAAAGAGTAGATTGCACTTTTTACAGATTAGTACCAGGTATAATGCAAACAGGTGGAAGTAAGGCTGTGGTTTTTATCAAGCTTCTCTGGTGACATATTTTGAGAACTAAGTTTGAATGGCTTACCATAAATCACCAGCAATCCTTGATAGGTTGCAGCCTCTCAAGAGGAAAGGCCATTCCTTCCCTTTGACCAGACTTAAACCTTAATGAAATATTCTTAGTATATACATAAATTAGTGACACATGAAACAGATGTAGCACATCTTAGCATATTATACTCTGAAGAACAAACAGTGATAATTGTTTGAGAAAATTGCTAGTTTGTCACTTGTTTGATAATGCTCATTTTACTTATACATATTACTTGCCTATATTTGGTCTCCACAATAGTTCCCTGCACAAATCCACATGTTCCCTCCCACACCTTGCAGAATGGCTAGCTTTGAGTCAAAAGGAACTGATCGTTCTATTTATATGTTTGGATTATTTGCCACTTGGAGTGCTTGGGTTCTAGTAAAATTTTATGTTTGGAGGGAACGCCATATGATACAGGAGTGACTGTGCAGGATGCTAACTACCCTGAGACCAAGTTTTCAATCTTTGAGAAAAGTTAGACATCCCACCATTTTGGTCTATGCGTAGCTAAAGACACGTAATTTGCATATTTTCATTTGCAGTGCTTTTTTATATTTTGTTTTGTTGTACACTTTGTCAATGTTAATCTGTTCTCTTCATATATTCTTATAAGGCAAGTAGCTTTCATTTTTCTTTGTTTTCATGAATTCTCTATGTAAAGAATATACCTTGATTTCATATATCTCCTTCTTTAACTAAATTTATGGCTAGTTTTATGTAAATTATTTTAAAGATAATAGGAATGTCTCCTTTACATGTCTTTGGGTCATAAACTCATGATGTTGTATGGAAGACAATTTGCTTGATTTTATTGCTGCAGTGTTCTGGGTTTGGATGGTTTTCCACTTTTCAGTTCCTTCAGTTCTCTTTAAAATTATCTTTAGGACCCCAGTCTTCCAAGCACTCATGGTTGTCCAGACCCTTTTGACTTCCTGTTTAAGCCAATGAGTGCAGGCCCTGTAAAAAACAAACAAACAAACAAACAACACACACACACGTCTGCCCCAGAGCAAAACTGTTTGCAAGATTGGAATTTGTTATACCACCTTGTCAGCAGAATCTTATAAGGTTTGTTTGTGATGGTATGATTCTTGTCTCATTGAAATGGCATTGAAAGCTTGTTCTCTGAATAGTGGAAAAAGCACTCAGTGACACAAATCATTTAATCTGATCACTGAGGGCAATGGGAGGAAACAGGGGAAGAGGAAGCTTTCCACATTTGTCCAATGTGCATAAGAATTACTAATTTCTATTACAAAGTTGTGAACAAAGGCTGTTTTTTAAATTTGTGTTTTTGTTCAAATGTGGAAAGGCATGTGAGTCTTTATTTGAACTGCGGTTGATATCGACTGCTCCCTAGTTTAAAACTTTGTAAAGCCTTTCAATTAACAGCCTTCTGTGGCAAGTGCTGAGAACCGTTAATTGCCATTGAAGTTATTGGAAGTTGAGAGTGCTCAGGACCTGCTCCAAAATGAGTTACTGAGCAGTGGGAATGCCTTTCTGTGGTACTGTATCTTCCTGCTTTTCATGTTATGTATAGTTTGTTCTGACTGTGCTGTGTGTTCACTTTAGTATTTTTGCCATTCTTTTTCATTTTATTAGCGTCATGCCCTATCACTTTCCCCCTCATTGATTTCAAAACAATGCATCTGCAGAGAGAAGGGGAGGGTAAGTATGGTTAACCATACCTTCAGTTATCTGCCTTTTTGATGGTTTATGGTTTGCTTTCTAACTAGCCCTTCACCTGCTGTCCCCATGGTTTGGGACAATTCTCTTCAAGTGAAGAAGCTTCCCTTTTTTGTATCTTACACTCTCATTTAAATAGCTGACTTGTAAAAACTTATCAATTTCTTTTTCAATGGGGAAGCAGGTACAAGGGTTATTTTTAAATGTTACATTGTGGGTTTGTCATTCTGCGCACTTTGAACTCAGTTTTCGACTTCCAGATTTTCACTGGAAAATACAGATTCTGTTACCTTTAGAAAGGAAAAATGAGTTATTTTTTAGTCTTTAAAATACAGGCCATGTTTGCTTGCTTCAGTAATACACAGCAAGAAAAAACATATTCCAGATGCTCTCAACTGATTTCTCAAAGTTCTAAGTAACTTAAAACCTTTTAAAGATTCTCCATTGTTTTATAATCCCCTGCTTAAAAGCAGTCTCTTCTAACAAATGTGTCCTTGCTTGCACTGCAACATGACATTTGTAGTTCCTGTTTGTTTGCCTTCCTGTTTGTTAACCAGCAAAAGTAAAGTGGTCAGCACAGCCTAAGTTCAGGAGTAATGCTGAACTGTGTGTGTGGCTGCAGTTCTTCCTCCCAGAGAAGACTAAGCAGCTAGACGTTTCCCCTAAACTAAGTGACAGAGTCCATTTTGCCTAGTACTATTTGAATGTCAAGAGAATAACTATATAAATACATTAGTCATACTTTGGAAATCCACTCTTACCAAAAATGCATATTTCCCATAGTTTCCAGGTTGTTTATGTCTGGAGATGGTGCACCAATGCGCTGTTGATTTGTGCAGAACAAATGTATACTCATTAACCCTTTGAAACACATGACAGAATTTGTAGCTTTCTAATGTATTTCACTATATTCACTTTGTGTGTGACGCATTGTTTATAGCATACAATATTAAGCATTGAATACACATTAATTTTTCCTTTTGATGCTGGTTTACTATTCTTTTAATAGACTAGTGCTTTGTGTTCTTGTTTGTATTTTTTAGAGCCATTTCCTGCCTTTAAATCTTGGCAGGAGGACGGTGAATCTGGAGAAGCCCAGCTTTCCCCACAAGCTGGAAGGATGACTAACCATCCTTTGGAGGAGGACTCTCATCCAGTGCTGTCGCATCGCAGTTTGGATTTTGGACAAAGCCAGCGGTTCTTGCACGATCCAGAAACATTAGACTCCTCATCAAAAGCACTTTCTTTTGTTAGGTGTGTGTGTTAATGCAACAGGAAGAATAAGTCTTATTTTATCTCTGCTTTCTTTTCATGTTTCATGACTTGGCTGACTAACTGAAGGTCCAAGTGACCTATGTGAGTATGTGGCCATTCAAATGGTCACATGATTCTCCTTTGTGTAAAACTGCTATCTGAGAGCCTTGTCACACCATAATTAGCAGATAGCTTTGTCCTAAAAGGACCAAACTGAAGAAGAAAGCAGGCCCTGAGGTGTTGTTTTGTGAAGAAGTGCTTGTCCTGCAGATCTCCGTTGGAGCAGAGCTCTTGCAAACACTGAGCTATAGAGCTCTATAAGATATGCTTCTCCTCTAACTGGGGAGCTTGTTCTTGTACACTGTGCAGCTCCTCAAGAGTAGGGGCAGGGCTAGCTGTCCCTGGAATGTGCTGCCTTGCGTGGTTTCTAAACTTGGTTTTAATGTTAGCAGCTCCCCATGTGTCCTTTGGATCCCATTTGCCTCCACAGACAGATCTGAATTTGTCTTCCCACCTGGCTCCCAGCTGCTGTCATGTCACTTGAGGAAGATGAGCCTTGTAGCAGGCCAGTTGTGGGGTGAGCAGTTCTAGGCCAGCCTGTGGTGGGTAGATAGGTTTGTAGCATTGTAGTGAGTGGGGTTCCCTCTGTGGTGGCCCTTCCTGCATAGTTTAGCTCAAATGTGCCTTGTACTACAAAAGGTTTTGAAAGGTGGTGTTTATAGTTGTGAGAAATGCTGTTTTCAATAGAAACAGTTCCTGACAGTTTGGTTGACCAGTCCTTGCTATAAAGTTGCTCCCAGCTCTGCTGAAATGGATGAGTAATTTAGTAAAAGCTTTCTGTCAAGACTTGTGGACCTGCCCCTTTCTGTTCTTGCCACAAGCGCTCTCCATGATGGACAGCAAAGGCAGTTATTGCTACATTTCTGAAGCTTTAATGCTTGGAAGATTTCTGACAAGAGCAAGAACCCTTACTACAGTTCACATGAACATATTATTTCCTTTCCTTTGTTTGAGATCACTGGTGAGGAAAACTTTTTCTTCCCCCCAAATCTTCTAGGCTGCAGTGCATCTTTCAACTTTGTGTTGTAGGCAAGATACCTCTGTCCCCTGTCTCCAGAAACAGGCAAAGAAATGTCTTGAATTCACTAAAGAAACCACAGAGTATTTTTTCAGAGTCTAGAAAAAAAGAAAAATACTAATTTCTATTATTCTAATCTTGGAAAGTGGAGAGCTTTAAAGAACTAATGTCTTAATAGATCTTAAACAGTTTGTAACCTCCGAAGGAGAAGTTACATTGTTTACAGATACCTAAACCAAATGCTGTTATTGTAACCTTAGACAAGGATGTAAGAGTCCTGGAAATATTGAAGTAGGAGGAATGGAAACTTTTATGCCCTCCTTTGCTGTTCAAGGGCCTTGGTCTGAAAAGACCTTTCAGAAGATGGATAGACTTAGCAGCTCCTTCTGTGCAAGGCGCTTCTTAATGCAGGGTTCAAAAGAAAGCCGTCTGCGTGCAAAGAATTTTTTTGGCACTAGCAAAAGTTTCAGGAGGGAACTTTAGAGAAAATTCTAGGGAAAAATTGTAGGCAAAGGTGTTAGAGTTAGAATTTTGTTTTGTCTGTTCAAATACAAAGGATCTCTTATTCTCCTGTGCTTTTTGGAGTTCAGGAGGACCAAAACTGGCGCATGATCTGGGCTAGGAAGTGTGGAAGGTAGGAGGGCCAGCTCAGTGTATGGAACATTACTTGCCCAAAACCCTGTGAAAGCAGAGGTGTCCTCTGACATCTGGGTTCACAGGTTAGGAGGAGACAGCTGCATGACAGCTGTGTTATGTTAGCACGTCCAGTGAAGAGCCAAATGGTGCAAGTCTGTGTGCCTCAAGTCTGTAATAATGATTAGATTCTGCATCTGTGTTATGGAAAGCCCTTGCTCCCAAGGATTGTTGGAAGGTGGCAGTGGTTGGAGGAGCACTTTACAGTGCAGCTTCTGAAAGAGTCACGTTGTCCACGGACACTGGAGACTGGCAGCAACATGAAGGCAGCTGGTTTCAGCACGGATGTCCCGGATTCCACTATAAGTGGCTGAACCCCGACTATTTTCTGATCATTCTAGCAATAAGTCCGAATTACAACTCAAGGAGTTGCCAGTTCTCTATTGGCAGTAATTTTAGAGGAGCATGACCCTCAAAAATCATTGTGCCTTTTGCTGTCCAGTACCATTGCTCTGAAAGAAAGTTAAAAAGAGTTCTAATGGCTATGTCTAAACTTGTAATTTAGTGTGAATTCGGGAGGCTTAGTTTGAACTAAATTTGTGCATCACCACACTGGCTTTCATTAGTTTGAACTAAGGAGCTCCTTAATTCGAACTAAGGAAAGCTTAGTGTGAACTTGTAAAACCTGCCTTTAGTTTGAACTGATGGGTGGTTTGAACTAAATGCGGTTTGACCTTCTTCCTCCCAGGGTGCATGGCACTCTGGGACAGGGCCATGACTAGAGCAGAGCAAACGGAGCAAAGCCCCAGCTGGCGAATTTCAGAGGGTGCCAGACTGTGCCCCTACCTGGCCCCGAAGAGGAATGTGCCTTTGCCAAAGACATTTCTCTGGGAGCCAGGCCAGGGCTGGGGCCAGGGGAGTTCATCTCCTGCCCTGCCCCTCAGAAGCCTCTGGCCCCACTACATGGACAGCGCAGCTCCAGTCTCCAGGGACCCTGGCCACCCACATAAGGAGAAAGGTGTGGGGGGCCCCAGAGACCGGGACGGGAAAGCCCCACCTACCCAGCCAGCAGCTGTCCCATCTCAGTCCCCAGGGCACCCACCAAGCCAGCTCTGTCTGTGCTGAGTTCCCCCCACCCAGCTCTGGCTGGGCAGCAGGAGTGCATCCCGCCCCCCGGCTCTGGGGAGGATGCCTTCCCCACTGCCCAGCCAGTGCATTGGTTACAACAGGGATTTTCCAACTTTTTCCCTGAATGACCCCATTTTTCACATATATTGTTCCTAGAACCTTAAAGAGCATGGAGAATGCCAGTTTAAAATGGCGTCTTCCATGCAGCTTGACTTTCCACACTCTGTATAGGGGACACAATTTTGCTTTATGAACTGCTGTTCTTCATACATGCATGGTGTAAAGTCGTACTGCATGAAGGGCATCTATTTTATACTGCAAAATAGCATCTGTGTGTCATGACTAAATGTGTATGGTGCATGTAAGGTCAAACCATTTGGAGGTTACCATTTTGTAAAATGGCATCCTCTGCGCTTTGGAGATTACTGTGATCCCTTCCACTGATGGAGTGATCCCTCCTGGCTTGCAACCTGCACTTTGGGAACTGCAAGTGCTAGCCTTTAAAAAAAAAACAAACAAAAAAAAAAAAACCTACTTGTGACTGTTTTATTATTTATTCAGAACACGAAGAGCATCCTTTAGTTCCAAAGATGACAAAAGGGAAGACAAGACACCATATCAGCTGGTCAAGAGGTTACAGAAAAAAATAAGACAATTTGAGGACCAATTTGAAAAGGACAAAAACAGTAAAGTAAGTTAGTCTGCAAGTTAATTTCTTTACAACGTTTAAATGATTCTGTTTTGTGTTTTTTTTTAATTTCCTGGGAGTTTTTTGCTTTCAAGTCCAAGTCTGTCATCCTTTCTGTATTGAAAGTTACCTCATCCTACAAGCAGTCCCATTAAAATTAAGATCTGCTTGTGGAGTAAGGTGCAGTGCCAGTGTGAATAAAGGTGATATTCTGTATATTCCATGTCTGCCCTGCCTTTATGTAGTAGCTATGGTAGGGAGTGCAGTGATGGGACGGTGGGCTTCTGGCAGATGGAAGGAAGTTGATTTGGGACTATTACCACCCCCCCCGAGCTCCTGCAGGGACTTTCTCTTACTTGTGCCGACCCATCTTCGCCACTTTAATTTCCTGATGTTACCCGATGTCTTGCCTCTCTCTTCCTGCCTCAGACTGGAAAAAGTCAGTAGGAGGCAACATCCTGCCAGTGCTGAGATCAAAAGAGAAGAGGCACTGACTGCTCACAGGTTTGGCTGGAGCTCTCAGACGAGAGAGTGCGAGTGTGGAGAATAAGCAGAGGGCCAAGAGCAGTTTAGTTAGAATGCTCTGCTAATGTAAAAATGTCAAATGTCTGTAAAGATTTCACTCAACAAACTGAGGAGCACAAACTTGCTGTGGTGTTCTTTGCTGCTATTAAATATACTTTGTGTATTTTTTCCAGCCCTCCTATAGTGATATTGCAGCCAATCCAAAGGTTTTAAAGTGGATGACAGAGCTTACCAAATTGAGAAAACAAATCAAAGGTATGGAATGCTGCACAGCTTTTGTGTTCAAAGAATGATAAATTGCTTCACACACAAAAAATTAAAATAATTTACACATTCAAGAGTAACCCTTAACTTCTGGATCCTCCTGACATGTTCTTCAAAACCAGGAGCAATGCACAGTATTCTGTGGGACTTCAGAAAGGGTTAATTGAAAGTAGATTGAATGTATAAAATTTATGGTGTCATCCTGTTGACTCTTTTGTCATCTGTCTTAATTTGTTTAGTCATAAATAGTTTTTTAAATGTTTGTTCTCTGTGATGGGGTGTTTTCTTAATTTAGATGAGAAGCACAAGTGCTCAGATGGAGAATTCATACCTCAGACACGTCCACGAAGTAACACTCTTCCAAAAAGCTTTGGCTCTTCTCTTGACCATGAAGATGAAGAAAATGGAGATGAGCCTCGGGTTATGCAGAAAGAGAAGAAGCCTACCAAGGAGGCCACAGTTGAACTCATCTTGAAACGGCTGAAGGAGAAACGAGTTGAAAGATGCTTGCCAGAAGACATAAAAGTACGTATAAACTGTTATTTCCTAGAAACAGCAGCTTAAAATGCTGCAAAAGAGCAATAAAACATGAGTCATATGAGGGGTGATTTTTAGCAGTAGGTCAGCTTATCTGTCTGACAAAAAGATCAGGTTTATTTCAGACTTCATTTAATTGTGAGGAAGCATCTGAGTAAAAACCATGTTTTTATTCAGATTTTCACCCTCTTTAGGTATATTCTTCTTTGTAGTTGAAGTGGAAAGAAGATGGGTGTAGTGCTTGGCAGGAATGTCCACTTTTAAGCCACCAGTGTAATATTCAGAGGCCTACAAGAATGTATCACTGTAGCAGATTATTTCTTTTCACCAAAATATTCCAGTTTATATTATTTCTGTTTCTTTAGATAAGGACAGGGTAGATGAAATGTATTTACATTTTATGATTTGCTAACATGCTTATTTTTTTAAGTTGCCTAATGTAGACAAGCTATTGATACGAGGTACTTGCATATTCGATACAATTATGAATTATTCTTGTCTAATAGAAAATGACAAAAGACCATTTGGCAGAAGAGAAAACATCTCTCCAAAAAAGTCTTCTGTACTATGAAAGTCAACATGGACGGCCGGTAATATTTTCTTAACCTACTCAAAGCTATTCTAAAATACACCTAGGCAGCAGTGACTTGCATTCAGTGAGGATACCGACCGTTACCACGGTTACTGTACCAAGAGATACTGTTGGCTAATCAATTTCCATGTTACTGTTGCCTCAGTGATGTTATCCTATAGTTTTAAAAATACCGTGATTGCATTCAGTCATTATATGGACTTTTTTCAAAAGACAAATGCTCATGTTGAAGACAAACGACAGAATGTAATATATGCATAGCTCTGGGGCTGCAGAATTCTGCCCACTGACATAAAGAGAAATTTTTCTTATACAATCACAAACAGTGTTTTGGGGATTCAGGCCTTTTTGAGAGGACTCAACTCAGATCATTCTGACTCAGATCACTGAATTCCTCACTTATATTTTTCCATGACTGAATATTTTTAAAATTTCACAAAAACAGAAAATTCAAAAGGCACACATTGTAATATTTCTCTAGAGCAGGGGTCTCAAACTCAGATCACCATGAGGGCCGCACGAAGACTAGTATGTTAACCTGAGGGCCGAAACAGTGAAATCTTTTCATGCAACAATATTGCAAATGTCGGTAACAATAATGTTGTTGCGGGCCACAGGAAATAGCTTTAGGGGCTGCATGTGGCCCACAGACCACGTGTATGAGACCCCTGCTCTAGAGTAAAAAATGTATAGCAATTTTTTAATGTATAGAAGCTAAAGAGCTCTGGGGCTAGGCTTTGCAGTACAGCTCTAGGCAACATAAGGCTTTGTCTAAATAGAGCATTAAGACTTTTGACCTGGTTTGGAAGACTTAAAAGACAATGAAACTCCCAAGGTACATTGAGCTGTGAAATGGAATTGCTTTACTGGAAATAATTCTATTGCTTGTAGTCATTATGTCACATGTCCAGTTATGTATAAACTTTAGCCATTTCATCATTGTTAGGGGTAAGCTATTAAAATTGTGATATGCTGAAAACCAAACCGAAACAGGTTGGAAGGAATATTCTCGTACCATTCTCTTTTTTTGGTGTTGGTGTTTTGTAAGAGGTGCAGTTTTCACTAGAGAACCAGCAATACAAATACCTAATTGATCAGTACAATCCAAATATCCAGCTCAAATCATGTTAAGTTCTTTAAGATGTAGTAAATGTGCAAAATTAAAAGCAATAGGAAAAGTTTAAAATGCACCAGATTAGAATGTCTGTGCTGATTGCAAGAGGGCTGGCTTGTATATTCTGTTTTTAAACTTGGAAGGACTTGGATGTAAAATCTTTATGTATTGCATTAACTTGCTAGATGATTTCAGCAGCAGTATTTTTCTTTTTCTTTCCACTTATTCATAGTGAATCACACTAATCATGTCCTTGCTGGATCTTCTTCCAGTCTTTTGCCTGCCTCCCTGTGCTGCTGATTGATCTCACCAGTTGTCCAACCACTGGAAGTTCCTAAAAACAATCTGAAATATCTTCCACTTCGAGGGGCCAGTAACCAAGCTGGGTATTATCAGGGTGCAGTGGTACTCTGACCCAGACTACTTAAGCTTATAGGTCAGGAAAGTCAGTGGTTTAGAAATTAGCTATGCTGACCCTGCTGCATGACTTGGATTTCCCGTGATGAGGGAATCCTCAGGTAACCATTTATGTTGGTGTGCTGCCAGAGTAGTGCCCGAGAATCGGCAGTAAAACCAGGCGTTCTACCACAGTGGCATCTTTCTCTTACTTAGGTTTTAATTTCTAGAGAATTGTCAGAATTCATTCTCCTATTGCCTCTGCCACTCCTCCAATCTTAGTCCTATTTTCTCTTTCCTGTGACTCTTTACAGTTAAGTTAGCTCAAGTGAACAAGTAGTTTCTGTCTATTGGGAATTCTTCCCATTTCTTTAAATCAGTCTTGAAGGCTGTATTTCTTTTCGGTGTGTGTGTCTCTTAAGTTTCATAGTATTGCAAGGCCTAACTGAGCAGGTTGTCAGAGCTGATGGCTGTGTGCGTGAAGCATGCTCCTCATTACGTATTTCTGTCTCTCTCTTTAGGTTACCAGAGAGGAAAGGCATATTGTTAAACCTCTCTATGACCGATACAGACTTGTGAAACAGATGTTGACTAGAGCAAGCATTACTCCCATCCTTGTAAGTAAAGCAAATATATTTTTCATGTGTTCACATTTGTCAGGTGATTGTTGGTTCTTGACTTGTCAATTCGAAAAACATGAATCAAAGTGCTCCATGCTGTGGAGTTTCTCTTTTAGAACTAGAGGGCACAGTCTGTGTGCTCAGGGCTGTTGATGGTGTGGGAGGGCAAAGGTCGTTCTAAGCCACCCGGCCACTTTCCCAACCCTTGGGGACAGTCAGTGAGTGAACCAGCCCTCGACGTAAGTTGTTAATTGCTCTGACTGCTTTGGGCAGAATGGTCGTGAAGAAGACCATATTGTATGTACTGCACTTTTGCCTCTTCCTGGAGTGCTGTGGCTGGCCCCAGGGTCCCAGAAAAAAGTTGACTGTGTTAGCTTGGGCTTCCTCCTTACTGAGGGAATCCTCGTCAGACTCCTTTTTGGGGTTGGTGTAAGATTCCTTTGTACCGCTCTGATAATTTTTCAGTTGGCTGAGGATCTGACCTGGTATAGAGATTATATCCCAAATTGACTTTGGATTTTGCACATGTGTCTTCAGTAAAAGCATGAATGGAAATTGAGAAGGCAGATGTTCCAACTTAATGCAGATTGTATGAGACATGACATGAGGAAGTTTGTATTTTGTTTTAAATGTGGAGTGATGAGCACAAGACTGTACTTTATTAGGAAGCATTGATCTTGTAAAAAGGGTACTTATGGCCTAAAGCTAACATCTGTTTCAGTTCAGTGATCTGCTCGAAGTTGTTCATTATAGGACATCTGTTTTTTAGGATTTTGTTGATCGCCTTTTGTTAATGTTGTAACCAGAACGCTAAAATTAGATGTTTTGTAAGTATTGTGTAGGTTCATTTGTCATCTTGTTTTTATGAATGCAAAAATGTGCAGATAATGAAATTCTAGTAACGTGTAAAATGAAATTGAGTACAATTGACTTGTTTCTTTATGTAAATCCTTAGAATACTCAATATTCATTTGCACATAACAAAAAGCCAATTTGGAATATTGCAGGGATCGCCATCTACTAAGAGGCGGAGTCAGATGTTACAGCCCATTATAGAAGGAGAAACTGCCCACTTCTTTGAAGAAATTAAGGTAAGTGAAACACTTATCAAATATTTTAGTTTCTGCTTGCATATTCAAGAGAGATGGTTTAAATCTGGTTTTGGGATTTCTACTTTATCACCATCTAGGAAGAAGAGGAGGATGGAGATAGTTTGTCATCAGAATTCAGTGATATCTTAAAAACTGCTGTCCAAACACAGTCTGTTTCAAGCCCAGTTGAAAATTCAGAGTCTGATGTTGAAGAAGGTCAAGAAAAGCTGACTCGGGACCTCCGACTGTCAAGTACTCGAGCAGCTTCTATGTGCGTATAAATAGGAAGTGATTGGTGATGCTGAAATGTTGTTTCTTAATATAAGCAGCATGTTTTGAATGATTAAGATGAGAATTTCATCTGAGTGTCCAGTTGGGACCTTTTACTGTTCCATCTAAGTGTTTAATTCTCTTAGTTAGTTTTTGTTTCAAACAATTCTGGGTTGATGACTGAAGAATTGTACCTCTTTCTAATGATTTAGCCTATGTTGCCCCTCACCCCCACCCCCAGCACACACATTCTGTTTACCAAACTACTTCTGAGCAAAGTCAGCGTAATAGCCGTCCAAATAATTTCTTCACTTTGAAACTCTCCTCTGCATTCTTAAAAATATTCTCATTACTTGGCTGATGTATTTTTTTCTTCCTTAATTTATAGGCCTGAATTGTTGGAGCAACTTTGGAAAGCCAGAGCTGAAAAAAAGAAGTTACGCAAAAGTTTACGAGAGTTTGAAGAGGGCTTTTATCAACAAAATGGGAGGTTAGTTTAGTGAAAAAATGAATATCAGGCTGGTGCTTCTGTTTGTTTACTGTTGCTTTTTTTATTTATCATATATTTTAAAGTTCAAGAAACCAAGGTAGTTTTGTAGCAGAGTATCATCTTAACATCCACTGAAATATGACCAGCTTTTGTGCATTTTGGTGTGGTATTCTTGACAAGTCAAAATATTTTACCACTCCTTACACATTAAACCACGAATCCTAGCATATGGAATCTAATTTGTCTTGCACCAACAATCCAGGTGCATGTAATCTTTGGTCTCATGAGGGACAATCATTTTTAATGCAGGACCAGGCAGTAAAATAATCAATTCTTCAGGGCTTTTTAATAGTGAAGGTAATGTGTTTTTCAGCCTTCCCTCTCCCTGAATATTCCTTAGCCCCTTACAGTCTCCTGCTTAAGTGTCAATTGTGGCAAATTTGACACAGCCTGCTACAAAGCATATACAAATAAATGCAGTAGCTATTCCCCCCCCTCCCCCCAAGGTACTAGTCAACCTGTACCCACATATGAATGTGAAACAGGAAAATCTTGTCTTACATTATTTATCTTGCTTAACTGAGATTTATATTTACCTTGTGCCCAGCCAGAAACTCGCTGGCAGCAATTGATACCGACTTCCATTAATAGGGCTTCATTGTGTGCTCACTGAAGTCTCTGGCAAATGACCAAGTCTCTAGCGAATAATTTTAAATACTGAATTATATTATTTAGATCTATTTGTTATTCTTTCTTACCTCAGAATTGGATTAAAATTTAACAAGGAGTCTTGTGGCACTCAGACTAACACATTTATTTATCTCATGAGCTTTCTTGGGCGAAAACTGATTTTCTCCCAAGGCAGTTCATGTGAAAAATAAATTCGTTTGTCTTTAGTGCCATAAGACTCCTTGTCTGTTTTGTTGGTCTAGACTAACACGGCTGCCTCTTTGGAACTTGGCAACATGCAAGGTATTAAAATGTGTCATTTATAACCAGTATCACCTAAGGAAAACTTTGTCAGAAAATCTTGGAGACTTTTTGTAAAATGCTGTGGATGGTTATGCTGAATTAATCTAGTCACATATTTTTCTTTCTCCCAAGTATTTTTGAGTCCTTTCTTCTGCTAACTTTAGCTCCTTAGCACTGGGGCAATTACAATACATCTCTTAACAAAAAACTGCGCCAAAAAGGTCTCTCAGAATCATACAGCTAACTCATACTACCCCTGCGTGGGATATTTGACTTTCTGAGATGTACAAGATCTTCTTGGAACTTAACTGTTTTCTTCCATTTACAGGAATGTACAGAAAGAAGATCGGACTCCAATGCTTGAAGAGTATAGAGAGTACAAGAAAATTAAGGCCAAGCTCAGGCTGTTAGAAGTCCTTATCAGCAAACAAGATTTTTCAAAATCAATATAGATTGTTCCTTCAAAACACCAAATAACATGTTTCCTCATACTACCATAGTATTTATTAGGTGCTTGTGTTCATTTTTGTCATGCATTGTTGAAAGAACCCAGTTTGTGCACTTTATTGTGGTGCCACTATAAAATGTTTGAAGGGTAAGTAGGTCCTGTCTAGAGAGCAAGTAAAACATTCTAAATTTAAGAGACTGCTCTATCCAACTTTAGCAAACACAGTTTCCTCAGCGTTTCATATCACAGACGCATCTTGTTCCAAAAAGACTAGAATTTTGTTCTTTAAGCATTTCAAGAACTTTGAAGACAATTTTTTGTTGTTACCAACTTTTTGCATTACTGAAGAAATTAAGATATATCTTACTTATATCTTAATGTTACTCTGAACTACTTCTGTTGCCTTTTTATTGTGGGAAAAATGACAAAAAATGTCAACACACAACTCTTCCTGGAACACCAAAACTGAACAGAAATTCCTTTCAGAGAACTTCTGTGGAACAACTTGGTTTGATTTCTGGTATTCTAAATTACATCTCTCATATGATAATATGTATTAGAACCAATGGATTTTGCTACTTAATGGTCACATTTCCTCCTTGGTAAGGATGACAATGAACAAACCAGAAAGTGACCTTGCTTAGTGTATTTTTAGAACTTGGAAACCTGAACAGTTATATCACACGCTGCCTACAGGACTTGCGTTACTGTCTTCATTTTATCAGTTATGGTCACAGTGTTTTGTCTGAATTGGATACTGCATCTCACCCTTCAGAAGATTTGAGAAACAGAATCTGACGGTGCTCAGGCTTTTACAGCTCCAGCAGATAAGAGCTGGCCCAGGTCAATTATGTAATTGAAGGGCTAAAAGGGCACCTGAGAATGGACAGTGTCAGTCTTGGGGGAGAAAATTACTGCTGTATATCACAGTGTGTTATGCAGTCAGGGAACAAGAAACAAGTGGGTTAACGCTTGTGGTGTAAGCAAAACAGTACATGGGCCTTGCATGATCCAGCTTCCGAACTGATATTAAAACAATGTTTTGATGATCACGTCCACTGTGTTGAATGGTTACTTAGCTTGCGTATGCTATACAACACAACAGCCATCAACCATTTCTGATCTGGCAAAATCTAAGTGTTAATTTTAACTGGTGCTTTTTGGATTTTTCAGTGTCCATCAGTTTGTTTGTGGCCATGTTTTGCATGCAACTACTCTCCCTGCATGTTTTTATGACGGCTAATATCAACACGAATATTCACACTGCTTAATGAAAGACCAAAAATGAACTTTTTTCACTAAGAACTAACTAGCACGTAACCTCATAGATTTGTTGTTCTGCCATGTAATCAATCATATGGAATAGGTTCAAAATGGGATTTTCAGTGCACCAGTTTCATCTGCGTGAGATAGAAGCCTTTTTTTACTGTGGTTATTGGCATGTGACTTTGGAATTTGGAAGAAAGCACTAAACTAGTTGTGCTCTGGTGGTTTGCCTTTTTATACAGCACGGTGATTTTTAGCAGACCCTAGAGAACTGTCAGGTTAAGCTAATCTTGAGACCATTTATCCATTTTATTCAGCTCCATTGTGCAATGTGTACTTCAGTTACTTTTCTATCAGTCTGCAGACGCGGATGTATCCAAACATCACAACTAATGTGTACTGTATAGTGTTGTACATGAATGTTTGTGTTTTATATATACCACATGCAAAATGTCAATATGCACTATTTAAATGTTTTAAATAATATATTCCTCCTTTATAATACTTAAATCTATATGATTCCAATATTTTTATAAGTGAGTGAATGATCAGACTTGTTCCAATTCAGAATTAACAGATGCTTTGTGTTTGTTATGCAGTGTTTGGCTCTTTATTCAGTATCGTAGATAAGCATGGCAACAGTTTTTGCTACAAGTGTGTTTTGTGCCATCCTTGTTGAGCAATAAAATGAATAGTAGAATTAGGCATTTTGTGATATAACATAGTTTTACTTTGGTACAAGTAAAAACGATATATCTATATACCAATATATAGATATATATCTATAAATACATATAAATAACCCAGATATACTTGCATTGGTGTCTGGCATTCATTGTATAGACTTTTATAATAAAAGTACTTTAACCTGTATTGTCATACGTCAGTGCAGTAGTTTTTCATATTTTGTTCAAAACAAGGTCCTACAAAGAGTGCAGTGTCCTTCAAAACTCCTTTGGGTTTGTACTGGAGTCTGTCATCCCTTAACTTAATCATAGCAACTCTTCTGGTGAAATGTAGTTTTGGGGTTTTTTCTGTTGAACAATTCACCTCCTGCCAGGGAGGTCAGAAGTATTCTTCGCTTAAAAGGCAAGCGCTCCCAACTTCACTCACTTTGGCATTCATCATAGCCAGCAAACACAGCTGTAGCATGCAGGTTTGTAAGCACTATAAGGTTTGCTTTGGTTTTGTTTTCTCTCTAGAGTTGGTTTCTAATTGTATCTGTTTGTGTATGGTCCCATGTGAGATGATCTTTGACAGTTTTCTGATCCTGTGAAGACGCCATTCTCTTACACTTGGTGCATGTGATTATTAATGAAACCTAGATTTTTTGTCTCTGACTAGTATCATTTGATCATGGCCTTTCACAACCACACTTCCTTCTCTTTTTGTAATGATACAAATCTATTCATGTTTCTTGAGGCTTACAGAAATACAGTGTGTCTCTAAATGTCCTGGTTCCCACCATGCTGCTTGAGTCTTATTGACAGCTAATTGAAACTACTGTGAAAACTTTGAAGTGCACCATTAAACAACAACTAGTTTGTTCACAGAACAAACCCTCCTGGATTACAGTTATAGTAGAGTGCTTTAAATATGAGAAACAGATTCAAGTAAACTGTTTGAAAATATAAACAATTGTCTTGCCATTTTTGGTAAACAGTATGCAAAAAACTAGCACCAAGCTGTCAAATAAATAACTCAGATAATCTTGATGTCAAAAGATTTTGTTGGATTTAATTTTGCTTTGAAAATGTTTTAGCACCATACTGAATGAACTTAACAGTATCAGATATGTGCAGAGTAATGTGGATATCCCTCTGAAAGTGTTCTATCAAAACTGAAATAAAACTTGAATTTTAGATGAAGAAAATCTGAAGCTTTAATAGTACACATTACAATTTCTAGCAGATTTTCTTTAAAGTACAACACAAAATAATCCTATTGGGAAAGATCTGGACAATGAGTATTAAACAAAACCATTGTTCACTGTTGTTCTCATTTATTTGAAATGATCCCTGGATTCTCATGGTATTCTAGAGAGGACAGCAGGAAAGATGGACTAGAAGGCAACAGTGAGGGTATGGCTACACTCCAATAAGAAAACCTCAACACTGAAATTCAGAGCCCAGATCAAAAGGTGTCAGATGGATGCTCCAGGGAGTGTAGGCTCTAAGCCCTTCGCCACCGCGCTCCTTCTCCCGCCCGAGCCCACAAGTGTACATGGCAAATTTTAGACCTGCAGTCCTAGCCCTGAGAACCTGAGTCGGCTGCAGATCTGATGCAGTCTAGATGTCCTTGAGAGGCTGTCCCCCTTCAGAAGTGGGTGGTATCTCCCCTTACAGTCAAACGAGAGACCTGCCCCAAATGAAGTGATGTTTTGCCCAGCAAGAATGGATGCCATCTATTGTTTCCAGCAGGGCTGGATTCAGAATATCTTTAAGGAAAATTACTTCTATTACCACGTGAGGGAGGGCCTGGCAGGGGCCAGGGGAACAGGGCAAGAAGGGGGGGAGGATGGACATAATAGTGTGGGAGGCAGGCTAAAGGGGGCTGCTAGGGCTTGGGTGAGGGTTGATGGGGTAAGAGATGGGAAGGCAGGCTAAAAGAGGGTGGGGCAGAGGAATGTGTGGTGGAGAGGGAGAGTGAAGAGGAAAACAGGCCAAGTGTGAGTCAAAAGAATGAAAAAGCATGCCACAAAAATGGCGGTCACCTCTCCTGCTTGCCTGGGGAGAGCCTGAGCAAATGGCAAATCTCACAGCCCAGGGGCTAAGAGGGTAACTGGTCTCCCAGCTGATCAGTGAATGGGGATGCTGTATTTTCTGCATGCAGATTTAACGTTGACCCTGCAATGATCACTTGCAAGCTGTGCATCTGCCCCTGAAGGTGGGGGTGAGTGAAAGAGGACATGTGGCTGGTTTAAAAATCATGAGCTTTAAAAAATATATTTCTTTTAGGCATTTGTCTCAAGACTGAGCAGCTGGTGTCTGGCTGTGTTTTGCATACAAAGCAGTAATGTGGTGTCGATGCCCAAAGAAGAATTTTGCAAAATTCACTGTCAGTGGTTCCTCAACATGCAAATGTTAGACAGCTTCAAAGATGACAGCACGGCCAGCTCCTCTTTGGCCACAGGCAGCAAGCAGCTTTCAGTGAGAGACTATTTAGGGCAGGGGGTCTCAAACTCGCAGCCCTTAAAGTTATTTCCTGCAGCCTGCAACAATACTATCGTCATTATTTTCAATATCATTGTATGAAAAGGTTTCAGTCGTGCCACTCTTAGGCTAACATGCTAGTCCTTGTGGTGATTTGAGTTTGAGACCCTTGATTTAGTGGATGTAAGTCAAGACCACCTAAGGTTGAGTAACAACATTTAAACCAAGCAAAAGAAGCAGGAAGAGGGAAAAATGGACATGACAGTCAAGGGTAGTGACAACTGTCCAGGGCCAGGCAAATCCCCACCTATAAATCTACCTTTTTACTCTGGGGCGGGGGGTAGGGGTCTTGCAAGAAGACTCATAGTGGGTACAAGGGCCGTACAAGAGCTTGGTGCAAGTTCTAACTCTCTACAGGCCTTGTGATTCCTGCACTGTCATGTGACTGCAGACTAGCCCCAGGGCCTGCTGGGAGAAGGGGGCCGGGCTATAAAAAGATCTGCCTGGTGCTCAGATGGGTTGGGAGTACCACGGTGGAAGGAGTGCCTGGCAATTTCTCAGCCGGGGACCTGAAGGAGAGCCCTGTGAAAGGAGCAGGGGCTGAAGGCCTGCAGAGATCTGTGACACAAGGACTGTGGGAAAGAAATTCTCTATGGAGGGAGCTGTTCGAGGAAGTAACCAGGGACTCTGCAAAGCAGTGCAGTTTGGGAGTGAAGGCTGACGGCTGCTCAGTAAGTTAGGCTCTCTGGGCTGGCCCCTGCAATGAGGTGACCTAGAAGTGGGGAACCGTTTGTGGCCGCGACTTAGCCCAGAGCATAAGCAGGGCTGTTTTGAAGGACTTGTCCTGTTTGCCCCAGAAGAGGCCATCTCAGCTCAGCTTGAGGGCTAAATCACCAACTCCCTGGAATACTTAAAGCAAGGGGAAACAGAGGCACGGTGCCACGTTGACACTAGTATGAAGTGAGTAATCCTCCTGCAGATGCTTTCCCAGCATTGTAACATGGTACTAATCAATGATGGCTGCTTCTCCTGTGGCCTCTTTGAGGCAGTTGAGGCAGTTTTATAACAGTAACTTGCCACTAAACTAAATAGTGCAGGCAGTGTGGTGTGTTATTTAACTCTTGACAGTGCCCTGGACAAGAGGCAAAGAACGGGCAGGTCCTGTCTCTGTTAGCTAAGAGGGAACACCGGTGGATGGGGGTAAGAGGCTTTGGGTCTTAGGTTTGCTCATGCCAGCTGGTGATGGAGTTAGTGATTGTGAGCTGATCTTCACCTGGCCCCATCCAGTGACGGATGAAAGAGCCTCTTGCCCTACGGCAGCCCAGGTTTGGGCAATGTCTGGCCTCAGGTTTTGGCAGTGTTTAAGTGAGTTATAAAGACAAACCTGGGGAGAGGAGCCTGGGCCATTTCCAGTGTTTCTGAGGAGGAGGGTGAGAACTAAACCAGAGGGTCAAATGATGTGTTCAGCTGTTTGCTCTTTGGTGGCTCTTCATGTGCTTAGTTCCTAACTGCCCAGGGCAGATTTTAGCACACGTTTCTAGGCCAGAGCCCTAGGCACAATGACCAGGATGGTGTCCTTCCTACTGATGGCTTTTAGTGACTGTGTTGCAGTTTAGTCCAGGCAAACAGCTGCTGGCCTTTCTTTCCAAGTGAGCCCAGGAAATTGCTGGGGCTGGTTCTTAGCCTGGCTTGCTTCTGAAACTGGCAACTCTTGCTAAGGGTGTCATCTCAGTGGGTGTATGCATCCCTCACTTGCAAAATTAGGGAATTGTAGGACTGCCGAGAGAGGCAGTAAATGCTGATGGAGGGTGTGAAGGTGAGTGCATTGGTAGGGGGTGGGCTGGGTCATTCTCAAAGGGCTGTGTCTCTGCCAGAAAGAAAAGCATTCCTTGAAGGTCACTCCAGTAACGGGAATTGGGTCACTAAGAGGAAGCAGTGGGGGAGTGAACAAAAACCATTGACGTGCACAGTTGGGTTTTACTCAGACTGGCCCCTCCGAGTCAGATCCTCACTCACTCCACACAGCTGGAGCCTCCACTTGGTTGGCAGATGGCTGTGATGCTGATACAGGGGGAAGGGGATACGTGTCCTCCCAGAGAAGGCTGTTCCTTATTCTCATCAGTGTTTGTGTACAGCGGGGGCCACTAGGAGGATCTGTGAGGTCGGCTCAGCAGACCTGTGAAGACTGACTGTGAAACATGGATGGCAGGAACAGCTGTAAAGCCACAGTTTTGCACTCCACATGGCATTTGTTGTGTAGAAGTCTCTCAGGTTTCAGCATAGCGGTCTTCAGACAATGGGGGAAACCACCACTGGGAAAAAACAAGCTTGTTTGATTTGTAGTTTTAATGGTGGCTTGTTGCTTTCACAAACCTTCCTGTTCTCTGCAAACATGACAGGTAGCTTGGTGTCACCCTAGCTGGCTCCACACGCTCTTTAGTGGGAACACCATTCTGGTCCCCAACAGGTTACTATCCTATAGCCTCCATCACACCAGAGGTGCAGTTTGCCAGAGGTGATTAATAAACAACCTCTTCTTGCTTAGACCTAAAAATACTCGATGGGGGGCTAGTGCTGTAGTTTGCACCAGAAAACTCAAGTAAACGGTATATTTTCCTGCTCTTACAGTATCTGTTCAGAGGCCAGATGGTGCCTCTCTCTCATGGATGCATGGTGTGTCTCCCCTCGACAGCAAAGTTCAGTCTCCTGATAACTGCAAAGTTGGCAAGAGGGGGGGAAATATCAACCAATCAACTTGAACATCCTGGGGTTTTCTTACTGCATTTTACAGCAGATGAATTGACATCTTATGAGGAGAGGGTTTGACAGACCAACAAGACTGGAGATTGTTCATAACACCTCTGGGGGCAGGGACAAAGAGTGCTGAACACTCTGTAATTTGCAATTCATGTTGGTTATCAAGTGCAATTGGAACAGAAGCCTTTCTACCCTTACAAATGTTCTCTGAAGTGTAAGTGGTGACAGAACACACTGAACTTAGATACTAGACAACAATAGAAAGCTTCACCGCCAGCCAGAATCCTGTATGCTGAATAAGCCACTCATTTAGCAGGCATGCGGATAAAAAAAAATCAGCTGATTTTTATTTTTCCATGGCATTTGAGAGCTTGGCACTTTAGCAAAACCGCCTTGTGTCTTTCAGGGAGTCTGAGTATCCTTCAGAGTGAGCCGTGACAAAGAGTCAGTTGCCAGCGTACTTAGAAAGCTTTGGTGTGTATGGTTTGTTTTGTATAATGCATCCCTCTGCCAGCCGCAAGGAACAAAAGATCCCAATTAACTAGTTTTAAGTGAGCCACTCCTGGGTGCTTTTTAAAAGCTTCCCCCATTGGCTGGCACAGGTGCTGCGCAGTGGTGGTGACAAACTTTCCTACTGAGCAAGTGATGAGGAAAGTGCTCCCTACCAGCTCAGATAAATAAGGACGGGGAAACAAGAACTTGTTCTCTTTCTTGTTATAAAGGTGAAGCAGAGTTGGCGGTGTAAGGTGAGACAAATCTAGTTGTGAGAGGGAGCCAAAAGAAGGCCAGTTGCAAAACAGTTGTTGCCGTACTTATCAGTGGGCCGGGTCTGCCATACGAAGTAATCCAAAAAAGGCTGTGCTGTTAAGTCTAGATCTTCACAGCTATAAATGTCAAAGTGCTTTATGAAGGAGGTCAGGATCATAATCCCTGTTTCATGGCTGGGAAACTGAGGCACAGAACTACAGCAGCTTGCTCAAGTTCACCCAGCGGGATCATGGAAGAGTTGGGAATAGAATCGAGGTCCCCTGTGTCCCAGGCGGGTGTTTCATTAGTCGCGGAGCCCTACTGGGGAAGCCACTGAGTCCCACAGAGGCTGGCTCCAGGCTGCCCTCCTATAAGGGATAAGGTAAAGGGATGGAGCCCAGTGTGGGAGCTGCAACTGCATGGATCCTTTGGCTCAAAATGGCTTTTAGGAGATATGAAAAGGTAGTCATCATGCTCCACCCTGTAGGTGGAACAACAGACATAGCTGACCCCACCATGGTCCCGTGTCTTACCTGCAATTTGGAGACAAACAACTCCCTTCACACCGCTGTAGATTCCTGCAATGAGCCTGCCTATCTCTCGGCGGGCCCCCCCCCCCCCCGCGGGGGCCGGGGGGGTGAATTGCACTCTCAGACCTGGTGAAAACATTGGTTCACAAGCAACAACACTGAAATTTATCTGCTTCAACTTAAGAAACATGTTACAGGAAATAGTCCCTGTTTCCCTTGTCCAGAACCACCAGAGATTAGGGAAGAAGCGTCTCCTTTGGACACCCCAGAAATTCAGTCAGCAAGGAAATAGGCCCATCCCCGATACCTTGCTATTTCTGTTTCTTGTCCGAAGAGCCTTTCAGCTCAGGCATGCTTTTCATGACTCGGCTCAGCTTCACGCTAACCTCATTTAACTGCTTCTCCAATTCTGTGGCGTATTTGAAAAGCCTAGAATGTAATAAAAAACAATGCTCCAATGAACCATGCGCATGGGGCACTGTCTGATCTTTAGAGCTCTGTTTGTAAGGGTCGATTTTGTTGTTTGTGTTGCGATAACCCTAATCGAGGGTCAGGACCCCAGTGCTTAGTGTTCAAGGCCTCCTGTATCTCACGGGCCACCACCACAGTCAGCCGTCTCCACACCAAGACCACTGTAGACTATATTTAGCCCATCATATTATGGCCCTCAGGAGACTAAACTATTGTGTGCCATAGGCTCAGGAGAGGAGGGACCAAGGTGCCATTGGTGCACAAGGGCTCTGCGATGGCAAGGAAGCGATTAATTGTAAGATACTCATGTGATCCTCATCAGTGAGCTGTCCTAGGTGCTGTGCAAACCCAGAATGGAAAAACATTCCCTGTCCCAAAGAGCTGCCAGCCTCTGCTTATCTCTCCAGGCAGGGACTGTGATTCCCTAAGTGACTAGGGGCTGGGGGATGCCACACTGCAGTCTCGGTGCCACATCCCATGATACCTGGTGGGATCGTGGCAGGAGTGCAGGCTTTGGTGATATTTCTCTGCAGAGTCCTCCCTGAGCCTGACGTGTTGGGATGCAAGAGGGAAGAGTCATGTTATCCATTCCCTGCACTGGGGTAGTTTTCTGCCTTGGTGCTCAATATTCTTAGTACAGCATCCACAAAACATCTATTTACTCCCACTAACTGAGTGCTCTCTCTCACTTGCTGTTTTCCCCCACTGGACCTAAAGCGCGAGAGCTGAGGAGTGGTGAGTCAGACCCACACCCGCTGACTGTGGGCTGCTTCTTGTTGATGTCCAGGGGCTTTATCGTGTGAATGTGGTAGGTGAATTCTTCGCCCATCTCACTCTTTTGCTTATTTATCACAGTGCGATTTTCACCCAGCAGCATGCTAGGTAAGGTCTGCTCTGCGCAGTGATTTCATTGCAGTATAATGATTTTAGACAGGGGTTCTATGAGCGTATGGTTTTTAACCAATTTGCTGGTACCACCCATCTTGTGGGTGCAGTTGGGGTAGCATGATGCTGTCCTATGCTGCATAAAGCTGATTGGATTCCTGAGCCTGAATAAGCTAGACCCAGGAGACGCTCCTATAAACGCGCCTGCGCACCAGAGTGGTTTGCTGAGACCTGGTGGGTGAGATAATGCCTTTTAGTGGCTCAGTTTCTGTTGGTGGAAGAGACTTGAGGAAACTAACTGGAATAGCTACTGGGAGCTATTCTGGAAGTTACCAAGTTTTACATTCACCCTTCGCATCATACTAGATTAATTTCCCCATGTAGATAACCTCTATGTAGACGTGAGTGTCTATTGCTCGCACAAATTCTGTTGCTCATGTCAATTCTCCTGGGATGCCAGTGATTAGAAACCTGTTTTTCATAAATGAAAGTGGTGGATTCTAACCCCATCTGGGGCATGCTGCTTACAATATATGTCAATTGATCCCTGCAAGATATAGAAGATGATAAACTTCTATATCTTGCCCCTTCCACCCCCTCTCAGGAAGTCTGTGTGTATTTGCATCATCTCTTTCAAACCAGTGCTGGTCTGGTTGCTTGTCCCTCAACTGACTGCATAAAACTCCACCTAAAAAGTGGAGCAGATGACCACTAAGAATAAGTTGCGTCATCTTAGCCGGGTCCTCTTCCTCCTCCTCCTCCTCCTCTGAATGAATATGAAATATAAAAGCGCAGTGACACAGGAAATGAGCAAGGCTGAGATCCACACCTCCCACCCCCCAGTCTGCCGGTCTCCTCTACAGGGGACCAGCACAGCCACTTTGTCTCCCCACTTACAACGTAGCTATTCTATCCAACTAAGACAAAACATACTGCCGAAACTCCTGAGGCGAGACTTGATCCTGAGGTGTTGCAGCCACTTCCTTATCTTCGGCAGAGGAATACTTCTGCTGAAGTTTCTCCTTCCACTTCTGTAGCTGCGGTGACTTTAAATAAATCTGTGAAAGAGGTTTTCCAGAAGAAAAGCCCTGCTGTATAAAGAGCTCACTAGCCGAAGCTGGACTTCACCCATGAAAGCTCAGGTGAAAAATAAATTTGTTAGTCTTTAAAAGTGCCACAGGACTCCTTGTTTGTAACATGCTCACTCACATAATGTATTTCAGGAAGCATTTTTAAGCAAGGAGAGGAGAAAGGATGCCTGACTTTTTGGAGGTCTCTTAATTTTAAAGGGTGTTCTCCTCCTGAGCCTTCCAGAAAAGGAGAGAGGGGAAGGGATGATATAAATATACATCTTCATTTAGAGTTAGGGGAGGCCCAAAAATGGCTTTACTGGGAGAGGGAATGTTACAGAATGAGTAGAGGGGGGG
Source organism: Podocnemis expansa (assembly GCA_007922195.1). Classification (NCBI taxonomy): domain Eukaryota; kingdom Metazoa; phylum Chordata; order Testudines; family Podocnemididae; genus Podocnemis; species Podocnemis expansa. Next base: position 8,221,769 of record ML682007.1, read on the forward strand.
GGAAAGAATTCCTAGAGAGCCAGGCAGTTTTTGCTATTCAACTGTATAAGCTCCATGTTTTTAAAGGACTCAAATTGTCCAAGGTGGAGGCAACAGGCTTTAAAGGAGCAGTGACCACCTATACCTCAGTTTGGATTTCACAAACGCCCCCAGGGAACTCTTTGCTTCCTTGTCTAGAGAAAAATGAAACTCCCTCTCTCTGTTGCTGGGAGCAGATGGGACTTCTGACCCAGTCAGGCCCTTATACAGCATTCCACATTATATTTCTTGGACTGCCTCAAAGTTTGGTTAAATGATCTGCTCACAAGCTGAGCACCTGTTTCCTGCAGCCTACAGTGTCCACAAAGGCACCTACTTCAAGCTTGCAGTGGCTCTGCTCTTCTGGTGTCAGGCCTCCCCTGAACACTGAAGACTAGAAAAAACAAATAAACTCATTTTACCTAATTCCAGTTTAAATGATATTATGTAAAATGTTAGTGGGTTACACCAAAATCTGCCTTGTGCTATCCAGTTTGTAGCATTGCAAGTAAACCTAAAATAATGTCAACATCTTTTGGTAAGAAAAGAAGAGGATCAAAGTTTACCTTCTCATCCACACTGGATCTTCTGGTAAGCTTCAAAGCATTGTCTGTTTTGGAGGCAGAATATCCCTTGCTATTGTTCATGCAAAAGAAGGAGAGTCATGTCAGAGATCTTTGAGGTTCAGTGGGAGGGAAATCTTGCTAGCTGGTAAATGGATGAATCTTCAGGATGCACTGATGGCTCTGTTTCAGTTCTGAGGGTAACAGACAAGACATGCCACTAGACCTCTGTAAGTCCTCATAAAAGCTAGAGGGCTAATGAGTGGAGGAAATTTGGCAGTCACAGTAACAATAGGAGGACTTTACTGACAGAGACGACCCATGACTTAAAAACCACCTAATTCACAAGCTAGCAAAGTTTTCCCATAATGTGGTTTACAATTTGCTAGAAAGAGAGCATCTTGTGCATGCCTTCACTCCCAGTTGTGATCTCCTGGACCCCATGGTTTCAGAGCATCCTGTGGCACCCATAAGAACAGACTGGGTAGAATAGTAATATTAAGAAAGTTTAATGTGCGTTTAGCTCCCTTTGTCCAAGTTTGCAGGTGAAAGTGGGGCGGGTGGCTAATACCAGTAATGATCATGGGTCCATGGAGTGAGCAAAGGCTGAGACTCAGTAATTGTGGAACTATGTCAACGCCACAGCATTGTCCTTAAAGACTCAGGGATCAGCACATATGTGGGTGGGGACTGTTTATTACTTGGTGGGCTATGGCTCCATATAAATTATATGGCTCCAATCCTTCTAGGGTGCTAAGGAGGCCTTTTAATGCAAAACTCCCAAGACAGAGAGGCAGAATTTAACAGTTCTCCAAGGACATAGCTATTAGCTGTCCCTTTTCAAGGCAGAAATGAGGCTTCATTCAGGAACGAGAGTAGCTGTTCCTCTCACCTTTTTATTGGGCAGGAAGCCCCAGCCCCTTATAACCAGACTCTTCTGGCAGTTCTTGCCTTGACACCTGCCAGTGAAAGTGCTGTGTACAGTGTTAGCGTAGTAAGGTCCTTCAGGATGAAAGGATGTTATTTTGTGACAACCAAAGGACCATGCTCTGTTCCAGTCATACCAACGGCCCACATAGCATTTCAAACACAACACAATACAGTGGTCTGAGCACACATTACTATTTGTGTGTGCACAGAAATAGTTATAAAAGTGCCCTTGTCATCCAAAAAATACAGTGGTCTCTTTTGAATGGTGTGGCTCTAAGCTTCTTAAGGGAGACATGTCACGGTGGGTTAGCAATTGCTGCTGTGGTAACATAAAGTATGTATGAAAAGGTTGCAGTTGAAAAGGGAACAGTCTTCTTCCAACAGTGCTGACTCCATAAATAAGTCACAATGTTTTCCTGTTCTCCACAGATGAAAATATTTACTTCTTAAAAGGCAACCACTGCAATTTAACCAAAGCACTTAATAGTCTCATCAATTAATTCTTTGTAGCTAACGTTTAATATATAGTTCCACACTGGTAAAATACTGGTTTTGTGAAGGTCTTTGACAGCTCTGAATGAAAAGCATTGTATTTGAGGTTGGCGCTACTTTAAATAGGACTATTAAGGCTGATTTAGGGGAAGGGACTGAAACAATGTAAAAAAATACTCCAGGGAGCAATCTTGCCCATGCAAAGGGGGATAGATAGGATCTTCTAGGCCTTTTCCATCTCTGATCACCATCACATTGCAATCTGAAGCACCTTTAGAGCTCCATTCCTCCCTCCTGCTGACCTCTTTGGCCATGGAACCTGGGAAGCTCCGAATGGAGATGAGCACATGAAATCTGTAGGAATTAGGCACCTAAAAACCTTTGAGGCTCTAGGTCACAGAGTTCACTCACTCTACGTCCCACCTCATTCTCCAGATATTAGAGTGTATTTAAAAATTAACTAGCTGAGTTAAAAGTAATTTACTGAAAGTTAAATAAAAAATTTGTTGAGGCTGGATTCCTACGTTTTTATGCTTTGCAAGCTTCCACCCGCTGGATGCAAATCCTCCATCTTTGACTTCTTCAGCCTGAGTTTGACAAGGGCCTTGTTGTAACTCTGGGCACAATTTAAAAAAGGGAAAATACATCAAGTTAAGCAAGTTAAATGTCTAATCAGGTCTTTTACAAAGAGAAATGCTTTCCCACAGAAGCTTGAATTTAAGGGACACATTGTCAACCTGAGTTGCTGGCAATTAGAAATGAATCCTATCAGTGTTAATAAAAATTACATTCCCAGTATCTCGTCGTCAGCTCAGAAAATTTACCCTTTTCATACTCAAATACCTCATGGGGTCCCCTATGACAATCCATGAGTGATTCCAGTTAGGGTCTTATTTTTAATTCTGTGTTTGAGTTTGTCTTCAGATGATACATAATTTAGAAAGAAAAAGAGAAAACTAGAGCCTGTTGGCTTCTGAAATCACCTTGGTGGGGCCTGAACCACCTTGTCTAAAATGGCATGATGCATTATGGGCCAACAACTAAGCAAAGGCAAGTACCAAGCTTCCTTTTGGGATCAGCCCCATGGAAATTAGTGAGTCGAGCCAACAAAACCCCAGAGGAAAATTGAGCATTTGCACAAGCCTTATAATTAAATCTCTGCCCGTACATGCAGACACCTCACGCTGACGCAGCAAGAAGCCCTGGTTTAGTAGTGAACTCCATGCAAGTGGATCCCTGCAGAAACAGGAGCTTGAAGAACATCCTTCTAATTGACCAAATTCTCAGTCCTAGGTCCCAAACCTTGTTAAAATAGATTGTGATTTGTCAGATAAAGGAATGATCTCAGGATGGCTGTGTGCCATTCCTGGGGTCACCTGATTGGATGATTCCTATACAACTGTTTAAATGTTCAGTGTACTCTCTTTGATGTGTCCTTTTTGGGAGGAAAGGAGGAGGTGTTAATTCCAGGACTAAAGGTGATCTGAAAAGTTTAATCAGAAGGGGTTATTCCCCCTTTTTTTTTTTCTTCCTTTGTGGTGTATAAAGATGGCCTTGAAGCTGGGGAGGAGCAGGGGTTTAAAGATTTTGATTCCTGCTGGTTTGACTTTCCCAAGTTTCCCTGGGGGGTATTCATTAGATACCTTAGAGATGTTCCCTGTAAACTTCCCCAGCCCTTAACTGACAGGGTAGGGGTGAAGACTCTTCAGTAAAGATGACAAATGCCTTGGAGAAAAAGTTAAGTTGAACTCGTATTAATAAAAGAAATCATAGAGTTTGAGACAGTCTGACTAAACTGTAATCCCCCACCCCTCCTTTAGCAGAGTTCACTTGCATGGGGTCTCTGATGCTGTCATCTCATCTGTTGATCGTGCTTGTTTGGCAGATACAGTTAATTGGCACAACAATTTCAGGTAGATGTGGGATTTTCTTTTTTCACCAGTATACTTATACCAATGCAACCTGTGTGGATGTGGTTATACCAGTATAAAGGTGCCTAATGCGTGGCTAGCTATTCCCCTTCTTATGTGGGAAAAAGTTGTTAGCACATCTATACCAGTATAGCTATATCTGTGCTGGGGAATTGTACCACATTTTAACTATGCTGTTAGAGTCAAAGCTGTACAATTTTTGTTTGTAGAGACTTTACAGGGAAAACAAATGATACAAGACCTGAATTTCTAAGATAGCGAGGGGGGAAAAAACCCTACCAAGACAGATACAGATCACCTTTGAGGAGGTACAGGGAGAAAAGGTCCCTGTGTGCTGCATTCATATGTAATCCAAACTATGAAGGACCAGGGGAGGAGCTTCCTTAAAGGAGTGGATTTCCCATGCTAATTAAAGTCTCTTAGGCAGCAAAAAAACTGCGCTGGAGGAGAGCATCTTTCCTAGATTTCTTAGCAGCACAAACAAATGTAGTCATTCATAGTTACAGATCAGTCGATTTCAGAACAGTCATTTAATTCGTTCTGAGGAATTTTGGGAGGGGGGGTATTTAAACTTTACTAGACCCTGTTAGAGGCAGGTACTTACCTGTCTAATGAGGTCGCTGATCTCAAATTCTTTACTAGGTATCACCGCAAAGTCAGCTTTCACTTCTGAGTATGTGTCATTAATAATAGCCAAGAACATGTTCTGTATGGAAAGGAAGCATTTTGAGACTTTCTCTGTGTAAATTCTGTTTCACTGAGTCTATTCCATAGCTCTGTGACACCTGAGTGCAGAATGCACATGGTGAATTCTAGCTACAAATCACGATCATGTCTGTTAGGGTAAAATAACGACTTTGCTAATGATTATTTAAGATGTCACCGTGTACAAAGTTAATGAGCAAAACCAGACACTTTAACCAGAGGCCTGGAAGAAACTGGATCAGTTTTAAGAATGTTTGTAAATCTCTGCTCTTATTAGCAACAAAACTAAACATGGCGTAAGCCTTTGAACACTGGCGTCCTTTTCTTAAGAATTACTGGTTAGAAAAAAGGATCTAAGTCTGCTGCCATTCACACTGGTGTAAATAACAGACACAACCAGAAGAGCATCTAGATGATGAAAGGAGAATCATGGCAAGGGTGTGAGGCTCATAATGAAACTAGACACTGCATTCTCTTCCATCTATCCCTATATTTAGCTCTAAGATATTTTTTGATGGAGGAGGGCTGTAGCCCATCAAAGGTCCATCTTCACTGGGCACCTGAGCTAGCCTAGATCAGGTGTGACCCATCATGCGCAAAACTACACCAGAGTTAGTGTGTCCTCACTGGTGCTGCACTCTCCCTTGTGTGTGTTAAGACTTTAGGGAGCATGTCCTATGGTCCTTTGTGCTGCAGTAAACTGAACCACTTTGTGAGCCTTTCCCCGTGAATTGTGGGAGAACTTTTGTTCTTCTGGGCACATGGAGGAATTGTGTGAAGACACCAGAGGACTATCAGCACTCAAGTGATTTAATCTGTGTCCACTCGTTGTAAAGTAGGTGACTTACCAGCCTGAGTGAAAGCAGGGACCCAGCGCTCTAGCTCATGCCTCCAGTTCAGGTAGGTAGCCAGGGTTGAAAGCACCACTAAACTCAGAAATGTATTTACTGCATGAGCTTTCATGTGAGAAAATCCCACTTCATCAGATGCTTCAACTAACACAGCTACCCCTTTGGCAGTAAACTCAGGTAAGAGGTTTTTGTGCATGTGCGGATGGGGATGGCTAAAGGCAACCCCTGGGTTAATGCTGAAATGAAGACAGACCCTAAAAGGCCTGCATAGATATGGCAGGCCCTGGTGGCCTCTGTGTCTCATGACAACCCTCTATAAGAGTGACATGGCTGAGTCTGGTGTACCCAAGCATCATTGTGTAAAAGGAGAGGGTTTGTTATGTCTTGCATTATTGTGAGTGTATTGTTATTATTTATTATTAAGTGACCACTTACCAGTAATACAAAGAACACGAAGAACACAAAGGTGATGAAGTAAATGGGCCCAAGAATTCGATTGGCTTGCTCTATGCTTGCAAAGTTAAAATCACCCAGCACTATGCGAAACTGTGTAAAACTTGGAGGGAAAAATAACAAATATCATGACAACGTGACTGTGCTTAAAATGTTTAAAGCAGTGATTTTGTAAAGTAGCAAGTACAGGATTATGGCCTGAAGAACTTCTGAAAGCATTTTTGTGGTGAGATTGAACTAATCTATTTTGCAAATAAGCCCCAAGAAAAAACATTTAGACAGCTTGAATGGCAAGGCCAAATGCTGGCTAGTTCTGTGATGTTGTGGCCAGTATAGGCAGCAAAGGGTGGAGACTCCATTAACAAGAGTCTGCTGCCTGTAAAATCATAAAATCAGCAGGTTTTCTCTGACTTTATGCCCATGGGGTGTGATAGAGCATGGTCTAGATTACAGCAGTGTTTCTCAACCGTCTGGTAACAGCGACTGGCTTCCTATACTGTGTCAGGGAGATCTTGGGGACTGGTCATTGAGAAACACTGGCTTAGAGATCCAGGAATATGTGTTGTGTGTACATTTGGCTCTACAGACAACAGGCCCATCCAGATGCCCTTACACAAACTGCTTAACATGCAGAAGATCCTGGGTTCAAGCCCCAGGAGGTTGGACTTGATGATCTCATGAGGTCCCTTCCAACCCTGTGATTTGATTTGATTCTTGCTGTCAGGAATGAGGGCTGATTTCAGGCAAGACTCGGCACATATTAACATTGGTTTGGAATCTTGTTGGACGCTGGAGGCAGCAAACTCTATTCCAGGTGCCAAATAATCTGATGAGGGCTGCTGCTGCTGCTACAGCAGCAAGGCCATTGAGAGTGACTTTCTAGGGGAAATCCAAAAAGGGCTGTGGGTGGCCTCTAGGGCCCTGTATGTTGTAGTGCCTTTTTTACCCGAAGAGAGTTCAATTACTGTAGTGGCATCAGGGGGAAAGGGTGCCCTTGTGTTTATGCTCTGCTGAGTTGAGGCTGTGTGCGTGTTCAATAAATGGGGCCACGTGCACTGCAAACGTTTGAAAGCTACTTACATGCAGTTCTGAAAAGTGGAAAACTCATCAACTTGTGACCCAAAGACTAAGTAGCCTAACTGTGCATATGCAAAGAATATGATGAAAAACATGATGGCAAATCCGATGATGTCTTTGGCACAGCGGGATAAAGTGGAGGACAGCTGGGTCATGGTCTTGTTAAAGCTTATGTATTTAAATATCTGGAAGAGAACAGATCAAGTTATTACTGGGAGGGGACCAAAACATACTGTACATTCTTAATATAATGCTGGGAAGGTTAGTTATTTACAGTAACTTGCAGGTTGAAGCTGTCTTGAAATAAGTCTGGTGTCCAATCAATAGTAATAGCATGAATCTTCAGTGAGAGCTGGCTTGAATGTGTTTAGGAGGGAAAGTCTTGCTCTGTGGGCTGGCGGCCAGATACTTTTGTTCAGTAAAGCTCACTGAGGCTGCTGGCACATGAACTAGAGAGTCTGCTTTGATGTAATGAAATACTTGGAGCCTGATTTTGGAAAGCTGTCTCAGTTCTTGCAAGAGTGAATGCATTCTTCTGATTCATGGACACCTGTGTTACTACCATGCTGGGCACTTTTCAAATGCTTAAGCCAAAGAGATAGATCAGTGATAGTGAAAATCATAGGACTAATTTTTGTCTGTTCACAAGTCAAGCTGAGGCCCTCACCGAATTGGACCCAGACACCTTTAGAATAATAGACGCCTAGAAATAAAGGGTGAGAATGGACTTTAGGAGGTCACCTTGTCCAACTCCAGCCCCCTCCCCACCCCTCTAAGAGAGGACCACATAAATCTAGACCATCCCTAAAAAGGGTTTGTGCTATGTGTTCATAAAAACCTCCAATGATGGAAACTTTGCAGCCTCCCATTAGAGCCTGTTCCAGAAGGTATCTATCCTTAGAGGTCAGAAGGGATGTTCACGCTGAGCTATGCGTGTGCAGGTCGTGAAGCCTGTACACACAACAAAATAAAGGATGCACAAAAAAATTCAACAGTGCACACAAATATGGACACTGGTTCCAAAATTTTGCACAAAAGAATTTTTTTGCGCACACATCCTATGGAAAATTAGAGGGAACGTTGAAATTTTCCCTCCTATTTAACCTAAATCTCCCTTGCTGCAGGTTACACCCATCACATCTTGTCCTATCCTCAGTGGGCCTAGAGAACAATTGGTCATCATCGTCTTTATAACAGCCCTTAAACTGAAGAATATTATCAATCCCTTCAAGTCTTTTTTTTTTTTTTTTTCCTCACGAGTAAACATAGGTCAGGTTTTCTAATCCTGTACTCATTTTTCTTCCTTTTGTTTTAGACCTTCTTTACTTTGTGCACATCTTTCTTAAAGCACTGTGCCAAGAAGTAGACCTTATCTACACTAACAATGAGCCACAACTGCGCCATCAGTATAGAGCTGGTCATAGCCTTGTTAAAAGCGGGTCTAGGGAATAAATGACTTTTAAAACACTGTTTGGGCACAGTTGTTCGACACCCAGTCTACCGGACAGTGTATAAGAGACAGGGCTTTTAGCTAGCATTCAAAAACAAAACAACTTCAGAAGGACTAAGGCTGTGCAAGGACCAGGAACATGACTGGCCTTTGGGGATGTTTCCTCAAAAAGCCAGATACTCTGTTCCTCTTCTGGAATCTTATAAACAAACTTGTCACTTTTAACTCTATCTCTGTAGTTCAGACTTGAAGATGTAAGAGCAAAAATTTATAATACACTGGGATTATAGTGTACGATACAGGAAAATGAAGAACTGATACCTTTATCCATGCAAAGAAGACATTGACAGCAATCATGTTGTTGTAACGTGTTTGCCAGTATGCAAGGAAATAGAAATCTGGATATTCATAAGCATTAGACAGCAGGCTTTCCATCAGCAAGGACACTTCTACAGTCCGATACATATTGAAGACAATGGCAAAGATAGACAGCTGAATAAAAACAGAGGCTAGTCAGTCTACAGTCTGCAGTCCAGATATCCCTTTCCATCCTTCAGTGTCTAATCATGCCCAGATGCATGGTCATTATTAGCCTAAAGCTCTTTACAGCTTGACAAGAGAAACTGGAAACACTGAGAGGAAGAAGTAACTGAGTACCTCAGTGGTTCCCAACCTTTTTTTGTGGCAGAGCCTCACTCCAGTGAAACTGTTTTTCTTTGAAAAATGTTAACATTGAGCATGCTATATTGGAAAGCATTCTGTAGTTAGATTGATCCTTGTGCAGAAGTAGACAAGTGACTTTAGAATCTAAAGCTTAGATTCTAAACCTTCAGGATTATTTTTCACTTGTCTACTTCCACTAATATTTTCTACACAAGGGTCAATCTAACTACAGAATGCTTTCCAACATAGCACTAGTATATCTACACTGCAGTTAGTGGGTCTTAACTGAATGTTTGACATAAACAATAATATTTGTGAAGTAGATGGTGGACTGAATTTTTACATGTATGGGTATACATCATCCCAGTGGATCATGTTTCTCAACGTCCCCAACCACCCCCTTAGCTTTTACTGCCCTCCTGAACTTAAAAAATCACCCCCCAGGAGGTGGTATTGTCCCTGTTGGGAAATGCTGGAGTACATGAATATGTTAGGATGATGTAAAGCTGGCAGATTCAGGGAAGGGGTAAGTGTCATGTCTGTGTCATCTCCTCCTCACTGCTACCTGTCTTGATAAAGCCCCTCCCTGGATGTCCCAACAGGACCAGGCTCTGCAGATGGAGGAGTGAGACAGGCCTGATCCTGAGCATTGTCCCACACCAGCTGCACAAGGGATGAATAGGTGGATGGTATTAAATTACTGCCTCATTCCACTGTCTGCTAGGGACCATCTTCTGGTAGGGGCAGGGCTGTAACTAGGGTAGGGCAAACAGGGCAAAGCCCCAGGTGCCAAATTTTAAAGGGCGCCGAACCAACCTCTACCTGGCAAAGGCACATTTCTTCAGGAGCCAGGCTGTGGCTGGGGTTTGGGGAGGTAATCTTCTGCCCTGACCCTGAGCTACCCTCACCAGGGAAAGACACTCCCTGCCCAGCCCTGGCTGCACTTGCTGGGCAGTGGGAAAGGGACATGCCTGGCCAGGGGACTGGAGCCAGATTGGGCCCCAGGCCAGATCAGGGCCTGGGGGGGGGTGTCTTTGGAGCTGCATGCCCTGGGTGCCAGACAGCCTAGTTACAGCTCTGGGGGGGGGAATCAGGAGTGAGGGGGTCTGTTGAGGGATCCATATGAGAACAATTCTTATCTGAACCAGCCTGTGGGAGCTGGGTTGGACCAGCAAGTACTGTGGAGGATCTGCGAGTTCCATGAGAGGAATTCCCTGCCAGGCAAGAAGGAATGTGACATCCGTAACCACATCCTCAACAGCACTAGTGAAGGGAAAGTCTGTCAGAGGAGATTTTGGTGTTTTCTGTCCTATGTATGGGGAAAGCCCACACTGTGGACTGCTGAGCATGCATTCAGGACAAACAAACAAGCATTCTTGCTTCATGGGAAGGGCATCCAGATTTTCACACCTCAGGGTTGTGTTGGCGATTTGTCAGAGGGCTTGTTCAAAGTCCACTGAACTGAACGGAAAGACTCCCACTGACATCTGGCTGAGGCTTCAGAAGCGCAGGGACCAAAATTAGTTTAGTCCGGTCATAAATTAACTATGAAACAGTACTATCAAACTTATTCATTTTCATTATGATAGCACCAAAAGACCCCCAGAGTGCTAGGTGCTGTACAAACTCTTGAAGACACTCCCTGTCTTGAAGTTGAAATAGATAAGAGAGACACAGTGTGGAAGGCAAGAGAAGCACAGGGAGGGCAAGTGACCTGTCTGGAGTCACATGGCACCGCTAGGTACAGAACCCAGTTCCCCATAGCCTTCATCTTGTGTCTTATCCACTGGACAACTTAGCTCCATCCCCGTAGCAAACTGGATAAACCCTCTTTAACTGAACCCAGGCTGTTTTCTCTCTTGGCTATCTCTGTCTCATCTCATGTCGCAATGGCCTTTGTTCCATGGCTAGTTTCTGATAGCTGAAGTCACATACTCACCGACACAAGCAGCATATCTAGCCAGTTCCAGGCACTTTTAAAGTATTTTAGTTTCAGTTTTTTAACTTCTATAACTTCTTGGATGATGAAGGCAAAGATGAAGAGGCAAAAGATGACTTCACAAGAGGCAAGGAAATAATCATAGTACGTGACGTATCTCAGAAGCTTTACTGAGTAAAACTGCGAGGAAGGAAGGGCGCCACCAGTGGCTGGGAATTCCACTACCAATCTGTAAAGTGATTTAGACAGGATTGTATTTGTTGCTGGTTTCAGTTTTCAGACAGCATCACTTTAAGTCTTTTGTCCTTAAAATTTAAAATATGATCTAATGATCCAATGAAGAAAAATGCTAGCGTAAAAATAGCAAGCATTACAATTCTCACATCCATTAACTCTTCATCTAAAGATAATTCTCAGCCATCTAGAAAGAGAGTGTAACAGAATAGGCTGAAGACAAAAAAAGAAAAGCATATGGTACACAATCCAAATAGCTACTCTCAGTTAAAATGTTCCATCTGCTTGCCCTGATCATAATGAAAAGGTGTCTGAGCAGATCAAATGCTAGCTGTAAGTTCAAGGTCCTGTAGTTTTCCGTCAGTAGCTGATGCCGGGACTAATACCCAAGGATCTGATGGTGCAAAAGGCTACTCGGGTAATAGGAGTAATCAGCTAGACAGCCAGGCATAACCCTCTGTAGGACTGGGCTGAAACATTTTGCTCCTGTTTTGAGAATTACCTGTCTTGCCAACTGCTGGATGAGAAACAAAGACCAGTGTGTCCTTTTTATTTCACCTTTAAAGCAGCATAAGGCCTTAGTAAATGTGATTTCAAATGGTGTAAATGTAAACACTGACCTGACTATGCAGAAAAGGTTTATGTTAGCATTATACACTGAGAAGTCAATAAATACGACTCTTGTCCCTCTGGTGAGCCAGCCATTGTGCCTGAGACTTGCAAGCTTCTCTGCGCTCTCCTTCTTCGATTTAGGTAAGGTGAACGTAAACCCTCCACTGCTGTAAAGGCCAATGGCTCCCCAGTGCCAGGGGGCTAATGAAGAGGCAGGGGAATATGTCCAGCTGTTGGGGAGACAAGGAAACACAGCAGTTTAGCTCATAGGAAATTGGATTGGAGGAGATTTCTTTTCTAAAGAATCTAAAATATCCAATTCTTTTAAAGTTCCCATGCTTCAGTTAATTACTACTGCATTTGGACCAAGATCCAAGCCCTTAAATTGTCCTTGCCTCACTAGAAAAGAGAGAAAACAGACTTGGCCTTGAAGGTTTTACATATATTGAATTTGGCTAGTCAATGCATTCTGTAAAGACAAATGTACTTATGAGCATGAATTTCTCTCATGATAAAGCAGATGAAATATTATCTTACACCTTCTTTATACAAATGGAATATCTCATGTTTACACAGATTATCGCTATTGCAGTAATGTAGTGAAACATTTTTAAATGGATTAAAATGATCCCAAATAAAATTTGCAGTAATGGCTGAAGAATTTTTCTGAAGGTCTAAAGTGCCTGTTTTTCCTCTGTCTGCATGGCCATGGCTTTTGTATTGGACCAGAAGAGGTCAGCTCAAATACAGGCCTCTAGTAATTTGGTGCTTTTCCAGTCGCGTGCAATGGAGTTGCATGCATCTTATGCTGCTGCTGAATCTGGAATAATCCCCAGTCCCACTCTCCATTTTATTTTATTTTATTTTATTTAACTCAGTGCATCTGTGGTGCCAACTGCACCAGTGTAAATCAGTGAAGAATTTATCCCTGTGTGTGTGTGTGTGTGTGTGTGTGTGTGTGTAATAGTGTCAACTCTGAAATAAGTGTAGATCATTGAGATCATCTGTGCAGTAAAGCAACAAGAGAAATAGCCTGAGCAGTTTTCAGGTTTTATGGATAGAATTTTGAAAAACATGTAAGGATATCTGGCATCCAACTCCCATTGAAAGTCATGGGATTTAAAAAACCCTACTTGTCTTATAAACCTGTATCCAAAAGGCAACAGCAAGAAAGTGAAAAGTGGACTATTATAGTTACTTACACAGTCCCATTCTTTAGACCAAAATCAGATCTGTCTTCAGCCGCATAGCGGTACTTGTGATAACACTCTTTCAGAAAAGTCTGAAAATAGGGGTAGATGGAGCACGTGTTGTTGCGGACTTTTAGCTGCCGAATCTGGGCTACCCCTAAAAGTAAGTTCTCATAGTAGATATGACTGCTGTTTTTATGGCTGGTCAATGACTTGTTGTTGTACCATGTTTCCCAGTACAGACCATCCAGCAGGGGTCCTTCTGCAAACTATATACACAATGAGATTAGATATTTAAGAGACATGAGAGAGACTGCTTTGTGTCATCTCTTTCAAGATACCAATCTACCTTACAGAGGGAAAACAAAAACTAGAAATTACAAATTAGGGCAGAAAGCTTAGCTGGCATAATGACTTTACACAAGTTGTGTTTGCATTGTTTTTTCTGATTTAACGTTTATCTCCCCAGCCCTCCCCTGCAGTCCCATTAGAGTCAATGAAATTGCCCAGCACGGGGTAAGACGGAAGTGTGTATCTCGTTTTGCCTAGCATTTCAATGTCATTCTGGGAACCTATTTTTTTTTTTGTTGAATTTTAGCAAACTGCAAGATGTTTATGTAAATAGGTATTGCAGTTTCCTGCAATATCTTTGGGAGAGTGCCTTATATTTACTTTATGTAACATTACAGACAAGGGGTTGTATGTAATTCCGTGGGAGAGGGTGGCCGCAGCTGCTCTGAGAGCTAAGAACAGTGGAGGGTCATAGACTGTAACACCTCCAGAGAAGTACCTCCATCTGGGGAGACTAGGGTGTGCTTGTTTAGACTGGTTCCAGATATTAAGAGGCAAAGAAAGGACTTTTGGATAAATAGACTGAGTTTAAAAAACTTATTCAGGGCCTTTCTCCTGTCCAGGGAGGTCTGCAAATCCTCCCTGGGCAGGGTTAGAAGGACTTTGGGCTATTGAGGTGACCTCTGGTAAGACTTTTAGCATGGGATATTTTATTGTATTTTTCTTCTGTAATGTTTCATCTTAAGAATAAATATGTTTGCTTAGAAAGAGCTGTGTGGTAACCAATAACTGTTGGCCATTGTTCATAGGCTTTGAAAAGAAAGAATGCTGATACTGGTTTGGTTGGGTATATGGTCTTCCTGGGACTATCACAGCATAGGCAGGGAACGGTGTGGCCTGGAAAAAACTCCGGTCAGGAGGGAGAATGATGCAGGTCTTTGCCCAGCAGAAATGACAGCCTGAGCGTGAGCCTAGAGTGGATGTACTGGCTGGACCATAGAGAGGAAATAAGGTGCAGTCATCCTGACCCGTGGCTATTGCATGGGGCTCTGTAATGATCATTTGGCTATTTATTTGGGATCCAGTCTGACTTTCCAAAGACTGTTTCTGATATGGCTTTGCTCTTGGCTTATGCTGCTCAGTAGACCTGTTGATCAAATGGATCAGACATCGATGTTTCTGAAGGCAGGGAAGAGTCTGTTCCCCCTTTGCCCCCACCTTTCCCCTTTCTATGTGCTGCTGTTGGCTACAGGTAGAGAATGTTACAGCTTGGGATTGATGTGGCTTGGCACCAGAATGCATATTACAATTTGCTCTGTCTTTACAAGATGGAGCCTTTGCATTAGTACCTCTGTTTTTTGGAGGGATGGGGGCTCAGAATTGTATGGATCTAACTGTAGTGGCAAAAAGGGGGGTATGTCCCCCAGCTTCATTCTTATAATAATCTTCCATGGCTTTTTAAAATCTTAACTAGGAAAAAATAGTCCTAGAACTAAAATATTTGTCTTTTTCTTTGTAGTCTGGGCACCACAGCAAACTTAGCAGAGTCCCCCATCTAGTGGTAAAAATCTATGGGAGCATCATGCACACAGATTGTGCCAAACCTGAGACCCTCTAACGAGTATGTCCACACTGCACTAAAACACCCATGGCTGGCCCACATTAGTTGACTTGTGCTTGCAGGGCTCAGGCTATGGGCTCTAAAACTGCATTGTAGATGTTCTGGTCCAGAGTCTGCACACCAGCCTGAGACTGAACAACTACACTGCAATTTCATAGCCCTGCAGCATAAGTTAGCGGACATCAGCCAGCCACAGTTATTTTACTGCAGTGTAGACATACCCACAGCGTGCACCTACACTGCAGAAAAATCTGCAGCAGCGAGTCTGAGCCCAGATCAATCAACTTGTGCTGTGGGGCTAAAAACAGGATAGTAGCTCCTGCTCAGGGTGGAGCTTGTGCTCTCAAATGCTGCCTCCTCACCAAATTTCCAAGTCTGACTCTAGCCAAAGAGGAGCATCTACATTGCTGTATAGCCACCGTGAGAGCCCAAATCAGGTGACTAGAGCTCTTAGACTTGCTGCTTCAGGGGATTTTTGTTTCTTTGTTGGCAGAAAATAGACATACCCAATAGCACAGATGAATCAGGGGAACCATGTTAATCCACCCCATGGAAGTCAAATCTTTGCAACTGAAAATCAAGACAGCCGTAACATGCAAGTAATTCTTCTGATTATCCCTATCCTAAGAAAGGTGGCAATAAAGAATAATGATGCACCATCTCCTCCTATATTTAGGTTAGATTAGATGGTCAATGTCTCACTTTTTCAGACTATCAGAAATGGTTATGTTTTTAAAACTTAAAAAGTTATTCACTCCTCCTGCAGCTGGTGAGATGCTACCCTGGTGTCTGTGCATGACACCTGTCCTGGTTTGGAATAAGTCTTGCAGACAACATGTTCCATGGTCACTGACACCTCTGAAGCTGCAAAACAACACTAAAATCTTGCCTCCGAGTCAGCTCCCAGCTGAAACAGTTAAAATTAAAACCTTACCTTCCAGAAATCAACCATACTGCCTATGGTCCTGAAGGAAGTTCTATCTGTCTCAGACACAAAGGTGTCCAGAAAGAGATTCTCCATAACTTTGTTCAAGTAATACATGTCTGAGCTCACCATGCCAAATGTCACTGGAAAGAAAGGGCTTGACTTAAAATCAGGAATGACCATGAAGACAATGGCCAGTAGCACAGTGCTATCCCAATACTGCTTCATATATCAAACTGAAAAAGTAATAGCCTGGAAACACAATCTAAAAATGGGGCCATTTTTGGTCTGTTAAAACCAAATGAAAATCCCCAATTATACATTTTCATTAAATATGCCTAAGGATGTAAGCCACTTGGACTACCCATTTACACGTATCACAAGAACTATATCAGGGCCCTTGCATGGATTACAAGGTGTCTAAGCTCATTGCTTTATTTAGATCAAAGGAAATAAGCATAAGCACCAAAGAGCTGTATAATATTTTCCAATTTCATTGCACCTTTCATCTCTGTTTAGTTTACTGTTATGGTCCAGGTTGTGGTTGTACTTCACATTGGTGTTTCAGCATGGAACCATCTTCCATCTTTAATAATTGTTATTCTAGAAGAAAAGCTTTGCCAGGTCACTTACAAATGAAACCACTGAAATAGTTGAAAGTCAAATGGGTGGGAGACTGAACTGCAGAGCTAACTCTCAACCTTCCTAGCTCAATGTTATATACAGAAAGAGCTGCACTTTTTTCACTATTTGAGTCCCCCCCCCCCCGAAAAAAAGTTTGCAAACAGTGCATTGCAATTAACTTAATTCATACAGACTTACGTATGCATAGATCTGTAAGGAAAATTATATAGATTAGCAGTTCCTGAAGGGTAGTTTTCATTTCTAGCTCTCTACTGTAGGTGAGACGAGGTTTCACAACACCTAACCATGTGAAATAAAAAGCAGAATGAAAAATAAGTGTAGGAAAGAAGAGGAAGGGCCCATATCTTCTCAGAAATAACAAAATCAAAACCAGATTCCAGATATGCAGGGAAAATCCAGAGCCTCTCAGGATTTCTAAAGTGAAACTCTTTTAATCTTTGGCTTTCCCAAATATGTTTTGAAATTTTTGTGTCCTTTTCTAATCAGAGGAGTATGCAGGCTGGGGATTTTCTCTTGCTTTTAGCAGTGGGTGTGGTGCTTGGGACTTTTTCAGGATCTGGATCCTTATCAGCTTATTTAAAAACACTTTAATCACATGATGTTGCAGAAGTGAGTTGGATTCTTGCACATACAAAGGCATAAAGCTGATGTAAGAGCTTCTTGGACTGTTCAAAGGATGGGATGAAAAAGGGCTTTCAGGAACAGGAAGGGGGTGGACACTGCTTTGGCGGGATCCCAGCCCCTCTTCTTTATGGAAGTCATCCTTGTCCATCTAAACTCAGCAAGGGACCTAGCAAGAGAGTGCCTACCACGTTGGTTGTGTTTGTACAGCGATAACCATGAGAAGCTTGCTGGGGTGGTCTAGGTCAGACCATTCAAGACCTAGACCAGCCAAGGGCTGGAGGGTGCACGCAGGGTGAGGGGGTGTATACCACAGAGGTAGGGTTGGGTCGATAGGTTTGCACTTTCCAGACCGGGCATGGAAGGGTAGAGCATGATTTGGCTGATGACAGTGGTTGCAGAGGGACAGACCCCATGCTGGTGCACTGGCTGGGCGAATAGTTGGGCCGCCTCACATGGGGTGCATGGGCCAGGGCTGGGCTGCACCAGTGTATTTGGGGGTGAAGGGGGGTGTTGAGACTGGGCTAGTGTCATGTGCACAAGCCTGGGCTTAGAGTGCCTGAGAGGCTGGGGAGAGGGCTGTGCTAGTTAGAGGGGGCCGGGGAGGCTGGGCTGGTTTGGGGGACT
>ML682007.1:8244606-8462539 GCA_007922195.1 Podocnemis expansa
GGGAGGCGGGCGGCCTGGGGCTGGCAGATTCCACCGCCTAGCAAGGAGGCCGTCGAAGGAGCTGTGGTACTAATGTCATGTCCTTCTGTTTTTAGGTGGCCCTGGCACGCTACCCCCTAGAAATAGGCTGTTCTGGGGCATTCCAGCATGCTTGAACCCCTGTAAGTAAAAAAAAAAACAAAAAAAAAAAAAACCCAGACAAAATCATGTATTTTTTAAAATGCCCACCGGACGGAGGACAGGAAGGGAAAAAGGAGGACGTGTCCTCCTTTTGCCTGACATCTGGTAACCCTAGTCTGGTGGCACTTTTAAAGACTGAAGAGATTTATTTATCACATGAGCTTTCATGGGAGAAAATCCCACTTCACCCGGTGCTGGGGCAAGAGTCTCCTTATGTTGGCCTGTTCTAAAACTGAAGTGACGCTTCGCCTGTCCGCAGACTCTGGGCTGTAAGTGAAATAAATGGAGATGAAAGGCACTATACAGCTGGAAAATATACAGCCCTTTATTGCTGGACAAAGTTCACTTGCAGGAACTTTGGTAATACACCTAATAATCACAGATATTTAAATATCCAGATGGGTAGCCCTGCTAGTCTGTTGTACAGCAAAAATGAGTCCTCTGGCACCATCGACCATATCTACATCTATTTATTTAGTTCAGACTTGCAAGTCCAACCTAAATAAGTCCAAGTCTAGTCCACAGCTTTTTAGTTCAAACTAGCCATGTGGCCAAGTTCAAACTAACAAGCGTGGCTAGTTTGAACTAGAAAAACAGCTAGTTTAAACTAACCACTTAGTTAGAACTTACTGTTCTAAGTAGTTCAAACTAAAAATATTTTTAGTTCAACCTAGCCAAAGGCTGGTGTAGACTTGGTCCAGATTAGTCCTGGACTCACTGGCCAATACAGACATAGCTTTAAAGACCAACAGATTTCTTCTGGCATAAGTTTTTGTGGACTGCAGCCCACTTTGTCAGGTGCATGGGTTGGAGCCTCCAAAAGCTTATGGTCAGAGAAAGCTGTTAGTGTTTAAGGTGCCACAGGACTCATTATTTTTACAAAGATTTACATTCCCTTCAAAAACAAAAACAACAAACAGTCCAAATCACATCTACACTAGATCTGTTCACCAACTAGGGCCTGCCATAATTGAGAGAGAGAGAGCAATGGCTTACTTCAGCTGCAGTAGCCTAACAACTCATTTTCAATGAGATGGAGGGAAAGGTACAGTGATGCTGTTGTCACAGCATTTGTGGTGTTCTTTATAGGTACTGGGTACGTAGCCCACTGTATGCGCTTCCTGGTTGTTATACATTCTATGCCATGGATAGTTTTGACCCCCAACCACCCCCCAGGCTCTCACTGCTGATCAATACTGTGCATCTGTTTAGAGGGAAATTGAACAGTGCAAAGTTTAGGTCTAGTGTGTGGAGGCAAGAAGGAAAAATTTTCCTCCAAAGAGTTGCTATTAAAAAGTCAGTAGTTTCACATGGGGCGAAGTTCAAATAGTTTGTGAATCAGGCATGAAATGTAGTTTATTTGTCAAACAAGTTGTTAACAATATGCAATATGTTTCAGCCGTATTTGGGTTACTGGAATTATCCAAGTCGAGTCACCTACTGTATGGAATCGGCTATTTTCTCTCTCTTCATGGAGTGTGATTGTACTCATTCAAATGACATGATACCATTCAGCTTCCTTACTGGATGACAAACTCTTATAAACATCTCTCAAGCAGAGAGAAAAGCAGGTTTCAAGATGGCCCCCCAAAACTCTTCATTAAAATTCTAACCTTTGGTTAGTATGTACGCTTAATTCTATGAGACTGCCATTTCCCACAAACATTCTTGCGACTAGGTCACTCACTACTGTGAACGTTCAAGGAAAACATGTGAAAGGTTGTGAATACTGAAGGCTATTTATTTGAACAGGTGTTCAGAAATTTACCAAGCAAGAGATGCTGTAGATGCATTCCCAAGAGAGGCCATAGGATTTTGATAAAAATTCCATCCCTATAAACGTATCAGCTGTCTGACACCTAATACCTAAAATTCCTGGTCATAATAAAGCTGAAGTCACACCTTGTCTTGTGTATTTAGTACTTTATTTGTATTGACATAATCCCACATAAAAACGTTCAATCTATTTGGTTTTAATATTCAGGCAGCACAAAGTTTGAATTACTGAGAGTAGGGATATTAAGAAAGCAATATAAATAAACAGACTTTTCCTTGCAACCAAGCACAGTAGTTAAATTTGTGCTTTTGTCAACACCACCTGCCTAGTTTTAGGCTTTCCAGTTAAAATACAACATACGAACATTCTCTGCTACATTCACCAATCCATACAAATAGTGTTCTATCTGGTAAATCAGCAGGAAATATGTGCAACAGTCAAATTATAAATAAAGATATGTAGGTGTGTTTGCTAGTTAGAACAACTGTCACTTAACTGCATACATGTGGAGTTAAGATACGGGTCTGTCATATAAGTGCATTTTCCTCTTCATTTCATTTTAAAGTTCATCACTTTCGTACAGTCCAGACTGAGCAGCCAGCCGTTCAAACTCTCCTTCGGGTGAGAAAGCTTCTTTTGCATTCAGTGCTTTACTGTTGAATGCCAGGTATTTGCTAAAAGTTGGTCGAACCTTCAACTGCTTGGGGGCTGGAATTGGCTTGTATGTGTGAGCTGAAACAGACCAAGAGTCGAGGATTGTTAGAGCTGCAAGAAAGCAGAAGGCGCAGCAGCATGTATTAACAGTTGTCCTTTACGTAACTGAATAGGCAGCACTCACTCACCTGCAAGTCCCAGGTGTCTAACTGATGGGATGATGGAAGGGATCATAGCAATTCCCCTTTGATACCAAACAAACTTGTGATGGTTAAAAACACAAGTTCACGGAGCATGGTGGTGACAGAGAATTTACAATCTGTACAGCAGCCATCTCCACTGTATTTATGCTATGTGATACGTGAAGCTTCTTTGGCTGATTTTAGTAGTTATCTTTGAGGCATTGTGTCTTTTTTGGGAACGTGTCAGTCCAGTATTTCAGCTTGGCAAGATCCATGCTCAGACCTATTGTGGGGATGGGGGGGGGGGTCTCATCATGTTCCTTCTAATCACATTAGCTCTACTTTGACGTGTATATACTTACTTGCAACATCCAGTCTGCAATGGCATGTGGCCACTCCTGCCTCATTGACTGCAGATACTGTGTACCAGCCAGCATCCTTCTTGTTTACATCATGGATCAGGAGGCATATCTTTCCAGGGTTATCATAGAACAAACTGAAAAATTTTAAAAGGGGATTTTTTTTTGTTTTGTTCAAGTGCACAGGAAGCAAAGTAGCAAATTGATTTAAGAAATGACTTTCATGCGGAAGAGTCGAAAGACTAAGCAATTTTTGGAGACTAGAGATCAAAAATCTTGTAAAAGTGGTGCAATGGACTGTGCTCACAGCAAGCGTTATTGCTATTCTTTAATGAGTTAATAATTTGTATTCTAGTAGCATCTAGAGGCCCCAAGTCAGGATCAGGGCTCCTTTGTGGGTACTGTGTAACAGAGACACCCAAACACATTAAGATATTTGGGTCTAAAATCCACACTGGCTAGTGAGCAAGTTGTGCATTTGAGGTATGGAGGGTGGGGTGGGAGATGTCTGTAACATGAGAAGTCATAGGGAGCTTTTGTTTCCACCAGCACTCATGGACAATATCTTCATAGCTGTAGGAGTGACTCTCCGCCAAACCCATTCACAAGTTATTTACTAGCATATGCTGCATGTTTACAGAGTGGATCATTTGTGTTTCATATACTGATAATTTTTTCTGATACACCATCAGCCAGTTTATAAATCACGTACCTTATTCTGTCTCTATTAAATTGTAGCATTTCATTATTTCTTTTCCAGTAAATCCGTGGTGTGGGGATAGCAGAAATCTGGCATTCTAGTCTGGCTGAATCCCCTTCAAAAACTTTTTTGCTTTGTGGCTTGAAGATAAAAGTTGGAGCTTTTTGATGTTCTTTTGCTAAGGGAGAAGAGAAATGGTTGCAGAAGATAGATTTTTTTTTTTTTTTTTGTTTTTTTTAACTTTTTTAAACCTGCAAAGGAATCCATATATGGGGATATGGGCTCATATAGTCAGTCCCCTTGAAGAACTTCTGCAGGATTCCAGGGGTGTAAGGACGGTACTATGTGCATTCCTCTTTCAGGATCAGAGGCCATCTTAGGCATAGAACTTGACAGACTGCATCTTAAGAATTTTTAGGGCTTAATCTGGATGAGGATGTTCAGGAAAGCTGAGATGAATTAACTAAAGCTGTGAAGTCTTTGTACATAATGGGCATTAAACCACTATGTGGATGCTCTCCTTCAGATGGAAAGAGGCCTTCTTTTGCAGCAGTTTAGCCCTTCAAGGTGGATAAGCTGTTTGGGGGCTTTTGAAAACAAAAACCCAGTATTTACTCACTTATCTTTTACACACCGGTTTGAAGATATGCCTCTGAAGAGTGCTGTTTCTGAATTAGCTGTCTCCGCCCCTAAATGTCTCTTCCCTTAACGTAAGCACTCATGCAGCAGGCCCCAAGTAGTCCAGATTAAGAGCAAACTGCACAGCTGATTTGACTCCACTAAAGACAAACAGGCAAGGAAATTGCACCATCTTTTACTGACTGTGAGTATGGCCCTGAAAGTGAATGAAGGCCTGTGTATGCTATAGCACAGGTTAAACTTGCAGGCAATGTCTACGCTGGGAAAGAATTTGTAAATTCTTAACTTTCTCAACAAAGTTGATGCTTTACTTTTTTGTGAAACTGCCTATCTATTCATCCAGCAGGTTTGCGATGTCAGATGAGGATACCGGGGTGTATGTTTGAAGAATGGACCACATGGTGCTGAATCAGAAAAATTTTGTCCAGAAAGGAGACTGTAGTAAGTTAGGTGAATTTTAATACTACTTTTTCTTCCTATGTGCAAGGAAGTAGGAAAAGGGGCACCCAATAGAACCAGTGTTCAATTTTTGCTGAGTATATGTTGAATAGAAAAATATTAGTGTGGCCAGAAGGCAAAAGATAGGGGGAATCAAGACAATTGTGTTAAAAGCACTCAGCCACACCCAAAATGAGAAAGTTATAATCCATGGTCTCGTAGATATGGCCATCAGGATCAGTGCTCAAGGAAACTTTTTGCATGAATGAAGACTACTCATGAATAATATGTTTTTTTTCATGATTAGGGCTTAAGTGGGCCTAAAGTGTCTTTGGGTGACATGATAGCCCCATTGCAATCAATGAGCATTCTGGCACAGGCGTCAGCATGGCTAGAATTTCACCACTTGTCTTGCCTGGAATGCACATTTGTCTATGGAGAGGTAAAGATATCGTCTGAAAAATTAATCTCTTCCTTCAACATGTTCATCCGCTATTACTTTATAAATAACTTTGGAAAATTAAAGCATTTGGTATGAATGATGTTCATAGCTCTCTGTAATCTCTGAAAACACTGATTTCCCCCCCCCCCCATGTTCCTATATGTGAAACTGATGGCCAAAATGGAATTTTTTCAGGAGTTCTCAGTACCGGCCTAACTCTGTTTCCTTTGAAGTCGATGAAAATTTTAACATTGATTCCAGTGGGAATAGAGCTAGGCCAAAACCAAACTTTCGGAAAAATCCTATCCCAAGTTTATGTCCTCCCAGCCCCATATTTGGCACGAGTTTTTCACTATAGTTCTGAAAGCTGGACATCATGAAGTAGAAGAGTTCAAGGCTAAAAGCAAACATCCTGATAAGATTGTAAATGTCTTTTAGACACATGGAGAAAGGCATTTAGTAGACTTCTGCTCATAGTCACATATCTTACCAATTACATCCAGTTGTACTGTAAAGGAGGCTTTCCCAGCACGATTGGAGGCTACACATTCATATGTCCCTGCGTCAGAGGCTCTGATGACTTCAAAAATAAGTGAGTGGAAGCCCTTTTCAGACACTATCATTTTATGAAAGTCATCTGGGTAGAGCAACCTTCCATTTAAATACCATACCAGATCGGGAGCTGGTAGCCCGCTGACCTGTGAAGCAGGAAAAAACCAAAACAATCCACAGCCCTGAACAAACACAGTCTTAAGTCATTGTAGTACTATATTTATTCCTGTTTACATCTTAAAAACATCTGTGCCCTTCCACACGATAGAAAGTTTCCTTAGTTTAGAGAACCAAATCAAACCTCCTCTTCAACTTCCAGCGAGGACTGTTTTTGAATTTTGAAGTCTTTCTGGGTGAAGCCTATGGATTAGTCTTGTGGATTGGGAGACATGAACTTCACTTATTAGGCAATGACATCTGTTCTTACAAACCTGTGTTGTTCCTAATGATGTGTGACGTCCCATTTTAATCAGTGGGGTTTGTTTGTGGGTGTGCGTTCTTGGGGCAAGTGACCCATTTTATGTCAGAAGTTTGAGGGGGTTGGTAATGAGGCCAGATTTGCACAGGTTTTATCATCATTAAATACAGTGCCATAAAGATGGAATGTGCTCAGCACCATCTGTTCCCCAACCTCCAAACTAATCTCTGAGATAAAGAGCTTAATAACAAGCCTTTCATATGGAGGGGTCATGTCAAACTTGGGAGAAAGTTACTTCAGATTCCTCTACTTGGCTTAATGCTTCTTTCAGTCTTACAAATACAGAATCATGAATTAAAATACAAGTTTGGGTGGGCACAAATCATTTACATGAAAATCTGCCTGCAACACAAGAGCTAACTTTTCTTATTATAAAGTAGGCATAGAAATACAGTTGCTGGAAGCGCTTGTCCACATTTCACTTTAGATACATTAAAAAAAAAAACAGCTGAAACATTTTATTTTTCAGAATAGTCTTTTTTTCTATGAGCAAGTGTCCTCTGTGCTCAACTAAGTGATATTTATAGCTTCAAAGAGGACCTCCCACGAGCTCTTAAATATCAGGCATGTAGGCCCCAGGTCAGGAGTCCATCTGTACTTGCATTGCAGTTAAGCACCTGGTTACATCCCACAGAAATCAAGTAAGGGCCCCTTCAGCAAAGCCTGTAAGCGCCAGCTCATGTACCTTTCTGAATTAGGGCTCGGCTTTGTGACAACAGTTTAAAAAGTCCTTTTGCAGGATGGCAGCTCATGTTTACAGAGCATACTCCACATTTGTCCCCACTAGCTCTTAAATCCTAAAGCGAGTGGGAAGAAATGGCTACAGTCAGTTAGATTTCAGGTTTTCTAGGGCTAATGTAAAGTTTGCTGAACCACTCTCATTAATAGTAATTGGTAATGCCAGGTTGTAAAGCTGTTTGGAACAGATGCTGTATTAGCAGGTAGCTCTCCAGTTTAGACAGATAGCACTTAGTTCATTAGGAGAGATGTCTCTGAGCTACAGTGACACCTCTGTTTATGGCATATAGTGACAGACAAATTGCGGTGTTAATTGTATTGAAAGACTATATGGACGTCTGTCTTACCTTGAAGTCAAGCCTGCAAAATTGCCCCTCTTCAGTAGTCATTTTGCTCTCAGGCACTTGCAAAAAACGTGGTTGAAAGAACTTTTCCTGGATTGAGTCATGCTCATCCCCCTCCCCTCTTGAAGATGTTCTGCTCCTATGAAGTACACGGTTAAAGTTACTTAGAATATGTATCATGTGATCATGGGCATGTTAGTTTTGGACACCAACTTTAAAAAGGGACTCCAGCTATATTAACAGACCCAAGAATGTAGTTCCAAAGGGGCAACCGTATTAGTCCAGTAAAGCGAAAAAAGCAAGGAGTCTTGTGGCATTTAAGGACTAACAGATTTTTTTTATCACATGAGCTTTCAAGAGAGAAAAATCCCACTTTGTCAGAGGCTTTGAAAGGGGGGGGAGTGAATGTGGCAAATTTAATCACATGCTCGCTTGCTCTCTCTCTCTCACTCTCAATCAGAGCTCATGGCTCACTGAAACACTGAGAGCAGATGTCTTACAGAAGTAGCAGGGTACAGCTTCAAAGATTACCTGGCTGGTGGTGTAGGAACCTGTAGTCTTGTGTTTTCTGAATTCTGCTGCTTGAAAAAGCAAAAATATCAAAATAAGAACAATGTAGAGTTTACCAAGAGACTGAACTGAAAACACATGTTGAATAAAGAGCAGTTCGTCTTTCAATGCCAGTTATTACAAGCGTTTTCGGAGTGTCTATTATAAATAATAATATGCTTACAGTCAGTATGCTTACTTGTATCGTTATCATCCTAGAGTTCTGCCTTAGGAACAATGGTTACTAATAGGTTGGAACAGTTTTCCGTCACTTTGCATAGGTCACTAATGCAGTCATTTCCTTTGGCGGCAAGTCTTCTGGCTAGCCTATGGCCTCTGTTAGAGGAGACTGTTTCCACTGGAATATGTGAAATGGGAGCTAGGTACAGCATGTCCTTCAGTAAAGCAGGAATAGATGTGAAGTCACTTTGATATGGTACTAGCAAGAGGTCTCTGTTATGCCCGCTCACAAATGTCTCCAATAGCAATGAACATGTGTTTGGCTGGAAAATACTTTCCTTGCTAGATCACGGCACCAGCTAAGCTTTCTGATAAGTCCCCAGTCTAGTTATTAGAAATGTGCAAGTACCCAGGATTGGCTCCTACTAGGACTTCCTTATTTTAGGATTCTGAGGAACAGATACAATGGTGGTTAACTCCACTGAGTCAGAGTATTTCTATCGTTTTAGCAGTAGAGCCAGTTAAATATAGGAATGATGATACAGAAACCACTCCTGGGTATTTGAACGCCCATCACAGTAGGATCCAGGCACTCAGACATGGATCTTGCACAATGCCAAGTCTGTGAGCCCAGTCCAGTGGTACACTTACATATGCTTAACTTCAGTTTCATTACATTTAGTGGACTACTTAAGGGTCTTAGTAGACTGGGCTACAAAGGTAAGTGCGTTGCAGAGAGAGCTGAACCCTAAATCCATACTCCATGCCTGCTGGTTGCAAATGCCCTTCATACAGCTATGCTCATTTAGGATTCATCGGTAAGGCCTGAGTTTGCCCACAATTTCTAAAACATTAAGAGAAACAACAAGAGTCCTGTGGCATCTTATAGACTAACAGATTTCTTTGGGCATAAGCTTTTGTGGGCTCCAGCCCACTTCGTGAGATGCAATGTGAGTACCACAGGATGCTCGTTGTTTTTGCTGTACATAGATTAACATGACTACCTCTCTGAAAACATTAACAGTCTGTTATACAGACTGGCTGGTGTAGCAAAAGTAATCATTGGTGGTTGGATGAGATACTGATGGAAGCATTTAGAGGACAATTTAAAGTAACCCATGTAAGATCACCAGATTTGCTTTCATGACTCAGCCTCCTCTTTCTGCTCTTTGTTGAGCATGCCTCAGACGGTCCTAGAATGAGCCAAGACAGGACTAATGGTGATCAGTCACTTTCATGGGCTTTTGATCAGGAAGATGGGAAACATGCAGTAACATGCTTCTTTGGTGTTCTCTTCTCTGCAACTGATGAGTGGGAGAACTTTCTTATAAGTGTCTCATGATTTCTTCCCAGCCATCTGAGTTTGACTTTTAGTCTGCATTGAAGCCTATGGGACAGGGCTTGACAAAATTGGCTCCCAGCTAGACAGCAGCAGTTTTATTTTTGATTGCCAGAGGGCACGCCTGTGCTGCATTTCCACAGCAGAGCGAGGAGCCAATCTACAAACCTTGTTTGTCATGGCGACCTGCCACCCAGGTTGTGTCAAGCCCTTCTATGGGAGTTTTGCTAATTCAGTTTTCTTTAGTGTAACTAATATTTAATCTGGTGCATTGTAGGCTACTCTAGTAACATATAGCAGAAAGTAATCTTTGGAAATGGGTGGTTTCTCCTGGGTGTGCAGATCCTTGGTACCACACCATAGCTGTTTTTGCTTATCTGGACCAGAGAAATATTAAAGGCAGGATCTTAGTAACCTGTTCTGTATGGCAGTGGTTATTGGGCTGTTTGTCTGAGGGGGGAGTACAAATCCACACATCAGATATGCTTTGCTAGCATCTTCACTATGCATCCCCAGTTATCTGCAGTGCCTAATACAGAATCAACTTTTATAGGAGGCAGTATTTCAAACGGTATTTCTTCATACATTTCTCTACCTTCCCCTTCTGTTTTATTACATAGGCCCTAAGTTTTCTTTTTCCTTGTGTTAACCTTGCCTTCAATGTCATCCTAGTAGCTAGTATTAATTATTCATCTTTTGGACAGACAGTTTAAAAACAACCCTAGATGCTAACCTTTTGCAGTCATGTCACTATTCATAACACTAGTTAATCCCAGGGTCCTAGCCAAGTTCTAAGTCAAGCCATTAAATTCCACCTACCTGAATTCTCCTGCCATTTACACACGTTATTGTATTACTCACCGCGCTTGGCCTAAACAGTTATGCAACGTTCCTGCCAAAACAGCTGTTGAGTTCCTTCCCAGGGACGGAACACCTGTCTGCTCTACCTGACCGGTGATGTTGTGAGGGTTAAGTCCCAGATTCTCAAAGGTCTATAGGCATCTAACTCCTGTTGGGAGTTAAGTACTAAATGCACCTGAGAAGTGAACTTTGGTTCACATGTGTATTGTGCTTTTAAATCCTCAGATGAAGGATGGTACACAATCTATTTTTGTTAGTGTAGGTGTTCTCTTTCTACTCCACAAAGAGACCCAGCTTGCTCCGGCATTCCAATACAAGGGACTGAAGATTTAAAACAGACAATTCTCATTTACCTGTGAGTTCTGCATATTTTCTTCATTTTGAGGTACAAGCACAGATGCAGCGTTTTCTGGTCCAAGCAGCCTGCGAGCCATTCTCTCTTCATAGGTTAGTCGCTGCAAGGAGGGGAGAGGAATTCTGGTTAAAAGACGCTTTACTATCATTTGAGTTTTAGTTACTCCATCAGGTTACACACAGTCAGGTTGGAGTACACTAATATGCCACAAGTTGCTGTTGAAATGAATGAGTGGCTGCTGCATGCCAGTGGTTGCTCCAAGGGGTCTGATGTCTTGGAATCTGCTGAGTTCATGCTCAGTTTTTATATAGCACCTGAACAACATGTATATGTTTTAAGCAGTCTTTACATCAATGCCTTGAAAACGCCACCTCTGGCTTCCCATGCCTCCTGTTTTTGCAGAGAACCTTCACAAGGAGAATGGCCACAGATAATAAACAACTAAGGTCAAATGACAATAACTCAGAGATCATAATGAGCTCCTAGGGGCCCCTTACATTAGCCTTTCCAAGTCCACCAGCTGTGGAACTTTCAGACATTATCTTCCTGGTAGATGCAAAAACCTGCACACAACAACAAAAATACACCCATCCTGTGAAGTGCTGTATGTTCGCTCGTGAAAGAGAGTAAATATTAAATGTGTAAGGGCAAATTCTTTCAGATCAATTTTGATGCAGATGCAGTTACACCCAGTTTGCAAGAGCATAAGTAAAAGCAGAATTTGGTCTGACCTTTTGATAGTTAATTTTTCTTTATTTCCTTACTGGGAAGCCACATTAATATATGAGTCAGGAATGTGACTTTGCCTGCTAGGCAGTAATGGTAAGACACACAGTGATTAGGAAGAGTGTGCAGGTGTCAACCCATGCAGAGCTCATGCCCAGATGAAATGCTGCAAAATGCAGTTCCAATAAGGGACCCTCTTAGGTCATACTGGGCCTAAGATTAGGTTCTGTCTCCAAATAGATTAGTGAGATACATAGCCTGCTCTTGTTTGCTCGCAAGTTAAATGTAAAATGTCTGTTGATTTCAATGGTAACAACATCAAGGCTTTACTTGCTAAGCTTTTATCAAACCTCAGACCAACAGGAATGCTTCCACAGTATGCTAGTGCCCGCTCACTCCCAGTTTGCCTGCTTCTTCCGTGGTGACCCTGCACTTGAGGAGATTGGTTAGCTACAACTGGGATTTCATGGCCCAGAAGGACTGCATTTGGAGCCTCCTGAATTCAGAGAAATATGTTCCTGGGGTGAAGAAAGTTTTTACAGAAATGGCTTCTCTTTAGATAGGTGCCCGGACATTAATTTCAGCCAGAAAACAGATTTTCTTTAGACAATTCAGTTCCATTTTAGTAAGGTAGTCTCTAAAATGGATTTTGCAGGGAGGAGCCGGCAGTCACGTACCAAACTGGTCGCATTTACTTTTCAGTGTCACTAATGAAATATTACTAACCAGAGCTATAAACTACAGCTGGAAACCAGGATAAAGATGCCCGTGCAAAATTCTAAAGCTAACGTTCCCTTGGGGCTTCTGGCAGACTGCCGCCATTGCAGTTATGATACAAGTAGCATTGGACTCTCCACTAGTTTGCCTTGTAAGGCTGAAAGCTTCAAACCAACACATGATTAATTGAAGCAGTTGGATACAAGTCCTCCAAAAACTTTTCGCTACTGTCCAAATGCCAACCCTATGTGATGTAAACCACATTCTAGACCAACATGACTGTCTAGAAAGTACCATTTTTTCTTTATACGACTCGAAATTTGGAATAAGTGGATTCTTTGCACCAAGAGGTTCTCTTACCTGGTTGCCATTATGAAGAAGGTTGTCTTTGCCTCGCAGTTTCCTTTCCAAGTCTTGAATGAGAGCTTCTTTTGTTCCTTGTATCTCTCGATCAGAAGTCTTGTGTGTTGGCTTGATGCTAGCTTGGACGGTATACATTGGCTCTGAGTAACTACTTTATGCAAGAGATAGACAGTTACTTCTTGAGCTAACTGAGGAACTGCATAAAATATCCTTAGAGACTATATACATTTGAATATTTTGTGTATTTGCCTCCATTACCGTAACGTTGGCTATCAATCAGTTTGTAAAATGCTTGTGACAAGTAAATCACTGTACATGCCAAGTGCTGAGACAGAGTTCAAGGAAATGGACCTGCACTGGGCCAAGTCACCTGGTAGCCTTCCACAACATAAGTAGCATAAGTGGCAGGCACACAAGGATCATTCTTATCACCTGAACTTTGTGGAAGGTCCCTCAGTAGGCATGTGGGCACTGCAGTGTGGCTAGATGACATCCCTGCATATCACTGATCCCTTTGGTCTTTGCATGGCCGTACCAGGAGAAATCATGCTAGACAGGTCAGTGTCGTCTTACCCCTCTGAATCCTGAGTGCCCAGCCACTCAAGACATCTCTTGCATAATAAGCATTTCCCAGCACTGGTTGGCAAGTACTTGGCCTTGGCACTGCCAGGAAGAACTAAGAGGTAGAGCAACAGAGGGGACATGAAAATTAATAGAAGTGCATGCATTCAGCCAGCAGGAAATACACACAGAAGGCAGTATCCGTGGAGCAAAGAGAACAGGGTGCAGATTATCAAACACTGTGTGGGATGAATAATCAAAGACTCTTATTAATTTTCTAACACCCCTTGCAAACCAATTACCAGACTAGAGGTTTCATGGCAATCCTCTGTATAGTTGGCATAACAAAGACTTTTCCTTGACATGCTGCCAGCAAGTGCCCAAGGGGCTGAGGTGGTATGGCTCAGAAATAGTAATAGAGGGGATAAAAGGAAGGATGAAAAACCAAACTTTGTGTACTTCCAAAGGTGAGAGAAGTCATACAAGTAAGGTATCTTCTCTTCACTCATCACATCTTCCTTTCCCGGTCTAGTAAAAACTCGGGCCATTCTTTTCATAGGACATAGTTTGATACATAAGCTGTGGCGTGTAAGAGCTGTAACTGCGAGCATCTCTTGGTCCTAAGTTTTGTGTGTGCGTAGGAGTATACTGTTACATTCCACCTAGCTAGAAGGGGAATGTGGTCCTGGTGCATTTTACCAGAATGCTTTGTGTATGGTAAATCCCCAGCTAGACTAGTGCTTTTTGAGGGGAAAAAATATGCATCTAACTATCCTTCAAGAGAAAGCAGATGAACAAGCAGACACACACACTGATGTGACTGTGCCTTTCTCTGAGTTCTTGCTACCCACGGTGCCATAGGTAATTACATGGGTAAAGGTTGCGGTTTGCCTATCTGGAGCAGTCTATGCCTTTTGTGGGCATATCTGGCAAACATCACTGAGATGGAGTATATCAACCTCAGTGGAAATCCTCCTTTGGGCAAGGATGCCTTATGAGTGAGAACTGGAGGATTAGATTAGCAGTAAAAGTTGTGATGAATTAAACAGGCAATGTCATTTTCTGGTCATTTCCTGCTGGAAGGCTGGTGTCATGCAGCATCCCTTGGGAGATTTCTGTAAGCTCTCTGGTGGTGCTAACGATGTTCTAAGTGCTAGAAGCAGACAAAACCCAGCCAGAGCAGCAATGTAGATATGAAGCAGGGTCTTGTCTATTCCAACATGAGTATAGGACCCCATGATGTCTGTAGGTTTCCACCATCTTATATTTGCTCCATAAAGAACAAGAGTCACTACAACTTATTTACAGTACATACTATTCCAATTGCTCTTCCTCCTCCATTGAGCATTTCCTGGTGGCCAGAGCAAGGGAAGTGGAATCAGAAATCCTGGTGGCTCTTCCTAATGCTTGACTATTTGGAAATAATTGCACAAGCTTGGCTAGTTACTTGGCCTCAATGTACCTCAGTTTACCCATCTGTAAAATTATTGGTATGACAACGTTTCCATCTCCTGCAGTATTACATTTATTTACTATTTGTAAAGTATTAACATAGACAATATAATGGGGCTGCAAAGTATTCTGCTGTGTAACTTCTCCCAGGTATTTATCTAATTACCACTCTCTGTGTCTAGTTTTGCCTGGGAGGAGTACAGGGCTAGTTAGAATTACAACTAATATTACTGTCCCTTTATCAATCACACCACAGGTTCAGAGAAGCTGGTAGCCTTCTAGTCCTTATGAAGCATTTAATCCAGGTTTATGCTCAAGATGGCAAACAAAACACAGTCCCCTCCATTATCCTCAGTGCCACTGTTATGACACTGTTCCTCTTGCAGCTCATATAAGCTCTCATGGACATCAGCAGGAACACAAGGTATAGAGCAAGGGCTGGACCCAGCTCCTATTCAGGTTGCAGAGTCTTTACATAGACCTCAAAATGGTGTTCAATTGCACCTCAAATACAATCTGTGTGATGCACACCAGAGAGGAGAAGCTGGTCCTTGGTTTCAAGGGGCAGAACTTTCAGGAGCACCCAAGAATCACCCAGCATCTAAGAATCATCAAAATGGGGTCCCTAAAGTACTCGTATGGGTCATTTTCTCAGTCTCAGATGCATGTGGTGAAACAGAGTCAGGGAATACCTTGCTATTTTAATATGAAACATTATGGCTACTGAATGGGGAGCGCTCTCACAGAGAGCTTTTTTTCACACAAAACAAACAAGGAATCCTGTAGCACTTAAAGAATAAAAAAATTTATAACATGAGATTTTGTCAGAAAGTTTTCTCTCACAAAAGCTCATGTGATAAATCAGTGTGTTAGTCTAAGTACCACAGGACTCCTTGCTTGTTTTGCTGAACTAGACTAACGCAGCTGCCCCTTTGGAACTTTTTTCACACAGAATTCACGTTTTCAGAAATGGAAGGAAATCAGAGAGTATTAATGATGAGCACCCAACTCCTGCTCTGGCAGCCCTTACGTGATTAGTTTCCAGTGTAATGAAGTAAACTGCTCACTTCAGGTCTGGTCTCCCAATTACAGACTGACACCTGTACAATAACATCACTCTGGGTTGTGAATTTTTCACACTCCCTGAAAGCACTGTAGTTACACCAACTTAAACCCCTGTGTGACAACGCTATGTGAGTGTTAGACGGCGCTACCAGCTCTTGTGGAGGTGGATTAACTACCTCGATGGGAGAACTCTCTCCCATTGACTTGAGTCTTCATTAGAGCACTTTTATCGCATAGCGTTTTTAGTGTAGCCTTGCTCTCATGCTAACCAACAAATGCATTGGGATATGTAAAGAATTTGCAGTTTGGTTTCTTGTTTACAGATACCTCTCCCACCTAGACCCCATAGACACAGACTTATCTAAGGAAAGTGAGTAGGATCAGGAGGGTGAAAGCCTCCTAATGGAGGATGGAAGGCAATGGGTATTCTGCCATTGGCTTCCTTGAGGCCAGGATTTCACCCAATACATGGCCATGCCTTGGTCAATATGAGGAGCAGTAAGAGCTGTGTACAACTAATTCAAAGCATGGGAAAGTTAGAAGCCTGGACATACTTACTTAGATTCCCCCGTAGAAGGAGCTTGGTGGTTATAGTCAGGCTGTGAGGGTAACACTGAGCAGAGGAATGCTGCAGGGGACTGGTTATGCATGGATGAAAGCCTTTGCCCAGAAGACGAGCTAGCAGGAGACTGTGCAGATGCAGGTGTGATGGGAAAAGCAGATTCCTTAGGGGAACTATAGCAAGGTGAGGAGAGAAAGATTGGAGAGCTGAGCGATGAAGATGAAGAAAACTTCTGCCCACTAGAGTTACGAGGCTGGATTAGAATTGATGATTGTTTGGTTTGACTGCTTGAAATTGTAGCTGTCTTGGGTCCCAGAGGCTGCAGTTTCCCTTGACACACATTCTGAGACTGGATAAAATGTTTTGGACGCTCGTAGTTAAACATGCTTGGTTGGTACACAGAGGAAATGGATGGATGGTTACTGACACTCATGGGGTGATGGTCCTGGCTTTTTGTAGGTGTCAGTGGGTTTTGGTTCGTGGCTGATAAAAATTAGACGATAGGCCTCAAAAACTCTTGGTTAGGTTCCTGGGCAGAATGGAACCCCTACCTTGATAGAAGGGGGCTGTCTCGATGTGGATTGTCCCTTTAGGAAGACAATATAAATAACACATTTGTACATTACAATTTGAGTGAGCAGTCAATCAGAAACATGAACATTATGCTCTTTGGATTGGTTATTACATATTAAAATAAATAAACCATGTCTGCAGATTCTATTTGAAGCCATTCCAGAGGAATGTGAGCAGTACATTTCTGATTATAATATAGAAGTTATAGGGTTGCAGTGATCACCTTGAAAATATGAAACACGCATGATCTGATGGTACCCTATCTGAACCTGCAGACATCCTGAAATGATAGCTCTAGTCTGAATGGTGTGAACTGCCACACATTCATCTCAGTCAAGGACCTGTGGTCTATATAATTCTGTGGCCAGGAATCTAGCATTTTTCCAATATACCACAGAATTCAGTGTCTTTGCTGTGGAATTCATCAATTCACTACAATGTTAGGGAAATCATGAAATGTGGTCTGTATCAAACTACTAGATTACTGTTAACTCTAGTAGTAGTTTAATTCTTTGCTTTTTTAAAAAAAATCAGGACATCTCAGAATTGTCATTGTATACGCCTCATTTTAATGTTACTATGTTTTCCATGCTTTTTGTAATGTCTTATTGGAGACCAAAAAGGCAAATAAAATTTGTGCTTAGATGTTATGATCATTTCAGCTTAGGTGTGTAAATGTGAAATCTAGTGAAGGAAAGTGTGTGTTTCTGTCTCATCTGCATACTAGCAGTTCTGCCTGCTGAAGCAATCTGCTAAGTTTGTTAGTGAGCATTAGTGTCAAAGTTACTGTGAGTGAGTGGTAATTGAAAGCATGGCTGTAGTGAAGGATGTTTGTTTTACCAGACAGCACACAGGCCTTACTGATTAAGCCACACGATAAAGCATTGCTGTAAGATACAGTAGAAACTGAAGGTATGTAGGAGGAGGGATTTAGGCTGTATTCCATCTCTAGATTGCAGATGTTGAAACTATACTTCCCATCAGTTATGAAGAAGAGGCGGTTTCATAAGCAACCCAAGGAAGTCTCTGACTTGTAAAAGTTATTATTAAACAGAACTATAAATCCACACAAGTTACATGTGCTGGAAAATATTGTAATCTTGTCCAACTGAGAGCAGCTGTTTTGCTGCATGCATGCTCTCCCTCTCTCTATATACAGACACACAGTGTATTATATTCCTTTCACAGGAGAACTCAGAGAAGGGTTTCATAAGGTCAAAAATTCCCTGGGGAAGAGATCAAATTATTAAGGACCCCTCACCCCGTTTTAAACAAGAACTAAAGCTTCCCTTTCCTAGGGCTGTTTATCAGGGTAGTTGTAAATTAGCCATAAGCAAACAGGAATTTTGTTAACAAAACATCTCTAACTTTCCCCTGTATCACATTCTTGGATTGTGAAACTAGCTAGTCTAATTTCTGCATCACATCCAAACTATTTTCTTGTTCATCAGTTCAGCTATGTAAATTAAAACAAAGAGTCCAACAGTTTTTTACTGGAGTATTCACAGATCCATTTTATCTACTATCCATCTACAACTTGACCCCATCCTTCAGAGAATTCACTCAATACTGTAAGACGTAAAGACAGACCTTAACAGATGCATCCTAAACTTTGTCTAGGCATATGACTACACTTCACTTTTGAGATCACTTACATTTTCCTTACAATTATTTCTCAAATGTTTCCTAGAGGAACACACAGTGTAAATACTATGCATCTGACTAAGCAATGGGGGTGGAAGAGACAGACTTACCTACAGAAGTTGTCACCTGCGCTTTGCCTCCTGGTTTGGAGACAGGGTAGTCATTCCCCAACCCAGCCTGCAATCATAGTACACTCACTATTATAAGACCAGGGACTTTTATCTGCTGCCAGCTAATGACATCTCATGTACTTGCCTGTCTGCTGAGCTATGCAAACATTTCAAAATAAGAGTACACAGCCTAAGTAAAGGCTGTCACTTGTAGTTCAGTCCCATGGGGTAGCCCTGTTAGTCTAGTTCATTTAGGCTTTAATGGGATAAATTCAAATTTTTTTCTTTTTTCAGAACTGTTTTGCAGGTGGCTCTGTGCCTTTGCAGTCTGCAGAGCAGGGCTCCACACTGCATGGTACAATCATGAGTTAATGCGGCTACCTAGCTCCTTGTTTGATACAGATTTTCAGAGAAAGGGGAAATGTAATGATCTGGAAAATGTAACAGACTCTGCACTAAGGGCTCAGTCCTTCTCCCTGGGAGGTCAGTGGCAAGACACAGCTATCAACAGGAGCAGGGATTAGGATTGATTGCTGGCCTCTTGCATATGTATAAAACTGATGAGTTTTTTTCAGCTGAGATGAGGATGGGCAGGGACTGTAATTTCTTCCAGGGTACTGAGGATGGAGGGCTTTGAGGCTGAGGTGAGTGGGACAGTCTAAGGGTGGTAGACCAGGTAAGGAAGCAGAGGATGGATACCCAGGGGATGAAGGCTGGTAAATGCCTAACGCTGCTGGGCTGGGGGAGATAAGAAATGAATCGTTTCCCTTGTCTAGCTGAGCAGCAGAGGAATCCCCTTTTCACCAGGACAAGCTGAGGAGCTCTAATTCTGAAAGGGATACCAGAAGCTGTGGTTTTGGAAGAGCTCAGATTTCAATTCTGCCAATCTGGGCACTTCTTTTGTTCTGGCACCTCCCCTCTAGCATGCAGTGTTGATAGACCCAGAGAAACAGCAGGGTAGAGATCTACACATGCAATGCTGGGTTGTGCATTGAGGCTGCTCCTCAGACTGTGGGCACATTTTCATCCAGCTGAGCTGTAAAAAGAGTTATTGAATACTAAGCAGTGAGGAGGTCTGCAAAGTACAGCAAGTGTTAACTATAACACCTGTGTGCGCTTGACAAGAAAAGTTTCATTACCTCCTCATTTTACAGGATGGAGGATCTGCAACATTGTTTCTGCCAATAATTTTTGGGACACCTTAGTCTATTCCCTTTCCTCAAGTCCTGCCACATGAGTTCCACTCAAGGCATTTTTATTACTGTGTTTTAAAAACCTACTAGGGCATTTGAATTACACTGTGGTAAAAATATTTGTGGATGGTCAACACAAGCTCTTCGACCCTATTGAATGCCAGTTGATTTGCAATGGTGCAGAGAGACTAAAAATCCTCACTGTTAAAAAGTCATTGATGTTAAGTGATAGACTCAAGGGCAGATAGCAAGTCAGTGGGAGAAGTTGGAACTTGAATTCCTTGCTTAGCCCATTAGACATTACTGCCCAGTTGAAAAGAATTGCTGGCTACATCATCTGTTGTTTGTTTAGCTGTGTCACTAACCAGCCAGATTCCAGCACTAGCCATTTTTACAACAGAGCAAAACCTAGAGTAACGAACAGACCAGTGACCCACACCCCTCTTTTAAAACCAGAAATATGCAGTCAGTCTGCAGTAGAGAAATGCACACAAAAAGCAATAAATAGAGTACAATACTGTATTAAATGTAACCTATTAAAAAAAAAAAAGGAAAGGCAGCATTTTTCTTCTGAACAGTGAAGTTTCAAAGCTGTATTGTCAACGTTCAGCTATACATTTTTAGAACCATAATATTTTGTTCAGAGTCATGAACAACCTCCATTCCCAAGGTGTTTGTAACTCTGAGTTGTGATGACAAACTCCAAAGGGGTAGCTATGTAAGTCTAGTTCAGAAGAACAAATAAGGAGTCTGGTGGCATTTTTAAAGACTAACAAATTTATTTATCTGAGCTTTCATAAGAGGAGAATCCCACTTTGTCAGATGCTTCTATACTTTCTATCTTCAAACATCTGACAAAGTGGGATTTTCTCCCATGAAAGCTCATGCAATAAATAAATGTTAATCTTTAAAACTGCCTTGTTTGTTTTACTTGGTTATGTTCAGCTAAAAGGAACTGTGGTACCCAGCTCAAGTCCTGATTCTGCATTGAGCTCTGCAAAAGACTTGTAAATCAGGAGTCTGTATGAGTGCATGTGATCAGTTCTTAATCACTTTGGCCTATGCACTGTGTCACTTTAACCTGGGTGAATTTTCTAAAAGACCTAAGTGCTGTCTTTATTTATACTTTATATGCTTGTCCTGCTAATAAAGTCTTAGTGGTTTGATTTATACAAATTACAGCAATTTAATTGCTCTGATTTGCTGTTACCCTATGACCTGCTACCATGTCTTACACTCCCTTGCATTTATTTTCATCCCATTCTGTGAATTCCCCAATCTTCAAAGTGAAAGATGAAGTTGGATTTTCTCTCAAAAAAGCTCATGCCATCAATTAATCTGTTAGTCTTTAAGCACCACAGGACGCCTTGCTTCTTTTGCTGAACTAGACTAAGGTGGCTGCCTCTTCGTCACTAAGAGAGAGACACATTCAAATGATGCATTCACACCTAAAGCTCACTTTTATATTCGCCCTCTGTTGAGTGAACTAATTCTCTGCAGCAGGTGTTAATTATGTGCTAATTCACTTAAATTCCTCATTATGAGAGTTGTTATGCAAGGAAATGTGCTACAGCTGAAAATCAGGATGCTACACTTGCAAAGAGGAACCCTTGTGTACTAAAAGAGCCTAAAGCACCACAATCAGCCTTATGGAAAGTTGTGAGAGTGTTAAAAGTTATATCCTGTCCTTAGATAGGCAGGATGGGTGCCTGTTGGCTTCAGGAAAAGGTCTAGCAGGCTTATCTCAGAAAAGAATTTGGTTCCAAAACATGAATATAAAGGCATCTAAGAGGCTGTCAGATGAAGCTAGGGCTGGTTTGGAAAAAGTGGAAGGAATGTAGAAAATGGAACTCAAAAGGTAGAAAGTGGCTTAAAAGATCTGCTAATTCATTTCTTAGAAGGGATGCAGTCAACCCAATACAAACCATGAATTTTTAAGCTTCTTGTAACTAACAGTTAAGGGCTTCCCTAAATGAAGAACATTGGAGAAGAGCCAGCTCTTCAGTTTGCTTTGCATAATTAAAATGCAGACGCTTTGTGTCTAGTCAGTCTGTGGGACTTTGCATAGCAGTAGAGGAAGAAAAAAAATATTTTAAAAGCAAACTAGTGAAAAGACTTCAGAGCCAGTCTAGTGCTTCAAATGTCTTCTTCAGATGGACTAGACAGAAGGGAGTGTCCATTTAAAACAGTTCTGCTGTGCTGAGCTTTAAGGATTTTGTGGGGACGGAGCATCAGGGAAGAGGAAGTCGGTAAACTTGGAGACTTAAGGCTCCAGAACATGACTGGAAGATAGTGGTGATTTTCTAGTCATATTGGCCTCTCTTTGTGGGTGGGTGGGTGGGTGGGGTAGCAATGACTATGTTGCTACCTTCCAAAGGGATAGCCGTGTTAGTCTAGTCCAGTAAAAAAACAACAAGCAGTTGTGTGGCACTTTAAGACTGTTAGTCTTAAAGTGCCACACAACTGCTTGTTGTTTTTTTTATGTTGCTACCTCCTAATTCTGAGAAGAGCAAATGCAGGAAATTGTCCCTCCTGTTCCCTTTTTGCAAGCATCTTGCATTCTGCCTTTATACCTGTCTCTACCTTCTCTTTCTGGCAAGTCTCCAGTGA
Organism: Podocnemis expansa; assembly: GCA_007922195.1. Classification (NCBI taxonomy): domain Eukaryota; kingdom Metazoa; phylum Chordata; order Testudines; family Podocnemididae; genus Podocnemis; species Podocnemis expansa. Next base: position 8,266,950 of record ML682007.1, read on the forward strand.
GATAGTTGTTTCCATCCCAAGCCTGCTTCTACAATGTTTAGCTTGTATCCTGGTAAGGATGGCTTCTCTGTGGCAAGTCATTAGGGGCCTGATCCCACAACCACTTGAATACAGCTTGTTTCATTTCAATCAGTGATAGTATTCCCAGACCTGGGTTGGACGTTATGCTTCCAGGATCGTGCCCGAAAGGTTAGATTTTTAAAAGTAGTTAGAGGCCTAAAGATACAAATAGGAGCCTGGTGTGATTTTTCAGAACTGGTAGGGGGGCCTATCCCTATCTAACAGATTTATTTATTGCATGAGCTTTCGTGGGAGAAAATCCCACTTTGTTGGACGCTTTCAAGACCAAGTGGGATTTTCTTTCACGAAAGCTCATGCAATAAATAAATTCCAGTCTTGAAGTGCCCTAGGACTCTGTTTGTTTTGCTGAACTAGACTAACCTGGCCGCCCCTTTGGAACTCCCTCTATCTGTATGTTCAGCCACCTAAATGCCTTTAAAAGTCTGTCCTAGAACCACTGCGTTTCCAGGAGAAGACCTCATTAGTGCTTGTAATTCTAGATGTTAGTTGTCTTATGTAAAATAAGATTGGCTTTTAAACTAGATCTAACCCTGATAGCATTTTATGTAAATCTATCAGAAGTTATAAATCAAATAATCCAGAATCTATATATATAAAAAATACTTGGTTCTTCTAGGAAAGGATGGAACAAAATGATATCCAAAAGAAAGACCACATGAAACTGGACTTACTGGAAATGTTGAAGTACAAACTTCTTCATGTGATCAGTCTGGAAAGAGGATGGAAAAACTGACCTGACTCCAAGAAAATATCTCCGTCTGAGTGGTAAGAATGTTATGGATCGCTCTTATAGGGCCGTCCTTGTCTAGTGGTGTAAGGTGGTTGGTGATAGCAACCTGCCTTGATGTTAGAGACCCTGGCCTCAATTGCTGTTTAGATTGGGGTGTTCAGAATTGTTAGTGCAGGAGCCCAGGTTGACCACACAGCACAGTATTCACATATTTGGACTAAATTTCTGATATTTGATGGCTTCAGTAGTTAAGGCCCATTGACGATTTGGAAAAGACTGCAGTAAGTGCCTCTTGAGTCTTTATACCTCACAGAGATGAAATTTGTTCAGGGATACTGTAATCAACCTGCGCTATCTAGGGGCACGAAGCTGACCTCCGTTATAGAGCGGATTCTGCTGGAAGCATTGTTTGTGTGGACACACTGATGGGCTCTGGAAGCGGCCTGTGTGGAGTTTGTTGCACGATCAGGGTCTCAGCTGAGGCCCCCTTGTTAGAGGTTTGCAGATTATTTAAACTAAGCCCCCACTTTCAGTTTAGTTCTCAGTTAAAGAAAATTTAGCAGGAACTAATCCTTGCCTGGGAAATCAATATTTAAAAATAACTTCTTCCCTTATAGTGAACCTGCATAAGTATGTTCAGACCTGTTAAAATTGCTAATTTACTGGCAGCAATTGATTGAGTGAATCCAGAAATATTCAATTACCCCATACAAATTGCTTTCTGCCACAGAGCCAGGTCTGTATGTTGTGAAGGCAGTGTTGGTATGTGGTGCTGGCCTCCTGCTGACCCAGTGAAAGGCACATGCTTGGCATCCTGAAAGGTGCCAGGGAGCCTTCATCTGCTATGCTGTCTTGGACCCACCATAACATAGTCACCAACCCTGCCCAAAAGCTGCCAGTGAAAACAGGCACTGTTACAGCTTTGCTCACACCTAGGATGGGATTTTTGAAAAGGAGCAAAGTCCAGCTTGTTTTTTTTCCTGTGGTACCAGGATTGTAGCAAATATGTAGCCCTGGGGCCTTCACAGTTGTCACCAAGCTGTGAGCTAGGGCCACTGATGCCGCAGGTTAGAGTGCTGAGCCTGCTCTTCCAAAAGCATAGGGCTCTATTAGAGCAATAATGCTTCAGTCTAATGCACTCCTCACAAAACCTGGGTGCCAGGTTGCCATGGCAACTGAGTTTTGTAGCCTAGTGCCTAGCTCTGCTGCATAAGTGCAGTGAAGCGCACACTGGTGACCAAAAATAAAACTGCTGGCGCCTAGCTGTAGCCAATTTTGTCAAGCTCTGGTCTAATGGAGGAACTGCATGAGCTCTTGGCAGTGGAGAGCTGTGACACATGATGGAACAGACCTGGTTGTGTTCTGTAGAGCAGCAACTCAGAGCTAAACATTTATTGAAGTAGCTCATCTCCTCTTCATAATGTTTTACAAATAGTTCCATATCTGTAAGACTGCAAGTGTGATCTCCCATGTACAGATGGGGAAACTGAGGAACGAGGTGCTGTGACTTGCCTAAGGCTACTGTTAGAGCTATGATAGAAATAAGAAGTTATTGGCTTTGTCTAATGTGGTTTTTTAGTGGTTAATTACTTTTTTGGAGGTATTTAGACATCTAAAAACTGGGAACTTTGGAATATCCAAGAAGGTGCCTATCTGCATCTTTGGATACCTCGATACATTTTAAAATCTCATCCTTCTTAGTGACCAGATTTGTCAAAAATATTTAGCACCCAACAGCTCCCCTTGAGAACAGTTGGGAGCTGTTGAAATGCTGAACTTTTGCAAATCTGAGCCTCAATTTTGGGTGTTTGAGCCCTTTTTAAAATGTGGAACCAGTGTAGCTGGTTATCTGACGTGCATGCTTTGGGGGAAATGACACTGAAAGTATTAGTCTCTTAGATGAAACTCGGAGCTCTTTCTTACACTGCATAACAATACCATGCATGTGATTAGAAGAGAAGCTGAAACTCCAGTTTCAAAGGGGAAGCTGCATCAGTCTAGTTCAGGAAAACAAACAAGGTGTCTTGTGGCACTTTTAAAGACTAACACATTTATTTATCACATGAGCTTTGGTGGGAGAAAATCCCACTTTGTCCCATTCTGTAAGTTCTCCATCTTCAAGCATCCGATGAAGTGGGATTTTCTCCAGCGAAAACTCATTCAATAAATAAATGTGTTAGTGTTTAAAAGTGCCACAGGACTCCTTGTTTGTTTTGCTGAAACTCCAGGGGTAGTTCTGGGGTAGGAAGGTACTTGCCCCAAAGTGTGAGTTTTTGTTAGGATGTTGATCATTTGCTTTCTGTGAAGAGGTGCCAGGAGCACTTGGTCACAAATGATCATTCCCTCCAATTTACATCCCGGCTGAAAAAGTAATATCCTTGTTGGAGTCATTTACAAATGATTCAGAAACTCCTTTGGTTTCTATTGTCCCATTTGAACTGCCAGTACTTTCCTAAGAGGCTCAAAGTTGAAAAGAAAGCTTGTGGCAGGAATTCCAGTAGAGGAATTCCAATGCTGTCACATTTTATTACTGAACTTTGGTCACTTTACAGCTGGTGAGTGTTGCTGTTTTCTTCCTGGAGTTAGCCAAGGGAATTTTACATGCTGTTGTTGGTGGCCTGAGGGATTCTGCTATGTGACTGACTCACAGCAACCCAAGGGGGAGGAAGCAGAGCAGTTCAGAGAGTTGTTAGGTTGTGTTTTTGATGGTTCTTAGGACAACTGGCTCAAATGCCATGTCCCCTCCACCTCCTTTGGTGCTCTCAGGCAGAATGTCCTGCTTATCCCTACTCTACAGCCAACTAGGCAGCAGGAATCACTGCCGTTTAGACCATCCTTCCATTTAGTCCTGGGGAAAACCAGCGATAGCTAAGGGTGATAGCAGAGGCACCGTACCTGTTTTGGAGACAGTGTTCTTGGGCAGTGCGCTCAACCTTTCCAGATGACTGAACCCCTTTCAAGAGCTGGATTTGTCTTGCATAGCCCAAGATTCATCTCATTTAAAACTACTTGCTTACAAAATCAGACATAAAAACACAAGTGTCACAACACACTACTCCTGGAAAAATTGCCTTGTTTCTCATTTCTACTATATAATTATAAAATCAACTGGACTATAAATAGTGTCCTTACATTTCTGTGAAATTTTAGTTTGTATTAACTTTACTAGGGCTTTTAATGTAGTCTGTTGTAAAACTAGGCAAATACCTAGATGAGTTGAGGTGTCCCCTGGGAGACCTCTGCATACTCCCAGGGATACAGAGCCACCACTCTTGAGCACCAGGTGGGGAGAAAGGCTGCCCTTTTCCCTACTCTGCTGGTGGAAAAGCAAATGGAATCAGTACTAGAGAGGGTTGCAAACTAGCAAGGATAGGGAAACTGAGACTGACCTCAACAGGGGCCCATGAATGGCCCTATGACCTGGCAAGAAGCTGGGAATACAGTGGTCATGCATGAGTAGCCATAGAGAAGCTTCTTCTGTCATGAAGTGGCCTTCCTAAGATGAGAGGAAGTAAGAAGGTGCTGTATACTCGTGACCACTTGAAGCCCCAGCAAAGATATCCTTCAGATCACAGGCCTGGGAAAGGTGGTAGGTGTAAGCTGTAAGGAAGGAACGTTTCTGGCTAATCAGAGTTCATGGGGATGAAGGTCTGGGAAAGTGTGTCCTGTTTACAGTTTCGGCTGTATCATCATCATCTGGAATGATGTGACTCACTTCTCATTGCCTTTTATCTACTTGGATATTTCCCTGGAGAAATGTGCCCAGTGTTGACCATCTTCTTGAGAGTAAAACCATCTTGGGGTTGCTGCTCCTTATGATGCTATTTAGCCTGAGTTTCTAAGATGTTTTGGTCTGGTTTTTCGCTTGATAAGAGACATGGACTCTACCCAGTGCAGAGTGAAGGCTGTTCCCTCGCATTTATTGACCTTGTCTTGTACTAATCATTCCAAGTCCATTTTCAGACACAGTCTGGTTGTGTCAAGTAAACCAATTTATGGCCCAAATCTTGCCCTCATGCAGAAATCAGTTCTGGCCTCGGTTACATCCAGGCAACCTAACTGATTTCAGTATGGTTGCATATATGTGCGAGGGCATGGAAGAAGAGAGCAAATGACTGAATATTGGCTGCTGGCCACTGATATTTACTCTTTGGGAAGTTAATTGTGGGATTTCATTGCTTGGGATTGTTGATGTACATTTGAAATGCATATAGTTTGGTTTTGCTATGGTCTGGTTCTTTGCCATTACCCACATCACCACCCCAGTTTAATGGGACCCCGATCCAGGGATATTTTGAATTCCTTTGCTTTAGAGGTTGTAGCTGCTCTAAACTAACTGTTCTTTCTGAAATACTCCTCCAAAGGTGCATGACAAATGGTTAAGCTGCGTGACACCTACTCTGCTATTTCTAAACCCTTATCAGTTTATTTAGGTTTTGATGATACAGCTGGTAAATTTTCTAAGGCAGCCGAACAAATAAAGAAAACCTGCCATTCAGGGTCAAATCTTGGTCCCCATGAAGAAAATCTGCAATTTGATCATTGGTTCAATTGGCTGAAGAGGTGACACTTAAATTGCCCTAGAAACACTGTAAATAAAGTCATAAATATATAACCTACTCTTTGAGGGTCAACAGATACTGGCTACAATAACTGTGAGGAGCTGTATTGCTGCTAGAGACTTCATTGGCTGAGGAACTAATTGGCAGTGACAAGTTCCAAAGGGGCAGCCGAGTCAGTCAAGTTCAGCAAAACAAGCAAGGAGTCCTGTGGCACTTCTAAAGACTAACAGATTTATTTATCACATGAGCTTTTGTGCGAGAAAATCCCACTTCATCTCCCACGTCATCAGATGCTTTGAAGACAGGGAACTTATAGAATTCAAAGCATCTGACGAAGTGGGATTTTCTCCCACAAAAGCTCATGTGATAAATAAATCTGTTAGTCTTTAAGTGCCACAAGACTCCTTGCTTTTTGTGCTTTACTAGACTAACACGGCTGCCCCTTTGGAACTCGTGATAAATAAATTTGTTAGTTTTTAAAAGTGCCACAGGACTCCTTTTTTGTTTTGCTGTACTTGCTGTGACATTCCTCTGGCATAGAGATGCCTGGTGAAGAACTGTCTTCAGATTTTTCTCTAAACCTACAGGAAACAGACTTAAATCAACTATATTTAGAGCTGCTTTCTCTTGCCTAAGGTAAAATGATAGCTAAGTTTTGTAAATCAACTATAAATTGATTGGAAAGTAACCAATATGTAATTTAAGTGCAACACACTATGTGTTTAAAAAGAAAAAAAAAGTTCTTAGATGTTGTATAGAAATGACCAACCACAAGTCACAAAACTCCCATCTATTTCCAGACTCCAGGGGAGCTGGCATTTAGATTTTTTGTGGCCTGTTTTTGTAAAGATGGGAGATGTGTGAAATTTGCATTCCAAACATCCGCAGAGTACAGGAATGTTGATGGGTTGGGACTCCCCTTTGCTCTTGAAGCTTGTAACAATAAAAGAAATAGTTTGGCTGATTTCCATACTCTCTGTGGTTTTCCTAGTCTTCTGAATCTTTCACTTGAAGACTAGTCTGAGCAACACTCTGATGGCCAATATGTGTATGGAATGCTGTGTAAGCTATACTCAAAAGCTCTTTTTTTCTGAGTATGTTAAGGGTTTAGGGTTTCCCCTGCTGAGTGATTGGCTTTTTAAACAATTGGCTAGCTGCAGGTTCCTTAAACAAAAATAAACCAGGAGTCTTGTGGCACTTAAATACTAGCAAATAAGCTTTTGTGGGAGAAAATCCCAATTTGTCAGAAAGTTTGAAGATGGGGGAACTTATACTTCCCTGCATTTATTTCCTCCCATTCTGTAAGTCATGGCAACAGGTCACATTGTAGCAGCAAATCAAAACAGTTGTAAAAATTCAAACACTGGGGAACAGCATACAGAGGGAGATGAGGTCAAATCACCTGTTGTAATGAGAGAAAAATTCAATGTCCCTGTTAAGTCCTGAAGCAGTGCAACTGAATTTGCGAATATATTTAATTTCAGCAGCTTCTCTTTGAAGCCTTGATTTAGTATTCATCGGTCTGAGCACTGCAATTAGCAAATCATTAATGGAGTGACCACAAAGATTGGTTTTAGAGTGTTGTGATTTCTGAGGTCAGATTTGTGACTGTTTATTCTTTTGCACAGACTGTCCTGTTTGTCCAATATATAAGGCAGAGGGGCATTTCTTGCATAGGATGGCATAAATCATATTGGTGGATAAGCAAGTGAATGAGCCTTTGCTGGAGCAGCTGGCTTTATTAGGTCCTGTAATAGCGTCTTTTGTGCAGATACGTGGGCAAAGTTGGCTGCAATCTTTCCCAATCTTCAAAGTGTCTGACAAAGTGGTATTTTTTCCCACGAAAGCTCATGTGACAAATATATAGTTTTCACTCTTTGAGTGCCACAGGACTCCTTGTTTGTTTTACTGAACTAGAGAGACAGCTGCCCCTTTGGATCTAAAGAAATACAGTGATCAGAATAAAAAGTTTAATTTTCCTAAGGTTATCATACATACTTATAATGGCAAACAATAAACAGAGGTCTCAGGGGAGGAAAAATGGGACTATCTTTTTAACTCCATTGAGCTTCATAATGTACAGAGAGGGACTCTGAGGGATGGACTGGAGAATAGGGTGAGTGTGGGGACAGACTTGGCTTTTGGTGGCGTCGGGGTCCTTTAATTGTTGTGCTCAGACTGCTGCCCTTGGTGTTTAGCCAATATTGTCTCATTGGTTCCTTGTACTTCCCTGTTGGTCTCTTTATCCATCTGATAACTCTGCTCTTGTTTTGTAACTAAATTGTGAGCTCTTTGGGGGCAGAAACTGTCTCTTTGTTTGGTGTCTATACAAAGCCTGTGCAGTGGGCTCTTGATCCATGACTGGGGCTCTTGGGTGCTGTGATAATATAAACAGTAAATGGTCTCCTAGTGATAGTCCCAGTCTGCGCCCATGTTCCCTAATACATAAACTTACTTACCCCTCTCCCCCTGACAAATTCTTCTCTTGGACAGCCCTGAACATATAAAATTAACAGAGCGTGCTTGCTAACAATGCCTCACCATGCAACTGTCAGGTAAACCTTGTCAAATCTCCCCCCCCAATAATCAGGTTAACTGAGGCAAGGTTAAGATGCTAGTTGAAAGACATGAAGCAGTTCAGTGGTCGATAGGGTGACCATATTTTCCCAAAGGGAGAATGGGATACTGTGTGGGGTTGGCCCAGCCTCCCTTTCCCTCCCCACCCACAGGCCTGGCCCAAGCCCTTTCTCCTTTCCTCCCCTCCATGTGCAGGACTGGGCTAAGTCAAGCTGCCACTGTTGCCATCCTGACCCAAGCTGCCCATTTCAGTGGGCCCAGCCCATTCTGTCCTGGCGTTAATCCTAGCATGAGGGGGGAAGGAGTTGTATAAAGATAATAGTGTATTGTGTGCTAACATCCCATAAATGAGATGGCAGAAGAGCCAGACTGTTGCAAGTCAGGCTTTGGGAACACAGAGAATAGAACTACAGTAATATAACTTCCCTAACAACTTTTGTCAGGCTCCATCTTAACCGTGATAAAATACATGCTATACCTTGGTCCTGAACAGCAGTGGCCCCTGCATCTCGCATATTCCACCCATTGCCTTCTCCAAAATGAATTTAGATCTCTCTTGCTTATATTAGAACACTTCCTGTCCAAATTCTCCTCATTCACGACATCCTGGTTTCTTAATCAGTTTACTGCCACTAACATGTATTGCTTGAGTTGCAAACTCTCTGGCTGCCCAAAAATCCAGTTATCTCACTAAATTCCACTCCCCCTTCTTTAATGCAGTGTTCACCTCCGCTGTATCTCCTTTGCTGGTTTTTCTGTTAGTTTTGTATCCTAAAGTAATTATGGGAAACAAAGGCTAACGTTCTCTATCTTGGGTGCCTAATGTTAGGTGCCTGATTTTCAGTGATTCTGAACATCTTGAACAGCCTACTTGAGTGTAAAGATGGTACTCAAGGCAGAAAGCCATCTTGTCTGCTGAATATGCAGGCAGATGTTGATTTAAAGTGTAATGTGACTGTTAAAGTAAATATTACAAACGAGGAGTCCTGTGATGCTTTTAAATGCTACCAAATTTATTTGTTGCATGAGCTTTTATGGAAGAAGGTGCTCATGCAATAAATGCATTTTGTTAGTCTTTAAAAGTGCTATAAGACTCTCTGTTTTGCGGAACTAGACTAACATGACTCTCCCTTTTGGAAGGTGTCAGTATTATCAACCCTGAATGTTTAAAAGTCATGTATCAGGCTCACAAAAAATCATGAAACTGGCTTTAAAATCATGAGATTATGTAAAACTGCTAGACTTGGCATTTTTTATTTGCTTATTGCTTTATGGATCTTTGGGGTCACATTTTGAAGCTCTTTCCAGAGCTATGAGTGAAAGAAATGGACATTGACTTTTATTCTTTTTAAAAAATGGCTGAAATCATCACAGGTCTAGCTGACTCTAGGAGCTAGGGCTTTAAATAAAACCATAATGATCTTGAGACTCATGGCAATACTGCATGGTGCATATCCTGACTCTGATTTTAATTCTCTCTCTGCTGATTCAGAATACTAAATTTAGTTGCATTGACCAGCTTGATGAAGCAGTGGTGTCACATGATCAGCCCCACCAGTGAGGCTTTTTGTCACTCAAAGACATTCTTTTGAGTACCCCAAAACTCTCTTGTTTATATATTTGGTAGTCAAAACTGACTGACCAAAAGCTGGTTAAAAAAGAAAAAAAAAATAAGGCAATAACAAGGAGGGGTTGAGGGAGATGTGACATCCTAATGATATCTGCAAAGATGCAGTCTGAAAGGACCATTTACCTTCCCCACGCCAACCTCACACACAGAGAAGTTACAACTTGAAACAAGATTTAAACAGATCAAAACGAAAACCTCCCAAACACCTGGGCACCTCGTCGTGTGTTGGAGTACAGGGCAGTGTTGCCCTGTGGCAGGGCTGGAAGAGCTCTAAGCATGATGTAAGGAATCAAATGGGTGTTGCTTACTTGCATTATGAGACATCGAGAGTTTCTATTTAGAGTTAGCAGAAAGTTCAGCATTGTATGGCTTATGTACTTGAAAGATTGCATAGCCCGTTTTACCTTAGTGAGTCATTTTATTGACCTCTGTGTTCCACGTAAATGGCAACCTTTACTTAGTGTAACTCTAGAGCTTTGTGAACAGGACAGAATTAAACTCGGCCAAATGAAGAGTTGGGAATGTTTGCAACCCAACACCAGAATGACTGCGAGGTACATACCAATCATGTTGTTGACACAAACAATAATGACGACATTCTAGTGTTGCCTGAATAGTTGACGTGTCTGCAGAATTATGCTGTATTCCATGTTGGTGCAAATATAATACAGGGGGTTAGGAAAATATTAATGCTCCATGGAATGCTTTGCTAGAGATTGAAAAGTGGAAAGTACATTAAATCTGTTATAAGAACAAAGTGAGCATTTGGTAGATCTGAAATACGCTATCTCATAAAAATGGGGGTGGGAAAATACACTGATTAAACCTACAGTTTAGAGGTAAGGAAGGTTTAGCTGTGCATGATAATTTCATTGTATTAATGTGTCTTGTAGTTTTAAAATAAATTCTGAGATGGGTACTGCATAACCCTGAATTAACCTAACATTTGCAAACCAGAAAATGCTGCTTGAATTTTTTGGAATTTATGGTATTTGAGAAATTCTTTTTTTTAAGCAGCCTAAATGTAGTCAGTTGGCATCATGCAATTTTCTGAAGACTCTAATTACAGGAATTTTAAAGGATTATGATAGCAGAAGCAGTTTGGTGTGGAAAATGTTATCCTGACTCCAGTTTTCAAAAGCTCTCATCTCACGTACCCTGTCACGGTTTCAGGTGTGAAATCTCTAGTCTTAATTTTTCTGTTGGAGATGGTTTGTCAGTTGCTTTTAGAGAGCTTCCAAGGATGCTAGAAATTAATTTTTGTTGTCCACAGAAACCTGGAGTGATTTGGATAGGGACATTTTCCTGCAGGTTATGGACTGAATTAAAAAATGACTTTGATTAGAGGGAAAAGATGAGGGTGACTCTGAACCCCTAAAAAGAATTAATATATTGACACAAACTATTAGTTTCTGCCACAGAATTATTTAAATATATGTTGCTTACTTTTTAGTTGTCTAACCCTCCCGCTCAGGGATTTCATGAAGATTACTGAATGTTTGCATGAGACTTTGAAGAGATAAAGCATTTATGTAACAGCTAAGAATAACTATGTATTTATTTATTCACAGCCACTTGTCTAAGCTTGGTTCCAGCCTTTAATTTTCTTCTTTTAGTTAGAACAAATTTTTGGCATGGAAAGTGGCTAAATTATCTTGAGGGTGTGTTGCAAGGGGGGGTGGGGGATCACATGGAGAAGAAACTAATAGCAAAAGAGATTATTTTTTAGCAGACAAGTTAGCTTACAGTAGCTGAAAAATTCTGCCTAGAAAAGCATATTGAGTCTGGTTAAGAGTTTTGCTAACGTGAAACTGATCTAATATTCAAAGTCATTGCTACAAAAGCTGATTGTTTTAAAATGTACTTCAGAGCCGGAAGCTCTTACATGTCTGTGTTGTCAACGAGAAAGTAAAAGTCCCCTAACTCTCAAGTAGAGATCCATATTGAAACTGCCTGAATGTCTTCATTATGTAGAGTTACAACATCTCTCAGATATTTGCTGTGTTGTCATTGGGAGTGGAGCGTTTAAAAGTCAATATAGGGAAGCAGCTTGGTGGCTTGAATGGAGCAGGGCTCCGTACAATAGTCTATTATCTGACTTCTTAGTTTATCATTAAGAGACTTACAATTAAACTCTTACATTTTCATGGGGCAACTTCTGTGTGTGTGTGCATGTGTGCTCACACACACACAATGCACATAAATGTCTAAAATCTACAGGGTGAGTGTGTCGATCCACTGCCACATAGCATGGTTGGTAGCTTTGAGGTAGGGATGGGCCAGGGAAGGCAGGGGACATAGCCATAAGATATGTGAGGATCCAGATCTGATGCACATCCTGATGGAAGAGTTCAGTGACTGTGAGAGAGGTGTCAGGATACAATCTGGGGCGGAAGGCCTGGGCTTACAGAACTCCCATGTGATTACCTGTTTACTCACTTTGGAAAGTTACAAAAGAGTAGCCATGTTGTTAGAGTTCAGCAAAGCAAACGAGGAATCTGGTGGCACTTAAAAGATTAACACATTGATTTCTTGCATGAGCTTTTGTGGGAGAAAATCCCGTTTTGTCAAACACCGTAAGTTTTCCATTGTCAGACATTTGACGAAATGGGATTTTCTCTCACAAAAGCTCGTGCAAGATATCAATGTGTTAGTCTTTAAAATGCCACCAGACTCCTTGTTTGCTTCACTTTGGAAAGTTTCACTTGAGAACTGGTGTCTCTTAACAAAGTATAAACCTGCCTGAAAGCCCCTTGCTGCTGTTATGGAGCCGCCTAGTGGAGTGTGTGCAACGCAGTCTGAGAGACAATTGAATTAGGTATCCTTCATTTGAAAGAGAAGGCGGGGGGGAACTAACCTGTTCTGTGGCACTTAAAGACTAACAAATTGATTTATTGCACGAGCTTTCATGGGAGAAAAATCTCACTTTGTCAGATGCTTTGAAGATGGGAGGCCTTACAGAATGGAAGAAAAATAAATGCAGAGACGTGTAAGTCATAGGATCAGGTCATACAGGAACAGCAAATCAAAGTTGTTGTTAAGATTCAAACACTGGGGAGCAGTATACAGAGGAAGGTGGGGTCAAATCATCTGTTGTAATGAGGAAAAGTCCAAAGCCACTGTTTAGTCCAGAGGGGAAACAGTCAAATTTAGCCTCAGGGCTAAATAAGGACTTTGCATTTTTTTCTCATTACAGGCGATAATTTAGACCATAAGGCTGGCCCACTCAGGGGAGATAGGGTTTGCCTCACATGCTCAGTGCAGGCACACAGGGTGACCCAGCTTGCCACCAAAGAGAGAATCTGGTCAGGTCAATCCTGAGTGGTGCTGAGCACTCATGACTCCCATTGACTTCACAAGGGTGTTCATGAGCAAGGTTTGCAGGATGGACTCTCTAGATAGTGGTTTGTTACTGGAATTTTCTTCCCTATTTACGCCCCATCAGTGTGGCTGGCTTTGAGTGCAAGGTTTCAGGTTTATTTAGCCTTTGGCAGAGCCATTAGCCCATAATCTAAACTGATTGCCTTTTCAGAGCATCTAATGTGAACTGAACACAGAAGCCCTTGGTGTTTTGAGGTAGGCCCGTGAAACCAGTAGTACCAAAGCAGAGGTTTCCTTGAGTGACTACGCCTGTGCTTTACAGGCTTTTGCAGTTTCTCATCGACTGTGTGTTCTTACATACCAACCCAGAGATGGTGGCCAGCAGAAGTAAGCAATTAACAGCCCACTTGATAAGAAGTTTCTGCATCATTGACTTTATGCACAAAACAGCAGGACCTATGGTTTACCCAGTAAATGGCTCTGCAGTTCATTAACCCACTTGCCCCAGCATCTGATAGTGATTTTTCTGCAAGGCATAAAGCATACCACAGGGGGTTAAGTTAACAAGATGGTGAGGGGGGAAATCTACTCTACACAACTGTGCCATGTGCAGCCGATGTGTCATCCAAGGAGGCTTAAAAGATCTAAAGCATGTTATCATTGTGTGTGAGGTTGTTCGTGTATGATTCATGGCTTTGCTATTCTGTGACAAAACAGTTAAGTGCTGTTCCCACTGCTATATATGCTACAATACAGTATTACCCCTTGTTGTCCTGTAATACAGCATGTTCTGGACACTGCTCAGGCCTGGAAATAGCCATGCTGCGTATGATGTCCCTCTCTGCATGTGATGAAAGTTCTTATACACCAGATACAATAGAAAAATTGGTAGTGATGTTAAATTGTTACAGTTCCCATCCTGCTAACCAGATGGGCTTAGCATAAATCACGTCCTATAGTTTAGTAGACCAATAAGAAAATCCTATCGCAGAACTGAGAGCTCATCAGCACTGTGTGTGTTCTAGCAGTGGGCACCACACTTGGCTGTTAACTCAGCTGGTCTTGACCATTTGACTGAGTAAAGAGACAGTGGCTTTCAGGTAGGAGTTAGGACCAAAGCCATGTAGGGCTTTTACTGATCAATACTAACAGCTTGGATTGTGCCAGGGAGGAAACAGGAAGCTAAAAGAACCTCTGCAGAACTGCTCTAATGTATTCACTGCAGTTCATGCTACTAAGCAAATGCTGTAGCTTCCAAGAAGTTTGCAAGAGTGGCCCCTCAGAGTTCATGCAGAAATCCAATCTCAGTACTGTGGGAAGGGCTGAGATGCTGTCACCATCGGAAGTGGGATTTTTCTCCCACAAAAGCTCATGTGAAAAATAAATCTGTTACTCTTAAAGTGCCACACCACTCCTTGGCTTTTTTTTTATTGTGCTAAAAGCAGCTGGAGAGGAAAGAGCAGGGAATGATGCTCCCTTACCCAGGATCATCCTCTGATTTGCAAGCACTTCCTGAAGTGGGGATGTCCTTGCCAAAGAGTGGGGCAAACTACTGAGCCAGCATGGCAAGTACCAGCCTAGCCAAGTTTTGGCTGAGATGCTGTCTCTCAGGCTGCTGCTGTGTCAGTGATGTCCTGAGACAACAAGCCATTAAGGAGGACTGTGGAAGTGCTTGGAGTCCTTCTGTAAATTAAAACGTGAGCATGAATTGCTCCCCAGATGCCAGGCAGATACCTCTCCAGAATTAAGACTGCCCCCAGTTCTCATTTTAAGCCTGCCTTTTTTTTTTAAAGCAGCCTAATAACTTGGGCTTAAGAAATTGGTCTGGCCAGATGATTACTGTATCTACCCAGCAGGGCAGTGTGTTAAACACAGCTCCACAAAATTCGTGAGTTGCAGGTAGGGTTACCAGATGTCAGGCAAAAGGAAGACATGCCCTCCTTTTTACCTTCTTGTCCTCCGTCTGGCATGCATTTTAAAAATACAATTTTGTCTGGCTTTTTACTTACAGGGGTTAAAGTATGCTGGAATGCCCCAGAACAGCCTATTTTTAGAGGGAAGTGTTCCAGGGCCCCCTAAAAACGGAAGAATATTATATTAATACTACATTTTCTCCATGCGTCCACCATCGTCCTCCTTTTTGTACTCCCTTGTCCTCCTTTCCATGCTTTGGTATCTGGTAACCCTAGCTGCAGGACTACTATAGCAGTGTGGTCCCAGGATATTAGAGAGGAGAGGTGGATGAGATAATATCTTTTATTGGATCAGTTTCTGTTGGAGGAAAGTGTGTTAATGGGCTACTTCACCTTGAATGGTACCTTGAAATGTGTAAGTTTCCACATCTTCAAAGCGTCTGATGGGTGGGATTTTCTCCCACAAAAGCTCACGTGATAAATAAATGTGTTAATCTTTAGAAGTGCCACAGGACTGTTTGTTTTTTTGCTGAACTAGATTAACATGGCTTCCCCTTTGGAGCTTAAAATATGTGTTAACTCAAGATGCTAAGTAATCTGTTTTAGCTTGTATTTAGCTGGGATGTCTGAAGGGAGCCAGTTAATTTCCCAGATCCTGAAGAAGAGCTCTGTGTAGCCCAAAGCCTGACTTTCTCACCAACAGAAGTCGGTCCACTGAGAGATTCCCTCACCCACCTTGCTTCTTTGAGTTACAGATCATTTAATAACCATCCTGATTTGGAATGCTTGATTCTTTCTTATCTAATCTTCCTTTTGTCTTGCCCTAACTCAAAACCAGCCTGTTATTGCCTCCTTAAATGTCTGCTGCTAATTACTTGAAAGCTTGTTTAGATCCAGAGGAAACAGGCTGTAATGAATCAGTCATTAATGAGACTGATAGAGGATAGCTTGCTCTCAAGGATTTCAGGGGCTCCAAGACTGTGTCTAGGGAGGGCGAGAAGAGGTTTCTCATTACTGATCCTGGGAGGCACAGCTAACAATCCCTCTTCTCTGCATTGGGCAGGGGATCAGTCAGCCCCCAATGCAACACAGAGCAGGTGTACCGCAGCTATCTACCTGCGGGCCTTGTGGTTGCCCAGGACTAGCTGAGACAGGGGACTACCCCACTTGTGCTGTTTCCTGCCCCTCATCCATCCAAGCACATGTGATTTGGACTAGCCCAACATTGTGTCCAAGCTTACCTGTATTCAGCATATACATGGTGCTATCCATAGGAAATGCATGGGGATCTAGCTGCTAACTCCAGGATCTGGGATGGTGGCCATTTATTTGGCCATAAGAGTGCATGTTTAGGCACCAGTTTGGTAAATGTTTACAGGTGATTCCTAGTCACAAGCATTTTCTATTCTTTGTAATGATCCTCTGCATTCTGGAGACCTTCACAGCCAGTTCCTCTCCTGCAGCGGGCCAAACTACACTCCAGATGCAAAAGTTACCACCCCACCCGTATACACACATTCTCCAGGACTCAGCTAAAGCCTGGGTCTGAGCTGTAGGACTCGGGTGCATCTCTGAAGACCTCAGGGCTTTCTCTCCCCATACCTCTCACCTCTCCCACCAGTTCTTTTGCTTTCCTAGGACAGCAATTGGGGTGGGAGGAGCAAACCCTGAGCAGCCTGGGCCAGGCATGGGTGAAAGAGTATGGGCAGCAGAGGGAGAAGATCTAGAACAGGGGTCTCAAACACACAGCCCACGGGCTGCATGCAGCCTCTAAAGCTGTTCGTGTGGCCCACAATGATACCATGTTTACCTACATTTGCAATATCGTTGTATGAAAAGGTTTCAGTGGTGTGGCCCTCAGGTTAACAGGCTAGTCCTCATGTGGCCCTTGTGGTGATATGAGTTTGAGACCCCTGAACTAGAAGATAGTGAGATTAATGCTCTGACTCTGGAAGTAGCTGTGGAAATTGTGCCTGTGGCCATTGTGTTGAAAACCCCTGTTCCAGTGTGACTGTCAATAGGAGCCTTGTAGGAGGAAGGGCTAAAGCAGGGCCCAGAGGTGAATGACTGTAACGTTTGTCTGTTTATCTCACATACAGGTATTTGTTCAAAGGGGGCTACAGTACAACCCTGTGATCCAGCAAAATTAAGAGGCAGGGCAGAGCTTCCCCATGGCCCTGGGGAAGGGTGGGGACTGGGGAGTGGAGTAAGTTACTTGACCAGCCCATTTGCTGGGGAAGAGAGATTCCTTTCCACCTTGAGCCAGCATGATATGCAGGCTGTGAGGAGGATCAGAGGAAGGGTGAGGGGATGACCCAAGGCTCCACCCTCAACCCCAGCCTGCTCACTTGTACAGCGAGTGGTGGATGCCCTCTGCACAGCTTCAGGCCTAGTGATGCAGGGAAAAAGGAGCCCAGGGGCACTGTCAAATATCTGCTGCAGTCCAGGCACAAGAACCAGTGCACAGTAATATGGAGGCTTTAATCCTCTGCTGCCACAAAGCAGCTCCTCTGAAGGAGACTTGTGCCAAGGTCCCTGTTGCTGGGCAGTCCCAAATGACTATTTGTCTACACTGAGTGCCCTTAATATCTCCTCACTGCACTGGGAGCTTTTGCATGGATGAGCTGTTGTCGTTCCTGCCACCATGTCACATCACTCTGTCCAGAGCTGCCCCAGAAGCAGCTGGTTGAGAACCTCACTGCAGGGCTAATCTAGTTCTCCTATAGGTGGAGTTGAACCGAGCCCCTGTGCAAGATTTAAGATAATAAATGAAGCCAGAGGCCAAGGAGTCTCTCTCTCAAGAGTTTGCATTAATGAGGAGAGTGTAACTTAAAGCCCTCCTGTCTCAATTTTCACTGACGTGCCTGGAGATTTTTAGCTCAGTGGCTTCCTGGAAGGGGAGAACCCCTCTCAACTCTGGCACTGTGAGTTTCAGCTCTTGCCAGAGGTGCACTCCCCGTCCAAGAGGGGCAAGGAACTCTGGGGGATATACTTGGATGGTCCTATTACTTGCTGAATGATTGGAATGCATGTTGGTCAGGAGAATGGCCCAAAATGACAGCAAGATGCCCTGCCTGCAGGCAACTACTAGCTGGAGCACCAAGAAATGCCCTGCTGTGCTACTTCTACATCCCAAAACATCATTGATTCCACAACTGTAGACCAACCTAAGGGCATGGGGAACAATATCTACAAAGGAGGCATCTCTGGGGTCCTTGCTGCCAGCGAGGTGGTGCTCTACTGCTACTTCTGGCATCTGAACGTGCTCATTCAGTGGCCAAGATCAAATTCCATTTTTAATAAGCTTGGGCTGGGACACAAATGTAAAGATGCACACTGCCCTCAGTCATAGAGCTTAAGGCTCAAGGGGCCCACTAGGTCATCTGCTCTGACCTCCTCTATATCAGGTCCATGGAGGCTCTGCCATCAGTGCCAGTGGGAAGAGGCCTGTGCAAAGATGTGCTTTTGGTCTTGCATGACTCCTGTAGAAGCTGCAGAATTGCTCCATGGTGGAACCAGATTTAATAGTCATTAGCGCTCAGTCCTGTGCTTTGGCCCTTACCTGGGCTGTATCTCATAGAACTCGTTAGAAGAACTGACTCAGACGTGGGCAAAAGTCTAGGAGGAAACATACAGTAGTCTTTGAGCACTGGTCTGGGCTCCCCCTGGAGCCGGCCTTGGGCTCCCTCAGGTACCAAATGCCAAAGATGGGAGGCCATAGGGTAACGGCTAATCTAGTTTCCTCTTCTGAGTGCCACATAAAGGACAGAGTTAGAAACATCTGCTTCCCTGACTTGCATGTTAATGATCCAATGGGCTAGTGCTCATAGAAATAAAGACCTATATAAGATTAAAATATCTTAATATTGACTATCCACTTAAATTCTGTTCGTGCATGCGTGTGCACGGTGGATGCTGCTTTGAAAGCCAGTTTTATTGTGTCCAATACCCAGCTGTGGCCCTTTAGGGGAGCTCTTTTGGTGTTGCGAGTGGGTGTTTTGAATTACTTAAGCAACAACAGCAGATGTAGCCAGCGTGAGCTAATCAGATGGTGAGGCACCCCACTACTCAGACAGGAAAGGAAGGATGGCTCAGACAATGCAATATATGGAGCACAAAACTGAGAGTCTGCGGGGATGAGAAATGTGGCTGTTGCCAGCCCTAAGAAGATGTGGGTGAGAGCCCAGAGGTGAAATGTGGTCATCGCCATCGTTTCTTCCAGTCCTTTGATGTGTTCTCCCACATTGAGCCTTTGTAACCTTCCCTGCACCTCCCTTCTTTCACTCCCCCTTTTGTCTGTGATTCATGTGAGGCTCTCTGAAGCCATCTAGGACTCACTTGCTCTGTCTTGCAAACCGTTCTTGTGGGAGCCAAAGACCCCCATCCTGTTCCTACTAAATTTGATAGCACAACTCTAGTGCCTCATTTGTCTTGCACGGGCTGCTGCTACCTTCCAGGAACCAATCACTCCAACAGTGCACTAGCTAGTCTCCTGAGGTGAGGTTTCATTTGAACTAAATGGACTGCTGTCCCAGTCTCATTAATAGCTTTACTTGTTGAGTGGTGCAAAATAAAATCCACATCCCAGGCTTTCAAAGTGATACAAAAGAGGCTAAAAATGCTTTAAAGCTGGTGCGGACCCATGTGTCCAGGCTGACGCTATGTTCTAAGTAAACAGGTTTCGGGTGATGCATTTTGAATTGTTCAAGATATTATAATTGCTTAAAGAAATAAGGAGTCCTGTGGTAGTTTTTATTTATTTATTGCCCAAGCTTTCATGGGAGAAACACCACTTTGTCAGTCGCTTTGAAGATGAGGAACTTACACTTCCCTGCATTTATTTTCCTCCCATTCTGTAAGTTCCCCATCTTCAAAGAGTCTGACAAAGTGGGATTTTCTCCCATGAAAGCTCATGCAATAAATAAATTTTTTTTAGTCTTTTAAGTGCCACAGGGTTCCTTGCTTGGTTTACTGAACTATACAAACATGGCTGCCCCTTGGGAACTTATGATCACTTAGGCATATAGTATAATCAAGACATCCCAGACTGGGACCTCTTTGTAATAGTCATTGTGAATATGTAGAAAGAGATGGTCCCTGTCCCCAGGAATTTACATTCTAGGGGTATGTCCACACAAGTCTTTTATTTCAAAACAACACTGGTTGTTTCGAAATAAAAAACTGAATGTCCACACGACGTTTTCTTATTTTGAAATGACAGGCTCTGTCATTTCGAAATAAGAACCGTCATTTCAAAACAGATTAAACCCCATTCATTTAGAAACGGCTGTTATTTTGAAATAACGCCGTTTGGACATGTTGTTTCGAAACAACGTGTCCAAACGGCCTTATATTGAAATAACCATTTCGAAATTACAGCTGTTTCTAAAGCAGGCTTTCCCTTAATTTGAATTAACATCTTCTTAATTCGAATTAACTTATTTCGAAATGAGGACTTTATTTCAAAATAACTTGAAATAATTCATTTCAAAATAATGATGTATGTGTGGACATAGCCTAGCAGAATCATGTATACTGAGAGTGAATTGGATCATGATGAGCTGCAAGGCACATGTAAAGAGCTAAGGCAGAGGTTGTGAGGTAAGCAGGTAAAAGTACTATTGCCACGTGCTCATGAGATATCATGGTTTTATATGTTTATACAACTCAATTATTTCATTTTAAAAATCAAGCCTGTTTTGAACATCAGAAGCACTTAATCCCAGTGAAGACTAACGCCCTAAAATGTTCCCTGAAGCTAAGATAGCAAAGCACTTAAACCCTGAGAAGTCAGTTTTTTGTGTTAGTGATGCATGCTGCACCTTAAAGGAGTAGAGGAAGGGAAAGACTATTGTTGTTTGTTTGTTTAAATTCGGAGTCTCAAACTCGAATCGCCACGAGGGCCACATGAGAACTAGTATGTTAGCCCGAGGGTGGCACCACTGAAACCTTTTCATACGATGATATTGCAAAAATTGATAATGGTAGCGTTGTTGCGGGCTGCAGGAAATAACTTTAGGGGCTGCATGCGGCCCATGGGCTATGAGTTTGAGGCCCCTGGAAAATGAATAAAAATGGCAGGGGATCTTTAACTGAATAGCTGCCATTGAATTTCTGCCATGAAATACTGTTGATGTTGGGGAGTACATGGAGAGGCCAGAAGTAGGAAATCTAATCAGGCTGATTTCTAATTTTAACTGCATGTGCATCATTTAATATAGAAACAGCTGGTGTTGTATAAATCTGTTGGCCTGTCAAGCAGCCCAAGTGCTTTGCTAAATCAAACCTGTTAATTTAAACCTAACTCAGTGCTTTCTTCTTACTGTACACTTGACTGAATGTACATCAGAGCAAGAGCTTCATACTGGCACATGCAGCATGTACAATGCATGGACTGCTAGAATTTAATGACATTTAAATAGAAAACAGATGTGATTTTCTTTATTTTTCTGCCGGATGATTAAGTTACATGCTACCTGTTTCTTTTTACAAGTGATGAAAAATATTTCTGATTATACTCTCTCTTTCTCTCTCCCCTGAAAAGCTGACGAGTCTGGCAGCACTTTCAAAAATTAACAAATTTATATCACATGCACTTTTGTGAGAGAGAATCCCACTTCATCAGACTCCTGAAAAGGTTTTTACAGTAAAAATCTGAACTCGTGCACTTTAGCTCAGGAAATTCTTTTAACAATGCAAATCATTCAGTGAAAGTTTTCAAATGACAGCCATTGAGACTAAATTTCTGTTAGTCTCTCAAGTTATTGGATGGCCTGCTAATTGCTTACGGATAAATCTAGGAAGTGATCTCAGTGTGTGCTCAGATTTCTGGATTTTTGTCAGCTGACTCTAGATTCCTAGGTAGAAAAGCACTAAAAATACAGATGGGCTTGAACTTTCTGTCTGCAGAGAGATTACTGAGATAGCTTGTCTACTAAACCCTGTGGATATGGTCTATTAACAAAATAACCCATAATTGCTTGAATAAATCCGGAAGAATGAAGAAGCCACAGTCCAGTGTTTAACATAACCCTACACTCCACTGCAAAGCTGAAATAGGTAAATTTGTCTGTTTCAAACAAAGTAAAAAGAAGTGCTTAAGAAGTTAGTTCTGAATTTTTCTTTAAAAACAAATCAGCAGGGTTGATTCAAACTCCAGTTTCTTAGACACTGAAGTACCTACTGTTTCCTCCTGTGTCAGCAACAGGTGCCTGGTCTTTGACATCTAATGATGACACAAAGGGTTGATTTCAAAAGGATAGCCGTGTTAGTCTAGTCCAGTGAAAAAACAACAAGGAGTTGTGTGGCACTTTAAGACTAACAGATTTATTTTTTGCATGAGCTTTCGTGGGAGAAGATCCCACTTCCTCAGATGCTTCGAAGATGGGTGAACTTACAGAAAGGAATTAAACTAAATGCCTTTCTGTAAGTTCACCCATTTTCGAAGCGTCTGAGGAAGTGGGATCTTCTCCCACGAAAGCTCATGCAAAAATAAATCTGTTAGTCTTAAAGTGCCACACAACTCCTTGTGTGTTTTTTTTTTTTTTTTTTACAAAGGGTTGAGTTGAGAGCTGTCCCTCCTTAGGCATAATGAAACCCAACAGCACACTGAGCATTATGGCTCAGTTCGACAGTTGTCTGTATGTAATTTCCCTTGTCTTTGCGAGTGCTGTGTGCCAAATGGGAACGGCAGCTTCACCCCAGGAAAAAATATCTCTAACTGTTGTTCAAAGAAGTGAACTGCATGCACTGAAGGTTAGTGTATGACTTGCATACCTGAACATGTTGTCTTAGCCATTAAAGCCTGTTACTTTGCCATCTTGTAATGTGAGGTCATGAACTGAAGCAATAAATTAGAGCTGTGGACATTCTCGTTACATGACAGAGAAGAGTAAGAGCTGTAATGATATCTGAACCTAAATGTTTAAAATAGGGAAAACAGTCATGGGGGCGGGCGAAGGTCAGCTATTATAAAACTGTAAGAATAATTCTTTGATCTTTTTTTGGCCAAGATTTTCAAAGGAATTTGGGCACCAGCTCTTCAAAGGTGTTTAGGTGCCTAACTCTAGGTTTCAATAGGAGCTAGATATCTAGATACCTTTTGAGGATCTGGGTCTCAGTGCCTTCAAGCCAAGGGCCTCTCAGTGCTTTTTATTTTTTTATTAATATTTTTATTATTTGTTTTACCATGGAACATGGTGCTTAGGAGCCTTGGTCCTAGACCAGGAACTGGATTGTGCTGTGTAGAACAAAATGATAGTGTCTGCCCCAGAAAGTTTACAGTTTTAAGACCTAGTCTTCACTGATGCTGGCCAGGCCTGGATTAAGGGGCCATCACTGTGGGGCATCCCCTCCAGCCTGTCTCCCCACGTGGTGTCCCCTAGGGCTGGAGTTGGAGCTGGGTGGGGCAAAGGACATGCTCCTGCCCTGTCCCGTGCCTCGGTAGGCTTCAAACCCCCAGTTGAATTTTGGGCTCCTGCTACTGGCAGCTTGAATTAGCCTTGAGACTTGCAATGTCAAGATTCCTCTGACACACCAACCTCTCTCTCCAGACTGGAGCCTGCCTGGGACAGTCAGTCTCACTTCCTAATATGCAAATCCCTGCTTGTGAGCAATGGCATGGCAAGAATGTCAGCAGCATGGGAATCAGTTTAAAGGGTTGTATTCTCCGGGCTGTATGAAAGTCCACAAAACAACACCATTTACTGGAATGAAACAGGTCTCTGATATGGGCTGGGAGATAGAGCGGGGCCAAAATACAGTTGTTATAACTTAGTGTTTAATCCTTTCAGAGTGCTGGAGAGATGCTGGCAAGTGTGAGCAAGAGAGAGGGTAGAGCAATGAGGCAAAGGTTCATCAACAGGAATGCTAAGAATTTGTCTCAGTAAAGAAAATGTGAGCTCCTCTTCTCTTAACACTGAAGAATGTAGTAGATAGCTGGGATTTGCTGGAGCCAGCTGGACCGCTTACTGATTCAGGCTATCTCAGATCAATCTTCTGAGCACTGTCATTGACAGAATAATGGTGTGAAGTTGCAATGCCCTGTCGCATAATAGTCTTAGATTAGAAGCATCAAGAATTCTGTTACAGATCTTTATTTTCCATGTATTAAATAGCTTGTTTAGACTGTTGTATTGACCAGTAACTGGAGTGATCTCGTGTCTCTGATTGTTTGCTCAGCGCTACACTTATTCTGATTCTATTTCTACTACTACTAATAAAGATCCAAGAGAACTTCAGTCTGCCTGAATGGAACAATTGATACATGGAACAAGGGATGGGGAACAGCCATCCCTGTAGAGTTGCTTGGTCAAATGCATCACTACAACATGTCAGTAACCGTTCAGATCATAGCTTCTCTCAGCATAGTATATGTGGGAGGGGTTGGGTGATCAGAGAGCAAGTATGAAAAATCAGGATGGGGTAACAGGTGTCAACATTTCACTGTTGAAAGTGAGATTTGGGCAAATGCTTGGAGGGAATGGGCAGTCATCAAATGGTGGCCTGTGCAAGAGCAGATGAACTGCAACTCTGGCATATGCCTGAAGCTGCCTCTGCCCGCTCTCAATGACTTGACTTTTGAGAGTTCTGCTAAAAGATCATGAAGGGATTGCACTATTCTGGAAGAGCAGTAGAAAGTGCACTAAGAATATCCTGAAGTATTCTGGACCAATACTACAGAACATGCAAAACAGCAAGAACCCCCAAAGCATCCACTTTAGGATTTATAAAATAGAGTCACCAGGGAGTTGATGAAAACACAATGGTTTGAGATGCTTAAAATTGGACTGAAAACACTACAAAATGTGCAGTAGAGGGATAAATCCTTTATAACAGAGATTCCAAAGTGTATTTGATCACTTTCTTACCCCTTGTGGTTGATGCTCACAGTTAAATGTGGGCTCCACATGGTAGCAAACAGATTAATGTACAGATAGCAACAACTTTGTATGATGTGATGCAAGCTTAACAGAAATCTGTCAAAATGCATAGCACCATCTAAATTCAATTGCCCAGTGCTATCTGAGGAACTGGTGTCTGGGGGAATCAGTATGGCTAGTTATTTACCCACAGGAATGAAATATGTGCTGTAAGATTCCCCCGCAGCAACCTTCTCATGCTCCCACCGTCCGCCCGAATATATTCTCTGTGCTGTTTGAGAACCTCTGCTGAATGGGCTGGGCGTTAGAAATTGAGGTTTTTCACACTTTCTTCTATGATCCTTTAGTTTAGAGTGAAAAGGGCCAATCCCCTTCTGACCCAGTATAATTAGTGGATCCCTTGGTTTTCCATGACTTTGCTTTCTTACTTCCTCTGTGTAGGGGATAGGCATATAATGAACAACAGCTGATGTGTCTAGTTCTGAGCACAGGATGGGCTTACTGCAAGAAAAAGGATAAAAGGAAGGTATCATGTTCTGTTTGGCACTCCCAGAGGCAGAGAGAACTGTATGTCTGCCTCCTGCAGTCTGTCACCCTGCCATCCTGTTGGTTCAGACTCATTAGTGGTGGTGCATGATGAGTTAGTGATTCTCCCGCCCTGTCTCTACAGAGATGCAGGTGGGCATACTGCTCCAAAGGTCAATTAGGTGGCTATGGGAGTAGATGGTGCAGTCCCAGTTGCATCCTGTCCATGAGGGTAGGCAGAAAACAGATGGCATTGTGTAACTTGCACCAATACAGCAGGGATACAAAATGAGTGTAATTTGAACTGGTTTGGGATTCTGTGGCCATTAAACTCTATGGAAGCTATGCTTCCTTACACCAGGGCTGAATTTGTCATTGGTAGTATTGGGGAAAGGTTTTAAAGGTTAAAGGTTGTGTGTGTGGGGTGTGTGTGTGTGTGTGTGTGTGTGTGTTACACCTTAGTAGCTTTGCATTTCAACAACCGCTCTTTCCTACCCACTATGCACTGATTCTGCAACTACATTTCAACACAATGCAAATTGCACTGTTTTGTTGTCACTCACAGGCCTCTCAGCCAACTGACAACTAATGTGCAACGTTCACCACCATTTTTCACTACATCTCAAAGGGGCAGGCATGTTGGTTGTGTTCAGCAAAACAAGCAAGGATTCCTGTGGCACTTGACTCCTTGCTCATTTTTCACCAGTGACTCTGGCTCAAGAATGTCATGGAAGTTGCACCTGTTTTCTTTAAGAACCTTTTGAATGATGGGTCCTCTCTTGTGCCTGAAGAACTCACAGAAATGTATCTCACTCGGAGCCCTATACTCCCCCTACTGGATATAAGAAGCCCTGCCTGAAATCAGTGGGGTTTTCTTGTGTCTGGAGAATCTGGCCCAAGGAATTTAAACTATGACTCACCTCTTGATACCCTATTTATATCATGAACATTCGACACTGGCTTGAATGCAGGGAAGGCAAGAAAAGAGAGACTGTCAACCATCTTTAACCTTTCACAGAGTGAGAAAACAGTTGGCACAAAGGCTATCGATGGCTGAGACTCTTCCTCCAGAATTGTTTTGTCAGTTTGTTCTCTGACAGACATGTCAAATTACATCAGTTCAAGCTCTTGGCCAGATTGGGTGAGTTGCTCAAAAGAAACTTCCCCAACAAAGAGGAGTCTAAATGTGGAAATGGTTAAATATAAAATAGAATGGAATCTGCGCTAGTGAGAGCTGGTTATGTTCACCTGAAACCTCAATAGGTTTGTAAGTTGAAGTCAAAGTGTTTGCCATTAATTTGATTGTTCTGAGCTGACTGGCCCAGCACCACTCACCTTATGGTACTGTATCTAAACTTGCTCCTTTTAACAACAAAGTTCAACTGTTGTGTGTTGAAGGGTGTTCTTCATCTAGGCAATATCAGGTAGGCACTGCGATATTCATGCAATTGCTATAAATGCCTGCAGTCCACATTGCCTGAAAATGGATCTTTCTCCCCTCTGCAATGATCATAAGTGGACTAGTTGGTTTTTGCCGCCAGATGGATTTGACCTATGTCTAATTTAGAAAGAAAATGACCACTTAGCCAAGGGCAAAGTAAGACGTCTGGGAGACTCTGAGCCCACACAAACTATCTAGGGGAAGGAGGTTTGGCAGCTGCTGAGGTCAGGAATGGTCTGATCAGGCTACAGCACTTCTCAGTGGGAGACTGGCATTTGACTGCATGGGAGTTAGTCTGAGTTTAGCACAGAAGCATGACACACAAGCAATGGTCTGAGGATGGTTCTGGGCAAATGCTGGGGGAGAGTAGGAGGTCACCAAATGGGGGCCTGTGTAAGAACAGACACCTTGCATCTCTGCGTGGTACATCTCCCAAGCTGCCTCTGCAGCTGTCAATGACAGTTTTTGCTCTTTGCCGGAGGAGTTGTCACAGAGGTGGGTACAAATTAATATCCCCATTTTGCAGTCAGAGAAATGGAGACACTGATTTTTGAATCCATTGCCTGTGGTTGTAAAGTGAATTTGTGATAGATTTGGGCAGGGAACCCAGTCCTCTGGTCTGTGGTCCCTTTCTGAGACTATCCGGCTTCCCTGGAGCAGTGCTCCAAGTGTTTAGTGTGGCAGTGACGATGTTTAGAGGAGCACCCAAAGCTGTCTGGCATTGTACCCCAGTGGTGTTTCTAGGAAGAGGCATTTGGACCCCTCGGACACATCTGTATAAACAACCACCTTCCTAAGCAGCCTCCTGTCTTTGATAGCTAAACATAGCTTTGGTGTAAAAGTGCAATTCCATTGACTTCCTTTGAGAAATGGCTGTTTACACCAGGACTGAATTTGGTGCAACTCCAGCTAAGGTATTGCCTTGTCTTCCACAAAGGATGAATTTTGGACCAGAAAACAAAAGTTGTTCCTAGTTGTATTGTTCCCAGGGAGTGGACATTTAAGATGATTTCACTGACCCGCTAATATTAACAATGCCTGGTCATCTATTAAAGCCCATCTTCAAAGCATCTGATGAAGTGAGATTTTTCTCCCATGAAAGCTCATCCGATAAATAATTTTATTAGTCTTTAAAAGTGCCACAGGACTCCTTGTTTGTTTTACTGAACTAGACTAACACGGCTACCCCTTTTGGAACTTGGCAACAGGGAAGATCGGTAGCTTTCAAGTTACAAAGGTCTGTAGTTTTAGCCTGGATTCTTCTCTCAATTATGCTGGTGTAAATCCAGTTACGCAGAGTGTCCCCAAAGACATCACAATGGGCCAGTGCAGTGAGGGGGCATGCCCTCCCTCTGAGACACCTGCCCCCAAGCCCTTCTGGGTGGAACCAGGGCATCTACCCTTTCCCTGCTGGAAGCAGAGGATGGAGCAGGAAGTGGAAGTATAAAAGGAAAGCTGTCGGAGGAGAAGGAGGTTTCTCCCTGTGCTGTTGGATCTTGAACCTAGGCTACCTAGTATGGGGGGGAGGGGGAAGCTGTTGAGTCTGCCACTAGCCATTTACCCCTCGGAGACTGATGCCAAAATTCAGCTACCCTCAGCCAAGATCTGAGCCACAGACCGCTTGATGTTCAGTCCTTTACTTGGGTCCCTAGGCTGCATTTGGTGCTCACTGCCTGAGGACCTGGGGCCAAACACTGCTTGGTGGCCCAACCCTGTCTGAGAGCCTGAGCATCAAGGGAGATAATTTCCTTAACTGAGGGTGCCTGCACTGGTGTGAGAGTGGAGCCTCCTTCACGGCCTGACAAGGAGGGACAGTGCTGTACCCCTGAAGCCAGATTCACCTCTTGGTTACACTGCACAATTTCATTGATGTCAGCAGGATTGCATGGTGTCATGGAGGAGAATTTTGGTCTTGTGCACTTAAATCATGAATGAATGGAACGAGCTCTTCAATGTACTCCTATGTAATAAACTATGGCATTGATAGATTGCCTTAAATCAGTCTCCTGAAAGTATTTAGCAGGGATGTTTGTTCATGCAACCCAGACAGAATTCCAAGAACAGTCCTCTGTGTTGTGGTTTATCCGAATTAATCCTACTTCGGAGTGCTGCAATAACTTCTTTATTTCATGAGGTCTTGAGGCCCTAGTTGATCTAACAGCTATGCTTTCTGGCAACCAATCAAGTATTTTGCTGCTTTATGTGCTCCAAGACTGTCGTTCAGTTTAGACTCTTCAACATATGTAATATATCCTGTTGTAATTTATACTAACACTAATCCAAAATGTACAGAATTACCTGTTGCTAATTTGAGGAGTATTGGATATGGGCCAGTCCAGAGGAACATGCTTATTCTGCTACCTATGGGGACTGTGGACTTGTATGCCCTCAGATCCACTCCTTTGCAATCAATATATGTCACAACATTAGGTCTGCAAAATATGGTGAAATAAAATGCCATTGTTTTCCAAAAATCTGTCATTTGAGACAAAGGAAGCCAGTTTCTGATAAAACCCTAGCTTGCTGCATGATAGATGATGCAGTTTGTAATCGTAACCTGCCATGCACTCAAGGGAGTATCAACCGGCCTGTTCTCCTTGGCTAGAGGAAAGGAGGCCACGTGTAGCTAAAATGGAAATATCTTCAGCCTTCTTTCAGGAATATATAGTTATCCAGAAAGGAGAGGAATCCAGAGAATAGGGACTGTGATCAAGAACTCTGGATGATTCAGAAAAGAGGAGACACCCAAGAGGAGGCCAAAATATCCTCAGTGAGACCTCTGGGGAGGTTGTAGGTATTGTAGTTGCCTCTTTCAATAGGAATTCCTGAGGGATCGCGATGAGGGTTGGGACTGGAAAAAATAAATGCAGGATTCTCATTGTGATTGTTTCTCACCGTGTCTAAATTAGTCAAGATCTGTGTGAACCATGCTGTTTTCTTGGCAGATTCAGAAATGTTTGTGAGCAGAGTAATGGGGTGCAGGGTATCTATGTCAAGGGATACACTATATGATGTGCCTTAGAAGACCAGGAGTGAATCAGATTTTTTCCCCCTAGATTATCTATTGTTAAAATGCTTATGTAGCTTCCTAGCAAACAGCATGCCGTAGTTGTATCCATGCTTTGGGAAAGAGTGCTAGACACTGAACCAGGCCCTTATTGCTATTAGTGGCCTCTGGTGGAAGGGTTATTTCTATAGAATGTATGGATAGCAGGTTAATACATAAAAATGTTACTGGATGGTGCTCAAAAATATGCAACATAGACCATGGATTTTGTAGGATGACTAAAATTTGTTGTGGCCTGAAGTGGCTGCTTTTGGCAGCTCCTTACAGCAGCTTTGAAATTCTATTTATGCTCTCCAGTTGAGGCTTGGGGGAACATAAGTGACATGCAGGGCTTCAGACTCCCAACTCAGGAGTGAATTTTGCCTCATGAAGGATATGAAAAAAGATGCACGTGGCACAAAAATATATTTTCCCCCAGTGATAATTTCTACTGGCTTGTTTTGTCAGTTACCTCCCCATTATCTGTATTTCCCGTTGGCCCAAAGGGGCTTTCAACTGTTGTGGGTTTTTCTTCCCTGTGTGCTTGTTTCTGTAGATTCTCTCCCTGGGTGAGACTCTAATTCAAGGCTTTTTTCAATCTGCTGTTGTCCTGTTTCAGGTATTGTGCCATGGCTGCTCAGCATGTTAGTGAAAGGCAAGAATCTGAAGTTCAGTTGCTTCCACAATTCCAGTGTCTCTTGCAGCCAGTTGATTATGTAGTCTTGGATAAAGTGCCATTGTTTAATATGAAATGGAATGTGACTATTGTTTGATGCTGTTTTGATGTAATGCAACCTTTTAGCAGGACTTATCATCAGAGATCCCAAATGCACTGAATGGGATTATGAGAGCAGAGCATTTTGCCAACTTACTGATGTGCCCATCTCTGTAGGGCACACACAAACCTATGGTAGTGCTCCATGCTCTCCTGGAGCAGTCATTAGAACAACAAACATGACTGTAAAAGTGAAGAAAAGTAAGCTGTAGGCAAATCTATTTTTCCACTAGAAAAAAACAATAGAAACAATGTGGTCCTGTGTCAGATTCTGCATGAATTCAAAATAGTATTTGCAGTACCCAAAACTGGATTTTAAGGAGCTGATCCTGTGAGTTACTGAACACCCTCCAGTCCTTTTGAACTCTCTGACTATGGCAGAATTGGTCCCTGACTACTGGTAAGTGATTGGGTTCAATGCTTTGCGTTTCACTGCTAAAGTCTGTATAATTTTCAAAAACACAAAGAGTATTTTTAAGGTCCTCTAAAAACTTTCAATGACTGCAATATGACCTTGAATTTCTTTTTACTCCACTCTGTGCAAAAATCATTAGAGAATCCCTTTATTTATTTACCTAACTATTCTCAATCTGAGCAGCAGAATAGTCTAAAATGTAATGTCCGCCACAGTGGTAGAATAAATGGGTTTAACGCACTCCCCATTCATTCGTTATATGAAATGTGCTCATTTTGGCTTATTCTGTAACATAGAGCACAACAGAAACTTTTCCTTTCTATATGCTCTCCTGCCTAGAAAAGTGATACCGGACCAAGTTGATCCCTGAGCCAGCTTTGCTGACTTGATTCATAGATCTACTAGTACAGCAAGCAAAATCTCTGTATTGTATGTGTTGTCTTTCTAAATCCTTATAAATGGGCTCTCCCATCTTTGAGAGATTCCTGATGGAGAGGTGTCTCTCCCTGACTTTCATCAAGCTGCTTTCATGTGGAAAATATCAAGCATCTATGAAGATCTGCTGTGTCTCAGACTAATGACAGTAGATCTTGAGTTGGGCATTTTAGTGTGCGCTTACGAGAAAAGAATCTGACTGTAAAAGAAGTAAAAAGACAGCTAAAAGTGAAACCTCTCCTTTGAATGTATTATTGCATGTGTTCTGACGAGCTTCTGACTTAAGTCAGATCAAATGCACTTAGCCTTGTACCAGCCGTAGCTTGTTTTTAGCTCTCGCAGCCCTTTTGAATGTTCAGCATACCATGCGAACAGCTGCATGCTCTATACTTGTGGTATGAAAGCACCTCTGGCTTCCAAGATCACTGACTCCACCACCCGTTTGGTGAGGATAGTTGAAAACAAAATTGCTGGGTGTTGTCAAAAATACTCTACCCTCTTCCTCTCTTTGGGTTAAGGATATTTTTGTTTGGTTTGGTTCCAACCTCCCTATCCCCACCAGTGTAATAAATGCCAGCCACCAACTGAACAAAGAAGAGGAGAATGTATCTGCTATGATGAGCCCTTTTTTTTATGGACAGTGAGTGTGCTCAAGGCAGATGGTGAATGTCAGATTAAATAACTTTTGACTGACAGTACAAATGATTCTTGAACAGCATGTAATGTGGGAAGTGGTGAATGAGGATCTATTGAAACAACAGAAAATACCCTTGTGAGATAGCCTCCATGTTGGGGCTGGAGTTAAACTGGGCATCTTGAAAAGACAATGGGGCAAGTAGCCACACTTCAGGCTCCTGATTCATCGCAGTGGCTTGTTAATTCTCAGGAAGCGCTCTTTCTTTCATATTTTCTGGTGTGTGGGGTGGGAAGGCAGGGGTTCCACCAAACTGTGGTGCAAAAATGCACCTGCATGTTCAGACGTAAACATGACCAAAATCTGGATGGCTTTTGGGTAACTGCGCTGCATGAAACCTGTATAAATTTCCCCAGAAGGAGGTCAGTGTGTATGCACATGTGTAACTTGCTTTGTGCTTCTAGTCAAATGTATTTTCCAGTTGCTGTGTAGAGCATACTGCCTAGACTGCTCCAGCAAGGATCTGTTTATGATGAGTGCATATGGGTAAACATCATCCCTTCCATTTTGTCTATACTCAAGTCTTCCATTTCTCTTTTTCCTAAAGATCAGTTTAGGGAATGCTGCTTATTTGGCACTTATTTGGCTTATTTCTAATGCACTAATGCCACTACCCCAGAAAAGCATCCTCGTTCAGAAAAGCCCTAAAGCATGTGTGCCCAGGTTGATCTATGGGGCTTAAGTGCCCCCCTGAATCAGTGTCTATCACGGAAACAATAATTTTATTGCTGTAGCTCGAGATTGGCAGTTGAGAGAGCCTGGGTTTTCTTTCTAGTTTGGATGTTTTCTTCATATGAGTCTCTGTCTCTGCTTCAGTCTCCCTCTGTAGAATGAAGATAATATTTCTCATCTTCACAAGAGTACTCTAATGAGTAGTCTTTCCAAAGTGTGTTGAGCTCTCCAGATGGAAAGTGCTGTGTGGATGCAGATGTTGACTTCATTGACTTCATGAAGGCGTCTAAGTTTTCAGAGAAGCATTATGGAAAGTATGAAGTTGCAGATAAAATAACTGCAGTTATAAAAGTTGTGTACAAAGAATCCTGCAGTTTCATAAAAACTACATCATTGCTTTTGGTGGGCATAGGTTTGATGTAGTTTGGTGGAAGTCCATTCCTTTCAATGTGTTTTTAAACAGGACATTAAGAATGTTTGGGGAGTCTGAGGGTGTAACACTGGATGACCTAGAGTTAAGTTCCTTAGTTTATGCAGATGGCGTTGTACAACAGCAGACATTTTTGATTAATGATAGTCTTCACTGCCTTGGAAAATTGGCATAGTTCACTTGATCTTACGATAAATGTCCAGACAAAGTGGCTGCATTTTGAAAAAGGGACAACAGATAAAACATTGAAATGTGGTTCAAGTGAAGCACTAAAACAAGTAGAATCTTCTGTGTACCTAGGAAGCTTGATCAATGCCAATAGTTCTGTGAAGGATAAGATTAAAAGGAGATGTCCCGTAGCTATGAGTGACGCACAGAAATTGAAATTGTAGACTGATAAAAAAGTTACGTTCAGTACCAAAGTGAAAATATATCAAGCCAATGTCCTAACCGCATTACTTGGTGGTCTGGATGCGCTTACGTTAAATGCAACAGACATCAGAAGGCTGGAGGCAGTAGCGATGAGAGTTCTTTGAAAGATGGTAGATGTGAAGCTGAATGATTTTAAGACAAATGAACACGATAAAAGGAGAGCGGAAGGAGAAATCCAAGTACGGGAGCGGTAACAATAGAAAAGACTACAATGGTGGGAACATTGCAGAATATAGATGTTGAAGAAAATAATGCAAACAAAAGTCATTCAGGCCCGGAAGCTGACCCAGTTGACGTTGTATGCATGGACATGACGAGGCTAGCCTTAAAGGAGTAACAACTCAGGACTGGAATGAATGGCAAATCTATGCTGATCCCAGTGTATGCAAATGTGCTCTGGGGTGAAAAAAATAATATGGATGCAATGGCAAAAGTTTTCAAAAGTGATGAATGCCTTTGGGTTTCTTGACGGGGCTTAATTTTAAGAAGAAGGGCACTCAGCACTCCCAGAAAATTCAACCGTTTTAAGAATTCAAGTTGGGCACCTAAAATCACTTGTTATACGCCTTTATATGCTGTGCTTGGGTGGAAGTCCAACCAGAGTTTGGCCCTAAGGGTTAACTTCAAGGCAGCGAACACTGTGTTAACTTACCATGTTGTCTGTCCGGGATTGCATCTCTTCTACATAGTGGCAGAAATCTGTTTGAAGGTTCTCACCATGCATTTGAGAAAACTTTGATTTAACTAATATGTAGATGGCTTATAAATACAGGAACTGGCTTCATTAGGTCGTGGCATAAAATGCTGTGCAAGAACTTTTGTTGGGCAGAGATCTTCTGATTTAAAGAGCCACAAAGTTCAGCTTTGGCCAGGCTAAATAGTGACTGTTCTAGCCAACCAGTTAAATTCATGAACAGGATTTTGGTGTAGAAAGTTTTCACAAAGGAGGCTTAATTTTAATTCTTCCTTTCATCTACGATTTGAAAAGCTGATAATAGTAAATCAAACCTTAATACACAAGATGGTGACATTTTACAGGCCAGTTTACCAACAGACATGTGACTGTAGATGCATTGAGAACTGGAGACCCTTCAGAAGGGAATGAACTTCTGCACCTATGACCTGAGCCAAAGGTGAATTGTGTGACACGCTAATAAGGGATGCTTTTGAACTGAACGCCAGTGTGTGCGCTGCATTGCGGTTCTGTGGTGGTGTTGATATTTTTGGGAAGGGGTTGGGTGGGCTGCTCAGAGATACAAGCTTTCAGAAATTCTGGGAGAGTACACACAGCAGTGGCATCTGCTATGCCCTTTAACCAGGCACAGTCTGCTCTGCTTCAGCCTCCTCCTCAGTGGCTCAGTTGTTTAGCTCTGAACCCTGATCCCATCCTTGCCTGGTACCCCCTGTTGAGGTGCCAGCGGCCAATCTCTAGGAGTTCCAGGGGTGAGGATTGCACTTGAACCCTGAGAAGAGGCACATGGTGGGCTGGATGTTACTCCTTGTATACCCACACAAGGTTAAATGCCAGCTAGCCCAAATATTTTTGTGTGGACTGCTTGTTTGCAGCTAATGCTCCAATACCTTGCAAACAGCAGATGGCAGCAGAATTCCATCCTTGTCTTTACTAATGTGGCAGAGAAGACAAAAGTTGCAGAAATGATTCAGTAGAAGGCTATTTTAAACAGGTGAAATGTTACCCAGATTTGAACTGTGGTGTGGAGGGCTACAAAATGATGTATCATGGTGTAGTAGCAAAGAGAAATGGAGCGAGAATAATTGTAGCAGAAACATTACAGGATAATGTAGTGGGCATCCACAGGAAGACTGAGTAGCTGATAAAAGTTAGAATAGCACTGAGCAGAGACCAAATATTTGTTTCAAAGGGGTAGCCGTGTTTGTTTAGTTCAGCAACACAAGCAAGGAGTCTTGTGGCACTTATGACTAACATTTATTTATCACATGAACTTTTGTGGGAGAAAATCCCACTTTGTCAGATGGGGTTTTCTCCCACAAATACTTGTTATTGTATGTGACACTGTGCCACAAACTGGCACTGTAGAAGAGAAAGAGGAATGTCAGATAATGCTGGACCAAGTGACAAGTGTAGTATGACAGTCTGAGTTCTTGATTATTGGAGCAGCTCTCAATGGATATGTGACAGAACACAATAGGGGCTACAGTGAGTCATGGAAAATGAAGCTTTGGAGCCAGAAATGAAGTTGTGGATATTGTAGCATTATCCAGAACCTGTGGAATGATTGTTGTCAATACATATTTCATGAAGGGGGAGGAGCAATAAATCACCTCCAAGAGTGGTGTCAACAGGCTTCAGGTTGACTGTTTCCTGTCAAAGAAGAGGTCAAAAAAATGAGAGACCTGAGAGAAGGCATTGCAGAGCAACAAATGGCTTACAGAGGATTTCTGGGTGAAAAGGGTAGTGGGAAACAAAAGAAACTGGAGAAGGAAGGGTAAAGTTGTGGAGGGTGAAGTTAGTCTAAGATTTAAGGATGAGATTTTATGGAGGTTGGACAATGACCAAACTGACCATGATCATGCCAGAGAGGGCAGGGAGAAAATATCCAGACATATTAGAGAAAGTGCAAAACCTGTGTGGGTCAAACAAACGGAGGAAAATTTCATGGCAAGAAGGTGTGGTGGTGCACCGATGTACAGGAGGCAATAGAGAAGGAAAGAAAATGGCAGGAAGTAAGAAGAGTGGAAAATTATGAGGAGTACAAGCTGGGAAAGAAAATGGCAAAAGACAGCTGAAGAAGCCAAGGGTCAAATGCTTTTAAAATCTTTTGTATGCAGAGCTACTTACAAAGGAAAGGGAAATATGGAATATGGATACATGAGGTAGGATCTGGCTATGAAGTCTGTCAAAGAAAACAGAAGAGTCGTGGGGAAGACTGCAAAACCATTGAGACTACAGCCATCTTAGAATAAACTGTTCAAATGAAGAGAATCTGAGGAGATGGAGGGAAGCATGTGCAGCCAGTGACTTCACTGGAGCTACCAGCACTGTGAAGGCTCAACCAGTGCTAAAGATGATGGAAGATGTGGGAAGGTAGTGCGACTGTTTGGTGTACCAAACAAGTCATTTAAAGTATTAGCTCATGAAGAAATGGTGGTGATGAATGTCTTTTACTTAATCTTCCGAGCTGCAAACATGTCTGTATGGAGGAAGAACACGTTGGTCTCTATCTTCAAGCAGAAAGAGGATGTGCAAGAATATAATTGCCAGTTCAACAAGTTAAGGTGTCACATGATGAAATGGGTGGACAGAATTATTAAGAAAAGACCTTGAGGGACTGAGACAGTGAGTAATCAACAACCATATATCAGAGAGGTCAGAAATGGATACAGCATTTGCAGGAGTATAGGGAGAAATGCAATAAATTGCATTTTTTGCCTGAGGATTTGGAGAAAGCTTTTATGACAGTTTCTAGAAAATTGATATAGTGGTTGCCTGAAGTTGCACAGTCTTCTGGGGACATGTTCAGACTATCACAGACACGTATGAGGGTATTACAAAAGCAATGAGAAGCAGCAGCAGCTACAGTGAGATTTACACCAAGAAGCTAGGCCTTCATCAATGAATGGTCTTTCACCCATTTTTGTTTGTGCTTGTAATGAACATGTTGACAGAGGATTAAAGGAGAGGTTCTTTGAAACATGCTTTTTTTCTGATAAAATGTATTGTGCTGGGAAGATGCACGTGAGCTGGAAGGCAATCTAGAATGTTGGAGGGCTGCTTTAGAAGAAAATGGTTTCCAAATCAGCAACAAAAGATGGAATACATGCAATGCTTTGTTGAGAGGAACAGTGAGAAGCCAGCAAAACTAGATGGTTTAGAGAGAGTCTGTGTGACAACTTGGACACCTCAGTTTAATGCTGAGTCTTCATGGGAATGTGGGAGTAGAGGTAAGGAGCTGCTTGAAGAGTGCTTGATGCAAACGGAGGAATGATGGGAATTCACTGTGATAGCAATATATCACACAGGTCATGAATTATAACACCTTTAATTGTATAAAAACAAAGTGCACAATACAATGATTAGGTCAGCCAGGATGGTGCCAGAGAAAACAACAACTTCACACTGCTGAAAAGACAATTCTTAGATGAACATTGGGTAAGATGAGAGCTGATAGGACACACAGTGCAACACTGTGAGCTCTGATGTTCCCATCATGAAAAAACTGACGGAGTATTGACTGAAGTTTGGGTCATATGAGATGTAGGATATGTTGATCAGGGAATGCAAGAAATAATAGTCATGAGACAAAGAGCATGGGGAAGACTGAGAAGAAAGAAGTCTGAGATGCTGAAGGACAACATGAAAGTTGATGTCGGTTTGGAAGATGCAGTGGGTGAGAGTGATTGATTGGAGATGAAGAACAAGAGCCACTATCCCCAACTAAAGAACCAGGGCAAAGAAGATAAGGCTGTGACAGGTGGGGCCAGATTTTTCAAAGAATTATTGGGATTCTGCCTGCAAAGCAGACAATTGCATTTGTAAATAGCCCGAAGATGCAATCTGTGTGTGGAATGGCCATCACTTGCACATTCTTCTTATTAACTGCAGTGTATATGCAAATCTCTACATAGATGATCAGTGGGATTGTGCATCATGGAGGCCTCTGTGTTAGGAGAAAGAGGCAGCAGATCCCATCTTGTTCACGGCTACAAGGGCCCCTTTCCTCCCTATTCATGGAGAGGTGGGGGTGGCCTCAGAAGAGCCCCAATACTTACCCTAGCAGCCGAAGTGTAGACAGACCATGGCTGTGACTGTTTCACTTTTCTGCTGCTATACTCACGCAGGTCCCAGCTGGCATGGCACTGTGGGGCTCCCCAGAGCAGAGTCTTGCAGTTAATGTCCCAGAGCTATTGTTTCAAGCTGTCAGCAGACTGAGGCGGGGAGTCACAGTGTCTGTTATATGCTCATCACCTTTTTTAGCTTTTCTTTCTAATCTTGAAGGCCAGAAACATAGTTTTCTCTTTTTAAATGACATCTTTGAATATGTAACCATATGACTTGATGATCTTACGAGGTCCCTTCCAGCCCTATGATTTGATTTGATTTGATTTGACTCGAGACACTGAGACCATAGGCCTAGTGCCTCTGTCCTAATGCAGTCCCCTCATGATTCCATGAGAGAACAGGCTGTAAAAATGGGCTCAGAGAACAAACTGAATAATATGTGTAATAAAGTACCAAAAAGCTGCCGTGTTAGTCTAGCTTAGTAGCACAAACAAGGTGTCCTGTGGCACTTAAAGACTAACAATAAATAAATTTGTTAGTCTTTAAGTGCCACTGGACTTCTTTTGTGTAATAATCTTTCTTCTGGCTTTTTTAAAGTTTTGATTTTCATTCTCCTGTTTCAAATGTTGTTAGAACTTCTGTCAAAGTGAAATCTTTATAACCTATTATTTCAAGGTGCGTACTCCTTGCATGCTGTGAAAAAGAAAGTTCTCTTCAACTATTTCCATTGCTCCAGGCTTACAGTACCTGTTAACTATGATAACAGTTCATCTCCAGGAAAGGTCTCTAAGTATCTAGCAGACACTTACCGATGTGAACTCGTTATGAACTCAAGTGGAGTCTCCATCTTTGGAAACATTTAAGGTCCAGTTAGACAAAACCCTGGCTGGGATGATTTAGTGGGAGTGGTCCCGCTTGTAGCAGCAGGTTGGACTAGATGACCTCATGAGGTCCCTTCAACCCTATGATTCTATATAAACACATGGCAGAAAGCAAGCAGGCAAAGACCCCAATAGTTATGACAAAAATGCTACTATTTAGTTATTTTGTTGTTAAGAGCTCAAGCTAAATAGGGTTGTTATGCTTTCATATCTTGTATCCCCATGTTATAATAGAATCATGGGGTTGGAAGGGACCTCATGAGATCATCAAGTCTAGTCCCCTGGGGCTTGAACCCAGGACCTTCTGCATATTAAGCAGAGGTGCTAGCCACTAAACTATTTGCAGAGCCTTTGATACAATTCCTTTGCCCATTTATTTTTCTTCTGTACACTTCAGAAATAGTGAAGGACCATACACATGAGACGCACATGGCCTAGGAGGCAACAGAAGAAGGAAACTGTATTTCAAAACCCCCCCTCAAATTGTGACAATGAAGGAAGCTGACATTGTGTCAAAGTGATTTGTCAATGCCATCTAATTTCTATAGCAAATCCACTTGTTTTTATAAATTCTTTATTCCTTTGATGGTGACAGCAATGAATCCATAAACTATTATGTTTTGCTTAATTTCTTTATCTTTTGGATCTTAGAAAAAGGGCTCCTCGAATGAAGACTTTGACTAGTGGTCTGGGCTGCTTGTTAGTAATAATATTTAGAATCCACTTCCTATTCCATTCAAATAATTAAGAACTTCTCCCTCCTTATCCCCATACCAATGCTACCCTCAAGATTCCTAGCAATAAAATAATCAGAACTAATATTTACAAATCTCTGCTCCTGAAAATCATAAGCATTATTTGTATATGTAAGTAAAAAACCCCTCAAAGTTCCATCTAAGGGGACACATTGTGCAAGTAATTAGACAAGAGATCAGTTTGAGTACCAGCAAGAGGGAGTGAAGTAATGCAGAAACTGGCAACTTTCATGTTCCTTCTCCCTATTTAATGTTGGATCACAATAATAAAACATCAGCAGAGCTTGTGAAGTGTGTGTATTTAGAGCAAACCAGCAAATGTCAGTTTCTCATTATAGTGCTCTCACAGTTGCACTCTGTAGCCTAAATATTGCAGTAGATGCTACTGGGTAAATTGATAGAATTTTTTATAGTCCAAAAATATTTTAGTTTCATAAAAAGCACAGAAAAATTTTAAATAAACCTAAATTTTGTGTCTAATCATCCAGAAATGATTATTTTGAACAAAAATGTTCCCTAGACCTCAAAAGAGAATCTTGTGTAGGTAGACACTAATAGATACCTTGGTTATTTCAGGAAAATATCTTTCTTGTCAGGCATTGCTAAGCTAGAGTTCTATTGTAATACGATTTGATGTGATAACATGTTTCACTGGCAGAACTGAACATGCAAGCCTGTAATATGACACAGCCACATTTTGATATGGAGGGCCTGAGCCTTGTACTTGGCCCAAGAGGACGTCTTCTACTGGCACCCATGTAGATTGCGTAGGTCTCAGTGCTCTTTTTAAAGGCAGCAGAACAACAGCAAAGTGTATGTCAATGAACAATTACAGCTACTTTTGCTATGCTGATTTAGTTGTCTCTTGCTTATGTAATTAGAGAGTGAGTACCATATTTCCCTTTATAAAAGGGTAGTCTGGCACACAGGACCAAATCTCAGCAACAGTGTAAATAACTGGGTTTCACAGTGTCACTTATTTGCACCAGTGTAACCAAGAAGAGTATGTGACATAAGAGATACAAGTCTTCTGGAAAGTAGAGGCAAGCCCTTACGGAAAGAATTCCTCTGGCTTCAGTTGGCTTAGGAATCAAGGTCCTGATCCAGTGTAGTAAAATCAGGAATAATCTGTAGTTCCTTAAGAATCAAAATGTCTTCAAGTTTGGCCTGGATATTCTGGTTGGTTGCTGCATTTTGGTGGTTCTTGTAAAATATGACGGGTGTGTACTTCCCCACTCCTCCACCCTCCCTAGTGCAAGGAGAGTGTCAGGGTGGAAAATGTGACTGAGACTATGTCAACAACGGGGCCACTACAGAAGCACCATTCCTGTCCGGTAGCTAGGCCACTGTAGAGCCTGTAGCGTAGATGCTTCTTGTGTTGATGGAAAGGATTTTTCCATTACTGTAGATAATCCACTTTCCCAAATGGCAGTAGGTAGATCGACAGTGGAACTCTTTCAGTAGGCCTAGCCATGACTGCACAGGGGTTAGACTGGCTTAACTGCAATGACTGTGAGCGTTAATTGTTCACGCCTCTTAGGTTGATTTAATTTTTATGTGCAGACTGGGCCTCATAGTCTCAAATCCCTCTTTGTGTGGGGTTGATCCTTGCTGTGGGAAGAGAGTAATCAGCTACTGGCCTACAATGTCATGTTCCTGCCTCACTGTGCTGTATGTTCTGGTGAATCTCCTGGGGGTGGTGATAGGCCTCACACCCT
Source organism: Podocnemis expansa (assembly GCA_007922195.1). Classification (NCBI taxonomy): domain Eukaryota; kingdom Metazoa; phylum Chordata; order Testudines; family Podocnemididae; genus Podocnemis; species Podocnemis expansa. The sequence continues at coordinate 8,308,626 of ML682007.1, forward strand.
TGCCCAATAACTGTCAACACATCTGCATTGGTGGGAGAATGTATGGGGTCACACATGCTGCTCTCCCACACCTACACAATGGAGATAGTCTTCATAATCCCTTACTCTTTTGAGAATGCACATAGTAAACTCTGAACTTGTCCAAAGACAGGCAGTAAAAAACCAAAAGGGGTGTGGTGATTTTTTTTTAAATGTCTCTACCATCCTGTTCCGTACTTCAAATACATATTTTCCAAGTTTCCCTGATCCTTGCTACAGTAAGTGTTTGCATTCTCGGATTATCTTAGCATCCTTCATGTCACTAAATAATTAAAGAGCTGGCAGAGGGCTGTGATTAGGAAGGGCAAGTGTTTTGACATGCTGCTGAGATTCATAGCTCGATGAGGATAATTGCTTTCTTTGAGATGTTTACTGAGAAGTTTAAGGGAGCATTCCTAAACTAGCAGTGCTACATCTTGTATAAATTCCCATCTACAGTTATCAACAGCTATTGGGAATGCTGCTAATCCAGAACGATGCTGGCATTTTCCATCCAGATGGCCAACCAAATTAATGCTCAAGACGCATGGATGCTGCGTCCATCTGCAATGTTGAGAGGGCTGAGGCTCATTAAACAAAATTACTGAGACACTTATGAGACTGGAACGCTGTAAATAATTCCCTAATACAGCATTTAGCATTCGTTGTATTAACTTTCCTGAATGCATTGTGCTGCCGTGACTTTCCATTTATAAGAGAAGGTTGTTATTGTTAGAACTAGGTGGGTTTGAAAATGTGGAAACTAAACTTGCTGTTTCTGTTTTACATCTTGTTGGGCTTCCTAATAGAGGGAGAGCTCAATCAGAGTTGGAATTCAACTGCTAGATCTAGGAGCGATAACCCTCCCCTTGCTAGGAGGTTTTGAAGTTCATTTTTTGACCTAATGGGGATCCATCTTGGCATCATTCCAACATGGAGCTTAGACAGACCCTGAAGAAATTAAACATGTAGAAAGCATAGCAAGAAAGGGGAATAAAAACCAGACCTGAGAGACAAAAAGGAGAAAAGCAATGGGAAGAAGAAGAAAACCCATTACTTAACCACGTTAATAAGGAGTTCTCCTCTTGATCCATCCATAGCAGAGTTGCTTATAGGGTGCAAGACAAAGAGAAGTCATAAGAAAGAAGCTTTTTGGAGGCTGTTCATTAACCTACCAAACTGGTATGGGGGTGTGCGTTACTTTGGAAGGAGTGGGTGGCTCTGGGGGTTGTGACCTGGTGCTCCTTATCCACAGGATGGCAGTTCAAATTTAGCCCAGGACAGCAGTAGTTGAAGGTGTTATAATTAGTGACCTACGTGATAAGTGCAAGCATTGCCTCAGAGGCGTCCATATCTCAAAATCTTCCAGTAGTAGGCACTCAACCTGGCTCACTTCCCTGATGTGTTTGCCACAAACGGAGTGGATGTAGAGGTGGAATTATGCTTTCACCCACTGAGAGAAACTCTTCTGGTCAGGGTGAGGCACAAAGGGTGGACAGTGTGGGGAAGCTTCCACTACTACTGCCTGATGTGTGGACAAATAGGCTTCCGTCTCTAGGGTTGACAGTGAGACCTGAGCCTTTGGTCAAGGGACTGAAAAGGGTTCCTCTGATGTCTGCTGACTCCTTTTGTTCCTTTTAAGAGCAATGGGCAGTTTCTTTGTTCTGTGTCCCCCTCTAGAAGCCTCCTTGGGATCTGCACCCTGTCACTGTAATTTCCGCCCCCTTCATTCTCTGAAATCCACTTGAATTCTGGGTCCTTGTGGCCATTTGGGTCTCAACAGAAGGCAGGCTTCATGTTTTGCTTTGCCTGCACCCCAGAATTTAAATATTCTGCTATGTTTCCAAAGCATTCAGGATGGGATTTTCACAGAAGCATTAGAGAAACCAAATTGACAGTCAATTGGATGTTTAAGTCCATTGGACTCCCTTGGAGCCAAAATTCACACTTGATTTCTAAAATCTTTTTAAAGAAAACAGTATTTGTTACAGGTATGGGGGTGGGGGGTAAGAGTAACATTAATGTGTTATGAGACTCCCACCATGCAAGTCTCCTCCCACCAGGAAGATGATTTCAGTATTCTTGAAAATGTACACTTTTTCCCCCCCCCCCCGGGAAGGTACTAGTTTATTTCAAAATATTCTGAGACTGTAACTCTCAGTCAGAGGGAGCGATCAGACTGGAATAAATGAGACTGCATCACATTACACCAAATAGGGCCAGCACACAGTACAATTTGATCTTACTTTTCCATTTATGGATTGAATCAATTGCCTAAGGGAAAATATTTGCAAAGCTTTTGTAAGAACACAAGCAAAATGAAAATGAAGCCTTTGTTTATTGCACCTGCCACAGTTGGTGTGGTGTCCCTGCTCACATCTTAATACTGTGTGAATTCCAGAAAAGGAGTCAGCTAAAATATTGCAATATAATAAGATTATTATATTTGAACCTGTACTAGTGTGAGACATCAACCTCATTTTCAGCCTAGTTCTGTCTGTGTCCATTTACACTTTCTTGGTCCTCCTGTTTAAAATATTGAAGGGGAAAGGGATAAAAAGGCCCTCCCTCCCTTTTTCTGTTACCAGGCTTTCTTGGTTGCATTGTTAACATGAAAGGCAAGGTTTTCTCTCATGTTATTAGATGATGAACTGGAGCCTAGGTTAGAAAGATAAAAAGAATTCATCACATGGTTGCTTCTGGTCATTCTGGGAGTCATGATATTGTGATTCAGAATCATAGAAACTGGAAGGTCCATGACAGGTCATTGAGTCCAGTTCCCTGCATTTAGGGCAGGACCAAGTATCCTGAATTAAAACATCCCTGACAGGTGTTTTGTCTAACCCGCTCTTAAAGAAACACTTCCTATACATATGAGACACTAAGATGTACATAAAGTGGGAGTTGGGCCTAGTTGGAGTTTGGAGCTAACTTCAACAGAAGGACGTAGGGATGTATTAATGTCTCATTCTTGGATCTATGGGATTTGTCATCTGAAGGAATGAATAGACATTATGGCTTGGGTCAGGTGAGCTCTTGAGCTCAAACTGTGTGTCTTACTCATCTTTGGAAGACTCGCAGCTAACTGCAGGGTGGACAGACTCAAAGACAGTAGCTCTCAGTTAGGGGTATTCAGAGGTCTGCTGGAGGGTACATTAGATTATCTAGATGTTTGCCTAGTTTCCTAACAAGCTATGTAAAAACACTAGTGAAGTCAGCATGAACTAACTTTTCATACAGACAATGGCTTGTTTATATTGTAATATAGACTACACACTGAGATGTAAGTACAATATTTATATTCCAATTGATTTAGTTTATAATTATACTGAAAAATTGCTTACTTTTCACTGTAATAGTGTGTGGTGACACTTCTGTCTTTTTACAAAAGACAGCATGATGGGATCTAAATTAGCTGTTACCACTCCAGAAAGAAATCTTGGAGATAGTTGTGGACAATTCTCCAAAAAATATCCATGCAATGTACTGTGACTGTCAAAAAAAAATTTAACAGAATATTCAGAATTGTTGGGATAGGAACAGATGATAAGACAAAGTATTGTATTACCTCTTTATGAATCCATGCTACAACCACATCTTGACTACTGCATGTGGATATGATCACCCTGTCCCAGGAAAGATGTGTTCAAATAGGAGGGGTTCAAAGAAGGGCTGTAGAAATAATTGGGGATATGGAAAAGCTTCCGTATTAAAAGAGATTAGTAAGACTATGACTTTTTAGCTTGGACTAAGGGAGGATGTGATATAGGTCTATAAAATAATGACTGATGTGGAAGAATAGTTTGCTTCTCCTCATAACACAAGAGCTAGGGGTCACCAAATGAAATTGGTGGGTGGCAGGTTTAAGAAAAGTATTTCTTCACACAGCTCATAGTCAGCCTGGGTAGCTCCTCACTAAAAGATGTTATAAAGGCCAAGACCGCAGCAGTGGTCAAAAGAGAATTAGATAAAGTCATGAAGGATAGGTCCCATCCATCAGTGACTGTTAGCCATTTCACCTGGGACTGCTGTTTCCAAGAGATGGGGACTGGCTGACAGGATGGATCATTTGATGAATACCTGTTCTGTTCATTTCCTCCTTGGCATAGGCCACTGTCTGAGGATGGGTTGCTGGGCTGGATGAACCATGGGTCTGGCTCAATAAGACTGTTTTTAATGTTTGTTTTGCCTAGTTATTCAAGACTGGGGCTGTCAATTCACATAAGGGAGTGCTGCAAATGTATCTATTTTAGCTCTCCGTGGATTCTATCTTGGCTACAGAGTGAGAATCAAAGATGGCACGCTTGGGGAGGTGGCATCACTGCAACTCTGGCACGTTTATTTCTAAGTAGCTGCCCTCTGGGGACCTGTTCAGAAAACCTTCTGACTTGTCTGGCTTGTTGGGAGCTGTTCCTTTCAGTCCAAGCTCAAATGCATGTGTGGATTATCAAGGCACGATGATCCTGCGGTGACTGATTCTGACGTGTTTGAGATGAACTGGTTTTTTTCTCCAGTGAGTACGAGTTTGTCACTGCCATGCCCTGCATGAAAGTTCAGAAATAGTCTTGCTTTTAGCAGGTAAAGCAGCATGTGGGAACCACATAGTTTTTGTTCTTTGCTATTAGAAACAAAGCTTGGAAATACAATTTCAAACCTCAGTGCTCTGTTAATGAAGCTATTAGTGTTTGAGGCCAGTGTGCACTGTTAATCATCCTCTTTAATCCTTCTTTATGCAACAAGAATAGTTGTCAGATTCAAATACTGAGACTTTCGAATCATGAATCTGTGTTTGTTGCTCCATTAATAATCATTTGAAAGATCAGTCCTCTGTTAGCAGGGAATATTAGATTACTCCACTCTGCATATTGACTTATTAATAAAAGCACTGAGCAATATAACTAAAGGCTCTACAACTATGGGACTTTATCTACACCAGAAACTTTAATCCTGTTTTGACAACTAAACTGACATGTAGGTTAGGTTAATTTTAGTGCGGACAAGACAGATGTGTGTTTTCCTAGTTGCAAATAACCCTAGGGGGAACTACAGGGCACTTACACCATGGCAGCTGGAGTGTAGACTAGGGTTCTCAAACTTGCAGCACCTAAAGTTATTTCTTGCAGCCCACAATGATGCTATTGCTATCAATATTTGCAATACCATTGTATGAAAAGGTTTCAGTGGTGCAGCCCTTGGGCTACCGTACTAGTTCTCATGCAGCCCTCGTGGTGATTTAAGTTTGAGACCCTTGGAGTAGCCTCTACAGAAAGGATTTTTCCTTTAATCTAGGTAATCCAACTCCCTGAGTGGCAATTACTAGGTCAACATAAGAATGCTAATTATGGCTACCTTGGGAGTTAAATCAGTTTACCTACAGCACTTGAGCAACTTAGCTAGGTCAATCTAAATTTTAAATGTAGGCCAGGGCATAAACTTAAACACAACTGGGAACAAAATGTGTTTTTGTCCCTGCTTACAGTTGTGTGGTCAATTTTCAGTGTGACTGTATTGAATTCATGTTGGTTCCTTGCCACTCACTGAATTGCAGTGATTAGAAATTGTTTCCTCCATCTTTGCAAGTGAGGAAGTTGCACCCTCAGGGTCAGGACCAGACCACAATTCCTGCTTTTATTGCCTCCATCTCGAATGGCTGCTTGCAGCATTCTGCACATGCATGACCAAGAGGGCCTCGCAGAGGCTTCAACCAGTCCAGAGCTGTTGCAACGCCATCTCTATTAGATAAGAGTGATTCAAAGATGTCATACAGGTTGTTCATCTTCTCTGCTGACTTCCTTTTGATTCTGGATTCATTTCAAAGTCCTGGCCCTAATTTAAAGTGATAGGGCTGAGCTCTCAAGGAGTCTGCTTCTTTCCTTATGCTTCACAGTTGCAGCAAAATGAAGCTCTAAGGGATGGGGTTTCTGTGGAACGCTGCTTGCTATGGCTTAGGATGAACCTAAATTTTGCAACATTTTGTGCGCTGCGTAAGACCGTCTCTTCCTTCAAATCACTGTTTGGCAATCATGGTGCAAGGAATGGCCTGGTGACATACTCTCTCCACTGGCCAACCACAAAGTAATCACTCTGATCACTGAAACATGAAGTAAAGGAGAGAAAAGGCTATAGGCCTTGATGGACAGGCATGATGCTGCCATGAGGAGTGCTTTAAATATGGAAGCACATAACACAATCTGACTAGCAAACCTAATTGAAACAGAGAGCTCTCTGTGCAGGTGGAACCTGGGTGATCCATTGCTTGAGCTACTAGACTCGAGGTAAATGTCATTTCTCACTTTAGCAGTCTAATCAAATCTCTCCTGGTGTTGACATTTTCATGGTACAATTGAGCAGAAAGCTAATTTATTTATTCTACTTTCAAGAGATTTGTAATGCGTATGTAACACAGTGCCTTTTCGGTGCAGCATATACAAACAAAGATCTCACCTCTTTGAAGAATAGCACTGTCCTTCGGTACTGCAGTAACAAGGGAGCCAAGTAGCCTTGTGGTTAAATATCAAGGAAGATATGACCTTATCACCACTGTTTTACTAGGCCTAACACAGAGTAGGAATCCAGTTATGTGCAAATAAGTGAAAGGCGTGACCTGGGATAATGATCTTTCCATAGATACTGAATGTCACGATTCCGTGGATACTCTGCAAATTGCTGCTGGGCTTTGGATGACATGTTACTTTTTCTTTTTCAAAAACATAAAGGTCTAAACACTTTTTGGTTTAAAGGAAGTAGGATGGCCACCCTCATTATTTAATGAACAAAGTTTTTGGCATATCCATTGCTAACAGGTTTCTAAATGACTGCGTGTCAGCCATATGGCATTGAGAATGATTTCCTAATGTGAATAATTAAGCAAATACTGTCTAAGCGGAATATTGCCTTGATTTTTCTCTGCTGCAATAAATGGTTTGCACCTACTGAGCCTGCATCACCTGCAAACAAACTACCTTTCATTTTAATTTGGTGTGGAATTTGGTCCACATGCAAATGGATGGTTAACATTCCTAGCTGGAGCTGGGTGGTGTGCTGGCTACTACCCCCAGCTCTTTCATCATCGCAGTCCTGATGTGAAAGGTCCTTTTTTCTGGGTCTTGGCTAATCAGTGAGAGCTGGTGCTGCCAAGCTGGGCAGTGATAGTTTTACAGTGTAGCCTAATAACCACAAGGGCCTGTGGTGAATTTCTTGTTGCTTGCGTCCACATTAGGACCTGAGCCAGGACTCCAGAGCTGAAAGAGAAACTCTCTTAATATAGCAGGTCTTGGCAAAGCTGCTGCAGATGTAGGTGCCAGCCCCCAAACTTTGGCACCTAGGTGTGCAGCAGTGAAGGGGCTCCCCCCCCGCTGAAAGACCACCAATGCCACTACTTCTTTAGGCAGCAATATGAAGTTCACAGGTCTGCAGGCCAGTGAAAAACTGCTATAGCTGCTGATGGTTTTGGAAGCAGCATAGCTGTCCTGCTACCAAAAATGTCACTATTGGAGGCGGTTTTGGCAGTGGCAGGAGACAACAGCACCACCAACTCTCTTTTTAGGCATCAGGGGGTGTTTGCCTCCCTGGCTACTGCGGTACAGTTCGGTGCCAGGGGCAAAATCCTGGATTCCATGGTGACCTGGTGCCCAGGATTTGTTGAGCCCTGTAATATAGTAACAAAGGCATGAATACAACAACAAACTTAAACACAAATAAGGTTTAAATTCCCTCTCCCACCCTTCTCAAAACCTAATATAGAAGAAACCTGGTTATATTGTGTATAAAGCCTGACGTATTTTCAGTACACCTTGAAAACTGGTCAAAGTCTGCTGCTTCCCAGTGTATGCCCAATTCCCACAGACTTCAGTGAAAGCACAAACTGTATTTAGTAAAGAGAATAAATGGATGCATGTGGGTGGATTATTTTACTTGTGCCTAGTTGCACACACAGGTCTTTAAATGCTTTGTAATCTAGTTGCCTATTTTCATTATGTTGTAGTGCTGTGGGTGTGTGGTATCTGTACTCTTTGGGTGCAAATGCTAACAAAATGATCCTGTAAGATGAGTTTTTGGCCAACCCCAGGAAAAGGAGGAAAGCAACTGCTCATCTTCTGTGATCAGCTGATGTAGCATGTGCTACTGTCTGTGTATCCAACACCAGAATAGTGAATACCTGCCTGGGAACAACAGCTGAGTACATGCCAAGCTGCTGTTACTGAGTCTTTTGTCTAAATGAAATAATCTTCCTCCATGGGTAAAAGGAACAGATCTCACATGGATCCTTTTGCAGAAGAATTAAGAACTTTATAGTCCTGAAGTAGACTCAGCACCAAATTATCAGCTGGAGTAAATGGGTGTAGTCCATTGAAACTACATGGGCTTACCCTGTTTGAGGACAGTGGCGGACCAAGTAGGGACAGGCCCCCAGGTGCCAGGCCATAGGGCAGTGCTGGGCTCGCCCTTCACAAGGTGCAGGAGGTGGGGGATGCAGGTGGCTCTGAGGGGTGCAGAGCCATCTGATCCCCACCCCAAAGGTCACCTTGTCTCAGCCAGCGCCTGGCTGAAGCAATGGTGGGTGGCCCTGCTCAGGGGCCACAGGAAGTACTGAGGGGTGCCCCACTCATCGTGAAGGGCCAACCTGGACTCCCTCAGATGGGGAGGGGTGGGGTGAGGCTGTCCTGTCCCAGCTGGGGCCAGGTTGCAGGGTGGCTGCAGGGGGTGGGGGGGAGCATTTGCATTCCCCCAAGAACCCCCATCCCCTTTTCCTGCAGGTATAGATCCCACCTCCCTGGGGAAGCTGGGGGGTGGGACCAAGACTCCTATTGCCCTGTGAGAGGGGCGCATGAGGTTTAGAGAGGGGTGCAAATGTAGGCTTGGCTCCTGGGTGCTGGACACTACTATTACATTGCTGGTTGAGGAGCAGTCCCTAATTCTTTCATGACATGCTATAATTGTGTCCTCAGACCTTTTAACTAGTGGCATTGTTTCCAAGTAAGAAGTGCTGATCCTAAACATAGATATGAAAGCTGCCTGTATCACAAACCATGGGGTAGTCTCTGTTTGAGCTTTAGAATGTGTTTTTTGGACATCAAGAGCTCAGCAGTCTGGCATGGAAATCTTGTGGCAGACGGCTACAAAATTGTCTCTTTTTTGAAGAGGTGCACCTCTGAGCCTTATTCTTATTCACATCTTATTTGTAACAGCTCACTGATGTGTCTTGTCATACAAAGACATGCACATCAATAGTGTATTTTTAATCACCAGTGACATGGTGTTAGCTGCATGTTAACTTCATCTGGTGCCTAAAGACCATATAGGAGAACAAAACAAAAAAATCTCAAACTGCCACAGAACTCATTGCTTGTTTTTTTGGTTTTTTTTTTTTTTAAATTAACTTAAATTAGCCCAAAGGGTTTGAGATGAGCACAATAGCTTTTCATCAGATTTAGCTGAATTGAAATGAATTTGGTTACTTGGGGGAACATTCTCTCATAGTTAGAGCACAAGCCTGCATGTCAGTTGTGTTGTTTTCTGTTTCTGGATCCATCCCTGCTTTGCTGAATGACTTCTGTCAAGCTTTCTGACTTCACTAAACTTCAGCTTGCCCATCTGCTCTTTAGATGCCTTGTGGGTTTGAGGCTTAGCCCTGGTCTACACTGTGGGGCAATTTCAGCAGTGGTCGAAGGGAGAGATGCAAGTTAATTGCACGTCTCCCTTTGATTTGCTTAATGCCTACTTACCTTGGTATCTTGAGTGCGCTGAGTCTACAGAAAATGCCCTCTTGTCAACTTAGTGCTATGCTACTGGAGTGAGTGGTCTTCAGGGATTGACTTTCCGATCAACTGAGTGGGCCTTCACAGACCTGCTCAGTCAATCATGAAGATGGATCTGGTGGCATCAGTTACTGCCATCAGTGAAGACAAGCCCTTAATGAACATGTGAGTATTGTCCCCAGATCCTGGAATGAAATGTGCTATGTGATTCAGTTTCAGTGATACTTCCGTGGTTTCAATAAATTAATTTGAAGGGTTGATTTTGGCTCAAATATAAAATTCTCACAAAGCCTGATGACCAACTGAAGTTGAAGATTTGTCCTAATTCATGCCAATGCATGATGCAGCTCTTTTGACAGGCTACAGTACTAACAGAATGTTACGAACCATTAGGAAAAGGATAGATAATAAACAGTGAATATCATGATGACACTACATAAATCCATGGTACACCCACACCTTGAATACTGCACACAGATCTGGTCACCACACCTCATAAACAGTATATTAGAATTGAGAAAAGTAGAGAGAAGGGCAACAAAAACTGTTAAGTAAGGATATAGAACATTTTCGTATGAGAAGAGATTAAAAAGACTGGAATTGTTCATCTTGAATTGTAAGAGGGGTATGACAAAGGTCTATAAAATCGTGAGTAGATGGAGAAAGTGAATAAGAAGTTTAAGCTCCGCTACATGCAGGGCTGGATTAAGACATGCTGAGACCCTAAACTACGTCAAGATTCAGAGGCCCCCAACCATAAAAAAATAAAGAGAAGAAAAAGTATTACATTGTAACAGAAAGGATAATGAAAAAGTAAATGATAAATCATTATTTAAGCCAAAGCAATTTCAATTATGATGAATCTTCTTAGTTACTCAGACATACTTAGAGGCCCCAAATATAAGGAAGCACTTCTTCACACAACACATGGTCAATGTGTGAAACTCATTGTGAGGGGATGTTGTGAAGGCCAAAAGTATAACCGGGGTTAGAAAAAAATTAGATTTATTCATGGAGAATGGATCCATCACACAAAGTGGGTGAGGGTTTTTTTTTTGTTTTTTTTAATTGGACCAACTTCTGTTGGTGAGAGAGACAAACTTCCTATGATAAGCTCTGTGTAGGACCCCCCCCCCCCCAAGTTCAATAACCTTAGGCCCTTCATGCCAATGCACCATCAGGTGGTAGATAGGATCAGTCCACTATGGTAAAACACATCTGTGTGTGGCAGGGTGAGGGTAGGTTAGATGACCAGATAGGAGCCTTTAGAAGGGTGTATTTGTTATTCCTTGCACACCCAAATCTGAATCCTGTACAGAGCACTCTCACTCATACACTTGGCTAACTGAAATAGTCCATCCCATGGATGCTTTTTGTCAACAAGCACGTGCTGCTGACCTATGCACTATTCAACATAAGATGCAGCTGAGCCTGTAACAATTTGTCACTTACTCAATATTTGCAAACAAACAACTTGTTCAGATATACGTGCAAATCAGGGCCAGGTTTCACCCTTTCAGGCAGTTCTATAGCTCATGATTCTTTTCGCGTGCAGAAGGAATTTCAATTAATAATGAGCTTCTGTTCATAAAAACACTTCAGAACAATTTAAATTATTTTAGGGCTACTGGACTTTGTTAAAATATCTTTTTGCATGGACATCTGAATGTTAAAAGTGGACAACAGACACATCTACATTCTCAGTAGCAGAGGGAAATAAATGTGAATATTGTATAGTTTTAATCCATTTTGTCTGGAAGGGGAGAGGGTAATTTTTTTGTCCACCAAATCCACCTCTGGGTTTTAAAAGTTGAGTAGTTCTCATACAGAAATTGAGGTCTCTCTTTTTAATTAAGCTACAATGATTTTTCACTCTTAAAACTACTAAAGTTGTGGCAAAGCCTGACATCAGTCTGTGGTTAACCTTTAATTTGTAAGAGTAATTTGTATGTGAATTCTTGTCAGCTTAGTTAATTAGAAGTAAACTTCATCTGGATTATTGGCACACAGCTAATTAGCCAATTCCCTTAGAAATAAGAAGTCTTGCTAAAATGCCAAAAGTCTTCCCTTGGGAAGCCACAAATCTTATTGAAAGTAGAACAAAGACAGTCTGTTTAATTCCAGGTAAATAGGGTGATGTGCTCAAGTTTTCTACTTTATGTCAGTGACAGCTAATAAGGAGCCAAACCAGTACAACTTAATCTCCTATGTATTTTCACACAGCTTGATTGAAACTAACCCTTCCAATTGTCTGTTAAGCCACTCCAGTCTTTGAATGGTAGGTACAACTGATTACTCTTAGGCTTTTGTACAGAATTTAGCTAGGAAAGCCTTTAAAGGGTCTCACAAATGGAGGGGTATGGATAGCACCAACTTAAATTTGTGCAACCCTAGATTAATTTGTTGGAGACAAAAAGATCTGACAGCTGTCTGTTGGCTTATGGGAGATGAACTGTAGGTCTCAGTGCAGGTCCCAATGGACAGATCTTCACATCACATTCCAGAGGCATAGCAGTGTTGGTCTGTGTACAGCAAAAACGAGAGTCCTGTGGCACCTTATAGACAAACAGATTTCTTCAGGCATAAGCTTTCATGGGCTCCAACCTACTTCATGAGAAGTGATCGTGTCACATTCACTGAGGACCTCAGCAAAAGAAGACAAGGGCTGAATGGACTATGAAGATGAAGCTGGTTCCTCAAATAGAGAAATTGTAGCCTCCCAAAACAGGGCCCTGGAAGATTGATGGTGCAGCATGGAGGAAGCTTGCACCATCACTTCTTGTGTTGGGCAAGCTCATCAGAGAGCAGCCACAGGAAACTGAAGTTACCTCACCAGTATCTTTTAATAGTGCTGTATTGATTTCACCTCCCGCCTTTAAGTGTTATATTGCTGTTCCATAAACTTCTCTAACTTCTCCACTAACTACCCCTCCAGACATGATGAATTCTAGGGAGCAATTAGGCGCCATCCAGTAGTGGGATTTGAATGGGTAGCTCTTGACTTGCTGTGCTGTAGGCCAAGTGGAAAGTTCATGCTCAGCGGTGACTCTTTCCCTCTGGCTGCAGGGGCTCCTGTGTGACCTATTTCAGTTTAGTGACTCTTAAAAAAAAGAAATGCATCAAAGCAGCTGGATGCTTTATGATGATGATGAGCAACTTGCCCTTGCACAATGCCTCTTTAGGACAAAATGGTAATTCCTGAGGAGAACAGAGCCGTGACCGAGAAGAGGAGCTGGGGACATTTCCTTGACACTTGCTTGCTGAAGCACTAAGGCTATGAATGAAAAATATCTGGAGGGCTACTCCTAATCCCTGTGGCCTGTCTAGTTAACATACACACTGTTGGGTCTTTTCCAGTTCATCAGCCCAGACCTGCTCATCCATCTGCCATCCCCAAATAAATCAGTCCTGCCTCAACTAAAGAAGATCACACCTTGTGCTCCCACCACACATGTTCATAAATTCTAGGCACCTCCTCACACTCGAGGAAACATACTGCAGGATCCCCACAATTAATGAATTCTGCCCCCATCTTCTGCTTTGCTACAGGAGGAGTTCAGCCTCTGAGCTTTTTTTCCCCACCAGCTCGGCTTCTCCTGGTTCTGCATGAAACAGCAATTCCAACTACTCTCTGCCCCTGCTTCCTCTCCTCCTGTCCCAGGAGAAGCAGCACCTCTACTGTTTTGCTCCTCTCTTTTTTCACTGCTTTCTGTATTCCCTCCAGAAGAAACAACAGCTCCACTTGCCAAGGCAGAATTCCTGCTCTTCATGGGCAGAGGGTGAGTCAGGTTTTCTGGCTGTGACCACAGAACAGCCCATGTTATTGGTGCCCATCACATTGTCTCAACAAGCTCTCATTCAGTGAGAGTGTTAGACCACCGTGTGCTGGAGAATTGGAGTTTTAACCTGGTCTTTGAGTCCATAAATCCTTACCCCAGATGCTGCTGTATCAGTCCCACTTTGTGCTACTGACAGATGACTAGGAGCTGGTTTTCTGAGGGATGAAATTCCTCTATGGATTGCTTTCTGAATGACAAGAAGAAAACTGGAAAAGCAGTGTTCTGGGCCACATGGAGGTACTGATGCAGTAAGGCAGAGAAGGCTGGCATATTGGGCAGACATCTGAGCAAAATTGAATTTTTCAGCTGTCGAGACCACCCGGGGTGAACTAATAGGCAGGCACCTCTTCCTTTGCCCCCCTGTTGTTTGCAAAACCATGAAGAATGTGTGAGTAAATGTTCAGGATGCCATAAGAATAGAGAATGGAGGCCTCTAGAATCTGAAATATTCAGATTCCAAAGGTGCAGCTGTGTTAGTTTAGTAAAACAAACGGGGAGTCCTGTTGCACTTAAAGACTAACAAATATATTTATTGCATGAGCTTTTGTGGGAGAAAATCCCACTTCATCAGACACTTGGAAGATGTTCAGATTTAGCAAGGGACAAGTTACTGGCACTAAATCATATGAAAATGTTGGGGTGTATCAAATTTGGTTTGTAGGAATACTGACCAACTTCGTAGGTGCACATCACTGTTAGAGCAATTGCATTACCAGCTGCCTCATATATTACTTATATGTCACCTTTCGCACAATCAAATTAGCCGCTGAGCGCCCTCTAAATGCTGAACTTTTGTTGAAATGTTCAGCAAGGAAATTGAATTTTCTGGTTTTAATACTTCAGAAGAACCAGTGTGACCCCTATTTCCCAGTATTGTGTTGCAAGAGAATAATGCTTATCATGTGGTCCCTCTGTGCTAGCTGCAGGTACTGGATCAAAAGAATTGGGTTAAAGCAGGACTTTGATCTTGTCCACTGATAGGAGTGTGGACCTCCTTGCCTACATCTTCCAACACCAGTTGTTGCACCCTGACTACGATATATTAGATGTGTGCCTCTTGCTGCACGGAGGCCCATTTGTGGGTCTTTATTGTGCCAGGAGCTCCTCTGGCTGCCTGACATATCCTCTACACCTCACACACACTTGTCATAATCTGTATCTAAAAGGTGGTTTGCAAGAGATTGAAGAACTGATAATTCACTGATCATTGATGTTCTGCTTTGATGTGTGCACAGGGTGTGTACAGAAAGTTATGGATCTATTCTAGAGTACAGTTCTTAATTTGTTTGGCATAAACATGGTCTGCCCTAGAGGAAGGAGTGTGAGTTGACTTCCTCTTTACATGTAAGCAACAAGGAGGGCCATCAAAACTAACGAGGGGAGACTGCAGGAAACTATAACAATTTTCATTTTAGCAAACAGCAGCAGGGAAAGAGAGACCATGGAGCTTCCTTCTCTACTACATTCCATGTCACCTTCTTTTAGAGCAGCCAGCTACTCTCTTCCTCGTCACTCTAGGGGATAGCTCATGAGTCAAACTCAAAACCTGTTCCCACGGTTGCATTCCAGCCTCCAGTCAGCCTCTCCCTCTAGGTCTGCAGCCTCTTTCTCACTCTATAGGCTTTTGCTCCTTCTTCATGACTCAGGCCTTCCACTAGGTCACCAAATGTTTTACCCTTCCTAGGCTGAAAAGCATCTTCCTACAAACAGATTCAAGCTGTCTTCCTGTTCACACCATCATGTCACCACTCCCTCCATGGCTGGCAAGAGACCCCAGGCCCATCCTCTGCTCTGGGTTCCTGCTCAGGGAGTCTCTATCCGCAGTCATGGACTATACTCTCTTACACCACTGTGTCTCCCTGAGCCCCATACTACCTTCCTGGCTTTTTTCTTCTCTAGGTTTGCCAGTCCAAATGCACATCCCTTCTCCCAAGAAATGACTGCAGGCTCATTCCTCCTCAGGTGAGCTTCCTCATTCAGTTGGGAGATTTGCTTTCTTCCCCATTGTGGCCTCTTGGGTTTATTAGCATCCATCTCAGTCTGCATATCCTTTCAGGGCAAGTGTGGGGGTAAACACCCCTTTACACCTTCAGAACTGACATTTATGCTTTAAAACCTTTGACCAAACTAGGAGAAACAGGTTCAATCCCAGAAAGGAGAGAAGGCGGCGATCTATCTGACCCCTATGTAAATCAAGCATGGTGGAGTTAAAACAATGGCAGTAGCCCCATTTTATATACAGTAGGATGGGAAGTCCTCAGGAAGGGGAAGAACAGTATGAGATCATCTTGCCTCTTGAAACTAGGTTATTGAACTTTAGAAGATACTAGCAAGGACAGAAACCTCTTTGGCAACCATCATTAGAAGACACAAGGGAACAGAGCTCATGCAAGCTGAGAAAGATATGTCCTTCGAGGAGGGAATTGAAATCTCTGGAAACTAAATATAGGTGAGAAACCTGGTTAGGAAAGATCTTTTTACCTAGGACAATAGAGGAAGCTAGTGTTTTGTAGGTCTATGGAAGGTTCTGAATGAGGAAAAGTCAGCCGTGGCTAGGAAGAATGGCTAGTGAAAGAAACCATCTTGAACAAAACTAGATTGAGACATTTTAGACTTTTAGTTGCGGGTTTTCACTTTTCTTTTGCTTCTAGCCATCACTACTTTTATTTCTTTTACTTGGCATCACTTGTGTCTTATTCTTAATTTGTTCTGTATGTGCAATAAACCAACTCAGTGCTGTTGGAATGGAAGGGTGTCATGGGGATGGCTATGAAATTCAAAGCAGTGAAGCTTTAGTTTGGTTAAGAAAATGACGTCTGCTTTGACTTTGGCTGCAGTGGAAAAGGGCCCAATCGGCTGTGCAGGAAAATGAGAATAAGTAAAATGACTTGCAGTGTGGGAGAGATGTATGGTTGAAAAAGCAACTAATAAACAGCTACAGGAATAATATAAATTGTCTTAAAAGAAACGAGCGCAAAGCTCACTGTTCAGGTGGTCATCAAGAAGGAGGCAAAGAGATTGGGAGGAATGGCCTCAGGAAGAAAGGAGGTTGTACATCTTATCTGGATTAAGACCAAAAGTAAAAGTGAATGGTCTACGATTTGGTTTTTAGCTGAAGTCAGTAATGGGCAATGACATGACTTGTTTGTTTAAAGGCCGTAAAAAGTAAACTCTTAAAGTGTTCATTGCTGATTACCTCTGAGTTTAGTCCATTTGTGAGTATTTTGATCAAATACTTATAAATGGTCTGTTCCTGTTTGGATATAGTGACTGATATTGTTAGGTGTGTTGTGAGCAGCTGTAGACAGTTCCATTTGGCCTTTAACCACAAATTCCTTTACTGAATTTAAGTTAATGTTATGGTAAGACCTTGCATATATGGTGGTAATTCCAACAGGTATATTTACCCAACCCAACTCAAGCCAATAAGCTATAATGTGCTTTTTTTTCTTCTCTTTAAAGGACCAACCAACCTTATTATTTCTCTGAACTGGCCAGGAGAGGGTTGGGCATTGCAGATCATATGGTTCTGGGAGACATTCAGGAGTGGGAGTGTGCTGGGTCACCTTGTGGGTTGAGACTAAGTCTGGTGGAAGCCACTGTGGGGCTGTAGACAGATGGCTGGGGTCAGACCTGCTGAACTAAAGCTGAATAAGTAGATGCTCAAGGTGAGACCTGCCAGTATTTGCTGATTATGAGCATCCCAGGCTGGGAGCTACAAGGGCAAAACATTGGAGGGCACCCCGGCTTATGGGTCAAGTGGTGATGTGGGCCATTAGGGGTCTGGGCTGTGTCCTTGAGTCCTGACTCCCTTTCGCAGAGTCTTTTGGGCCATTATACTGGAGTATTTTTAAGACCAGGAAGGGACCATTAAGTCATCTAGACAGGTGATAGCTAAGTCAATAAATGAATTCTTTTACTAGGTCATAAGTCAGTTGTACTCTGTCTCTCCGTTCCAAAGGGGCAGCCGTCTTAGTCTAGTTCAGTAAAGCAAACATGGATTCCTGTGGCACTTAAAGATTAACAAATTTATTTATTGGATGTGCTTTTGTGGGAAAGAATCCCACCTTGTCTCCTACAAAAGCTCATGCAAAGAAGTAAATTTGTTAATTTCTTAGGTGCCACAGGGCTCCTTGTTCATGTCTCTGGAGGTGTGAATTTTTCAGAGTCCTGAATGATGTAGCTAAGTTGACTAAGTTTTAGTTATAGACCAGGCCTGTGTCAGGACCTGGCCTCATCCTTAAATAAATATTTAACTCTGTGACTAATTGTACTTAGCAAATGCTTAATACAACCTATTGTTTGCAGTTATTCTGTAATTGACAAGTAAATATAGATCATTAGCCTGACCAGAGGACAGATCTGGTAGTGTTATGCATTTTCTTGCAGTTATGAAACTTTTGGTTTCTTGTTATTTGCAAATTTTAGTGAAGTGCCTGTTGTTGTTTATTTACTACCAGCTTCCAAAGAGGACTAAACAGCAAAGCATTGTGCAGCCCAGGCGTTCAGGGCAAATCATCTAATGATGGTGATTACTTCCCAACAATAGTTTGCAAAAGCAACCAACACTTGCCTTGTTTCCTTTAAATTTTTCATAGCCAGTTTGACTCGTGTCTTCCTGCGAGGAAAGCTTTTGAATAAAGAAGGCATGTTTATACAATATCTGCTACAGTGGCACATCTGCAGTGCAGGAGCTATGATGCTGGAATGTAGGTGCTTTCTGTATTGATGGAAGGGGTTTTCCATTTCTGCGTTTAGTCCCCCTTTGGGTTGAAAAGAAACTCCTTCTGTTGACCTGGACACATTTACACCATGAGTGAGGTGACCTAACTACAGAACTCGGGGAATGGAATTTTTCAGAGCCCTGCACAACTTAACTCGGTTCATCTAATTTTTAGGTATAGACCAGGTTTGTCTCGTTTGATGCTTGTGATGACTAGAGAATATAGTCATTTGAATGACATCAGCCTTTTCAGGTTTATTTCATTTTATCCTGATTCAGCTGGGGAATTTAATATTTCTCCCAAACCTTGCAATAAAGTTAATGTCAGATTTAAACATGTGATACATTTTCAATATTTTTGTATTCTTTATTGCCTATCTGAGTTTTATAGAATGAAATTACAGCTCTTCACATGAACAGTTGTTATTGATTTACCTGGTTATTTTGAAAGATTAAAATAAAAAAGCATATATGCCTTGAAACCACTTTATATCGTTTTTTTTTTTTTTGAAAAAGCTGATTTTTAGCTCTTCCAGAAATCTCTCATAGCAGCAGCAGTCTTGTAGCTCCTGATAAAAATGAATGTCGGATTACATTAATATGAATATTTTAATCTTTTACGTTTGCATCTAATAGCATGGACATTCACAATCACTTTCAGTCAAACTGTCGATAGCATTTTCCCACCTTTTAACAAAAAATACTTTCAGTAAAAATGTTCCTAGTAGCACTATTCTGTATATATTCTACATCTGGAAGAATGGAAGGAAGGCAAGTGCCTAAATCTTGATTAAGAAAAAGTTTCTTGACTTACTTATTGCTCGTCAAGGTATTGTCTGTTTGGTGTAAATGCACAGAACTCCACAGATGTCTGCTGAGGGCTTGTCTTTGTGTTTGCACCAGTGCTGAGAGCATCTCCAGTCAGTGTAGTTAATCCATATCCTGGAGAGACAGTAGCTTTTCCTGTCACCATCACGCTATCTGCACAGAGGGTGGGGGTGGGGGTCACACCCCTCAGTAGGGTTACCAGATACCAAAGCCTGGAAGGGAGGACAGGAAAGTACGAAAAGGAGGACATTGGAGGACACATGGCAAAAATGTAGTATTAATGTAATATTCTTCTGTTCTTAGGGGGCCCTGGAATGTTTCCCCCTAAAGACAGGGTGTTCTGGGGCATTCCAGCATACTTAACCTCTGTAAGTAAAAAGCCAGACACAATCATGTTTTTTAAAATGCCTGCTGGACGGAGGATGTGAAGGTAAAAAGGAGGACATGTCCTCCTTTTTACCTGACATCTGGTAACCCTACCCCTGAGCGAAGTAGTTAGACCAATAGAGAACTATAGTGCAGACCTGGTGGCCTGATTTACATCAGATGGGGAACAGGAAATCGGAGGCCTAATTTTTTAGTCTGCTAAGGCCGCTTTGTGTCAAGGGAGGTGCCTTGCTATACCAGCCGTCCCTGAGACTGACCGATTCCCAATTGAAAGGGCAAGTGGAGGATGTGGAGGGTGGGGGGCAGGTGCCTGCCACATCCAATTCGCCACTGGTGCAAGGTCCCTGAAGGAACTGTCTAACTGTAACCCTACCTTGCATCAGGGAGCTGAGGATGAGAGCTTCAGCTGGCTCCTGGCAGCTGCTGCTCTCCCCTTTATGTGAGTGGATTGCCTCCACAGTCCGCCGCATCATGAAGCAGAGGGTGGCAAACTAACTCTGGGATTGTCTGAAACAATGGAAATAAAGCAAAGCGAACTCCTTGGGAGAGATGGGGGTCAATGGATGCATGAGCACCTCTTCTTTGCTGTGCACAGCCTTATTGAACACCTGTGCATGGCTGACACTGACAGCACAGCACGGGGATAGGGGTAAATTCCATGACTGTGCCTAATGGATACAGAAAGGTTAAGTACAGAAAGACATGTTTTAGGGCCCCCTCCAACAAAGTATGCAAGCATATAATTGTTCCATTGAGTTTACTGTAATCTTGCATGGAGATTATTCATGCTAAAGAATACATCATCCTTATGTAGAGCTTTTTATTAGTAGCTCTTAAAACCGAGTATTTATAGGTTGGGATAAAAACTCCCAAACTGAAGGGATCCTGGAAACACCTACAGCTGCCTGTTTGCCTTGGGGCATCATTCTATGTGGACAGAGGAGCATGGATCACTGTTCAATGTCTCAAAGCAATTGGTCTCCCACCTGATCTTACACTGGCCTGGCACAAAGGAGAGACAACATTCAGGGGAAGGAGCAGAAAAGTTTAAGGAACTATTTGCCAGCAAGACACAATGTTCTGTCAGTGGAGCTTCTGAAAAAGGGTGAGTGGTGGTGGTGGAGAGGAACTAAAAAGAGTGTGTTCCTCTACGGTTTCTGAACTGGTCTGAGAGTTAACTGGATTAAGTGTCTGCCTATTTGTATTCATTTGAAGGAGAATGAAAGAGAGAAAAGGGGAAAAATTCCCAGGGGAAAATAAAATGTAACTTAAAATAGATTTTTCAAATATTTGCTTACCAAGTTGGGATTTTCTGGGGGGATGGTTTTTCAAGTGCAACTATATTTTTTTTACTTCATCAACCGTAGAAACACTACCTTATGGCAAGATATGTGACTGTAAAGACTGCATTGAATGGCCGTGATCCCCCACCTGTTGAAGTCCAAAGTGCAACTGCTGTTGATATCCATGGAGCTGTATCAGACATTAAATGCAGATGTCAGATATGGAGGACACTCATCCTTCACCAAGCACTAGCCTCAGGGTCCCTGAGGCAGGCAGACCATTAAGCAGAGATCCAGGACAATCAGACATAGCAGGTGTGGGTACTAACTGTTTAAATTTCAGAGACTGTGTTTGGGGATGGCTGTTATTGGCTTGGAAGGATGTTTTTCACTGAGTACTAAAAGCACAGGTCCAAGTTAATGAGAATAAAATACAGTTTAACGGCAGTGCAGAGGGAGAGCAATCTTTTTCTGTTGTCTGTTTCCAAGCGAAAAGAGGCTTCCAGAGAACAAACATCCCAGTGTTTTGTTTGATATTTATCTCCTAAATAAAATGCAAGCAAAAAGCCAGGTCCTGGCTGTACTGGCTGCTGCAAAGCCTGCCATTGTGACCTGGAAGCCTGATGAAATCTTGAGCTCTTCTTCTTCTTTTGTGTAAGGCGTCTGGGACCCGACTCGTGTCCAAGCTGTCTCCTTTTGACAGTTCCCCTAGAATTTGGCTGGGGTTGGAAGGCGAGAATATCTGGTGCCTTCCCAGCACCACAGAAGGCATGGGCTCTTTCCAGCAGAGAAGGTGCATGGAGAGCAAGAAAGGGCTATCTGAGCAGACTCAGTAGGTAGGTTTCAGGGGAAAGTAAGCCCCTTCCTCCCTCCACCATTGCAATTAAAAGAGTAGAAAATACTATGAATAACTGCAGGAGGTTATAAATAAGGCTGGAGCTGAAGAACATTAAATTTATTTGCAACATAGATTCATCTGCAACGTAGTGTGATTCCTGACTCTCACATGTGATTCTCTTCCCTTTTCCTGCCCGCCTCAGTTATCTTTAGTTTCACTGATAGAGGTTGTGAACACTTCTGAGCCTTTTGTCTCTGTATAAAAGGCTGTATAAACATACTGTGCTAGATACACATGTAACAATTATAAAATAATCTGGTCCTTAAAGTCCAGGCCACAGCCAGCCTGTGCTATGCCAAATGGATTTGGGGTTTGTAATAGCTCAGAACAAACACGAGTCTTATTGCATCATTCCCTAATTCTCTTCTCAAACCTTCCTAATATCTTCATTATGGTGCTTCTCTGAGACCCTGGAGACAGCTTCCATTGTGTCTGTATTTTAGCTTTTGCTTCAGCTGCATTCTGTTCAGCACAGCTCAATTCATATGCCACAGCACAGTTGTCATTTCTCTCTTTCTTTTCCCCAAAAGAAAGAAAGACAGACCTCGGTTGACTTGGATCCAAAGCGGCAGCCGTGTTAGTCTAGTTCAGTAAAACAAAACAAAACAAACAGGGAGTCCCGTGGCACTTAAAGACTAACAAATATATTTATTGCATGAGATTTGTGGAAGAAAAGCCCACTTGGCATTCCCTTCTGTAGCACAGCAGCTGAAGGGAGATTGTTGAACAATCTAACAAAAAGTGGGATTTTCTCCTCTGAAAGCTCATGCAATAAATATGTTAGTCTTTAAGTGACACAGGATTCCTTGTTTGTTTTCTTTGACAATAGACTCAGTTTTCGGTGTAGACCAGGTTTATCTCTATAAAGCTGCATTAAAGCACATTTGCTGTCCTTGTGTCCCCTCTTTGCAGAGTTTAGTCTTCAAAACCTTGATATACCCTGCTCTTTTCTCAGGGGAGTCTTTTGTTTTTCTCAATGTTTTTGAAGTTCATACTAATCAAGTGTTTGCCATCATAATTAAGAGAGGTGTTCAATCTCATGTCGCTTAATCATCATGATGGGCCTAGGGGAGGGAACAAAAGTTCCCTTCTAGAGCCTTAGAAGAAGACAGGGTCTGTTAATGAATGTGTCAGAGCAAAATTGTGTCTCTACTGAGCCCACCTTAATTTTTATTATTTATATTACAGTATGCTTAGAAGCAGTATTTGAGATCAGGTCCTGTTGTGCTAGGTATTACATAAGCACACAGTAAGAGGCACTCTGTGCACTAAAGACCATATTACCTCATGCATAAAGCAGAAATAGTGTGTTTAACCTCTTCGTTTTATAGAGTGCGAACTGAGGCAGAGAAAGATAATGAATTACCCAAGGTCACAGAGGAAGTCTGTGGCTGAACTAGAAATTGACTCCAGGACTTGAGAGTCCCAGGACAATATCTTGGCCAACAAACTACTTTTTCTCCCGAAGAAAATCCTCTGTCACTGATTCTTAGCTCATAAGGCCATTCTACTTCAGTTCTTATCATTGTTGACTTGATGATTGAATGATTTAATTTAATCACTAGCCACAGGGCTGGAGCAACACCATGGCAGCACATATCTACCCGGTGTCTGATTTTGATCCAATGTCTCTATTGCACCATTCTTTTCTGTAATTTGTATTATGTATTCCAAAATTCTGTAAAGCATTTTGGTGGTCTTAAGAAACTAACACAAGTAAAGTGTCCTGTGGCACTTAAACTAACATATTTAGTTATTGCATGAGCTTTCGTGGGAGAAAATAGTATCTGATGAAGTGGGATTTTCTCCCACGAAACCTCAGGCGATAAACAAATTTGTTAGTCTTTAAAAGTGTTACCAGACTCTTTGTTTGTTCTGCTGAACTAGAATAACATGGCTGCCTCTTTGGAGCTACACAATACTAAGTCTTATTGGCTATGTCTACGTTAGAAAGCTTAATTTGGACATCCTTAGTCTGAACTAAGCAGTTCTGCGTTAGTTTGGACTAACTGTGCGTTAGTTTGGACTAACCGTGGCATTTTAGTTTGAACTAGCCATTCTTCTTAGTTCAAACTAAAAAGTTATTTTGAACTGAACAATTAGTTTGAACTAGAAACAGCCATTAGTTCAAACTTTTAAGTTCAAACTAAAGTGTCTACATTGCTTTAGTTTGAACTTAAGTTCAAACTAACTAGTTCCAGATAAGTTTTGCTTAGTTTGGCCTAAAAATTTTTTTAGGTCAAACTAGGCAAAGCCTAGGGTAGACGCAGACCAAATTAGTCCAGACTAATTTCCTGGTGTAGACATAGCTGTTGTGTCCCACTGTTATTTCTGGGCCATGCCTTCCTCCTTTTCCACACTCCACCTGCTCTCTTACTTCACATACCACCTTGAACAGAAGGCCAAACTGTTGTATCATCACCCTCACACTAAGGCCTAATGTACAGTGCTGTACTGGGTTGTTGGGAGATATGCATTCTACTTTTTGTAGAATGCATATCTTCTGTTGACTTACTTACCCTCCCTTACTGCAGTTTCTTCACTGGGCTTCACCGACGGGAAATGTTCTGCATTTGATGCATCGTTACTCTTTTCTGGGTGGTGGAGTTACTGTGTCGAACACAGAGCACTTCTGGGATTGATTTGAGCAGGTCTCCACTGGCTGCTCGATCGATCCTGCTGCGTCAATCCATGGAGACTGAGACAATGGTTTCCTTATAGACAAGCCCTGAGTTAGCAATGATTTAGGGCAGTAGGGATGCTATCCTAGAAACTGGACATGTGCCGGGAGTCAGTCTAATTAGTTTGCAACATGGCATTTAGAGGAGTACTTGCAGTCCTTGTGCTATGGGTAGATTTTCATGAGCAGTTGACCAGATGCTCAGTACATAGTTATTAAAGTAATATTTTTTCTGTATCAATGGATCATGTGTCTCTAAACAAAAGCTCACTCTGTAATGATTACTGGAATGCTGCTGATATTTACATTGTGAGTATTTGTAAATCTTTTCAAATCTCCTAAATAAAAATATAGCTTTAAAAGCAAAGGCCCAGATGAGAGGGAATCTGGTATTTAGTATATATGGTATATTGCAAAGAGAACAATATCCTAAATGTATAAGTTCTTTGCCCCCAAGTTCCAGCGGAAAAAGAGGTTCCTCTACTGGGTACCCTACGTGTATGAATTCATTAGGGACCTATCTTCAATGTTGCCTACAGTTGGGAGCATTAAGCTCAGTATATAACTCTAGATGTGAGTACTGAAAACACTGAAATTTTCAGATGAGTTTGAAGTCACTGTCACAATTGGAAATGATAGTGGATGAGGATGAATAATGAGAACATCTGGAACATGAAAACGTCAGATTTGAAACTGGCTTCCAAGAACAATTTTATAGTACTACAGTATTAAAGTTAAGCTGAATAATATTTACCAGTCAAGCAAGTTGGAGTGGTTTCATACAGGCCTAATATTTATTAGTCAATATACAGCTGTCATGCAAAATATTTCAATAACACATACAAAGTGACAGTGTGTTTGCACATGCATATATTTAGAGACAATATCCAACTGAGCTTACAGTCTGAGGGAACCTAGGCTTTATAGTGGACAAATACAGTGCATTTCCAAATTTTTATTTTGTTACATTCACTTATAATCAAACAGGAACTATAAGAAAGACATACTGGTATTTGTACAGTCTGAATGGACAGCTCTCTCTCACTCTCTCTGGTAACGTGGGCTTTGTGACTAGTATCTGAACAAAATTTTAACATCACTGGAGCTACTTTACTCACATTTAGGAAGAGCTGTGGATGGCAAATATCCCTACTAGCTTCATGCAGGGAAGCTGGCTGTTTCCAAGAACTCTACTTTTCTTACATTGTTTTCAACGTCCCAGATGAAACTTGAAATACTCTGTTACATTGGATTACAATGCTTAGAACTCTAGTGCACAAGACTACTATAACTTTCTACATTACTCAGTTCAAATGTAATAGAAATATATTTTATGGTCAGTATCCAGTGTGGAGACACCTCATATGATAAACTGTGATTTGAACAATGACCTTATACTGTATCATGTGCAGTTATGACCACCACAACAACTTACACCAAAGACAGTTCTATGTTTCTTATGCATTCGAAGTAAGTAATTTCTTTGTCTGATGCAGTCCGTATTAGAGGCAATAGCAAAACTTCCTGTGACTTCAGTGGAAGCTAGATCAGATCTGAGATAAAGGCAGTGCATGTAACATGTAGTTAATAGCACATATGGGCATAGGTCTTTTGGAGCTAATGAAGTTACGGGTGCTTATCTGGCAATGATTTGACCCAACAGCTTTAAAAACGTCATATCGACTCATCTCCTCCCCTCTACCCCCGCCAAAAAAACCCAAACTGGATAGATGATGGAGTCATTCAGACCAGATAATGACTATCAAAACTCCATCCACATTAAATCATAAGAAATAATAATGTTAAGAAATGAAGGCACAATCATTGCTTCATAATGCAATGTTAATAATCTCAGTGCTCAAAGTGCTTCCACCTGGGTAATGAAGAGCATTTATTATGCAAGGGTGATAAGATTTGACAGAGATGGTTACCTAATTTAGCTCTGATGAGAATGACATGAATAGATCAACAAAATGCTCTTGTATAACTATTAATGCTATAGCAAATTTATTATCTATGCACTCAAATGGTAGCACAAATAAAGAGATCATGGATATAATTCAGCCATCAGCAGTGGCAGATTACTTGATTCCTGGACCACAGAGTGAATGGTAATGTAGCTGCTACCTCATGGATGCAGATTGGATGTGCTCACTCTTTGGTTGCTAGGTGCTTCAAACTCATTTTTGAAAAATGAAATATCTTTTCTGTGATTAAAATATGGGAGGAGAAAGGGACCAGCCATATCAATCCTAGATTGCCTTTTGCTGGCTAATTCATGCATGATGTTCTTTGCACTCCCTGTGGCCCAGAGATAAAGAACCATTCACAGAGGAGACCCAAGTCATGTAAATTATACATTGGCAAACCAGCATAGGGACCTGTGATTGCAAGTTACAAAATGAAGAGGCTGGGTAGGTTTGTGCTTGGAGGGTGGAAGGGGAGAAGGGGTGGGATCTGCTAAGTGGATAAAAGAATGTGGAGGATACAGTATGTGTTCATTTTTTTTCCTGCAACATCTGTACACTTCTACTCCCTTGATGCTTTGACTCCAACTTCTTCTAACTCCTTAACCTACAACTCACACTATCATTTATGTCAGTGCTTCTCTGCCTTGTAAGTAGCAAGTACTCCCGAACTTCTGAAAAATTAAGTACCCCAGCACTCAGTTTTCCACAAGATTTTATATTTACAGACTAATGCATGCCATATGTTGGAAGAAGGGCTGAGTATATCGGGTTGTTTAGTTTGCAAGTGCCTTTTCAAAAGGGACTGCTCTATGTAGTGTTTGAGCTGATGGTAGCCCAGAATGGATAGTAGCACTCTCCATGGCTGTCCCTAGGAGGGGTGGAGCCAGGGTCAAATACAGTGTGGGGGGCCCTTTTAAGCATTTTTATACAGCCGAAATTGGGGCTGTCATTTGTCAATGTCACCATTTACCTAGCCATGAAATTGACAGGTAAATCTGTGGTAGAGTGTGGTTCCACTACCAGACAAGCTGCAGGGCTCTCTGCCTGGCTTTCTGGGGACTGGGCTTTGAGCCGGGAGGCTGTCATCTGGCTCTGAGCTGGGGTGGAGGTGACTATCCCCTGGCTGCAAGTGGGGAATGGGTTGCAGCCACCCAATTCCAAGCCCAGTTTTCAGGGTATAGGAGACTTCCCCAGAAGCTGACAGCTGCCCCCAGCTGTCGGCTGGGAACTGGGACTGGGTGGGAATCTGGCAGTTTGCCACTTGACATCCCAGGACTCTGGCCATTGCCCCTACCTCCCAGCTGGGAACTGGGACCCAGTGGGATGCATGGCCAGGGACAATATGCTCTACCCTAGGGACAGCCCTAGGCTTCCCTTCAGTGGTACCTGCATGTCCCCTGCCTATGTCTCATGTACTCTTAGAGGTAGGCATACCATGGGTTGAGAAACTATGATTTACATCGTCTTTGAATTTAAACTACTGAGAGCAAACATCCAAGAAGACTGCTGGGTCAGAGAACAAGGCAAAGTTATGTAATACAATAATTAGAGAGCAGTTCTGAGGCACACAGTATCATAACAGAAATATTTAAGTATTTTTAATCTGTTACACTCACTAGCATTAAAAGCTTTACATTTATAGTGGTTCCCAACTCTTTTAGGCCCTGATTGTGCAACAAATGTTTATGCATATGCTTAGTTTTACTACCCTGAGGAGTTCTTCAATGGGACTTGTAACAAGCTAGCCACCACCCATATATCAGAAATGCCTGTGAACTGCTCTGCTTTTTATTCTCCCTCTTATAGCCCTTTTGTCGGTGCTTCATTTGTGCCATGACTGAGCCCCACACCTTTGGATTGGCAGTTCATAGCCCCACACCAGTGGACTTGTTGCAACACTTGTGAATGTAACCAAATTACTTGAGTCCTAGCCTCCCTTTCATTACAAATTAAGCCCTGCATTTTACACAGACTCTACACACTTTACTCATCTAGTTATAGCACCCCTCTTTTGCTCTGGGTTCATTCAGACAAAGTAAACTCAGAAGTAAAACTCAAAGTCCCAAAATACCATCCCAGGGCCTTGTTTTTACTTCAGAGCCTGGGTGAACAAAAAAGCTGCTTTCACAGAATCTTTTAGCACTCATAGGAGGCAACCCACTGTGAGCTTCAGCAGCCCTGTGCAGACCTGAGCCCTTTGCAGATTTCCCAGAGCTTCTAGGGCTGCTTCGGGCTCTCTAATCTTAAGAATCGGATGCACTAGGTATCAGCCTTTTCACTGCGCCAGATATCTTGAGTTGGCTCAGGTATGAATCCTGCTTCAGGCTTCCAGACTTCTATGGAGTCACTTTCTCCCAGGAATACTCAGTATAGTAAAGTTCAGCATGTGTTTAAGTGCTTGCTACAGGATCGGGGCCTTATTGTGCAGACGTTTGTGAGAAATCCTCCTCTTTCCTCCCAATGCTCCCCTCCCTTACTGTTTCCTTTTTAATGCTTTCATAGACTCCACCACATCAACATCAGCTAGTTGGCCTTGGTGGGGGCAAAGACAATGGAAAATGTAGGGATAATAAGAGAGAGTTTCTTACATCTGCAACTGTGGCGGTTGCTCATGGGGCTCCCTCAGGTGACTGGTATATCCAAGTCTTGTGACAGACAGAAAATGGGGCTGTTTCTAAGATGAATATTGCATTCTTGCTTAAATTAACAGATACATTTAAAAAATCTCAGAAAGCAAATCCTAGAAAGATTAAGTAGTTGGAGGATCCTCTTTCCCTCTAGCGAGGTTACTATGTTCAGAAAGGCCCAGATTCTTTCCAGCAGTAAGATCTATTCAGTGCCAGAGAAAAGAGGGCATTGATGGAGCTGGTTATGGCTTCTCAAGTGTCAAGCTGTCCTGATGCTGACGTGAATTAGAACCACATAAAAGCTTTTTGAACTGATGACAGATTGCTCTATTCCCCAAGGAACTATGCATCAGAAAACTGGAATAGCACAACCCAACCCAAATACGGCACTGTCCCGGAGTAGGGGGAAAGTTGTCAGAAGAGCCAGCTATGCTTGATTATTGACAGCATCCTCATGCCAGGGGAATGTTCCCGATTGCAGCCACATAATGTCACTTAAATGGTATGTAGTGGCCAAAAGAGGTGATAGATTTTCGCCCGACATGTCTGTCATGTGCAAATGTGTCTGCCTGTGAATGATTTTTCAAATGAAGCCCCTGAAGCTGTGAAGAATACAAAAAAATCTAAAGGCTGGGTTAACTTAACTTTTTAGTGTAGACCAGGCCTAAGAAAGGAATACTTATGATGGGGATTGACTCTCAGGGCTGGTCCACATGGAGAATTACATTCTTATACCTATGTCACTTGGGTGTGAAAATCCACATCCTTGAGTGACATAGCTAAACCAGCCTAACCCCAGGTATAGACAGTGGTGGGTTGATTTAAGAACTCTTCCAACAGCCTACCTATTGAATCATTCGGGGGCTGAGAAAGGATATATGAGCCTGGATGTTTGTCATGAAGTACAGTGTATACCGAGGCAGGAGACAGGTATCTGGGTGCCTGCAGGGAATCTGCAGTAAGCTTGCCCAGAGGAAAAATCTAAAGTGCTAAAGTGCGTTTAGGTACTTACAGGGTTAGGTGGCTGCCAAGTGGGAATTTCAAAAGGGATAGCCATGGTAGTCTAGTCCAGTAAAAAAAACAACAAGGAGTTGTGTGGCACTTTAAGACCTTTTTGTCTTAAAGTGCCACACAACTCCTTGTTGTTTTTTTTGCCAAGTGGGAGTTTTGTGGATTGCAGGGAGGCGCCTAAGACAGGACTTTAGAGACCTGAAAATTGCGCTTAAGGGCCCAAAGTACTTTTGTGGCTCACATCCTTAGTCCTGAACAACTATTTAGCTTTTTTTGAAAGAACCTTAGCTTTTTTTGATGCAGATGACTGCTATAAGTAGTTAGAGAATAATAACTTAATTTTTAATTTCCTACTTCAAATTTATTATTCTTGATTAATTGGTACGCTTCTTTAATTATAGCACAGCTACTCAATCCAGGGGAGTCACTCAAGTCTTTCATTGATGTGTTTCTAATTCTGCAACTTTTACTCTTGTGAGTAGAGAGCAATGCTGTTGACTCCGGAGGGATCAGGCTCTCATGCATTTGAGACCAGCTCTCCTTCCTGCTCAGAGCAAGTCAGGGAACATTCTCACACATGGTAACAAATGCACTAAGCTCCCTCCACAAAGCTCTTCTTGCAAGTAAAGTATTATTAATAATTAGTTAACACTTATATTTTGGCAGTACAGAAACGAGTCAGCAGGTTACAGTCCCACAGTGCTAGGACTGTACAAACATAGTCAGTGATAGCCCATGCCTTAAAGTTCTTGTAATCTACAGGCAGTTTTCACAGGACAGTATACACCAGGCAGCATGCTACCTTTTGGATGTAAATTCTTTTAAGTGAAGCTCGATACCATTATAAATAGTTTGGTTTTAGGAATTAACCCAATCACAAGAAATTTCTATATCAGAACTGAAATAGCTAAGTTATTTGGCAGCTCCTAAAACTGAAGGGTGGTCTAAACACTGAAAAGTTATATTGTCACAGCTATATCTCTCTTTGGGAGTGAAAAATCCACACCTTGGAGAAAAGTAGTTAAACCAACCTATAGTAATCCCCAGTGTAGGCAGCACTGAGTTGACAGAAGAATTTTTCAATCGACTTCACTACACCCTCTTGGGGAGGTGAATTACCTTCAGCAATGGGAAAATTCCCCTCATCTCTGCATTGAAGCACACCCACTGGGCACCTGTTGCACCTTAGATGTGCTGCCGCAATGTTTTAAGTGTAGACATAGCCGTAGTTACCAAACCATGTTTAAATACTGCTTCTTATCAGAGAAGAATTAATGGTAGACAATACAGGGCCCAGTCCTGCATGCTTCCCTCATGCAGAGCTCCTGCTGCCTGGGTGGATTTGTAAAAAATGCAGATAGTATTCCCATGGCTTTCATGAGCTGTCTTAAAAGACCTGTTGTGCTGTAGTCTAAATTCACACCCTTCAGAAACCTAGTTTAGTCAACCTAAGCCCAAGTGCAGACAGCACTAGATCAATGGAAGAATCTCTCAGAGAAGTGGATTTACTATAGCGACAGAAAAACCTCTCCCATCGTCATGGCGAGTGTCTCCACTACAGCAACACAGATGTAACAATTCTAGTGTAGACAGATCTTCAGATGTGTCTAGGGTAGACATACCTTCAGATAACCTGCAGTCTTCAGAGAACCAACCTGTAGTTCAGCTGTTTTGGAACTCATCATTTTTATACCTTTTGCCCTGGTGCATCTAAAAACTGAAATGCTCTGTCCTTTATGATCTGCCATCTATAACTGGAGAAAGTTAGTAACCCTGTTCATGTGGAACTAAAACATGAGCTACAGTATAGGGAAGTAAAAGATTAGATTATTAGCTATGTCAAGCTCGAGTCATGGAAGTTGTATAGTGCTTTGAGACGTTTTTCTTCCTTTTAAATTGTTTTGAAAATTTATATTAACTTCCCTTCAGTGACTGTAAGTGAGGGTAATACTTTTTAAGTCAATCTTAGAATAATTGGAGTCTTCTTAAGTGGTGTTTAGAGTGGCTGAATAATTGTAAATAACAGAAGCCAGTCTATTAAGTGACAAAGGCATAAAAATGTGTGGTGACAGCTGGGTGAGGGTAAACCTGAAAACATAGTCCTCCAATGGGGGATTAGAAAATCACTCCCAGGTACATCTTTCTGTGACACCTAATTCTGTGTTTATGACAGCTTGATGAGTTGCCATTGAAAGATCATGAGGTCATAAATTTACCATTCAGAGGACACTGTGCATAGAGATATTGCTCAATGAGAGAGAGAGAGCCTTTTCTGACATACACACACCTGTGATAACTAGCCAGAGTGTAGAGACAGTTATACTAAAATAACCCAAATAAGAAAACAGAAAATGGAGTTATGTGATGGTGCATATCAGTCCTAGGCATTCTAGCCTAACCCTAACCCCATTTAGGCTCTATAACAATTGCCATTAGGAGATTCCCAGTTGATTCACTGATGGCATCATAAGGTGGACAGGAGTATATTCGAGGAGGAGGGAGAAAAATTGTTCTTAAATACTGATGATAGGACAAGAAGCAATGGGTTTAAATTAGAGTAAGGAAGGTTTAGGTTGGACATTATGAAAGGTGATTAACCACTGGTATAAGTTGCCTACGGAGGTTGTAGAATCTCCATCTTGGAAGTTTTTAAGAGAAGGTTAGACAAGCACCTGCTCTATATACTGTACACTGAAATGTAATACAGTATATTCCAATTGATTTATTTTATATAGGGTAAAAATGAGCAAGTAAGCACTTTTTCAGTAATAGTGCTGTGACACTTTGCATTTTCATGTCTGATTTTATAAACAAGTAGCTTTTAAGTGAGGTAAAACTGAAAGGAGTACAATAGTTTTGCAAAGATTGAGAGCCACTGCTTTACAAGAGATTTTAACAGTATGTTTCAGTTAAGAAAAAAAACCCACAGCTTTAGTTTTCCATGCACTACATTATAGCAAAAGACATGCTGAACAGGATATTCACTAGCAAACACACACCTTCTCCTATTTGGACAACTTCTGAACATCATCTTTTACCAACACATGGGGATGGAGGAGGCTATTTCTTGAAACTAAAACACAAAACTATTTTCTATTCCCAGACCACCACATTTTCATCTGTATAAGGAGCTGAAATAAATGAGTAATTATGAATTCATAGCCGGTTTGACAATAGCTGTTATAATGGGTCTGTTTTCAGAACCAATAGTGTTTATAGGAAAGAAGCCTACAACTAGAGCTAGGAGAATAAAACACAAACAGAAGGACCACTACATGCATTTTTCATCTTGATTCAGGCAAACTGGATGGCTCTTGTAGGGGCTTGTTTTGGGCCCACCTCCAACTTTCATTTAAAAACAAAAATTAAGCTGATATCGCTTTTAGTAGTGAACAAAGCCTAGAAACAGTAAACCAATGCAACTGGATATAAAACAAGGGAAGTGCTTTTTTGGGTTGAAAGGGAGAAGCAGAGAGAGGTTTGGCAGGACATACCAAAGCTTCCTCCATAGACTCACTCTTTCCATAAAACAAGTGAGTTAAGGCATATCCCAAAAAATGATTTTCCTATCTCCTCAGAAACCCATTGGTCCAGCTGTGCTGTAATAATACAGGAGTCTGGTACAGGTGGATGGGAGGCCAACTAAAAATTGTTTGATGGGCCAGCTCAGCCACATGTGTAGTCAGGCTCTTGCACACTCCAGTGAGGAACGTGGTAGAAGATCCTGTGTAAAATAGAACTGAAAAATGCAAGGCTAGCTTTGGTGGTCAGCATTCTCAGCCACATTAGGCTAGGACCAAACTGACTGTTGCAGACTCTGGACAGCCACCATGCAGCACTGTGGGATCTGCTCCAGCGACCACTCCTCTTCTGTTTCTACCCAGTTAGCATGTCTAAGCAGCTTTGGGGCATACATCACAAAGTCCCTGCACAACCTATCCTTGCTGCTGCTCCAGCACTGCACAAGGACAAAAGGAGAATAGAGCTGCAAACTGCCTCTTGGAGTGCCTACCTGCCTGGCCCCAGCCCCAGATCTGAATCTGAAGATCTGTGTTTCTTCCCCGCCTTGTCCCTGATCTACCATTTCTATCTGTGGGACTCCCATGGCCTGGGCTAACTCCTGCTCCTGCAGCATAAGATACTAGATTCCCAGTTGGTGCCACTACCCATACACATATTAGGTGTGATGAAACCCAGTTCTCCCCTTTAATTAGGGAAGACTCCTTGCATCTAAAGCTAAAGAGGGACCCCTTCCCCAAATGCCATCCACTGGGGGGACCTGCTCCCTACTGGACCAACCACTCCTAGCTAGGGGCTGCAGGATATCTTGCCACCACCATTGATGCCAGTGGGAGCTGCGCCTGCCACCATTGTGAGGGACAGCTGCCACAGAGCTGGGCCATCTGGAGTAGTTGCTATCAAGTGTGGGGGGAAACATCATGAGGCTGAGAGGCTCAAGGTTGGGGACAGAGCAGATCAGGGACTCATGGATTTGGGGACACCTTGGAATGGATGAATTATTTTGGGAAAGTAGAGGAGAGCATTTTACCCAGGGAATCTCACATATATCACTGAGGTGAAATTTCTGAAGGAGCAAATCATTGGTAGGAAAGTTATGTGCTTGAAAATGATATAATACTGGTGGTATTTTGCCATTGTTGACTGTAAAGGATTTCTGGGGATGATTTACTAGAAATGATAAGCAATAAAATTATTTGGAAGGACTAGTTTACACAATATGTTTACCTGCTCCCTCTGACCTAAACAGCAAAGGGTCCCTTTGACACTAATGGGAATAATGCAAGATCTTCATTATCCTACACAAGAATCAGCCAGAATCAGTAAATTCACAGTAAGTACAGAGTTTTGGAGATGGCTGTTCTGGATTATTTTAGATATTCACAGGGTTATTGTTTAATTTCAAGGATCCCTTGGATACATCAGTGTGCAGAGTTGAAAGGGCGATGTTCTCATATTCCTCCTGAGATGCAAAGCATCTACAGTGGTGAATTAACGCTATTAAATCCTTCTGGAAATTCTTGTTGAGAAATCCATAAAAGATAGGATTGATACACGTAGAGAGCATGGCTACCAGGTGGCATAATGTGAACACTAGGTTATGGTGGCAGTTCATCAGGGCCTCATAGTTCCAATCAAAAATGACATTAAATATATTCAGAGGCAACCAGCAAGCTGCAAAGGTTACAACTATTGAAATAAGCATCATATTAATCCGTTTGCTCTCGTTCAGTCTGCTTTCATTCTCCCTTATCCCATCCACTTTCCCGTGTCTCCTCCGGAGACATACAAATATCTTGAGATAGCAGATAAAAATAAAGCCCAGTGGAAAGCAGTACTGGAAAACCAGCAGACTGGTGGTAAAGACCAGTCTTTCTGCTATTGATGGCCATGCCTCAATGCAAACAACTTTGTTCGTGTAGAAATCACTATGCAAAGATAGATTTTTAAAGGGTTCATCAGAGAGCTGGTGGAATATAAAAAAAGGAATGGATATAATAAGAGAGAGCCCCCAAATCAAGATAATTCCACAGTAAGCG
Organism: Podocnemis expansa; assembly: GCA_007922195.1. Lineage (NCBI taxonomy): Eukaryota > Metazoa > Chordata > Testudines > Podocnemididae > Podocnemis > Podocnemis expansa. The sequence continues at coordinate 8,344,206 of ML682007.1, forward strand.
TGTGAAATATTAGGCTTCCAGCCACGTGGATTCACGATTAACTGGTGTCTCTCAATAGCAATCAATACAAGTGAGAATATGGAGACTGTGACAGATACACTTTGTACAAAAGAGCTTATTTTACATAGTGCCTCTCCAAATATCCAATAGTCCATCAATGTGTATGCAACTGTGAAAGGAATGCACATGATGCATATCAAGACATCAGAGAAGGAGAGATTGGCAATCAGAATATTTGTAACGTTTTGCGCTTCTTTCTGTTTTTTTATTATAACAATCAGGCAAAGGTTTCCAAAAAGCCCCACTATTGTTACTACAGCATACGCTGTGATGAGCAAGAAGACTGCACGGAAAGAAGGCTGACATGAATCAAACAGTGAAAACTGTGAGTTGTTGCTGTTGGCAATAGTTCGACTAGACAAACTCGTATTGCCATTCCCCGCCATCATAAGGAAATCCTAAAACCATAGACATAATTTAGTATGCAAAGCCTATTTTTAGCCCTAATTATTTAGAAGATATTTTGCTTGGAGCTTCCCAAGACCAGGATTAATAGGATTCAATCTTTAGGCTTGTTCTTCATGGTGCTCTGTTTGAACAGATCTGACATTAGTACTTACAGCACTGAAGAATCCTGAAAACAAAATGGTAAAACATTAGTGTTAATCTATAAATCAGAGAAATTTAAACAAGAGGCTTGAGACAGGTTGTGAGTAGTTGTACTTGTGAATGCACAACTTGCCTTTTTGAGGTTCTGCACTCACAATTACAGGGAACCAGCGGGTCCTTTCACGATTCAGTGATTGCAGCATATTGTGGTAGAAACAGTTAAGAACACTCTATTTAAGGTTTGTTAATAGTTCTCATTCAAAATCTCTCTCTCTCTGTCTCTCTTTTTTTTTTTTAATTGCCGAGATCTTTCAACTTCAAGACAGAAGATTGTACAAGGTCAGTCTCTGCACAAAGTTGCCTATTTTCAGGAATTCAGGTTTGGCACTAATGTCCTCAAAATTACTAAGCAATGGTATAGTAAACTGAAGTCTGCCTGTGACTTCCTGCGCGATGCCTTGTTGCTGGGCGGATGTAATCTTTAAAAAAATATGGGAACAAAAAGTCAGGAAATATACCTGGTAAAGCATATTAATCACACCACCTGATGCAATGTCCTGTCCTAAAACACTTACATTATGACTTCTGTCAAATATGAACATTATAGGTCCAAAGGGCACAAAGGAGCAGGGTGCAATAATTGTGTGTTGGATTTCAATCCTGATCATCTTTTTCTACTTGTATTTTTTTGGCCCTAAACATAATCAGAGAAAAATATGGACCAAATGGAGGCAGCATGTTTGACATACAGAGCAGTATCTTCGTTTGAGTTCTAGCCTTGGTTTCTCTTCTTCCTTTCCATTTATATATGCTTCAATATTTAACTAGTTTGGTGAACAGGACAAAGGAATCTTACTGCAGCTAAACTGAAGTGTCCAGTCTATAGAAACAAAGACCTGATTCTACTCCCGATTTACCTGCCTAAGTGTAAATCTGTTGACATCAGTAGCCTTACAGTGTTGTAAAACAGGTGTAAATGAGAAATCTGGTTTAGCATTAATTAATCTAGGGCCTGGGAGTCAGTGACTATTTAGTGAACAGTTAGTGACTAGTTACAGTTGAACTCAATGCAAAGGGTCAGCAAATTTCTGGGAAGAAAGGTTGTGTGTCAAACCTGCAAGAGAAAAAGAACCACATAGAATGATTGGTTGTCCATCTTTCGTTTCTTAAAAACTATGCTTGTCACAACGTCTAGATACAATTGCATCCCTTTAAAGTGTAAACAACACGGATTTAACTCACCATAGTTCCTTTAGTGGGAGGCAGGTGAAAATAAGCCTCAAGTAGTCATTCTGCATTTGTAGCAAACAGCATTACATTGTGATAGTCCTGAGAAAAAGCCAGGATGAGGAAGCAGTATAAATTTTATGAGAAAATGTAAATAAAAGATAAATCATCATTCCTATTAATATTTTGATTTACATATGCCATCTCAGTAAAATGCTTGGCAAAGACACCATCTTCGTTAGGTCACTAAGACACAAGGATACTTAGTGACTTGAAGTAGATCACCTAAGAGGGTTCTGTACCTGGGTGCGTCTACACTGGCAAATTCGTTTGAATTAAGGAGCCTGTCCACCATAGACTTTCACTATTTTGAATTAAGGACTTCCTTAATTCGAACTAATGAAAGCTTAGTTTGAATTAGTAACACCTGCATTTAGTTTGAACTAAGTGCTTAGTTCAGTTCTTAGTTTGAACTAAGGGCAGCATAGACCAGTATTAAGCCTTAATTCTAACTAAATAAATTTGAATTAGGGCAGCTAGTTTAGATTAACGTTTAAGTCAAATTAGTGCACTTTGTTTATTCAACTTACTAAGGTTGGGTTTAGTTCTAATTGAGGTTGAACTTATTAGTTTGACTTTGCTAATTCAAACTAGCTTTTGTAGTGTAGAGATGGCCCCTGAGTGACAGATCTCCTTGACTCATAGGACCCCCACGTCACAGCCGTGCACAGAATTTTAGGTGCAGAATTCTAGCTTGTGTTGTTTCCTTCAAACACCTCTGTTTGAAGTTAGTCCTGCTATTTCAGATCAGGCACACGAGTCTAGATAAGTTTGTGAAAGAGCTGTTCCAAGTAGGGAAGAAGAACCTCCTTAATCCCAATAAAAAGAAGGGCCTAGTGAAGCCCTGCTGACATGAGGAATGGCATTAGGACTGTCCTAACATGGCTCCGTGAATGGCCCTGCTGATCCAGATGTGAGTGCTGGAGTCTTTGCTCAGGGCTCTGGCGTGAGTGAGTAGAGAGAGAATTTGCAAAGATACTGCTTGAAGACTAGTGCAAGCTAATAGCCTCCATCCAAAGATACTCCTTGTAGACTAACGCAAGCTAATAGCCTCTATGGTCCTTTACACATGCTCCCACAATCAGTGAACAAAAATATTGCTGTCGTGACTATCACCCCAAGACATCTGCACTGAGCTGAAGCATAAAAAGGACGCTTACAGGAAGTGGAAGCTAGGACAGATGACTAAGGAGGCATATAAAGACATTGCTCGGGACTGCAGGGATAAAATCAGAAAGGCCAAAGGACAAATGGAGTTGCGACTAGCAAGGGATGTGAAGGATAACAGGAAGGGGTTCTACAAGTATATCAATAACACGAAGAGGATCAGGGATGGTGTAGGTCCCTTACTGAATGGGGCAGGCATCCTCGTGACAGAGGATGAGGAAAAAGCTGAAGTGCTCAATGCTTTTTTTAGTTCAGTTTTCACAAGCAAGGTCAGCTCCCAGCCCACTACACTAGGTACGGTAGACTGGGGAGAAGGAGAGAGGCCCTTGGTGACAGTAGGTCAGGTTAGGGACTGCTTAAAGAAACTAGATGTGCACAAGTCCATGGGGCCGGATGAACTACATCCGAGGGTGCTGAGGGAGCTGGCTGATGAGATAGCAGTACCGTTGGCCATTATCTTTGAAAACTCGTGGCGAACGGGGGAGGTGCCAGAGGACTGGAAAAAAGCAAATATAGTACCTATCTTCAAGAAAGGCAAAAAGGAGGATCCAGGGAATTACAGACCTGTCAGCCTCACCTCAATCCCTGGAAAAATCATGGAGCAGCTTCTCAAAGAATCCATCCTGAAACACTTGGAGGAGCGTAGAGTAATCAGGAACAGTCAGCATGGATTTACCAAGGGTAAATCATGCCTGACCAACCTCATCGCCTTCTATGATAAGATGACTGGATTTGTGGATGCGGGAAGAGCCGTTGATGTGATATACCTTGACTTTAGCAAGGCTTTTGATACGGTTTCCCACAGCATTCTCACTGGCAAATTAAGGAAGTATGGGTTAGATGCATGGACTGTAAGGTGGATAGAAAACTGGCTAGAACAACGGTTTCAGCGCGTAGGAATCAATGGCTCCATGTCAAGTTGGCAGGCAGTAACGAGTGGCGTGCCCCAGGGGTCGGTCCTGGGGCCAGTTCTGTTCAATGTTTTCATTAATGATCTGGATGATGGGATAGATTGCACACTTAGTAAGTTTGCGGATGATACCAAACTGGGGGGAACGGTAGACACCCTAGAGGGCAGAGACAGGATTCAGGGAGACCTAGACAAACTGGAGCAGTGGGCCAAGAGGAATCTCATGAGGTTCAACAAGGATAAGTGTAAAATCCTGCACTTGGGACGAAAAAACCCCATGTACTGCTACAGGCTGGGGAGTGATCAGCTAAATAGCAGCACTGGAGAAAAGGCCCTGGGGGTCATGGTGGATGGGAAGCTGGATATGAGTCAGCAGTGTGCTCTTGCTGCCAAAAAGGCCAATGGCATACTGGGCTGCATCGGAAGAAGTGTTACCAGCAGATCAAGGGATGTGATCATTCCCCTCTATTCTGCACTAGTGAGGCCACATCTGGAATACTGTGTCCAGTTTTGGGCTCCCCACTACAAAAAGGACATGGACAAATTAGAGAGAGTCCAGAGGAGGGCAACCAAAATGATCAAAGGGCTGGAGCACAAGCCCTATGAAGAAAGACTGAAGGAACTAGGCTTATTTAGCCTGCAGAAGAGAAGACTGAGGGGGGATTTGATAGCAACCTTCAACTACTTGAAGGGTTGCTCCAAGGAGGAGGGAGCTCGACTGTTCTCGGTAGTAACAGAGGGCAGAACGAGAAGCAATGGCTTCAAGTTACAGCTGGGGCGGTCCAGGCTGGATATTAGGAAAAACTTCCTTACTAGGCGAGTGGTGAAGCATTGGAATAAGCTGCCTAGGGAGGTGGTGGAATCTCCATCTCTGGAGGTGTTCAAGTCCCAGCTGGACAAAACACTGACTGGGATGATCTAATGGGAGTGGTCCTGCTTTTTTTGGCAGGGGGTTGGACTAGATGACCTCGTGGGGTCCCTTCCAACCCTATGATTCTATGATTCTGTGATCACCTCTGTGGGTGCATGTGTTGGGGCAGCTCTCTGAGCCTGCAACATGCTCTCAGTTTTCAGTGATTCAGCAGCTTGCAGGATCGTGGCTCATGTGATGCGGCTAGTTGGAAAGCAGGAGCTCACTTTAACATTAATTGTCTTGGAGTCCACTAAAATTACATTAGCTCTAAGCACCAGCAGTTGCCCCCCTGAACTTTTCCCATGCACAAGGATGTACATACTGGAAAGCGAAGCCAGCCATTAACCCTGCTGCAACCTGAGCAGACAGGCTCACACTAGCATGCTAAAAACAGCTGTGTGAACATTGTGGCCTGGGCTCTTATACCCACCTGAGCCCCAACATCCACCCTGCTATTTACTGCTCTAGTTTGATCTTGTCTATCAAGGCTGGGAGGTTTGTATCCTGTTGCTGAGTAGAACTAACCAAAGAGTCTTGCTTCCAGTGTTAGGATGCTTTTGAGTCATGGATCCTGGATCTGGCTGTTTGAAAGGAGTGTTATCCATGAGGTGATCCTCTGGGTTGCTGGCCTCTGCCCCTGATATCAACCAGTCCCGCTGCTGGACAAACAGCTAGGGTGACCACATAATAAGTGTGAAAAATTGGGATGGGGGTGGGGAATAACAGGCACTTATACAATGTAAAACCCTCAATATTGGAACTGTCCCTATCCAACTGGGACATCTGGTCACCCTACCCACAGCTTTGGGTCCTGCCTCCTTAGAAATAAGGTGCAGGGGGAGTGTGTCTCTTTAGGATACAAGCAACACTGCAAACACACCCTGCTCTGGTGTCTCTTTTACACTAGCAGGTGAGACTATGTAGATTCATCAGGAGATGAGGCGAAGCCAGCTTTGTGGTATTTTATGCACTACTACTATGCTTACATATTTATCTGCAATTTCACAGTAGAGTTTAACACTCTCTAATTAAATGCAAATGATTACGTATCAATAAGTGCCAAACATCCTGTTGTATTCAGCATGGATTCTGGGACTCCTTTGGCACTTTCTACCTTCAGGGAATATCCTTTCAATGACCTTGTAATGTGGGCAGTTGCAGTTTTTTATGTCTTTGCTCACTGACTGTATTTTTTCATTGTTCCAGGAAAATAGCTTCATTCTTATAACTGGAAGGTGTTACTGTGTCACTTGGTAAGGAAGGTTTAAAAAAGGGAATTTTAGAGGATATGTTATAGGAAAAGGTATTTAAACATAAACTGTAAGATAATTCCACCCCTCATATTAATCTCTAAGAAATGATACTTTGGAAAAACAAGCTACACAGCCATGCTCTACAGTATATATTAATTCTAGTGTACGACATTTTTAAACTAACCATAGATGTTAACATAATGTTTTTCATCCTTGAATTAAAACTTAGGCTGGTGATAGAATTGTTTTCTTTAAGTATTTATTAAGAGAGCTATCCTCTGTGATACTAAGACGCACACTTCTCATGCTACAATATCCACTTTTAAAAGCTTCATCACCAAAAACACACAGAAGGTTTAATAGTATTTTTCATTATAAGCTGTTTACCCTGACCCTTAATTGTTGTAGAAACATTCTTGAAACATTCAGAAGTAAATACAAGTTAAAAGACTAGTATGAGCATAAAATAAGGATAACAAAAATAAACGTTCAAATACTCTTATAGGAGTTTGCTCCCAGTTATCCCAGTCTGTTGTTTCCTTCCAAAGTGATTAGTAAAAGTAGGAGTAAAAAAAAAAAATGCTTAAAATTTGAAAGCATTAACAAATTTAAAAGCTTTGAAAAGTTGCTCTATCATCCTTACATTTAAGAAATGTGGAATGAAATAATACTTGAAGATTTTTTTTCCCCCATTCAGCTGGCTTCTGGTGTGCCCTTTGCAGGATCATGAATGCACTGACTTCTTACCTGATGGAAAATTAAAGTCATATTTCCGTTCTTCAGTCTTTAACAGATCTTCCTTTCCTTTTCAGGTGAAGTATAAAGTCAGCACACACATCTTTCTGTGTGTGTGAAGGAATCAGAAACACATCTGCATATTGTTAAAGCCAGCGCTAAACTTTTCTTTCTTCCCTTTCTGAACAAACAGCAGTTTCATTCTGATTTCCAACAGGATATTGAAGCCACCTCACTGTGGAAAGGCTGCTGAGAAATAAAACAAGCTCTGGAAACTAAAAAGAAGGAAACACCAATGAGGAGGAAGCAGGGAGGAGAGAGGACCAGTAGCCATGGGAATGATGTTTTCTTGCTCTGTTTTTTCAAGTATTATCTTGAAATCTCATTTTCAATTATCTTATCTGTTCTGTAGTTCAAATGTTTTCTTTAGAACCTAGGTTGGATTTCACAGGGGTAAATATTTGCAGGTGCCTTATTGCCTTTTCCCCAAGGGGGATGAAAATACAGTACACATACAGTAGACTGCTTAGAAAGAGGATGCGTAGTCTATTGGAGTAGCAGTGTTTGCCCTACAATTATGACTGTGATTTTTTTTTTCCACTGTAAATTTTTTTTTTTAGATGTTTATACCTGTGCTATAAAATTTTCATTGAAATCAAACCATAGCCCATTATCCAAGCTTGGAAAGAAATAGGATTCATGATCATTACTATTATGATACAGTTTAAAACATGCATTCATTTTTGTATTAAGACTTTTATTAAATCTTTATACATTAACTATTTAGAAATGGCAGCGACAAGGAGGGAAGTGGTCAGCTCAGAGAATGATGCTGGGATGCTGAGTTTTTACTCTTTAAGCGAATGTCTTCCTCATATCCCTCTACTCCCCAATGCTTCTGTCTTCTCTGCTGTGCCATTTTGGGGATTTTCAGTACCAGAGAGGTGGTGACAACAGGAGATGTGGCCAGAGTGAACGGCTGTTTGTGTGGGTCAGGCTGTAGAGAGCAGATGAAGGATTCTGCTAAGTTGCAGAAAGGGAAAGCCGCAGCCAAACTATGGGGAGAAAAGTAGGGAGCTCAGCATGTTAAAAAGCCCACAGAATGTGATGACTGAGAAAACAGCAGGATTTTTAGAAAGAGAAAAATGATGAGGTTGCACTCACAATGCATAATAATGGAAAGTGATAGTGATGGGTAAATCTCTATAAGTTTTAAGATCCAGGATTTCAGATTTTAGAGCAGATTTTGTTTTGTTATATTATGAGGATAAGTTTTCTTGAGGAATTTCTAGCACTTATGGTTTTGATGAGGTTAGAAGTGTTCTGAAACTCTTTTCCTAATGTATCTTGGAATTTCTGAATCTGGTTCCAAGAGACAGAGCAGCCCACAGAAATAGAAGGTTAAGTAGAGATTATAAACATTCTTAAATAGAAATATAGAAACAGTAACAAAAAAGAAAATAAGTTGGTAGACTTTCAACAAGTATTTCAGTTTCATTCAGTTTAAGTTCTGGACAAGGGTTTGAGTCACTTTCCATCCAAATGAATACTCTGTTCTTACTAACATCTGTATCTCAGGATTCACATCACTTCCTGTGCAAAGAATGAAATGTATGGGGGTGATTCTTGTCTTACACTGGTTTTACATTGATGTAATTCAATCAAAGTAACTGGATTTTAATTCTGATGTTCACCAGTGTAAACAGGATTAATTTCAGTCCCAGAGTTTTAAAGACATAGCTGCTCTCGATCTCTTCATAAATCTCCCAGCTGGTAGGTGTGGGCATGGAGTTAGTGGAGTATATGGCTATGTATAGAGGGATCAAGGTCTGTTGTTTTCTGCCAAACTCTGTAGTGTCTATGTTTGCAAAATAGGTTAATGAATAGCAGAATTATATTTACTTTATATGAATGTTCATGATACTTTTAATTGCTAAATAAAAATTATGGGCAAATACCCTTTAGCAAGCAGATACAGACAGATAGACAATTCTTCCATGAAGTTATCAATGACTTTATTAGGAAATAAATTTAGTCTCTGTAATCTGATAACAGTATATTGCAAGTTAGATATAAACAAGCCTGATTATAGATGTTGGATATAGGAACTATATCTCTGTGGGACCACAGGAGTTCAGGGTGGTCTTGTATCTCAGGAAATAGTTGGGATTCAGTAACATGATGATTTTTTTTTTTTTAATAAGAGGTCCCAGTCCCAAGTGAAAAGAAAAAATATCCCAGTCATCTCTGTATCTTGATTCTTAATCACTTCTCCACAAAAGTATTTCCAACAATGGGTCCAATCCTGGAAGCCCTCCATATGCAGGATTCTGAAGAATGCCTTGAGGTACACTGCTAACTAGACTAAGATCTTTAGCGTGGGAGCCATCGGCTTATTCTGTGGTTGCATGGCACCTACCAGAGTGGGCTTCAGGCCAATGACCAGGCATTCTAGGTGCTTGTGTGGGCTCCAAATACCTATTTATTCATGGATGTGATCTGTATCCTTTCTCCCTGTCCTTCCCCTGGGCTATCCCTCTCCAAGAGACAATCCAGTGAGGGATATGGGAAGGGGAAGAGGACTGTGTAATGGGGGTGGGGCCTTGGAGGAAGAAATGGAGCAGGGATGAAACCAAAGGGAAGGTGTGTCGCCTAAGTTGTCTGGTTACCAGCAATTAGAAAGGTGGTGACCCTAATAGAATTCCTAGCATCCTCCTTTTCTTCTTGTGCCCAATTCTTGTAGGTCCCAATGTCCTTTCCAACTTCCCCTGAAGGTTCCCTTTTTCTAGGACTGCTCTCTAAAGCTCACATGACATCATGAAGAGTAAAGTAAGCGTGCTTCATGGAGTGATGCTTTATTGGCATCCAGTGAGGTTGATTAGGTGTTGCTGTGATATGATTTATAGAATCATTTCTTTGTTCATTTACAGTCCAGGATCCCTAGTCACTACCACATTCAAGAAGGTAGGTGACCTCCCTTTAGTTTGCCACAAACCAAGGCATCCCCAAACATCTAAAAGGAAAAGCGTTCATTAGAAATGCAATGAGTGTCTTCTTCTCAGATGACTTCTGACTCTCCCTTGCTATTTGGAGGAGTTTGGAGAATCCTGTAGGTCACAATTATGCATAAAGTTAAAGTTCAGCTGGGACCCTAGAAACCAGGGTCCTGATTTCGGCAAGGCACGGAGCACCTTCTACTCCCAGGGCACTTACTGGGGCCCCAGTATCCTCTCTGCAGACACTAAAGATTCCATGACTTTTGTCATAAAAGGGTTCCATAAAGAGGTTAAAATCCCTCACCCCAGCAAAACCTGCCGTTCTGTAATATATGTATGTAGTTCCTGATTTTTCAAGATGAAAGGAGTTTTATTTTGGATTTACACCAGTATAATAGAGATCTGACCCACTGTCTTGTGAATGTCCATGAAAAGCCAACATATTTCTTTTTAATGAAAACTATAATTTCTAACTCTCCAAGGAGACCTGGGAAAATAAGCAAAGTAGCTGGAACTCTCTTCCCCCTCTACAGAGACCTTCCATCAGTGTGGTGCAGATTGGTTAGCTAATGTAGCTAGAAGAATGTGTGGTGATGTAAGAACATCCGTAGGAGATTCCCTTCCCTGTAGACCACTTCTGTTGGTTTTTTTCCGTGTCAGGGAGTGATCTGGCCCCCTCTAAAGTTTAATGAAATGAAAGCCAATAGTCCATATAGAAAGTTTGTGAAAGAAATCTCTGAAATTCGTTAAATGAAAGTTTAAACTTTGTACCATTTTCTCACTTGATTTCTAGGAATCAGCTTTGAAAAATTACCGATTCCTTATTCGAGCCCAGATCTCACAATTAGGTCATGCCGAGAATGGAAAGGTAACCATTTAAAATATTTTATCTTGAAGGTATCTGTTATTGATAGCATAATAATTTCCCAAAGTTATGCAACAACCTGAACCTAAGCTAATTTCTAGATCTTTAACAATAATAAGTAATAATTGATACCTTGCTCTTGTACCACACTTTTCATCAATATTTTTCAAATCACTTTACAAAGGAGGGTAGTATCATTTCCCTCATTTTACAGGTGGGTAAACTGAAGGAGAAAGGTGCAGTGGCTTGCCCGAGGTCACCCAGAAAGCCTGTGGCAGAGCCAGGAATAGCATCCAGAAACCAGAAGTACAGTTGGGGTGGAGATCCGTGTAACCTGTGGTTTGATGGGCAGAAGCTTTATTATTTAGGTCCACAAAGTGCCTTGAAAATTTAACAACTTTGGGTCCAAAATCTGACAGGGATGTTGCCCTTGACAGGTGCCTTTGAGTGATCTTGAAAAAACAGGCTGTGATTTGACTTAATTACAAGCCTCTGGATTTTCTTCTATCATTCTGTATGCAGCTACGGAAGCATTTGATGAATGTATTTGTGTAGCCAATTTATTTGCACAGTGAAAAGTATAGTCACATGTGTTCTTGTAAATCAGATGAAACAGCGGAGGTTGAGGGAGTGGTCCTATGCAATTTGAAGAGGCAAAAAAAGGACAAGAACACAATGTTCTGCACTTCATAAAATGTTGGGGAAGAGTCAGATTGTCTTGCAGTTACAATTGTCAGTAGATGACCTTTTCCTTGTCCATCTCCTAGAAAGATGCATAGGAGGCATTCTCTCTTTCATCATAATCTGTACTAACTATTCAAACTGTAGTAATAGTGAAAATGTGCCCATTTAGATAGGTCAGTGGTTTTCATATGGGCTGGGACCTAGTACTCGGTTGCCAACCCAGAAGTACTGCGTCGCAGTGCCCCCTGCTGCTGCCACTGAAACACTGGATTGTATTGCTCAAAGATGTAACTGTTTGTTGAGCTGTGGGCAGAAATGATTTTTTTTCAACTGGATCCCAAGGAGAAAAGTTTGAAAACCAGTAATATAGGTTACATGAGTGTGTAGTCCAGTTAGATTCATGATTGCCTGATATTTTGGAGGGTTTCTAATCTAGATCCAATAACTGCAGTGTGGGACACAGGATGAGCTCAAGAGGCCCAGTGCCCTCACTGCAGGGATCCACCATGAAGGTTGGGCTGACTTTTGTCTTCCATTGGTGTAAATGTGGAACTGAATTAAGTTCAAAGAGCAAAATCCTCCAGTTTTTATTCAGTCATATTGCCCGCTGACAGACAACACTGGGAGGAGAGGTGCAAGGATTGATTAACAATTGCACTAATGGCTCATAAAGGAAGATTTGTCCTATTGTCCTCAAACTTTATTCCAATTTCCCTATATATTTCATAAACTTAAAAACTATTTTGGTTTTCTATCTTAAAATACTAGCACAAGTTGATACGATATTGTGTACAGCAAAGCTTACCTTGAATAAAATCTGGAAAATAAATGGATCTGGAAACAGAAATGATGATTATTATAGCAAACTCTGGACTTGCACACAAGAGCTTTATGGAGTTATCCCTCCTACTGTTTTTAAATAAAGATAAATGTCAGTCATATAAAGGCAGACAAAAATATGTGCTCCAGAGCTTCTGCAGAACAATAAATAGATGGGACTTAAGACTAGCTGGGGAAAAAGCAACAACATCATACAAAACAGTAAGAAGCTTTCAGTGTAAAGAGAAAATACAGAAAGAGATACTGCAGCTGAGAAAATCAGACTGAACTGACTGTGGGTCCAGTCTCGAAGGTCATGCTTTGGCAAAACTCGTAACTCTGGATAATCTGTTAAAGCAAAGTACGCGGATAGCAGTGATCCCATATAAACCACCCAGATCAAGAGTCTGGTAGAATGCCATGCTGTTTTTCCAACCCCTCCCTTGATATGCTCCCTCTCTCTCCAGTCACACCACTGCTATGCCAGCCCATCAAAGGATTCCCCTGTGGCAGGAGTAATAAGAATGGCAGTACTGGGCCAGACCCATGGTTGACTTAGCCCAGAACCTAGTTTTTCAACAGTGGCAGGTGATGGTTCGGTGGGAATGACCAGAACAGGTCTATTATCGAGTGACCCAGCCCCCAGTGTCCAGTCCTAGCTTCTGGCAGGCAAAGGTGTAAGGGGCATCCAAAGCATGGGGTTGCATCTCTGACCATCTTGGCTGCTAGCCATTGATGAACCTATTCTCCATGAACTGCTCTAATTCTTCTTTGACTCAAGATACACTTTTGCCCTTCACAACATCATCTGGCCAATACACTCCACAGGTTGCCTGTATGCTGTGTGAAAAAGTTATGTCCTTGCGTTTGTTTTAAAACCCCTTCCCGTTAATTTCATTGAGTGACTCTGGATCCATGCCTTATGTAAAGGGGTAAATAATGTTTTCTTAGTCATTGTCTTCACACCATTCATGATTTTATAGGTTTTCTACTGTATTCCCCTTCCTCCCACACAATCATTTCTTTTCTAAGGTGAACAATCCCTGTCTTTTTAGTCCCTTCTCATATGGAAGCTGTTCCAGACCTCTAGTCATGTTTGTTGCCCTTCTACGTATCCTTTCCGATTTTAATCAGGGCTAGATTAACAAAGGGGCTTTAGAGCTGCAGCCCTGACAGAAGGGAGGCTCTGCCGCATCCGCCTTGCAAAAATAAATTGGGCACCGGCTGGAGGCCCGACTGCTGCTAGCCCTCAGTGCATCACATCACTGGCCCAATGTGCCCCATTCTGGTGGGCGGCTGGTCTGTCTGGCCCCAGAGCTGTCCCGCCCCTATGACTGGCCAGACGGTGAGTCCCGAGTGCCTCCCAGTGCTGGCTGGATTCTAGCACTGAGCACTGGCCTGCTTCATGCAGCTAACGAGACCGCCACACCCCAGCGCCACTCCACCCCAGGCTGGCTATCGCCACAGTAGGAGTGGGAGCCCACAAAAGTGGACAGCCCAGGACCCTCAGGAGCCTTCATCTGGCCCTGACTCTAATGTATCTTTTTTGAGATTGGGCCACCAAAACTGCATGCAGGATTCAAGGTGTGGCGGTATCACGGATTTATATAGAAGCATTATGATAGTTGCTCTCTTATTATCTGTTCCTTTCCTAATGGCACCTAACATTGTTAGCTTTTTTGACTGCTGCTGCACATTGAGCAGACATTTTCAGAGAACTATCGACAATGATTCCAAGATCTTTCTTGAGTGGAAACAGCTAATTTATTAGAAAAAGAGAGGAAGGATGAAGAAAAGAAACAGGGATGCCACCATTAGAAAGAGCAAAAAAAGAGCCCTGAAGGAGGGAAAGGAAAGCAGAGAAAGAGAGTCCATGGGAGGAGGAGAGAAAAGGGACAGCCAACCCAATGGGAAATGGAAATAAAGAAGACCTGCCAGTGGAGGAAGGGAGGCAAGTGGGACATGAGCAGACTTCCCAGGCACCTTTTTGCCATGACTCTCTTATTTTCAGCATGTTCCCCTTATCCTGTCCCAAGGAACGTTCAAGATGATCAATGTACTCACATTCTCATGCTATTTTTATTTTATTTTTGAGAAGAGGTCCTTATACATCATTCTATTGTCACATTGGGGGATGGAGAGTAAATTGCTGTGTATTAATAAGAAAAAAGTGTGGAGTTTATGACACATTAATATTTGCATCTAGTAACAGCTCAGTTTAGAGTGTGTCACATATTTTCAGTTTGGGTATGAAAAAGATTATTTAGTTTCTTCTTGAAAACTTGCTTTTTCTTCCAGTTTTTTTCCATTTGCTCACCAATAACACCATCCCAAATGGCACTAATTCACACGTGTCTGCAATCTCAACAAAGAGATTAAGGATTTGGTGACCATGGAGATTAAATACCCAAAGGCAGTGTAGAGTGAAAAGAAAATACTTTTCTGAAAAGCTAAGACTGTCCACAGGACAGTGGGCACACATCTCCTTGGAGACTCCTCCAGCTCAGGATTGAAGCATGTAGTAACAGGTCAGACTGATGAATTTTGCATGGCGGGTGCCCATGTTGTTTCTGTAAGTCTTTCTCTGAATACTGGACTTGCCCTTTACCTGGAGGGCGTTAATTGCTTTACAGTGGAATTTCTGACTATATGATGGTATGCAGAGTTACCACTTGTGCTTCTGACTTGACTAGAGTAGCAATGCCTAGCTGAGCATGTGTGGCTTTCTTGAGTGTTGCTGAAAATCATAGTTAAGTGGCTGTTCTCTTAACTAATGTCCAGCCCCTCTTTCTTGAAGTATTCAGACCCTAGCATGTTGGGGGACTTTAACACAACTAACAAGCTGTTTTGAAAAATCTCCTGAGCATCCAAAGAGACACTGACTTGGCATCAGCCTGTCTTTCAGCTTCCCTTTGTGCAGAGGATGAGTATGCAATACTGAATGTCTGTAAAGCACATTGAGATCTTAGATGGAATGTGTGTGGAAGTAGCAAGTACAGTAATTTACTGTTGTAGGTTCATAAGCTTCAAAGGGCAAAACGTTAATATGAAACTGATCCTGCAAACCCTTTGGACAAAGAAATTCCATGGGCTCCAGTGGGTGTTCTGTTGTTTGAAAACTTAAAACTTGGTCTACACAGACAGGGCTTCGCACCACTTTATCTAAACTGGTTTCAAACTGATTTAGATAAGTGGTGCAAATTCCTGTATGAATTTTGATACCAGTTTAAAACTGATTCTAATTGCAGTTCTAACCAATTTACTCGGGGAAGCGGGGTATTCAGAAACAGGTTTGAATGAAATTGAGTGATTACACAGAGGTTTGCACTGCTTAACTAAATCTGTTTAAAGTCATACCTTTAATTAAATCAATGTAACTGTGTGTATAAGTAGCTTTGCAGGACTTTTACTTTGCAATATCTAAACACAATTGAAAAATCTGACTTCTTAAGAGCTCTTTGTGAATCATATATGTCCTTCCATCATTTCTGACCGCCTTTTCCAATTTCAATATCCTTTTCATACTTACCCCAGAAACTCCTGTTCTGTTTCACTATCCTGAATCTACTAAACTGACAGTAGCATGGCTGAAATCTCTCATTTTTATGACAAGAAGTACTATGATAATTTCCTTACTCATATGCCCTTGGTACAAGATAATGTGAAAGAAATATTCATCGTATTGTGCTTAAAGCTGAAAAGACAGTATATATATTTGTCTATGAATGCCATAAAGCTGGTCTCTTACACTTGTATGCCCCCATGTGGTCTCTGTGCGGTACTACTTTTTTTTGGTCTAATCACCTGGGTTTTTTGAACCAAAGAAGCAAAATACATTTGAGTTCATCCTGGGACCCAAAAGTCTGACACAGCCCATAAAAAAAGTTTAAATTGAAACATGGAACAATGACAGCCAAGTGTCTAAAACTCCTTTCCAATTGGAGTTGAATCAGTTTTTCGTAGGTTATATAAAAAACTGTCTGTTAGGAAATTAAACTATTTTTGCATAGGATCTTTAGCAATGATAGGCCTCAGCTGACATCAAAACAAATTAAAGCTGCATTTGCACTACAAATATTTGTTTAAAACTGTTACTTGTGTTAGAACCCATGGGAGTTTATTTTATAGACAACCTCCAATGACTAGATCTCTTTTTACCAACTTGTTAGTTAAACCAGATAAAAAGGAAATCTAATCAAAATAGTGTGGAAACAGTTGTTTCTCTTGAAATGAATTAGGGTTTATGCTGGTTCAAATGAGCTGATTAGGGATGGTGGTCATGAAAAGTCCTAGCTCAGCTCTAGGAGCAAATGATGTGTATGTTTTCAGGATCACTTGCATCATGCAAGTCAGAGTGTGACTGTTGATTCCACTTGGTGACTGGGCCTTGGGGCACACATGCTTTGCGGTGTGCTTAATACAGCTCTTGAGCCCTTAAAACTGGGAGCAGGAGCCACAGGAAACTCCTTTAGCACCAAGGAAGCATGTGATCTACAGTGATTCACTGTAAGGCTTCCTGTTTCTCAGGCAGGGGGAACAGACAAGACTGCCAGTGGGCCAGGAGGGGAGCTTTTGTGTGGTCTCTCCACAGTATCTTAGCAGTCAGGTTGGATTTACACCATATGCACCCCTACACACAGCTAACGCATTCTCCCTTCTACAGCTGACCTTCGTGCTTTCTGTGCAGGGGCAGGGAGGTGTTGACGGGAGAGAAAGGGGCTTCCACACATGGGTGGGAACCTGCTCTGCCAGATCCTGGTGGGAGAAACATACTTATCATGGCCCCTGGCCTGGCCAGGGGAGGGAGCCTCAGGGAGAGAAGCAGAAGTAGGACCCTGGGAAAGAGGAGGAGGAGGAGCAGGAGGGCAGGGTTAGAGTTGCAGCAAATTTGCTGGGGCCCCTGGGCATAAGTTCACTGGCCCATGCAGAAAATCACCATTGGTTAGGTGCCCTTAGAAACACTCGCACACCTAGGCTCCTGCCTACTATACCTCATTGGAAATCCACTGCTTAGCAAGTGTTTACATCATTTTTAGAGTTCTCCTTATCTGTCACCCAAGAGAAAAGGGATGCGACAACAAACCTGCAACTGTCTTGACTGGTGAATTTCACCACTGGCTTGCATGTTTCCTCTTGAGACTCTCTCCTACTGCTTGAATTGTGCCTTCCTTCTTTAATCTTCTGATCCCCTTCTCTACGATCTACTGTCTTTCTATGAAAAAGCAACACGTTGACTTGCTATTAATCCCTGCAGCCCATAATTATCCTCTTGTATTAAGGTGCCATGCTGTTAGAGAGCCAGGGGCCTGGGGGCAGCCAGTCAGTGCTGTTCACTAATCAAACGCAACCAAGAAGGGGACAGGCGTTGCCTGTAAAAAGCTGAGCTGCAAGAAGAGACAAGCAGACATGAAAGTAGGGATTGCAGAGAGACTTCAGGACGGGAGTAGCTCCTGAGCAAGGAAGACTAGAGGGGAAAGGGTGTGGGAGTTACGGGTGGGTAGAGATGCAAGGGGGAAGTTTTGTTTTTCATTTGTGTGGTTTAGACAACAAATCGAACCTTGGAGGCAAGAATTTTGGACTGATAACCCCTCAGGCTGATGAGAAGGTTGCCAGTTTATAATAATCCCCTAAATCTGTAACAGCCTGGCTGTCATGTAATAGCATTAACTTTGCAATATTTATAAAGCTTTATATACAGTGCAACCTGTAGAATGCAGGAAATCACTGTCAGGTAAGTGAGGAGAGGACTAGCTGTTTCCTTGGTTACAGGATAGTATTGCTGCGGCCCGTTACCCTGACAATAGAACTGTTCGTTGTTACGGTGACTAGCTAATAAGCTCCGAAACAGTAAGCCAGGCCAGGTATCACCCTGGATATAACATATACAAACTGCAAGTAAGGCATAAATTTTTAATGGTGAGAGTAATTGTCCGTTGGAATAGTTTGCCAAAGGTCATGGTGGAGTCTCCATCACTGACAATTTTTAAATTGAGGTTGGATGTTTGTCTAAAAGATCTGCTTTCGGAGTTTTTGGGCAGGCTGTATGGTCAGATTAGATGACAACTATGGTCCCTTGTGGCCTTGCAAGCTATGGATTGGAAGGAAAATGTGACACAAAAAAGTCTTCCAGGCACTCTCTTCTAGCTGATCTCAGACTGTAAGAGCAGTCTGGCAGCAAATAGTTATACTACTGGCATTTGGAAAATGGTAAGAGCTGTCCGTCATGAATTGATTTAGTTGTTTGCAACCAGCAAAGGATGCATTCAGCTTCAGATAACTGCAAGTCTGCCCCACCTGCTAACTACTACTGTTAATGAGGACGTTTGGCAAAAAAAGGCTTCCATGCTAGCACCCAGCCTGATTAGGTTATGTAATGTAACTTACATAACGGATTCATTTTTAAAACTATATTTTTAATCATTTCCCCTACCTATGTTGCTGTAATAGTCATTTCTCTTCCTCCCCGCCCGCCCTGCATCACTGGAGTGATATGCTTCTTTTTCAAAGACTGAACGCTTGCTCACATACTGAGAAAAAGAACCCATCAGTCAGTGGAGCAAGCAGGAGTACCTGGTGCCTTCCACCGTAATAATAATAATTCCTAATAGAAAGGAGCGAAACACTCTTGCAGGAGGGGAGGGTCTAGCCTCCAGAGCCTCTTCAACTTGGATCTGCCCTGCTGAGGCTGTGGAGCAAATTATTAGCGAGAGGCAAGGAGGGTGGATGGCAGATGGGTGATTTTTCAGAGCTCTGGACAGCTCTCAAAAGCTGAGGGGAAGAGAGTGTCCTCCTTCCAAAGCACCCCAGTTACTGAGGATTCATTTCTGGGTCTGCCAGTTTCCTGCTCCTCCTTGGCAACAAAGAATGACAGGGATTGTGAATTAGAGAAGGATTTTTCCTCTTTTGAGTCCCTGACCTGAGGCAAAAAACCCTCAGTAAGAAGGGCAGGGAAAGGGAAGAGAAGTTAATGGCCCTGCTGTCTTTCTGTCACCTGGCTGGCAATGTTAGAAGGGTTCTGGTGTTCACTTCGTGGCTCTGAGAACAAAAGTACTCACAGCCTGCTTTCCTGCTCTGATCCTAGCGCATATATGCATTCCTCTGTGCCTTGTCCACTGTTTGGCTCCATTGGGGGGTGTGGAGAAAAATTTGGGTGGGTTCAGGCTTTGGTCAATCTCACATGTCCTGTTTTCAATTTTAGGGAAATATGGTCACCTTAATTTGAACAAGCATACTTTGTCACCTCTTCCACTGATGAGTGTTAAATACAGACTATAACACTGCCATTCTATTTGTTTGTAACACATACTCTTTCTTCTAAGATGGTATTTACATATCATAGAACAAGAAAATCAGTAACCAGATGTAGACCTGAAATACCTGGAGGCATCTGCTATTTCATGAAATCGTGAAGTGTTGTCACCTGAATTTAAATGTTGACCTTAGTGGGGCCAAGGATTTCACCAACAGCGTCTTACAACTAAGCTTCAAACTTACCCCCATCTGAAGATGGAGAAATTTACACTTCTTTTCATGCTAGGCTCTCAGTTGGTGTGGCTGGCTACAGCTTCAGGTGGAGCCTGTTGCCCAACTCCACTCCCATTGAAGTGAATGGGGCTTCTATTGAACTTAGTGTTGTGGTTGGGTCTGCTATAGTTACACTGTCTGAAATGTTTCCTTGATCTTAACACCAGAGCAGCCGCTGATGTTAATAATGGATTAAGGACTATAGGCTTCTTCTGCAGGATACATTGTTTTAAGCACTGGGAAGCCAAGACTTTTAAAAGCAATTAATGAATTTAGATACCTTATTTGTTTGGTTGTCACAAAGCACTAAAGATCCTTCTTCTGAGGATATTGATACCCACTTGATGGTGTTTTAGCTTGATTGGCCAAAACACTAGTAACTCCTGACAATTTTAGCCACCCCATCTATGTTTATTTAGGATATGTCTACATGACTGTGATTAATATGCCAGCGACTGCTGGTGCCTTGCCTAAAATCTCCTGTCACTGCTCCCCCTTTAGGGTATAAATGGAGGATATAAAATCATGCCTAGAAGACAGAGGATTAATAAGAGAAGTAATTTATATATATTATCTAACTCTAGATAGGGAAAATGTCTTCATAGATGGGGAAGTGTCTTGAAAAACCCAACACAGGCAAATAATTTATTAAAATCTTTGTATGCTATTTTCTCCACAGAGAATAGTCTTGTCTATATTAAACGCTTTATTGGCATAGCTGCTTGGAACTAGAAGTGCAGAAGGGAGCTGCAGTGTACTCTGGCTTGAAGTCGTTTCCATTATACACAGTATTTACAATTTGGTTCAGTGGCTTTAAGCTCCACCACTAAACAAATTGTTTTCACACCCCGGTTTATCAATAGCACTTACGCTGGCATGCAGCATTTAAGGCTACAATGTCATTACAGCGCGAGCGTCCTTGGCTGTCTTTGATACCACATATCTCCACTGTGAGATGTTGCATTGAAAAAGATGTTGTGCACCATGGATAGGGCATTTCAGTGGTCCCCGGGACACAACCTGGTGTAGTATCTTGTGGGATTTTTTGCAGTGCATTGTGGGATATTGTATGCCTGTCAGGGAATTATGGGAGCTTAGAGCCAAGTATCCACAATTTCCTTTGTTCTGTCCCCTAATTTTCTTTTTGCACCATTTTTGTTCAAATGAACTTTTTTTATTTTTGCCAACATGCCGCTGCTGGACTTGCACTGTTTTTTCTCTAGGCCAAGGATATGCAGAACTACTTTCCTTGAGGTGGGCAGTAGCATGAGGGGTACCTGCAGCTCTACATGGACTTGCAAAAAGAGGCATTTTAAAATGGAAGGTAGGCTTTTGGTTACTGGGACCGCTTGGCAGCTGAGTTCAGAATGGGGACAAGAATGGTTATTGTAATTCATGTATTGGGAACCCTGGGAGTGTTGCTGGAGGACTGTTTTGAGTGGTACAGGTGATGCAGTGCCCACATAGGGGCACTGTACCAACAGAACAGTGTCTGGAGAGGCTTTAAGTCATTCAGGGAGGTACTTTTAACTTTACTCACAGAAAATCAGCATTAGCTGGAAGTGCTTAAAATTGGGTATGGACACGCACAATTGTGTCAAAATAAGGCAAATTCTGCTAGTAAAACTGTGATTTAGATCATGAATATGTCTGCAAAGAGAAAACATCAAATATTATTGTCCTCTAAAAGGAGAACGTTTCCTTCTGTTTTCTTCTAGAAGAGAGATTCTTTGCTCAGGGACTGTTTTTAGCTGCTGAGGAATTGCTGGGCAAAGTGCAGTAGGATAAGGACTTGGAGGATGAAGAGGCCACTTGAACTATGGACTTATTTTTGATGTTACAGGTCTCTTTTTTATCTTATTTTAACATAAGTCATTTTGAGGTCTGACATTGATGCATGTATGTATGCTGTTTACATAAGTTAAGCAATGCTAACAGAAAGCTGTGGAAGGAGTTGACTCTACAAGGTGGTGGTGAAACATTTCATTCTTCTGTGCATTTATTTTAGCTCTATTAAGTACTAGGGATCCTTTCAGGTAGGAGTGACCAATTCTTGCTTGTGTTGCATGAGACACAGCTGCCGGGATACCAGGGACAGTGGAATGTAGCTGGGATACATAGCAGCAACACCTCTTCACGTGCTCGTGCAGGCCTCGTCCACATTTAAGAACCTGTGTTGACACAGATACGGTGAGAAGGGTTATGAAAAATCCACACCCTAGAGCAGAGGTTCTCAACCACTATGTCAGGACACATTACTGTATTGCCACACAGCTGTGTGTCGCAGAGTTGGGCTGATGACTCGATTTGGCCTGGAGGGTGAGCTGGTGTGTCCCATAGGGTCGTAATACCCTGCCAAGTGTGTTACGACCTGCAAAAGGTTCAGAAGCACTGCCCTAGAGTACTGTAGCTATCCTGACCTAAGCCATGGGTGTAGACATAAGTATGGGGATGGAAGAATGCTTCCATCGCCTAGCCAGGTTCCAAAGGGGCAGCTGTGTTAGTTTAATAAAGCGAAAAAAGGAAGGAGTCTTGTGGCACTTAAAGACTACGATTTATTTATCACATGAAGTGGGATTTTCTCCCACGAAAGCTCATGTGATAAATAAATCTGTTAGTCTTTAAGTGCCACAAGACTCCTTGGTTTGTCCGTCCCCCCCCCCCCCAATCACCTATCTACCTTCGCTCAGGGGAGTACCTATGCAAACAGAAACTCCCTTCTGTTGCTACAGTCTGCTGTGTCTACTTTACCAGTTAACAGCCACAGATATGCTGCTGTAGGACCTGGAGTTTACATGTATGTGATTAACATCTCACTCCTCCTCCTAGCTGTTAGAACCCTTGCCAACATGAAGCCATTCTCTCTCTAGTTTTTCTTTGTGATAGCACAAAGCATCTGTTTCCAATGAAGCTGAGAGGGATGAGGCAGTTGCCTGGACTCGACTAGAGAATTTGCACATTATACAGTGGTGACAAAGTGGAAGGGAGGCAGAAGGAAAAGAGGGAAAACAAATAGTGGGGACTGGGAAGAGAATGAAGCACAAGGTCTGAGGTAACAAGGGGGTGCAGCAGGGAGTGCAAGTGGAAACTGAGCATTAGGAGTTGCTACATGGGTAAGACACTGGAAGACTAAGAATCAGGATAGATAGTCATGGAACGGTTTAAACCAAGATGGGGACTAGGAAGCTTTGGGTCTCAAGGCCTTGAGATTCCAGTTACGTTTGTTTGTTTTCTCTCCTTTTTCACCATCAATGGCAAATGGGAGAACAACAGTCTAACATGCACCAGAATCCCAGGCCCTCCTGCTCCAAAATATCCAACTTATTTTAAAATTGTGTTGGCAATTACACCAAGAGCAGAAGGATCCAGCTGGCAACTTCTAATCTATCTAAATGTAGATGCACACTGTCATTAGTTGGTTCACAATAATTGTATGATCTTGTATATTCCTATTTAGCTAAATAAAATGCGCCTGCTGATTTGAGTTAACAAGACAACTAATTAAACCTTGGGAGGGAAAACACTGCTAGGAGGTGACTGGAAAGCTGGGGAGATAAAGTGGCAGGAAGAGCGAAAAGAGAATGGGGACTGAAGTGTCTACAAAAGGGAAAGAAGAGCTCTGTGCAAGCTCCCAAGTTTCTCTCTTTCACCCACAGAAGATGTCCCAACGGAAGTTCACGCCCATCTTCTCTCTCTACTATCCTCAAAACAATGCTAATACAGCACTGCAAACAACGCATGAAAGAGAGGTGAGACTGAAGCTAAAGCAGGACGGTAAGAGATTAGGGGGACAATAAGGAAGTAGAAACAGGGAATGGAGAAGGGCCATGAAAAGAAAAATTATAGTGTAAAAATGCAAAAGTCAAGGTGGTTGAGGGAATTATCTTTTACTAGACCAAGTTCTGTTAGTGTGACAGAAGCTTTTGAGTTCCAAACGGGCAGCTGTGTTAGTCTAGTTCAGCAAAAGAAGCAAGGAGTCCTGTGGCACTTACGGCTAAGAGATTTATTGCGTGAGCTTATGTGGCGGAAATCCCACTTCGTCAGACGCTTTGAAGAGGGGGGAATTTACAAAACATCGCATTCTGTAAGTTCCCCCATGTTCAAAGCATCTGACGAAGTGGGATTTTCTCCCATGAAAGCTCGTGATAAATAAATCTGTTAGTCTTTATGTGCCGCAAGACTCCAAGCTTTTGAGTGTTACAGAGCTCTTCCTCAGGTCTGTGATGCTCAAAAGCTTGTCTGGCCTAATGAATGTTATTTCCTTATCTTCCTTCCCTGTCTTTCTCATATGCTGGGCCCAACATGTGTACACCCAGACTAGCACTGCAAACATATTTTGTATAATTGGTGGTAGGAAATTACAACCCCATGACTCTACCCAGAGTGGTCTGAAGGAGCAAAATAAAATAAACTCAAAGCTGGGTAAATTACAGGTGAGACTCATCAGCCTGCCACTGCCCTGTCCAAGGTGTAAATGTGCGGGGGTGGGAGAGGGGCTTGTAAATATCACATTGAACCAGACATGCAGGGCCTTTCCCCCTTGCTCTTGGCTCCTCAGTGGCTGCTTTTTCTGACATGCTGCTGTGGATCCAGGACCCGACCACAAGCAGCAGCTTGGGCACGAGGGCGCCCATTCCCTCGGCCAGGGGCCTGCAACCTGCAGCTCCAGAGCCCCACACGTAGGGTTACCAAATGCGAGGCAAAAGGAGGATGGGTCCTCCTTTTTATCTTCACGTCCTCTGTCTGGCAGGCATTTTAAAAACACATGCCTTTGTCTGACGTTTTACTTACAGGGATTAAAGTATGCTGGAACACCCTATTTTTAGGGAGAAGCATTCCTGGGCCGCCTAAAAACAGAAGAATACTATGTAAATACCAGAGGGTTATGGGGGGGGGCAGGACATGGGGCACATGGCCCCCCACAAGTGGCCCTGATCCAGCAGTGCATGGGTCTGATCGGGCTGCACATGGGGCCCGATCTGGCTTTGAGCCTCCAAAAGGGGCAGCCGAGGACAGTCTGTGCCGCTTGTGGGAAGCAGCAGAGACGGCCCCCGAGTGGTGGAGACCGTCCCTGCCATTTGTGGGAAGTGGTAGTGACCGTGTGCCGCTTTGAGCCTCCCGCACGGGGCTCAAAGCCAGGAATGGTCTGTGCTGCTTTTCACAAGCGGCCAGGACCGCCTCTGCCATTCTGGGATCATCCCTGTTGCTTGTAAAAAGAAGCATGGACCCTCCCTGGCTTTGAGCCTCTTGGAAAAGGCTTGAAGCAGAAGACAGTCCCTGCTGCTTAAGAAGCGGCAGGAGCCGTCTGCACTTTCTGGAGGTGGCCCAGAGCTGGACTGGACCACTTCTGGCTTGCTGGGGCCAGAGCTAGGCTTACCAAAGCATGGAAAGGAGGACAGGGAAGCATGGAAAGGAGGACATTGGAGGACACATGGTGAAAACTTAGTAATGTAACATTCTTCGGTTTTTAGGGGGCCCTGGAAAGCTTCCCCCTAAAAATAGGCTGTTCCAGGGCATTCTAGCATGCTTTAACCCCTGGAAGTAAAAAGCCGGACAAAGTCATGTATTTTTAAAACGCGTGCTGGACAGAGGATGTGAAGGTAAAAAGGAGAACATGCCCTTCTTTTGCCTGACATCTGGTACCCCAGCCAGAGCTGCAGGGCCTGTCTCCTGCCGGCCCCAACGTGGCGTCAATGTTCCCTCTAATTAGTCGTAGACTGTGTGTGCAAACAATTTCTTTGTGAGCACCAGTAGTAGCGCTATTGAATTTTTTGTGCGCACTTAATTGTGTTGTGTGCATAGGTTTCATGACGTGTGTGCATGTCCACATGCGCACAGCTTAGAGGGAACTGGGGTAGCGACACCCCTGATGAATGCCACATTTTCTCTGATGAGCTGCTTTTTGTGCTCCCGGTCCTCCATTCACCGCTGTGGTGACTGGTAACCCTAGCCATGCATGCGGCTCTTTGGCTGCCCCCTTGCCGCTCCAAACCCCCCAGTCATGGGGACCCTGTGGGGGCCAGACCAGACTCCAAGCCCCCCACCAGCAGCAGGGGAGGGTGATGGGGGTGCATTGGTGTTTCTGGGCTCCCCCAGGTGGAGACTGCCACCATGGCTGCTCCCAGAGCACGTGGTCCCCGAGGGAAGTGTACAGACAGGTTTTCTCTTGTGGGGGCGGGCCTGCCTGTCCCCTCCCTCCCTTAGAGTTTCTGAGGGGCCGCCTAACGGCAAAACCGCCATCCTAACGGTCAGTTTTTCAAACGCTCCCGCGCAACGGCCACGCACGCGGCGCGCCGCCCCTCCCCCACCCGCCGGCAGAAAGCGCGCGCGCCCGGCAGCGGAGAGCGCTATTGGCGGACGTCCGCCGGGGTGACGTAGGAGCGCAGCGCGCCCCTCCCTCCTCCGCGCGGGAGACCGCAGGATCCCGTTGGCCGACTCCCGCTCGGGCCCCGCCTCCGCTGTAGCGGCATCGCATTGGTCCTCCGGGCCGTCAATTCCCCACCCGCTCTCACCCCCCTCGCCTCCGCGCGGCGGAGGTCGCGGACGCCGATTGGCTCCAGCGGACGCCCATCCGCGGCGGCGTCACGACGGAGGCGCGCGCGGCGCCCTCGGCGCCCGGCGATTGGCCGCCGGCGGGCGGAAGGCGGGCGCGGCGGGCGGGGCTCCCGGCGTCCCCTTTGTGTGAGCCCCAGTCGCCGGCCGAGCGCCTGAGGAGCAGCCGCCGCCATTTTGTGCGTCTGACTGAGCTTCCCCCCACCCCCCCGGGCCCGCTTTCCGAGGTCCCCAGCGGCGCCGGCGAGGCCGAGGCGGCGGCGCGCGGCTCGTCGGACGCGGAGAGGCCGCGGCGGCGGCGGCATGGAGAACTCGCAGCTGTGCAAGCTCTTCATCGGCGGCCTCAACGTGCAGACCACGGAGGCCGGGCTGCGGGAGCACTTCGCGGCCTACGGCACCCTGACCGACTGCGTGGTGGTGCTCAACCCGCAGACCAAGCGCTCGCGCTGCTTCGGCTTCGTCACCTACTCGGCCGTGGAGGAGGCCGACGCCGCCATGGCCGCCTCGCCTCACGCCGTGGACGGCAACGCGGTGGAGCTGAAGCGCGCCGTCTCCCGCGAGGACTCGGCCCGGCCGGGGGCCCACGCCAAGGTGAAGAAGCTCTTCGTGGGCGGCCTGAAGGGGGACGTGGGCGAGGGAGACCTGGTGCAGCACTTCAGCCAGTTCGGCCCGGTGGAGAAGGCCGAGATCATCGCCGACAAGCAGAGCGGCAAGAAGCGCGGCTTCGGCTTCGTCTATTTCCAGAACCACGACGCCGCCGACAAGGCCGCCGTGGTGAAGTTTCACCCCATCCAGGGCCACCGGGTGGAGGTGAAGAAGGCCGTGCCCAAGGAGGACATCCAGGCGGGCGGGGGCGGCGGGGGCTCGTCCAGGCCGGCGCGGGGCGGCCGGGGCGGCGGCGGGCGAGGCCGGGGCGGCGGCGGCGGCGGGAACCGGGACCACAACGGGCTCTCCAAAGGCGGCGGCGGCGGCTATAACAGCTACGGCGGATACGGAGGAGGCGGAGGAGGAGGCGGCGGCTACGGGTCCTACGGAGGCGGCTCCTACGGGGGAGGCGGCGATTACGGCAACGGGTACGGCGGCTTCGGCAGCTACAGCCAGCACCAGTCCTCCTACGGGCCCATGAAGAGCGGCGGCGGAGGGGGCGGCGGCGGCGGCTGGGGGGGGCGCAGCAACAGCGGACCCTACAGAGGCGGCTACGGCGGGGGCGGCTACGGGGGCAGCGGCTTCTGAGAGCCCAGAGCCCGGCCTGCATCGGGGGGCAGCCTCGGAGCCGCTCCCCGCCCCCCAAAAACGCCTCCCCGGCTGCGGGAGCAGCTCCCCAATGCCCCCCCTCTCCGGGGGGGTCGCCTCTGCCCGCCCCGCTCGCTGAAGAGGGAACGGGCCCCACACACACACACTTTGTGTTACAGTCATTGATGGACTCTATTTTTTTATTATTCCTTGGACCTTGGTCGTTTTTATACTAGCAATGAAAATGTCTTGTTTTAATTTGTTGGTTTGGGAGGGGCGGGTGGGAGGGGAGCGTCTTGCTGATTCTGAAGTAAAAACGGGGCGGGGAGGGGGGTTACTTGGTTGTAAGGACTGGAGGACACCTGGCTACTACATTTTTTTTTCCTCCCCCTGCAAAAGCCGCTGGGATCCCATGACTGAAATTCACATTTCTGTAAAGGAGGGGAAAAAGTCGTTTTTACAGTTTTTATTTTTTAAATAAATCATTGTGTTCATTGACCTTTACACGTCTAACTTTTTTCCTAGGATCCATTCCGTACGGTGTAAGGCTTTTCTGGGTTTGCAAGAAGTGTTGTTCCTCTGCTTTGTCCTCTTTCGAGTGGCAGTAAAGGTCCTAACTTGCTTTTTTTTTTTTTTTGTCTTTTTTTGGGGCTGTCCCCTGAGCGGATGGATTGGTTTTCAAACACTTCAGACAAATTTTTCAAGTACCTATTGGTGGATGTGGTCTGGTTTTTAAATAGTCATTCTCACTTTTGCAGTTTGTGGGCATCCACCATCTTGTACTAGGCAGTTTGATTGATGTGCTGACACGGTTGGTCAATTTTTTCTATAGGACTTTTCCATCAGCCTATGTACTGTATGGTTCTAAAAAATAGTTTGTGTTAAGCATGTGCTTCATTCATATGAAATGTTCAAAATTTCCAATTGCTTAGTTTCAGATCCTCTTACGGGCTTGTCTGTAAATGATCTGTTCCAGGAAAGGGTCGACAATTTCTCTCTTCTATTAAATGCCTACTTGTTTTCACAGTACCAGGTTAAAACAGACTTCACTTGATCTGAACTATTGTCCTTCATTAAAGCTCCCCGAGAATCCTTTGCAGCACCATCTACTGGCAGAACGCAGAGCCGCTGCCGTAGGCTTCCATACAATGGAGGCAAAATTGATTTCCTAACAACTCTGCTAGATTTTTCTGAAAGGTATTTTATGCCGTTAAATGATCGGTGTAGACTGAAATAAAAATCGAATCTGCATGTGTAACTAAAGATGGGCTCCCTGCGTATTGACTGAAACAATGGATTTGAAATGCCTGCTGCAGTACACTTCTAAAACTTAGTTGCCCAGCCTTCGAAGGAAGTGATGATCTAAACTGTTCGGGCAAAGTGCTGTGATGAAAAATGAGCCAGCTAAGTCTACCAGTAACATAGGTGCCAGTTGTAAAGCAAAATATCTGTGTAGTCTGCTTGATTTAACAAATGTATATTTGTAGCCCTTTCACGCAATAGAATTAAAGTTTGTTGTTTATTGGGGAAAACTGCCTTCCTGGGTAGAAATATAGAATAGCATCGTTTATGGGTTTATGGATATCACAAATAAAGAATTGAATTCCTTACATGCTTGAGTGAGAGTGTGTATGACATGGAGCATGGATTGAAAAAACTGTAAAATCACTTGAGTCCAGGTTTATGAACACTTTAACACTTAACCGTATTGCTTTCTCTCACTGCCTTCCATGGGCTTGATCCTGCTTTCATTGATGTTAATGGCAAAACTACCATTGTCTTAAGCAGGAGTGGTATTGGGGCTCTAAGGCCTTCTTTGTGGAGAGGTTAAAAACAGTGTTAGAGACTGTGGATACTGATTTCAGTTGGAATTGGGCTTATTTTGATTCTGCATAGTAAACCTTCTTTTAGTTGGAATCAGTGACCTGCAGTCTTTTATAGGAGTTTAGATTGGTTTAAATCACGCTGCCAGACTAAACTGGTACAATTAGGCAAAGCCTAAAGTAAGGATCTCAAATGGAAGTGACTTCAAAAGAGTGATCAGTAACTGTAATTCAGAGATCTTAAACTGGGAAACACTCTTTCAGGCCCTTGGTTTTTGTAAGTAGATATTAAGTTACCTGGCTGGCAATTTATTATACTGCAAATTTGGATCCAGAAATTGATAAATATCTGCCCTGAACCAGCCTGACTGCTTCAGAAAAAGTGCAGAAGTCAGGGGTATGTTTAACAAATGTTTTGCAAAATACCATATTACATCTAGTTAACTTTTCCAACTTTGAAAGGGAAAGAACCTTGGTTTTGTTTTTATCTGAGCTCTCTTAAGTTGTAAAGGCTTCTCTTTGATGATTCTAGAAACATGCTGCTGTTGGGGGGACGGGCTGCGCATGTAAAAGCAGGGTTGTCTCCGATTTGAGACTTTGATTTGGGGGCAGTGAAATCACCTTCAGTCCTTCCTGTTCCTTGCAGAGTTGCCTTGTTTTAATCATAGCAAGGGAGAACCTTGTGCTCGGAGATGCAATTAAAACCATTTTTGTGGCCTGGACTGGTCCTCTGATAGAACTAGGCAAATGCTTCACATAAACTTTCTTTAACTTCACAGCATGCCTACAGGCCTTGTGGCAACTTGCTTATACTGAAAACACGCTACCTTGAAAATCACTGTTTTTTCAATAATATCCTTCCTCTGCCATGTATTGCTATCTAATTCTAGGAAAGGTAAAAAATCTAAAACTGCACCAGTACCATGAAGGAGGTGGTTGACTTAGCTACTGCTTATGTCATGAACGATTATGAATTCTTATGTTTTTTATTAGTGTTTATGGTAAGAATTTTTCATGTAGGCAGGTTGATAGTTGCTCTGACGGCATCTCTAGAGAACAGGACCAACCAGTTGTGAAGGAATCCCTCTTCAGAAGGTTAGAAGTTTTTTTTTTTTCCTACTATAGTTTTCCAGGAGTGTCTCCTGCTGGCTATAAAAAGTGGTCAAAATATGTTGTGTGTTAAAAGGACACGAGCTTAAATCTTGTCTGTATGAAAATATTGTACCTGCTTTGATAACGGTAATGCCTAAGGATTAATTGAACGAGAAATCTTTTTATTTTATTTGGTGCATTTGATTATGCTTTATTAGTCTGTTTTTTTGTATGGTTACATCTGCCTAGGGAAGGGAAGATGAATTAAGAAAGCTGTGATGTTAAAGGGTTTTGACACTCATTCAGGAGAAGTGTGGCCTTAGTTTGCTGTAGTTTAACATTAGATTGTGTTAACTGTCAAGTTTGATTAAAATTTTGTGGTTTAAACATTCTTGTTGGATACAAATATTGGCAACATATGTTGGTCTTGTGACTGTGAAACCAACTGGTCGGCTTTCCGAGCAAAATAAAGTACCAAAAGGTAGAAGATGTAGGTTAGTCCATTTACTTTAACTGTTATGAATATTGTGTTCACTTCTATAATCTAAGAATCGGTAAGGGATTTTTTAAATTGGGTTGCTTTAATTTGTACCTCAAAGGGTTTTTAAGGTGGAGTACTCAACATACTTTAGTTAACAGCATTTTACCCATTACTGTAAAAACTTCTCTTATCTCATTAAAAAACCCACACAACGCCTGCATATTTAATACACAATCCCTACAAGTTACTGTAATGAAAATAAACCTTTTTTCATATATAAAAGTGACAGGCAGGTTAGATGACTTAATTGTTATCAGGAACAATGGTGACACAGCTCTGATTACTTTCAAAATTATATAGGTCACCAATCTGTTACAGTACAGCAGCAATGCAGAGACAAAGTGAATATTTAAAAAAATGAAATCTCCTCTTGCCCCTTCCCCAACTCATTTTGTGTGTTTAGTTTGCATGGCAGGGTATTTAACTACAGGGTTGGTGCCCACAGTGTAACCATGGTGAAGCCTTTTGGGTTGACCTGTGTTCATTTAATACTATCCTAAACGACTTCAACTACTATGCCATACACTCTAGGGTAGCTACCTCCCAGTGCCCGACTGCTGCTGGGAAGTGTCAAAAGGCTTTGAATGTGCCCTGTAGAACAGTAATACAATGACTGGTTGAATTGAAATTTCAGCTGGTTTGTACCTACACGTGCACTAAAAGTGAGTCTGAAATATTTAACCTGCTAAAACAATCCATTCCGAGTGGTATTTACTTCTACACCAACCCATGGTTTGGGGCACCTTTGTGGATACGAGGTATTTTTTTATAGGTTTTGGTATGATACGCTTCTTTAGTGAAGACTTAGACTTAGAGATGGTCAATGGTCACTTATCTTTACGGCTGTTGGTATCATCATTATCTCAGTTTAATTGTTAATGCGTTTGTGTTGCTGCCTAAGAGCCTGATCTTGGATGTACGGAGAATCTCAGTTCTGGCTAAACTTGGGAAACTGGTGGTGGTCTTATTTAGTAGGTTTTCCAAGCTGCAATTGTTTGGGGTTTTTTTAAAGTTGTTTTAGTTTCTAGAAAATACACATCAGGGGACACTCTGAAATGATACAGCTTCTTGGGTGAATGGTGGAGAACATATACGGTATTTTGTTGGAAAGGACCTGGTGTTCACTGTGGGCAATTCGGTTAAACATAGCATTTGCTTCACTAATGGGTACCAACTTACCTATAAGAGTTTTCTCAGGGGAGTAGCCTTTCTTTTATTTTGACAGGCTGACATTTTATCACTTAATTGGTGAATGGATTTAACATAATTCCAGTGGAACCTTCTTAAGATCAGGGATGCAAGTGTTCGTAAATAAGAAAAAATTATCTTGGTGAAAGTTAAATGAAATATTAAGTGAAATCGTGTGTATATTAATAATAAATAAAAGTATGCTGAGTCAACATAACTGTGGCTGAGAATTTACCCCCAAACCACCTTTTTTTTTCCCTAACCTCAACTAGAGTTTACAAGTTGACATGGGTTTAATTGAACTTTTTGCGTGGCTCTAACTTACATATAACTCTTTAATACTAATTTAAGATGAGTTGCTAGGTAGCATTTTGTGTTTAAAGTGAATAAAAGCAGATTTACATCTTCATACCTACTTTAAAATACAATACAGTATTACTTGAAAGTCCACCTAATGACCATTTGGGTTTTTGTAATCACTATTTTATAGCATTTACTAATTAATCTTTAACATACACAGATATGTGCTTACCTGTAATCAACACAGTATTGTAGATATGCATATATTATGTAAAGGCTATTACTTATTGCATCCTGCCCTCTTTGGTATGGTTGTATATTTCTTCCATGAGGAAATGAAAGGTGACTACAAAGTGTGTGTGTGAGAGAGAGAATCTGACGATTTTCTGGCATTTGTTTGTGTTGTAGGTGAGAATTTTTAAAGTAGCCAAGGGAATTGGGTACCCATCCCTTTGAGCTTCTTTCAGTCCCTCTTAGTTTTCCATCTTCTCTACTCTGAGAATTGTTTGTAGAAGTTTCTTAATTTATAAAAATGGGAGGAAAGTTAGTTCCTCTTAAACTGGTATCACTACTAATTGTACAGTTCTAACAGCCCTTTAATTTCCATCTCTCATCCATGACTCCTTCAAATGTCCAAACCATCTCCTGGAGGGAGGTGGAGAAGAATGCAAGGAGAGTGCTGCAGGGGTAAGTTGTAGTAGCTTTGGTCACAAGTGAGAGGTATTTCTCTTTTGTTCCATTGAAAATTATAATCGGCTGGCCTAAATTGACTGAACATCACACACCTTTAGGCTATACCTGCAGTAAGGGATTTTAGTGAGGAGGAAAAGAGTTCCCATTGGTGCTACTACTAGTTTAGATGTTGGTTAACTGTATACTTGACAGTCTTGGCAGCACCTGCTGTTCTTACTAGTTCTACTGCCGGTGCAGTTGTTTAAGAGGCAGCGTAAGTTAGAACTACTTGTGTTTTAAAAGTTTTTGGTGTGGTTGGGATCGTCATGAACTATTGCTTTGTGTCACAGGGATGCATCAAGCTTGGAATACTAGATTGTCAGCCACCCAAGTAACCACGGGCAAAGCTCCCTAGCTTAGAAAGCCTAGTTATCTGGCCTGATTTAGACTAGTACTACCATCTGGGAGCTCCCAGTGGCCACTTTTTGAAGTCAAACTGTAGAGCAGTGGTCTCCAGCCTTTGCTTGCAGATGGCATAACACTCCTAGGTTTCGATGGCAACTGCCTTTCAGAAATGGATTATGATCTACTGGTTGGAGACCAGTGTTGTAGAGCATCATTTTCTGAGGCACTTTGGGATGGGCAATGTTCAAAAAAAAAAAAAAATTAAGCGGTTTATAGACTAAACTCAGGTTACATTTGCAAATCTTGAAGACAGCTTGCTTATGTCCATTATTAGATGTGAAAAGATTTAGCTTTCATAATTGTTGCTGATTTCTTACCAAAGCTCTGCTGATAAAAGGGGGAGTTTGTCACTGCCATCTAAGACAATGACTCTCAACCTTCCCAGACTACTGTACCTCATTCAGGAGTCTTATTTGTTTTACCTATCCCCAACTTTCACCTCACTTTAAAATTACTTGCTTACTAAATCTCTCACAAATACTGAAGTGTCACAGCACATTATTATGGAAAACTTTTTCATTTTTACCATGTAACTGTAAATGTATTGGAATAAAACTGTTGTACTTCATTTCAGTGTATGGTGTATAGGATCAGTAGAAAGTCATTGTATGCAATTTGTACTGATTTAGTTAGTGCTTTTTATGCAGCTTGTTACCAAAATAAGGTGACTATCTAGATGAGTTGATGTATCATGAAAGATATCTGTATACCCCTGGTTGAGAACTAATGATCTTAATAAATATTGCTTATTATTTTAGGAATTTCCCTGGACAAATAGGTGATGCCCATAAAAAGCCTTAATTTAGTAGCAAAAAGATGGTCAGATATCTTCATGCATGTCTCAGATGCCCTGTTCTCACTGGAAATTAAAGCTGACTCTTAAAAACATGATGTCATAACAATTGGAACACGCACGTATCTTAAAGGACAATCCATAATCTAGTCCACTGAAAAGTTGATTTAAAATTATTCAGGGGTGATGCAAGTTTTTGCAGTTTGCAACCCTAAACCCCCCCCCCCCCTTAAATCTTTACTGCTGTTATGGGCAAGATCCATGGAAATGGGACAGTAGCAAACCTCTACAAAGGACTCTCAAATATGCCTAATAAGCAAAGGAAAGAATGTTGCTCCTGTTTCTCCAACTTCATTGTAAAGCCACTTCAGACCCCTAACTCTTTGGTTATGGTTGCCAAAATGAGCTACCTGTTCCATTCCAGGTACCTCAAGCAACTGCCTCAGGTTGACCCTGGTGCGCTCAGTCCCTTGCTCATCATCACACTTAGCAAGGCAAGCTGCCTGCAGGAGTTGAACATCAGACTTCATGTGCTGCTGCTCTGGCTTCTTTGGAGGTGCTGCCTTTACATCATATAGTTCTCCTGTGTCCTTTATTGGTTTCTCCTTTAGTCATTCCAGTTGCATCTAGTTTTGAATTGGCACTGAATCCCAATCTTCAGGTCTAAGCTGTGAATTCTTTTAAAGCAGCCGTGTTTGGAGGTGTGAAATATTAGAATCACTTCCTGGCTTGTCAATTGCTTTGACTCTGAAGTGTTTCCTATGTGTGACTGAAGATCTTTGCTTTGTTCTTGAAGCATGTGTCCATAGAGGAGGACAGTTGTTTCTTCAGTGTAATGACTTTGGGCTAGGTGTTTAAAGGTATTTAGGTGCCTAAAAACGCTAATAGATGTCCACAGATACTTTCAGAAGAGTTAAATGTTTAGGCACTTCTGGAAATCTCACTTGGCCCCCTTCTGAATCTTTAGGCATTTTAAGCCCAGATTTGTAAACTTCCAGCTGCCTGGTTTTGGTGTACATGGTTTGTTTTTAACTTGTATTCATGTTCTTTTCTTCCAGTTGTCATGTTTTTCAAGACTGCATCTCATCACAAAATGAATGAGTGGTACCGTGGGATGTTTCTGGAGGCTGGATTCCTTGGTCCAGGGGCCGCCTGTCACTAGAGTCTTGAAGCTTCCTTGCTCTGAAGGTCTGGAGTTGTAAGGCGTATTTCTGGCACAAGTTAGTGGAAGATTCTGTAGACTATGCCCTATCATGCATTGAGGTTCCCTGACATTGAACATGACTTTTTAGGCATCTGTAAAATCACAGGGAGAATATTGTGATCTGTAAAGCTGGAGTTAAGTATCTACACTACTTATACAGTGAATGAAAGGAGAGAATGTGATCCATTAAAGCTGGTAGAAGTTGAGTAGCCTGGCCAAGGAAAATGATCATGGGGGCATGTTCTTAATCCTGTTTCCTTTGAAGAAATAAGCATCTAAGTCTATTTCTGCTAGTGAGCCACAAATGGGAACCTGTTGTCTGGAGCCAGGTGATTTAGGTGTCTGTGTAGTTTCTTGTGGGAAGCTAATTAGGTGCCTGTCACAAAATGGCTGAGGAAGCAGCAGTGGTGATGACGGTGCCACCTTATAACGTTTAGCTTACTGGTTTGAGCACTCACCTGGGGCGAGGGAGATGCTGTTCAATTCCCACTGCTGTTGGCTAAAATATTTGATCTCGGGAGTGCATGTGGGCACATTCACTATACAGGACAAATGGTCTGCCCAAGAAAAATATCAGGTTCCTCAAAGTGAGGGCAGTCAGGAATGCTTGTATTCACTTTCTGCCTTTTAATCATAAACAAGTCCATAAAGATTCTTATGGACAGCTTAACTTGAATGTTCTTAGTGCCTGGCAGGAAGGAGCAGGGCATCTTCCCTTTGGGCAGGAGAGGTAAAGCTCTGCAACTTGTGGATAGCCAATTGCACCTTTATTTTAGCAGTTTACTTACTGGGAGATGCAGTAGAGAAGAGGTTAGTATGTGATCTCACAATGCACTTTCTTCATGACTATGGGAGTTAGCTGCTCAGTCAAATATCTTTTTTCTGATGGGGCAAGGGGGAGAAAGAGACTTAAAAAACATAGCCACTATTACCAACAAGGAATGCAAATATTTTTGTTCAAGGCGGCACCAGACTGGATCCTTTCTCTTTGGCGAAATTCCTTCCTCGTTCCATGGAGAAGTTTCTATATGCATTTCCCCTACTGCCTCTGATTCTGAAGGTAATCAACAAGATGAAAGGTTTACAAAGCCAGAATTATATTGGTAGTCCCAATGTGGCGCAGACAGATGCCGTGTCCTTAGTTGATTCATCTGACTACTTCTAGCTGTTCAGCCTCCCATTCCTCATCATCTTTCTCACAATGCTGGCTGCACTCCTCATCCTAGCCTGAAGATAGTCTCAAAGCTTGGTTTCTCGATGACTAATGGTCCAGTCTTCTAAATCAGATGCTGCTGTTGCAAATGCTGTGCTGCTTTCAATCTTGGACTTGCCTCCAAAGAGGCCCATCTCACTTCAACTGGGAGGACTGCTTTGTAGTCCCCTGAAGTGGAGCGCCCACAGGGATGCTACTTGTCTTGAAGAAGGAGAGGTTACTCTTCTCATGGAGTGACTGGAGTTCTTCTGAGATGTGTGTGTGCTTATAAGTGTTGCAGTACTTCTGTTTTCTCTGCTTGTGTGTTTCCTCTAGACATTTCGCTGGAGAGAGAGAACTACCCAGCCCAGTATACCATAAGTGGACGCGAGGAAGCGTAGGGCACAAGCCAGGCTGAATGAGCACTGCTATGAGAAAAATCTCACATTTAAGGGTGCAAGGGATGTGAGCACACTTGACATGAACACCTAGTTGCTTCTGTTACTGTCTAAAGCGAGTGATGTCTCCTTGAGTGCCTAATATCATTGTGGATTGGACATGTCTTTTCTGTCTTAGTGCCAGGAAAGGGTATTAAGGCCAAAGTCCACAAAAGTATTTGGGTGACAGTCATGGAAGTTGAGGTCAGCATCTTGTCTTTACTTCAGTGTTCCAGTGGTTAATGTATAACTTGATGGGCCCTGGAACCCTTCTGATCTCTGGACCCCCTACCTGCTCCCTGGCCAGGCTGTTCCTGCCCTGAGCACGCAGATTTGAAAACTCCCCCAGCCTGTCTGCACCTCTCAGGCCAGGGCAGAGCATCTGTTCCACTCAATTTTTGTATTTTTTTAGGGCTCTGGAACTATGGCCCTCAAATGTGTGTGCCCCAGAACTGTGTTCTGCTTCATTCTGGCTCTAACCCCTGAGTGTTACTGCTTCTACCTGTTAATTGTTGCATGCTACAGCATACCTCTTGGCCTTAGTTCAAAAGGGGAGGCATTTGGGTATGTTAATATCTTGCCTTCAGAGCTTCAGCACTGATGAAGAGAGTTGTCCGGGTAAATTGACTCCTTGCTTGCAGAGTGGCAGTACTTCAAAAGGGATGTGGTCTTGGTGCCCTAGATAGGACTCGTGTCTCATGGCTCCAGTGTGCCCGGAGCACCTGACCTTACAGGCAGTAACTCAGGGGTGGCCAAACTTATGGAACTCAAGAGCCACACAAGGGCTATGTCCACACACAAATCATTATTTCAAAATAACCCATTTTGAAATGAATTATTTTGAAATAAAGTCCTTATTTTGAAATAAGTTAATTCGAATTAAGGGAAAGCCTGCTTTTGAAATAGCCCTTGTTTTTGAAATGGTTATTTCGAAACAAGGCCATTCGGAGATGTTGTTTTGAAACAATGTGTCCGAATGCTGTTGTTTCGAAACAACCATTTTGAAACGGGCTATTTTGATTAGATGCGAGGTTAAACGGTTTTGAAATAACAGCCATTATTTCGAAACAGGTCCCATTGTTTTGAAATAATGGGGCGTTGTGTGGACATGCCGCTTCTTATTTTGAAACAACTTCTGTTGTTTCGAAATAAGCTTGTGTGGACGTACACAAGTTGATTACTAAAACTTTGAGAGCCACACTGAGGCATGTAGCCACACGCTTTTACCTCCTCCAAAATTACTAAGTTTAAAATTCGTTGCACACTTAAAATTTATCATAAAAGAGGACATATTGATCCTACCAATGTCTGATTCTAATAATTACTTAAGATTACAATGAAAATTAGGCCTATACAGTAAAAACTTAGCTGCTGCTCAATGTAGAAGACTGTAGGTTAGTGGTGAGTTACTTAAAATCCGGACCATGCTGCACTTCTCCCTGCCATCCACGACCATGCTGTGCTTCTTCCCATTGTCGCGACCCCCTCCTGAACTTTTAGGCTGGGGCTGCTTTCCTAAATTGATTTGCTGGCATTCTTCTGGGAGCCACAATTTTTCATTGAAGAGCTGCATGTGGCTCCTGAGCTGCAGTTTGGCCATACCTGAAGTAATTCTTTTTGGTGGGAAGGTAAGCTGCTGTAATGACTCTTTGTGCCATGAAAGAAGGGGGTGCCCATATGCATTAGTGCTCTACTCTTGGCACTTTGGTGCAAAGGGAAAAGGTGCCTCGTACTTGGGTATCATTTTAATGGAAGGTGGAGCACCCCAAAATGTGTAGCTCTCCATGCTTGGTGTGTCAGTATTATAGACTGTAGTAGTGCAAGGGAAGTGGGTTAGCATATCAATCTTAGTACATATTTTTCTAAAAAAATGGGTTCACGTTCCAGCAGGAATTAGTTTGGAGAAGTCCTACCGCCTGTCTTTCAAGGGATCTGACCAGCATCCCAATGATCCCTTCTGGCCTTGGAATCTATGAATTAGCATCACAGGAGTCGATGCCTCAGATTCCTTGCAACTGCATCCATGAGGAGGAGCTGTGCCATCCTTGGTGCATTGCCTTCTCACACCAATGTCATGGTTAGTCCAGCAGAAAATCACCAACTTGGATGCCATGGAGGTGGTGAGCCACTTTGGAAACTGGGGTCTAGTGTCTTTCCTTTAGCAAAGTATGTCTCAGCACCAGCACACTGGCACTAAGGGGAGTTAGTGGCTTTATCGTTTCCCTTTGTTACATCAGTGGTGTTAATGGCATGACCTACTGAACATCAAATAGTTGGGTGCTGATAACTTGCCCACTGTGTGCTGGTGATGCAAGAGGTTGCTGAAAAATTGTTGGTTGGAATGGAAAAAAGCTGTTCCTAATTGGAAATGCTGCAGTGGACCAAAAAATGTAACAGCTTGGGGCGTCCCAAGTTGTCATGCTACAAGTATGGGACCCAGGAGTTGAAATCTTGTGAGATATACTCAAAGGAGTAAAAATACAGAAGTCTTTTTTCTCTTACCTTTCATTTAAATTTGTGTGAGGACAGTACAAAATTGTGTATGACAAGAGTGGGTTAAAAAAAAAAGGCATGTAGAAGTTTCTTAGTCTCCTTAAAACATTTTACTTTTTATCTGTCTCTAGAGATAAACATATAAAACTGAGTATGAGTAGTTTGAGTCCTCAGATCTGTAAACGTGATGAGTGATTTTGTGTAAGAGTAGAATGGGTCTAACCCCCAAAAGGCAGTTGGCTTTGTAGCTGAGTACATAGACTGAACAATGATTATCTCTCCAAAGAGGTGTCAGGCTGATTCATGAGGGACAATCCATTATTCAGGTGACAGTAGACAGGCTGGCTGAGTCTCTATTTGCCAGTTAAACAAAGCAATGTGCTTCTGAGAATATCAGACAGAGCAGCGTGACCATGTTTACTGGACTGCTGCAAAGAACAAAAGTTAAAGGTAAAATATTTCATAAAAATGGAAGAGAAATTAGAGGTGATGAGCATACAGGACCAATGATGGATTAGGCTTGGACTGTGGGTAGTATTTTGCACTTTGAGAAACTACTGTAAACAGTTCTCTACAAGTTATACTACATGCACTAATCCTCACAACATGTTTATGAATTACATAAGCAGTTTCCCCATTTTACAGAGGGTGGAAATGGAAGAATTAAGGGGAGCGATTAAAAAACTGAGGGTACTTAACTCCAAATGAAAGTCAATGGGAAGTTAGGTGCCTACGTGCCATTAAAAATTTACTCTGAAATGACTTGGCTAGATGTGACCAGGGCTAGAACCCCACTGTTTGAATCCCAGGGTTCTGCTCTGACCATTGCATCACACAAGCTCCTATACCTGGAGCATGAAAGATCATTTATTTCTATCTTAGGTTGAAATGTGCCTGCCTCCCTGTCTGTTGGCAAATGTAAAGATATTTAAATAAGTAGTTTACCTGCAGTTAGTAAATGAAAATGTTCGCAATGTGTTGTAATTTGGCTCACTCTATTTTGCTTCTAACCATTTCCAAGAACATGTGGCCCCATGGCCTTCTACCTTTGTTCAGGTGTTTACATAGCTTGGTGGTGAGTTTGTGGTGTTGACGGCTCTCACCTGTAGCTGTACACTTACCCAAAAGTCATTCCATATCTGACCTCTCCAGTCTAGTATTCAAAAGAGAACCCACACAACACCTTGACAAGATGAGCCAGGGAGCTTAAATTCATAACTTTTCTGGATGCTAAAACCTGGTGCTATAGTTATGCTGACCTAGGCACTGGTGTCGATCAGCACTATGGGCAACATAGCTACTGCCTATCAGGGAGGTGGATTTAACCAAGTCAGTGGTTCCCAACCTTTTCAGTAGCATGGCGCGCTTCAATAAGACACAGAATTCAATGGCACGCCCACTTTTTTCAGCTAAATTGATTGCTCATAAACATCACACTTACTTGCATTTACTATGGTTACAGTTGTACTAGAGAGGTTTACAACATAGTGCACACAATAAGCTAAGGAAGGATCAAATGCATTGTTTCGAATCCACCAGAAAAAAAAAAACACAATCTCAATTTTTCCCTTTGGCCTCCTGTGTTTGGAGTGTTCACATTTTAGAACTGAAAGACTGATAACTTGCTTTAATTTTCACAGGTTTTATGAAGTGTAAATTTGGTTGGCTAGAATATTGTTTGATGAAAATGTTTGTTTTACATTGATGTTGATTACCTTTGCACAAAATTTCATGGCACATTTGGATAGTTCTCTCAGCTCACCAGCATGGGTACACTGGTTGAAAACCACTCAGCTAAGCCAACAGGAAAGTTTAGAGCTTTTTTTGAGATTGTGTAGACTTGCCCTAAAAATCATGAACGTATTAGAGGGACTAGTTTTATGTCTGTTCACAACAATCTGTAACCCACTAATCCTCCCTCCTGGTATGATAGCAATTACTCACGTTGTCTTGAAAAAGAAACAAGGAGTCTGGTGGCACTTATAAAGACTAACAATTATTTATTGTGCAGTCTTTTGTGGGGGAAAACCCCCACTTCCTCAGACACTTGAAGCTTGGCGTCTTGGGACGTGAGTTAAGTGTAAGGTGGTGTGGCATTCTGGTCATGTTCCCCAACATAAAAAACTCTTCTGTAGTGCAAGTTTCATCTCTTGCTCCACCTAAGACGCTACGTTACCCACTAGGTTGTAATCTTGGTTGGCCACTTACTTTGAACTACTAAATTTAAGGGGTAATATAATCATGCTAGAGATTAAACTTGTGGTTTTTTCCCCTTTTTAAATGCGTGGCTTTGCAAGCTAATGGACAACAGGATTAGTGTAAAAAATGCATTTCCACCACTAGAGGGCAGCAGTCACAGTTAAAAAAATCAACATTACTTAAAGATTTCTTTTGCATCTGTCTGGTACAGAACACTTTTTATATGTTAGCTGCTTATGTAGAAAGAATATGGCACAGTGAAGTTATCTTTGGTGATAAATTGCCTCTCTTTTGGAAGCTTAAAGCAAAAATGATCAAGTATTTCTATTTCCTGCGTTTTTGCTGCCAAAACTGTTAATTGCCTGTTCTGAGAAAATCCTTACTATTGGCCTACCCCATCACAGGCCTTTCTCTGAAATGTTCTGAAAATGTGGGGCATTATGAAGTCATTCATATGCTAGAAGATGTTTTGGTTGTCATTTTACCTCTGTTCCTCTTGGGAAAGAGGACAAAGCTTGGCTGCTTTCTCTGAATTCTGTCAAATTTAAATATTACTTCCTTTTCTGGGTGCCAAAGATGTGCTAGGCACCTCGCAAAATGAGGAAAAAGCAGGATAATTTTTTTAACCAAGAATGGCCCTTTCTTTTTTTATGTACTGGGTATTCAAATAGAGCTATATTCAGGCTTTATTGTTAGAAGTGCTTCACACCCATGTTTCCATCTGCAGTCAGTGGCAGCTGCTGTGTGACAGCATCTCTGGAAACTGGCTCCCGAATGTCTCAAGTTGGACATAAAAATAGGGCATCCTCTTTGAACAGTTGCATTTAGCTGATAGTCCGTGCTCCCAAAGAGCTTACAGTCTCAATACAGCTCAATATCCACTATAGTAGTGTGTTTTTTTTCTCTTTACAGATTGGCATTATGAACTCCAAATGTGCTGAAAGTTTTTTCTAATTCAAGAAAAAAGTAAGTAGACAAGACCATTTGTGAGGGTGCAGGCTTGGAAACACAACCACATGGGTCGAGTAGGAAGGTACCAGTTTTACACATCCAATTTTTCTGGGAACACGGTAAGTCAGTTCTGAAAAATTCCACTTACTTTTTCAGAGTAAAACATCAGCTTTTTAATATAACCACCAGTCCTTACAGTAAATGGCAAGCAAGCAGATTTGTGCTTGGGGTAAAATGTCCTGACTAATTTTCAAAGCTGATGCAAAGACAATCACTGATTACTAGAACTTGCCTCTGTCCCATCTCAGGAGTTACTATCCACTGATTATCCAGAGGTTATGTCAACACTACAGGGTTTTGCCAACAGCCAGTCACTGCTAAAATTATAGTGGTGGTGAGTGTATGCCCAGCCATCATTTTGTTGGTGAAGTTGCTTCTCACTAATACGACTTCCACCAATAAAAGATGTGAGTAGGGAGCTGAGGGGTCAATCTCTCAGCTCCCTGCAGGGAACTCGCAGACTCCACACTGAAGCCCCCAGAGCTCCTCTCCCCAGTGTGGGCAGGGGCCGTGTGGTGGATCCCAGGAGCTCTGGGCTGCTGAAACTCTGCTGCTGCTGGTGCCCCTGCTTCCCAATCAATCTGGTGAGTGGTGAAACTGATACACATGACAGCTCCCCACCCATATAAGAAGGCAGAGCATCCACATT
Source organism: Podocnemis expansa (assembly GCA_007922195.1). Lineage (NCBI taxonomy): Eukaryota > Metazoa > Chordata > Testudines > Podocnemididae > Podocnemis > Podocnemis expansa. The sequence continues at coordinate 8,387,812 of ML682007.1, forward strand.
GACACTCTGCTGCCCTAACTTTGCTAACAAATGCCCTAGGCTGCTCATTTTGGTGGTAGTTGGTCAGCAAAACAGCAGTTTTATCAGCAAAGAGGGGAGTTCAGTGTGTACAGTAGGACTTCTGCTGACAAAAGCTGACTTTGGTAGACAACTTGCTAGTGTAGACAAGGCCATAGCCTGTGTCTGGGATTTCACGTTCCATGGTTGTGTGGTAAGCTGTTTCCACTGGTGGGAATTTGATTTCAGTATTTAATATACCAGTTTAACAAAGCATTCACAAGGATGTGGGTTTAGGCAGGGCCATAACTAGGTTGGGGCAAAACTCCAGGTGCTGAATGGCAGAAGGTGACAGGATGGATCTGGCTCCATGTTGCTGGCTGGGGCTCCCCGCCACTGGCAGCAAGGACCAGGATCTATGTCCAGCTGCCTCCCAGCGCTGGCTGGGGACAGATTGTTCCCTGGGCTGGATCAGGCCGGGGTGCTTGCCCCAGGAGCCAAAATCTGTAGTTACGGTCCTGGGTTTAGGTCAGTAGCCAGTACTAGGCTGGCTGAGGTGTGGTGTTGGTCATTGGCCTGAAGGGCCCCTGTTTTGTTATGTTCCAAAGGGGCAGCTATGTTAGCTTAGTAAAGCAAGAAAAGCAAGGAGTCTTGTGGCACTTAAAGACTTAACAGATTTAATTATTGCATGAGCTTTCATGGAAGAAAATCCTACTTTGTCAGATGCTTTAAAGAGGGGTTTTGTTATGATAGCTATTTAATGAATGTTTCCTGCTCACAGGGGCTGGTTTTGGTTTTGCTCTTGCTTGTCTTGAAGTTATTGGAGACTTTGCCCTTTGCTTCCAGGAGAGCAGCCCATGGCCCCTACATTTTAAAAAATTCTAACTTTTAGCCTTTGCTTTGTGTCGTCCTCTGTGGTGCTTTCACGACCTTGTAGATCAGTAGTGGTTAAGGTTGGGCCCCAGGACTAGGGTTACCAAAGCATGGAAAGGAGGACAGTGGAGGACCCATGGAGAAAATGTAGTATTAATGTAATTATTCTGTTTTTTAGGGGGCTCCCCTAAAAGTATGGTACTCTGTGGCATTCCAGCATACTTTAACCCGGGAGTCTCAAACTCAAATCACAATGAGGACTGCATGAGGACGACTAGTACAGGGCCTCGTAAGAACTAGTTTGTTAGCTTGAGGGCCACACCACTGAAACCATTTCATATGACAATATTGCAAATAACAATAGTGTCATTGCAGGCCACAGGAAATAGCTTTAGGGGCTGAATGTGGCCAATGGACTGTGTTTTTGAGACCCCTGCTTTGACCCCTGTAAGTGAAAAGCCAGACAAAATTATATAATTTTAAAATGCCTGCTGGCCAGAGGCTGTGAAAGTAAAAAGAACATGTCCTCCTTTTGCCTGACATCTGGTAACCCTACCCCGTACTAGCTTGCAGACCCTCAGGCACTGGTTCACAGCAGCCCTTGCTAGAAGACAGCGGTGCGTTGCTCTGAAAAAACCAAGGAGCCGTGTGACACTTTATGACTGATTTATTTTCCTCATGCTTTCATGGGAGAAAAATCCCACTTTGTCAGATGCTTCTAAGAGGGGCGAACTTACAGAATGGGAAGTTCACCCGTCTTTGAAGCATCTGATGAAGTGGGATTTTCTCTCATGAAAGCTCCTCCGAAAAATAAATCAGTCTTAAAGTGCCTCACAACTCCTTGGGTTTTTTGCTGGACGAGACTATTACAGCTATCCCTTTGGGTATTGCTCAGAGACGTAATTGCTAAATTGGGGGCAGAAATGGTTTCTTTCCAAGGGGTGCAGAGGCAAAACGCGGGAAAATCTCTGCTCTAGGTGCCCCCAACCATGCTCCTGTATTGCCCCAGCAGCCAGGCGGGGCGCCGGGCTTGGAGGCTCCCCGCCCGCCTGCAGGTTTTGGCGGGAGGAGGCTCGGCCGCCTGGCAAGGTCACGCGGCGGCCGCGAGCGCCCGGCGCAGCTGCAGCAGCTGGCGCGCGCGAGAGGCGGGGCGGCGGCGGTTGCTAGGCGGCGGGGCAGGGCGCGCTGGGAAAAGGTTCGCGCTCGGAACGCTCGGCTCGGCAGCGTTCGGCCGGCGGCGCGAGCGGGGGAGGGCGCGCCGGGGAAAGGTTCGCGCTCCGAACGCTCGGCTCGGCAGCGTTCGGCCGGCGGCGCGCGCGCCGGCTGCGGCCATGCTGAATCACGGGCGCTGATTGACCAATCCCGGGCGCGCGCGATGGAGGAGGAAAGGTGGGCGCCGGCCCCGGCTGCTTCGGGGCGCGGAGGGGGGGTCCCGCGTGCCGCTCCGGGGTGGGGGCAATTGCACCGCTCTCCCCGGGGTGGAAGGGGCTTGCATCGCTTTTGCACGGCTCGTGCCCCCGCTTTGGCCAGCCCCAGATGAGCAGCTGGCTCTGGGGAGGTTTAGCTGCACCTCTGCTCGGCTTTTGGCTCACCTGAGCGGCTGGTTTCTAGTTGCTTATCTCGGGCTTAGCAGCGCGAATGGGGGCTGGTCAGTGGCCATGACTCGCATGGTCCTGGGAGAAATCCCCTTCCAGCTGCAGCTTGGCAGGCCTCCCCCAAATCCCCTGCACACATCTCTCTAATCACCAGCCATTGCCCTGGCAGCTTCACCTGGTAGGGGTTCTGCTCAGAAGAGAAGGGGATTTGTTTGCAGGCAGCAAAAAGAAAAAAAAAAACAAAAAACAAACCTTCCACTGAGATGTTGGAGCGGCTTTTTGGCTTATCCCCACAGGCGGGCAAAGAGGTGTGGTGGAGAAATTGCATGTGGTGCAGCCCATGCCAGAAAAACTTTAAAGGACAGCCACACATTCCTGCAAAAATGCAACTTTGCGCTCACCCCATGCTGTTTAATTTCGCCTACTTATCTCAGTAATGTAAATCTGGATGCGGCCCCAGCAGCTGCACCCATTTCTGGAGGCAGCCCCAGTGGCTGCACCCATGTCAAGCTTTATATGGTTAACATGAAGCAAGTCTGTGAGTTTTGCAAATGTCCTGTGAGTGTATTTTGTATATCCTTTGTAAGTCAAAATCAGTGACCCGTGTTTTATGACAGGTAGGGGAGAAACAGCAGAAGCTGTGGAGCTGCTGCATAGGGTTGATGGGGCCATTAACTGTTGCCTGTGCAGTTCTGGTTTGGCTCTGAATAATAGCTTGGTTGCTGTAGCTTTCTAAAAACTGTGTCCTTAATGGCCACTCAGTGTAGTGCAAGTAAAGAGAGGTTACACCTTGAGATTGCTGCATGGGAATGGGTTTAGAGAAGAGAAGAATATAAAACGTTTACCATTGTGTAGGCATCCTTTTTCTGTGGCTCTCTGAGGTTCTGCAAAAAACCCCCAAGGAGTCGTGTGGCACTTAAAGACTAACAGATTTATTTTTCACATCAGCTTTCATGGGAGAAAATCCCACTTCGTCAAAGGCTTCAAAGATGGGTGAACTTGACACCAGCAACTTAACCTTGCTTCTAGAAGCTAAAAATCAGCAAAAAGGTTCCTTATCAAGCTTGTCGGTGATCATTGTGTAAAGGGAAAGTCTTGACCGCATGAAACTGATGGAAACTGCTGCTTCTTAGGATGTGAGGAGCTTTGCTTTGCCAACATACTGTATGTAAATGAAACCGGGAATCCTGACTTAATCAAAATGCTCATTGCAGCCAAAGGGAGTTTTCTCCGAATAGCAAGGGGCAGAATTCTGTCCTTAGAGTAATCAAGAATCTCAATAGTTGTTTGTATACTTCATGTTAAAAATGCAGCTTTCAGCTTGTGCGCTCTCCTGCTGTTAAATGTATACTAGATTTAGTGTTTAAATGACCAGCAGGGGAGACGAATCATGTGTTTTGTTTAAATTCCAAGATGCTTGCCCATGTAACTTGTATTCAGTACTTGTATCCAGTTTTTAAAGTGAATCTGTGAAATTGCGGGGGACTTAATTGGGTTGCATATAATTTATCCAAAATAGTGGCTTACACATCATTACTCTTAGGGCTGGGAGGGAAGTTTCTTCAGTGAAGCCAGTGTATGAGAGACGTGCTTGGATTTACGTCCCCTTTGTAGAAACAGTTGAGAGATGTCAGGTTGTCACACTCGTGCCTGGATGTAGAGTTCACTGCTAAAGTATTTTATTTCCATTTGAGTGTTTTGTCATGGTTTTGTTAAATATTTGTATTTGTGTTGAGATTTTGGGAACATTTTATAAATTTACTATTTACGTAATTAGTTTATGGTAGGCCTCAGGTTTGACCTACTGTAACTTTTTTTCTCTGGATTTTAATATCTTTCTCTCCCATTCAGTCAAAAAAAAATTTCAGGTTGTTTCATACGTAGTTTCTAATCCTGCTAACAATTGTACGTTTCAGAAACTTACGTTTGAGCTGTTGACTGCAGTACCAGCATGTGTGAAGTTCTTTGTGTGCGTAAATCTCTACAGAGTTGTGATTCAGTGACAATCTAAATTGCTTACTTTGAAATCACAGGTTTTTTTTTTTTTGGCGGTCCTGGTGTGGTCATATGATCAACAATATGTGTGCCTTGCTTCTAAAATAAACACACCTTACTGTTCAAGCAAAAATAAAACACAACAAAAATCAGAATGATTTAAAACTTGATCTTTCAATAATGTAGCTTAAAATAATGCTTTTTGGTGATTTTACATAAATATAATCTCAGTGTTCTTCTGAGAAATTTAATATTTGCATTGGAAAATAACTGATACTGAGGTTGAATTTTAATAATTTTCAATTATATACAGTTAAATTTGTTACCCTGTGTTGTCAAACTCTATACCTTTGTAACTTATCAAGTTCTCTTTTCTCAGAGGCTCAAAAGAATATTCCTTTTTGGGGTCTATTGCTCATATATGTAGCATCTTCAAATTGCATATTTTGCCTAGTTTTGTGTATCCATTTTGTAGTAATAAGCAGTGACAAAAATACCTTAACAAAGTAGAGGGGAAATATTATTTACTTCAAAACCAAACAATCTTTTCCTTGTGTGTGTTTTCAGTGTGAGAGAGCAGTAGAACTAGCCAGTTTTGTTCATTATTTTCAGATCTTCTGCCAAAATCTTCCCATCTTTACATTCTCCTCCCTTCTTATTAAGGCTGATATTTTCAAAGACGCCAAAGCGGTTTAAGTGCCAGACTGCCATTGAATATTGGGGGTATTTGACAAGATAATTCATTCTGTGCTCCTTTAACAATCCTAGTCCATATGTTGAAAAATTTATTTTATTTTCATTTCTCCTTTAAAAAAAATTGATTTGCCAGTGGTCCTCAACTCATCTAGATCAGTGTTTCTCAATCTGGGGGTTGCAGCCTCTGGCAGAAGAGGTCACTGGATGGTTTTCGGGGAATCGGTAATACAGGGACGGCATTAGCGGATGGCAAGTCTGGCAGACGCCTAGGGCCCGGTGGGGCTTAGTTGCATGCTTCACTGTAGCCCCCTGGGGCTCAGACTACAAACAAGGCAGAGTGAAAAACAAGTTCAGGTATCGCACTGAAGTATATGTGCCATGTTTTTATTCCAGTTGATTTATTTTATAATTCTGTGATAAAAATGAGAAATAAGTGATTTTTCAGCAACGGTGTGCCGTAATACTAGAGTTTTTGTCTGATTTTGTAAGCAAGTAGCTCTTAAGTGAGGTGAAACTTGGGGTGCGTGAGACCAATCAGACTCCTGGAAAAGGGATGCAGGGTCTGGAAAAACTCAGACACGCTGGAACTGTTCTGCTGCGTGTGCTCTGAAGAACAGCAGGAGGCAGTAAAACGTCTGTTCCCCAGTAAAGAAATTGGGGCCGTGAACCTTGGGCAGCGGAGTGGTTGAATGGGCTGAGGCTCTTGACCGTTCTGCAGGGTGTGCATGTGGAAACTTGCTCTTCCCACGTCTAAGGAAAGGGCCAGCTGAAAATTTTGCCTCTCCAAGCTCATGGAGTGAAGTCTGCTGCAAAAATCCCATTAACATCAACGTTTGAAGGATTTTCCCTCTGAGTAGTAAAAGCCTGCCAAGAGGACTGTTTAGCTTGTAAGGAGTTTTGCATTTTGCAAGATTTTTATTTTCCTTCATTATGCTTACAAAGACCATCTGATGTAGTTACTAAGGCAGTCCAGTTGTATAGTCATGTGCATCACCATGCTGGCACATGTTAGATTTGTAAAGTAATCTTTATTACCTTTTGACTGATAATGTTTTAATAGGGTTCACATAGGAGATGTTGTTAGCTTGTGGCTAGAGCAGGTATTCCAGCGTCAGGTCAGTAAAAGCTTTGTCTGACCAAACTTGTATCCCCTACTCTGCTGCTAAATATGCACGCTGCTCCTGGAGGAAGGAGCTGTGTCTGTGTTGTCCTGGCTAGTGGAGGGAGAAGATGAGGAAACTCATAGACTCTAAGGTCGGAAGGGACCAGTCTGACCTCCTGCACAATGCAGGCCACAAAACTCTCCCGGAAGAGTTGATGGTCCTGTTCGATGTTCAATATGCACCCTTGGATTTTTCCATTGGATTCTCGGGGAGTTTTGGATATGTGAGGAATGCAGGATTTGGCTTCTTTGTTGTTTCTGTTGCTGATAGACAAGTAAGAAGTTGCAGAGAGGGTAAAGGGCCAAATCATTTGTGGGTGTGTATTGGTAGGGTGGTGCATCAGAATTTACTGTGGTGTTATGGACCACATTTAATAAAGTAGGGCTTGAAAATCCGATTGGTAGTTGGGGAGTTTTTCCTAGTGAAGGGAGAGGGCAGAAAGAGGACTGAAGTTGACTTTCTGCAGAACTCAGAAGTTTTTGTAGTTGAAACATTGTGTGAAAGCCATTCTGGTTGCAAAGATGAAGCAATGCCACGATCTCATCATCTGTGTCTGCAAACAGACCAGCCGAGCGTACCTACCTGCCATTGCTGGGGTGGGAAGAGCATCTTAAATAGGACACTTATTTATAGTTTCACTGCTGCAGTTTGGGAGAGTGTTGAGGTCATGGTTGCTTCTGCTTGGGGAAAACGCTGAATGGCACTGGAGGTAGAAATAGGGGCTGCTTGCGGCAGAGGAGCCCTGGAGGCCAAGCAACAGGAACAGCTGCAGAGAAACGACGCATACGTAGAATAGTCCCCTCTCATTGACAAGGGGCTTTCAATCAAGCTTTACTCCTGAAAACAGTCATAGAAACTGGATGGGACCATGAGAGGTCATCGAGTTCAGTCCCCTGCACTCATGGCAGGGCCAAGTACCCTCTTAAACAATCCCTAACAGGCACTAATTTAACCTGCTCTTAAAAACTTCCGATGATGGAGATTCCTCAACTAGCCTAAGCAAACTCATTCCAGTGGTTAATTGCCCTGACAATTAGGAGTTTTTTTCCTAATGTTCAGCAAAACCTCCCTTGCTGTAATTTAAGCCCATTGCTTCTTGTCCCATCATTGGCAGTTAAGGAGAACAATTTTTCTTTCTCTTCTCGTGCCACTGTTTTAGGTACTTGAAAACTGTTATCATGCCGTCTCCTCTTTTCCAGACTAAACAAACCCAATTCTCTAAGTCTTTTCTCGTAAATTAAGTGTTCCAGACCTCTAATTATTCATGTTGCTCTTCTCTGGATTTCTTCCAATTTGCCCACATCTTTCCTGGAATGAGGCACCAAGAACAGGACACAATGCTCCAGTTGAGGCCTAATTGGGGCCGAATAGAGTGGAAGAATTGCGTCTCGTGTCTTTCTTACCGTACAAGATAGCACCTACGGAGACTTTCAGCAGCCTCAGAACCTCTTGGGACTGTCTGTTGACCACAAGAGCTAGTGTTTAAGTGGCACAGAGCTGGTTGTATTGGTTTTACCTATTTTGGGGATTTGCCTCTACCGAGGGAATCCTCTGTTGCTGATCTGGCAGCCAGAGAGGTTAAATTGCTTGTCCAGGGTCACACACTGAGCGAGTCGAAGGGGTGGGAATAGAAACTTAACGTTCCTGGCTCCTAGTTGAATATTCTGAAAGCTAGATGAGAACGTTGGTTGTGCAGATCTATGGATGCTTCAGGGAGAGAGTTACCTCCAATGTAAATTGGGGCACCAAATGAAGGGAGCGTTCTGTGTTTTCGACCAGTGCTTTTGAAATCCAGAGGTCAACAAATCAAAGAGTTTAGTCTCACGCTTTCCTTCTGTTAATACACTAATCTCATAGAGTGTTTCTTGATCATATCAATTCTTTTACTGTAGGGAAGAAGTTGATGAAAGGGTTTTGTAACCAGTTAGTTCAGTTCTGTCTACTTTGTGAGCTTTGTTTAGTGGCCGAATGCATTTTTATTATAAACAAACAAATGTTCAAAGTACTTTCGTGAATTTTTATGACTCATTGACATTGGAGGGTGATGTTAGCTGAGGTGCACATGACTGTGAATCTCAGAAATCTTCATTTTAGATCTGAGCCTCAATATGTTAAGGAACAAGATCAACTGAGAATCTTGTCATTTTCAGATGTGTTAAAGGCACTTGCCAACTTGAATTTAAAAATTGACTTGCTTAAAAAAAACCCCTAGTTTCTGAGAGAAACTCCTTTAATTGGTATGACTTGATTTAAAAAATTGTTAAACATGTTGGCAGCACTTCTAGCTAACTCTCACGATTTTTTTAGTGTGCTGCAGGTACTGGATGCCTTATAGCTCCAGCTCCTGGAGTCAGTATATAGGAGGATACCAGTGTTCATGTTAAACAGCCTCTCTCCCTCCTCTCCTCCAGCTGCTGGCTTGGAGAGAAGCTTGAATGTGAAACTTAAAGGCTGCAGTACCAGAAGGCAACTAAAAAAGAACCTGTGGACTCTTTAAAACCTCATGATTTTTAATCCAGTCTCAGGAATTTTGAATCTGTAGGCTGGGCAATGCTGCAAGAAGGGTTTTGAGGTCTTCTCCAAAGCAGTGCCGTGAAACAACCCTGCTTCTGAGTCCTGCTGCATCCTCTGTGTGCATTTGTTATGTGTGCTTGCTGCTTGGGTGCTTTCAGTTTCATTCTCTGCTCTGCTGCTGGTAAATGCCCTTTTTCAGGGCCTGGGGTATTATAGCCCAGTGGTTCTTAACCGCTGTGTTGCTGTGTCACCACGCAGCAAAACGTGTGTTGAGGAGAGTTGGGGAGATGGCTGGATTTGGCCGGGAGCGGGGTTGGGCTGGTGTGTCCTGTAGGGTTGTGACACCACACCAAGTGTGTCACGACTTGCAAAAGGTTGAGAACCACTGATGTGTACAACAGTCGGCAAAATTATGACACTACCTCCACATCACCTGCTGCTGTCAAATGAGCCAAGTAAGCAAACTGAGTGGGGAAGACATGCTGCAACCCACCCCCATGCTCTGCTGCATCTCCATTACTCAAAGGACTGTTTTGGGTAAAATAGGCACAAGGTTGTTTGAAGAAAGCTTTGGTTGTCAATTTGAAGTTTTAGAGCTGTTCAAGTACTCAGTTCTGGAAAGCCCCTCCCCAGAGTTGTGTTTTTTTAACCATAAGCACTTTCTGTCATGTTGCTGTGTATAAATCCCAGGCAAACAAAGGGTGAAATTAGCCAACAGATTACACAGGACAAACAGCACGATTGATTTCATGCTACATATTGTCAAAGACATAAAGTAAGCAAACTGGAAAAATATTTTTGCCTGTAACCATAATAAACTTGGAGTTTGTGTAATAATTGCAGGCGGTGGTAAAAAAGCTGATCAGGCAGTTGTTTTTTAATGACTGTGTCCCAATCGTAAATAGACACTGTCCACTTTACAAAGATGTTGCAAGCAAATCTATAGTTTTAGCAATATTTATAATATCACCATACACTGTTCACAGTACAAATGCTAAAAATCCACTTGTTACTATTCTGGGTTAAATCCAGGCACTGTGATGTCAGGAGGAGTTTTGCTATATACCCCAGTGGGGCCAGGGTTTCACCCACTGTTCATTTTATCATTGCATTTATCTCTGTTTTGGAAGGGAAACTCAGTTTCAATCACATCCACTCTTGGGTTCGTAGTATTTGGGCTTCCTATATTGAAGGAGAAGGTTGGTTTGTTTAAAAACAATTGCTTGCACTGGAATTCTTAAAATCGGTTGTCATAATGTGTGTTGGTCTGAGGTTTTCTAGGGCTAGCTGATTACATTAAAAATGTAAGCGTTATGAGTTGATGGCACCCCGTTAAAAAGAAGAAAGCCCTTTTGGGTAGGGTACTAACTTACGGATGAACCAAATACAGTAGGCTGGTAACTTCGTATGAATGCCCTGAGTAGGGTGTGTAGGTGCAGAAAAAATGAAGTTTTTGTGAGGGGACAGAGAAATTTGGTTGTCGCGTTGCCTGCTGCCCATGAAATGCATAGTAAACATTTTAATGAGGGCTGCTTTTTTTCTTTTCTGTACCCAGATTTATTAAGCTAATTGGATGGTTCAAAAATGCATTTGGGGGAGCTGTTCCAAATGAGGGGCTTATACTCCATCATATGTTGCGAGAAGTTTTGCTGTTTATGCTTGGGAGAACTGGGCTTGATCAGTAACATAAAAGAATCAGACTTGGCTGTTCTTTGGGTCTGCAAGCGACGCCTTGTTTTGGCCGTGGAGCTGGAGTCCTTTCAGTATGCAGGCATGCATCGGAACTGCGTGCAACGTGCTCCTATTCAGAGCGCTCTTTTAAATAGACCCACAATGCTGCCCGCTGCAGAGAGCAGTGAGCTGGCCAATGGGAAAAGGTTTTGGGTTGCCATGGGATGTGCAGGACAGACACAGTAGGGGCATTTGTGAGCAAGTTGTGAGTAACCAGTTTGGGGTAATGGAGGGAACGAAGCACGGTAAGGAAGCAAACCCAGGCTGTAAACTTCTGAGTTGTGAATTGTGAATAACCATATTTTTAAAATCATGTACAAGGCAAAGGAGGAAATTTGAAGGAAGCAAATACATATAATAAAGGCAGCAGAAGGAAATAGAATAACCGGAATCGTGCTGGGGGTGTGCGCTCTTTAGGGGAAACCCATGAAATGCTCATGTATGACTAGCCCTACAGCACCACCAGTGAGTTTGGGTTGGGTTTGGAGCTGAAAAATCCTTGCTTAACCATTTTTTGATTTGTTTCTGGTTGTTGAGGAGCCTGAAGAAATGGTTTTGGTCTGAAGGGTGCTTTCTTTTTCAAAACTGGAAACATTTAGTTCAGAAAAATTTATTTCCAAATCCAGAGCCTGGGGTTGCCCTTACGTCAGCCTTGCACAGAAGAATCAACACTCTGAACCGTGTACGGAAGATGCAGACGTGCCTTCAAATCCCAGATTAGATTGACTCTGGTTAGACAGAATACGTGGTTAACGTTTGTCAGTCCCTGCTGTACATCGTATCTGCACCAAATCCTGCTTTCTAAACTTAACATAAAGTGTGATCTCTAAACTAATACAGTGGACTTTGTACAGATTTCAGTTCCCATTTTCTGACTTACCTCTGCAGAGGTAGCAACGGTGCCTTCCGTGTAATGTACTGTGAGTGTGTGTCGTCCAGGTGAGAGATGGAAAAACCACACTTCTGCTGTTTAAGTGCACACCGGCCAGCTTGCGTTAAGTCCTGCCTTTGCAGCAAGACAGTTATGTACCTGCTTAGCTTTCAGATCAAGCTGTTTGATCAGCACTTGTAAGCGCTTGTCTTCACTGCATTAGTTAGCTGGAGTTCACGCATGTGTGTTACTGTTAGAACTGCCACTTCCTGAGAATGAAAATCCAGGATGCATACCTGTTACTTAATGCCACGTCACCACGCCAGAGCATAGAGCAGCCTCGGGCACTGCCAGGCCAGGCCCAGAACCTCTCTTCCCTGCAGCCTGAGCTCCCAAGCTTTCTTCCCCAAGCTCTTGTTGCTGAATGGCAAACAAGGCAGCCTGTTTCAGAGACAGTTCAACTGTGCAGCACTCTAGCTTTCCCGCAGCTACCACACGATCTTCTGCCCCTGCAGCACGCCCTCCTTGATGCGCAGTGCCATCTGTCTCTGAGCAGGTTCAGGGTGATGTGTAATTACACTGCTGTAAAAAACTGGAGTTGTAATGTCCTAGGGAGACTTGCAGATTTCCTGGGAAAGGAAGGGGTGATCCTGGGAAAACACGGCCAGGCGGCAGCCTTCATTACCGCACACGAGCGCGTCCTGCTCCAGTGAGAGCTGCCATGCTGCAAATGCAGGATGATTTGGATTAGCTGTTCCTGATGCTCGAGCGGGTAATGCGATGGGGATGTGTCACTTACCCCTCCAACTGGCCAGCTAGCTCAAGCTTAAAGCTGCACTGAGCTTGAGTTAGAGATTTTTCTCTGGCCGTGTGTTGCATTAGGTGGGGTCGGCAACTAGAGAGATAAGAGCCATTTTTAAAAATTCCTTCAGTAACCAAATGTTTTGAGAGCCACAATGGGTGAAGCCTCCTGGCTGGGGGGAGCCTGGACTAGGAGTGGCCCCTGCAGGGTTCCCCAGCGATGGGTGGGGGGAGAGTGGAGCCTGCCCCCAGGATCTCCCAGTAGCAGGGGAGCCTGGAGCCCAGAGCCGCAAGGGGGCAGCCAAAGAGTCTCGTGGCTCTGGGGCCACAGGTTGCGAGAGGCGTGAATCATTCACGTTGACTGCTGTGAAAGCACACCCTCAGGTTGTGTCTGACTTCAAGCTGGGGGTGATTCCCAGCCCAAAATGAGGTAGCACGCTGATACAGCGGGGCCATGGTGGCATGAGCGGCAGAAGGGACTAGCCACTCCAAATATGATTTTTGTCAGAGACCAGAGGCGTGTGCATAGGACAGCTACTTGCACTGCTGTGGCCGCACTCTCTTTTTAGTCCTCCAGCTCGATCAGAGCTAGCGTGAGCATCTCTCCTCAGCTGTTAATCACACCCCCAACTTGAAGTGGACTGTAAACTATCCTAGGATTGGAATTTGTCCTCAAGTGCTTGGCTCATGTGTCTTTTCCTCCCCACTCTTGGCTTGGTTGGCTGTGACCATCCAACCAGTGGTAGCTGCTTTTCAGTGATGCTTTCCGTACATACACACCGATCCTAGAAACAGGGATGAGCGCCTGTGGCTCTGTACATGGGTGAGTTGTCCATCCTGTTCATACTACTTGCATGCATGAGTGCTTGCATGACCAGGGCCATGATCTGTAAGGCATCGGGGGTCCTTTAGGACAGCATGCTATATTAACTTAAATTTATATTTTGATTGTTATATTTGAATTAATAATACTGAAAAAGCATAAACCTTCCCTTCCCTCTTATGCTTTTTTCAGCATCAAGCAGCGTTCTCAGGTGCCTGATGAATCAGAAGATAAGGAGAAGGACCAGCGCGTGGTAACAGTCAATCCGTCTCACATGGGAAAAGCATTCAAGGTCATGAATGAATTACGGAGGTACTTTTCCCACGTAACATGCATCGTCTTTGGTTTTTCAGATACATGCAGATCAGAACAGAAAGTCATTGGGTCATTTAAGAGAATACTCTGTGCTAGCTTTGTCACCAAAGGATGTCATGCAACAGGGTTTTAGTAAAACAGTAGGAAGATGCAGTCAAAGGGTAGCCACTGTATAGAGCCCTGCTATTCCTACCCACACACCTGTTTGTGTTTTTGTCAAAAAGAAGCCAGCTGTGTGCCTCAAACTCTTTTTTAACAATATCTGCATTGACAATCAATAATTGGGTTAAGGTTTCCTGTTACTTAACAGCAAATCTGCACATAAACTAGATTCTCAGAAGAGCAAAAGGCTTAGACCAATAATAGAATATTACGTCTATTAAGGCAACCACAAGTAATTACAGATGGAGGATTACTAAAGTGGAGTTCTCATTCTCTTTCACTGTCACTCAATCTCAGCTTTTGCTTTGCAGAGTAAAAACCCCAAACCCACACCACCCACAGGCCAATTAAAAACCTTCACACTGCTAAAAGTACTCTAGCACAGCCTTGATCAACTGGGGGAGGGAAGGAGATAGGAGGAGGAGAATTGTTACTTTAAATGGAGTTTTAAATAACTTAAAAAAAAAAAAACAAAAAAAACACCTGGGGATGTGTCAGCCATTTAGTGGCAGCGGGTGAGCTTTCTTGGTGTCTGTCATCTGCCCCTGAAGCAGGTTGAATTTTAGCGAGCATTTGATTCTTTCATGTATATGTGCCTTACTTGAGTCCTTAACCCAGTATCTTTGGCATTCTGTCTTATTTAATGTGAAAATTGTGTATGCAGTATATAAATGCACATGCACTCTCACTCTCTGTGACAGAGATCTCCCTTCTAAGGGTTGAATTTGTGGACCTTTCTAAAATACATATTCTCCTGTAAAGAGGAGGACTTGGAATCCTCTTCTGCAGCTGTCACCATTGTGCTGGGGCTGGCCCAAGGGGATAAGGGGCATGACAGAGAAAGGTGAGGTATTGTTCCCTTTTCACAATTTCATGAAGCTGAGTGCATTTCCTTTTCAGTCTCCCTCTAGCCCAATGGGAGTCCAGGGTTCAGGAAACCTGAATGTAGGTGCCTGTGAAGCTGAGCTTCAGTTGCATTGAAAATCCTTTATTGTATTCCTTTCTTAATTGAAGTGCAGTGGAAATATTTGGAGGTTTTTAATGCTGCAGCTGTCTTGGTGCCTTAAGGATTTGCTCAGTTCTGTATGTTGCTTGGTTGAGTGCATAAGATCAGAGTTTCCCTTACGTTCCTGTTTTTTCAGAGTGCAACTTTGCATGCTCCTAGGCACTCCTCTTTTTTTTTCTCAGCTCCTGCTGCTCTTCTGGAGTCTACAATCCTGATGTTTGGATGGTGCACTGCTTTGAGCCAGAACTAAATAATACTGTCAGTCTGGGGTAATTGTTATCTTGAATAACTGTAATTTAGTCTCCGTTTATCTAGTCTTCCCTTACAGAAATTCTAGATTAAACTCTGGGGGGACAATGACACTTGCAACCTATTTGCTGTGGGTTACACACTCGTCTAAGTGAAAACTGGAAGTTTGTTTGAATGAAATACACTTTTAGATGCTAGTATCCCAGGGAGGGACTAAATGAGTTCCTTCCTGATAGATTGAAGGGAATGATCTCCAGAGCCTGCGTTATATTTTGCTCACATAAAAGCTCGTGTTACCATCACCATATTTATACCCCCAGAGCTGAAATATGGAACACAGTTTCTTATCTGTTTCTAATACATTTCCAGCTGTAACCTTCAGTGTTTTGGGAGTTGTTTTATTAGATATCACAAAATTCAGGGTATTAGATGGCTAGGTGTGTTTTTTGTTTGATACAGAGTTTTCTAAAGCAAAAGTGCAATGTGCTATATTGAAGAGCAAGTGGGATGTGCCGGTGACATCTGGATATGTAGACCTTGATCTTTTTCCTAGTATGACACCTTCAGTGAGCACCCAAATTCTGCATTTAGGGACCAGCTCAAATAGGGACCAGCTACTTTTATCCTGTTGTTTGATACTAAGCTCTTAACAGGCTACATCTGGAAAACAGTGTACAAACATCCATTAACAAATCCTCAAAAGACAGTTGTGAGAGAGGTAAAAATGGCAGGGATTCATGAAAGATGTACCCAAAACCATGCAGTGAGTGGCAGAACTGGGGCTAGAACTCCAAGGTTTTGGCCTCCAGGCCCTGTGCTGTCCTGAGTCCTCAAGGTGAATAACAGACTCCAGTGAATGAGTGCACTTTGTGGTGATGCTTATGGGATGCAGTGGAGGAGAAACCTTTTTGTGCTATTTAGCCTTGAAGAGTATATTGTTGTTCATGCACTGTAGCATCAAACCCTTTTTTCTCTACCAGGCTTGTTGTGGCTTTTGGGCAAGGAAAGAACTGTTTTTTTTTTTGTTTTTTTTTTTAATCCCACCTCCCAGTAGCTTGGAGAGACTACAGCTGCAGTATCCCCTATTGCTGTTGTGTCCTTGTGCTATGTGGAAATGTGGCTGATGGATCAATAAAGTGGCAGATGTACCAGGCTCCTGGTGGGAGACAGAAGCAGTCTGAACTGTGGAGTTCAGGACTTTGTGGCCAGGTTCCCAAATCTTTTTGTGAAACAGAACGTGTCCAGGTCCTATTGCAGGCGGCTTTGGATGGGAGCAAGATGTGCTCCAGAAAATAAAGTGGGTAGGGGATGGTTGTTTCCTTGTCCTTCAGCCTCCCCCTAGGACTCCAGCAGTTGTCACATCTTGCTAGATGATTCAGGTAACCTCTTTGTGATGTTGGAACTCTCCTCATTTATTTTTTTTCCAGGTGCATTTACAGCAGGTCCTTTGCATGGCCAGATGTTCTGAAACCATCTTGTCTTCTTTGGTGTTTTCCAGCAAGCGGCTCCTCTGTGATGTCGTGATTGTTGCTGAAGCCGTTGAGATGGAAGCCCATCGTGTTGTCCTAGCAGCCTGCAGCCCCTATTTTTGTGCAATGTTTACAGGTACTTTTCTGCCTCCAGACAAAGTACTGCAGTAGAGGGCACACTGCAGATTCTGAGGCAAATGGGGTCGTGCCTCCATGAGAAAACCTGCTGTGGATGGAGTGGGCTCGGGGCTGTATGAAGATGTTTTCCTGGAGGAGAAGTAGCAAAGTCCTTTGTTGCTCTGATTGAATGTGCTGGAACATCTCTAGGCTAAATCTCGTTGGGCCACGGGACCCCATCTTGTGCGGGTTTGAGGATGCTGCGAGCACTTGGTAAAAGTTATATGCCACCGTGTGTGTCCCTTAGGGTGATCTGTGCTGTGCAGTTGAGCTGTGTGCTACATGGAAAGAATTGTATGTGGATTGGGAGATAGCTTTTAAAGGGGGATGTTTGACTTTTCTAGTCCAGAATATGAGGTGTGTTTGTGTTGTCTTTCATTTATTTCTATCTAGAATTTATACAGATTTGCCTGTTGCCTCTCCTCTGAAGCCTGTCTCCGAGCTCGAAATCCAAAAGCATTGTTCTACAACCCCGTAGACTCAAAGGATAGATTCTCTGTACTTTAAAGTCTTTAAACCATGATGTGAGGCCTTCAATAACTCAGTCTTAGGTTAGGGGACTAATACAGGAATGGGCTGCACTGCGCAGGAGATCAGGCAATCATGTTGGTCCTTTCTGACCTTAGAGTCTGAGCCTATGGAGATTTTCAGAAGGGTTTTGCATTGGTCTGTGCCAGACAAAATGTGATCCTGGCTGAACGGGAAAGGCAGAGATGCAAATGTGGATTCATCATGTGCCATGCTTCATGAACTGGTGGTTTTTGGGATGTGGGAAGTAGAAGGTGCATTCACTGAAGTTTAAAAAAAAAAAAAAAAAAGACGGCTGACGTTGTGGGCTGTACATCTGTGTAAGCAGGAGTGTGTTGACAGGTGCTTGATGTTTGCCAGGAAGTGTTTTCTTTGTCACGCTGCAAGATCCAAGTTAGTAAAAATCTATGTAAAGCATTTGCAGAGCTGAGACTGTCTCGGGAATGCATGTTAGCACTTACAGTGATGGGGCTGTGTGTAAGGAGCAAGATAGGAAGGCACACAGCTCAGAGGTTTGGTTTGTGAGCCTCTGCGAATGTTTGCTACTGTTCGTGGTCATTATTACACCCAACAACAAGAACGGGGGGGGAGAAACTTCTGATCTTTAAAGGTCGTGACTCCTTGAGAAAGCCACCATGATGAAATGGCGTTAATGAGGGCAGCTAGGCTTTGTTGCTGTTCCTCTGCAGGAATTCTTTGGGCCCAGTAATGCTCCCATCTGAAAGTTAAACAGTAACTATCTAACCACAATCATGTGACTTTATTTTTTTTAAAACTACCTTTGGGTATAGTTAGGCATATTACCATTTGCTTCTGCTCTGGTTGTAAAACAAGTTGAGCACTAGGTCGCTGTCCAGCCTCTCCTTGGCTCAGCTGAGGCTGGCTGTTCCCATGCTGGAGTTAGTTCTGCAAGGTCAGAAGTACTACTTTGCACCTCAGTATTTTTTCACTCTATGAAGACTGACCTTTGCAATAATAAGCCAAATACTTTTCATTTTCTCTGTGTTATTGCTCAGAGATGAAACTTGGCAGCGTGGGGGAAGCCAAGCTCCTGTGTTTATCCACAGGACTAATGCAGCACGAGCAGCTGGAGTAGTGAGCCTCATCTAGTGTGTGTCTTGCCTGGTCTGGAGAGGACCTCCTTTCAGGGGCAAGGGGAGCTCTCACCAGGAGAAAAAATCAGGTCGGATGCTCATTGAGATGGTGTAGAAAACAAGACTGTGGGTAAGCAGGAATCAAATGGAGACCAACAACTCCTTCCCTCTGTGGTACCATCCCATGGCTTTTCAGTAACTGTCACCTGTGCTGGGTTTGCATGAATGACCTTGAGATAAAGGGCTCTTCAGTGCCATTAGCCAGCTGATCTCCTCTAGCCAGATGTTGTTTAAAACCAACCCTTTGAATCTCTGGAGTAAGCAGACCCATTTCCCACTGAGGCCCCTGGGATTTACCCCTGTGAATTCCAGAGCTGAATTTCCACTGTTCCTAAACTGGTTTGCTTTTCCTTCATTATTTTTTTTTAAAAGCACTTACCATGGAGGCTTGATGGTTTGCTTTTGTTCTGTGAGGATGGTAATTTTAACTTAAAACCTTCTCTGCTTAACATGCAGAAGGTCCTGGGTTCAGTTCCCAGGGGGTTGGACTCGATGATCTCATGAGGTCCCTTCCAGCCCTATGATTTGATTTTGATTTGATTTGAAATAAAACAAAACCAATATCACTTGGGTAATGACTGCAAAAATGGCAGAGATGCAACAGGAATGCTCGGCCCACTCGTGCAGATTGTCGTTGTGTGTTTGGGCTTTGGAAGCACAGAAGCAGCCAGTGAAAATCCAGGACTTGAGATCCTGGGCTTCACTTCAGAATCTTCCCTCGTGTGTGTGAAAGGACTTCTCTCCTCACAGGCCTGTGTGAACAGCTTTCTGGTTTTAAAAAACCACACCAAAAAGAGCTAGAGCTACGAAACAGATAGGGTCCTTGTGGAGCACAAGAAATACAGCACAGTGCTTCATGACCAAGGGAGTATTAAAAATGGGAGAGGAGAATGGACTAGGCCACTGTGTGGCATTGCAGTGATAGACAGTAATGTGTATTAAGGAGGGAGGAGAGGCTACAGGTATGCATGTAAAGTTCATGCAGACAGGGGACCAGTGGTTGCAAAATCTAATCAGTAGAGAAGGGCAGCATGTCCAGAAGTAAAGGGCTGAGAGTCAGGAAACTTGGGTTCTGTTCCTTGCTTTGACATTGACCTGTTGTGTCACCATGGGCAAGTCATTTCTTGTCTCCGTTTCCTCTCCCTCCCATGCTCTGTCTTGTCTACGGAGACAGGATTGGCTGAAGTGTGCAATGCCTAGCGTGGTAGACTTGCGATCAGCTGTTGCTGTCTCTAGGAACAGCCATAATACAAGTAATTAATCATTTGCTTTGAATTAAGATGTGAAGCAAGCAAGGCTTGAATCTGGTGTGTCAAAGACCTTAGGTTTTTTTTCTGAAGGAGTACATGTGCAATGAGTTAAATTAATTCATCCAGTCGTTCAAGCACCTCCAAAGATGCCTTAAGAGATGCTATATTTGTACTGAATAGGCGTGCTTGGGTTTGGATGGAGGCATTTATCAATCACTCCTATTATCCTGCTATCTCTCCTCCCTCTCTCCCCTGCATTCCCTTTCAGCTCACAGTGTCATGTGTTCAGACACTTCCTGGCTGCTTGAAAAGTGGTGCCTTCTGACCAGCGGAAGGGGTTGTAATGACCAGCTGGGGTGTTGGGGGGGGTAGTAAATTGTATTACTGCAGCTGTACTTGTCCTGGCTTTGGAGCTGAGCATAAGACAGACTTTAAAAAAAAAAAAAAAAAAATCGTGATCTAGAGGTCTAGGAAAATGCAGTCTGCAAATACTGGAGGAGTTGCACGATGGGTTAGCAGCTTGCAGGTGGGCGTGCGAACCCACACAGCATTTATTTTTGTTGGCTGTATGGTATGAGTGTCACGGAGGGGGATGATGAGATCAGATCCATTTCTCTGAGCTATTTGTTCATTGATCTCTGCATAAGTGCACCTGACTCTGCCCTCTGCCCCCTCCCCCCCCCGATGTCCTGCTCTGAAGCCAAGCACAGATATGGTATGTTACTGTAGCACCTGGGAGACTTTAATGGACCAGCCTTTGTTCAGAACCTTTTCTTCAACTGGGCAGAATTATCCTTCTTCTTCCTTTTTAGTTCTTCTTCTAACTTCTCTCTCTCCTTTTTTTGTTTTTAAGTGACATTTGTTGCATAAAATTGATAGGTTAACCTCACCTCCATCCCTATGGGATCCCATTTGCAATCACAGATGTGGGCCTTTTGATGGCATAGGATATTCCAGGTTGACAGGCAGGAACTTCATTATTGTATTTTGTTTTTTAAATTCAGAGAGTTCAGTACAAACACTGTACAAGTATGAGTTTCTTTCAAGACATGGTTGGTTTTACTTAGGGTCAGGTCCTGCTCCTCTTACTCATACATAGTATAGTTCATGACACTTTGGTGAATAAGGCCATCTGTGTGTAGTTCTTAGGGTCAGGGCTTTGTTGAAACTTGGTTGCCCTTCTGTATCTATCCACCCCATTCCCTGTGCTGTGCTGTTGGTATGTGGCGCCCTTCCTGTAAAAGATGACTTGAATATTTCCTTTACATAACTGCAGACTGTAATTGTTTTTCCCGGAGGTGGCTTGCAGAATTATTCTTCGTAAACACTGAGTTTCCTGATGTAGTGCTTATTCATATCCTAATGCAAGATTTCACATTTCTTCAATTTCTCCTGTGTCTTATTTTGTTCTTCTATTGTTTTATTTCTGCTGCTAGAGTTTGTTTTCCTTCCCTGGTTTTTCAAGATGCTGATGATAAAACCTGGAGCTGTGATGCAACCTTCAGTAACTGATCATTAGAAGTGGCGTCAGGGATCCTTTCTTGCAATACCCCCTGTATTCTTCTGTTGTTGAAACATGCTCCTAATTAACACATTCATTCACATTGCATAACTCTTTGTAACCAAGCTCAAAGGGAGCTACGCTAAGGTATATGTAGGTAGGTTGTTGAGCAGGCACAGGTTTACCTCCAGTGTAGACTCTAGCTATTGTCTCTCTTTTTTTTTAAGTTAACTTTGGGTTTTCTTTGTCCTGTTCCTCTGTATATGATAACTGTCCCATGAGCAGAAAGGTAAATTGCTAGCGAAGGCCTGGTGATTTGTGTGCAGTTCTGCAGCTGGCAGATATTTTTATGCTTTCCTGCTTTTTGGGAGGCGTGTGGGAAGAGCCCTCTTGAGCTTCACCCATAACTAATTCTTATGGCTTAGTAAAGGACAACTTCTTGGTTACCTTCTATGCTTAGCTGCCTATGAGAATTCGTTAATCATGGCCTTTATTTTTTCATATGCATTTGGGTGACTCTCAGGAGGTTCTCTTCAGCCAAATGCCAAGCTCGTGTGGAAATCTGTCCTGGCTCATCTCTTCATTCTGTGGAGCGGAGCTGAGCTGGGCGCCTCATGAGAACAGGCTATCAGAAGACTATCCTGCCTGGTGTATTCTCCCTGTTGCAGGTTTTGGGCTGTGAAATAGTTCATACAATGCTTGAGTGGAGGCCAGTCTCTCTCATTGCCTCCTGATGACCTTCTCTGATGTTTAGGAGGTGGCACAAATGGATGTCAGCCAGTTATCCTGGACTTTAGGGATGGTGACAGCATTCGGGGCTTTCAGTATATTTTTTTAATTAGGGCTGGAGGGAGAGTTTTCTTTAGGAACATGGGGAATTGAGCTGAAGGGGGGGAGAAAAGCAAGCAAACACTGAATGGCCATTTGAACTGAATTTCAGGAGACATGACTGAAAGCAAAGCTAAGAAGATTGAGATAAAAGACGTTGATGGGCAAACCCTGAGTAAGCTGATTGATTACATCTACACAGCTGAAATAGAGGTCACGGAAGAGAACGTGCAGGTAAGCCGGGCTCAGTGACTCCTGGAAACTGAAGGGAAACTTCCATAGCTTACCCTCAAAATCAGACTAAGAAACTGTCGTCATAACCGGTGCATGCAGGCTACACAAAATGAAGGGCGGCATCTGAAGTTAGCGTCCTTTCTTTTCTGTCCATTTTTGAGGTATTTTGCTGCTCATAGGTCATGTTCCATTTGGGCTTGTCTGCACTGCCATGTTCATTGGTGTCACTTCAGTTGCTCAGGGCGTGGAAAAACATCCCCTTTTGTGACATAAGTTACATGGCGGAAGTGCCAGTGTGGACACAGCTACCAACACTGGTGGAGGAGGTTTGGTTATGCTGGCAGGAGAGAGCTTTCCCTTTGGCATGGAGCGGCTACACAAGTGAACTCACAGCAACACGGCTGTGCCAATATAGCTGTGCTGTTGCAGACTTGTTAGTGTAGACATGGCCTAAGTCATCTTTTCATGTTCTTATTATAAGCCTAGAGAGAGAAGGTGGGTCAAGAAGAGGGAGAAGCTAGCTCTGTGCATGCTCACAAACTTGTCTCCCTCTCCAACAGAAACTGGTCCAGTAAAAGATATTATGTAATATCCTTGGTCTGGCATGACTACAGCACCACTGTTTGCAATGCGACTAGGCATTTGCCATCCAAGAAACCATGGTAACTTGTCAGGTTGCTCTGTCAAACGTAAAGAAACACAAAAACAAGCAGTAAGCAGGGGGATGGTTCTTAAGTTCCCAAATGGAGAACTGTGGTGGCTAGTTTTTAATTCTCATTGGTAGTCATTTGGGTTGGGTGATATTTGAATAGAATGCAAATTTACTGTTAAAATCCAATCCAGAGGCTTAGAAAAATTCAATGGGAATAGAGATGTTTGCAAGCTCTAAGTAAAATAAGCCTCTAAACAGCTTCCCCCATGACTGACTTAAACATCATGCTGCCCCTTTTGAAAGCCCAGAATTAATACATGAAACTTCATTAATTTAAAGTGAAACAGATTAGAAGCAAAGGTGAGTGATTATTTAGTCTGCTTTGTTATCCAAGTTGAGTGGTGATGTGGAAATGTCTTACAGAATTTAATATAGTTTTATATTGAAACCAATAGGCTAGGAATTACTCTTAAATGCTCATAGCAGTTCATAGTGTATGATCTCCTCTTCATAGGTTATTTTAGCCATTGTACAGAACATAATGAAGAGCTCTATTCCTCCTTTAGAGTTCCCTATGATGGCTGTAGAAAGGAGATGTAATTCCTGGTTAGATTGTTCTTGTCTCTCTTTCTCTTTGAAGAGCTTTCCAGAGAAGTTCAAACAGCATTAATGATGAAGAGTATGTCTGTTAATGTTCTTCCATCTGGATTAACAATCTCAGGAATATCTTCTAAAAATAAGAAGGGAATTTTTTGTAATGATTTATTCCCCACCCTTCTCCAGCCTATACACCACTGCCGCTGTGCTCCTTGCCTCGCAGCCATGCCTCTCAAAGTGAGTCATTTTAAAATGTAGCGTTATCTTGACTTGTCATTCTTATTATTGCAGAGTTCACTCCCTTGCTCTCTAGTGTGCCTAAAATACTGTAGGTTTTATCTTCTTCACTTAACAGGTACCAGTGGAGTTCCTGCGTTCTCAGGTCATAGGTTGTGTCTTTCTATTTGGCCAGCTGTGCATGTTAAAAGGGAGTTTGTTCTCTTTGACCATGTGCTTTTAGGTTTCCTTAGTCAGAGGAAGAAATGATTTCTTGATACAGTTGGCAGCACCAAGTGGTGACAGATGTTTTCAAGACATTTATGGCAAAATGACACACACTGAGCCAGGTGCAACTGTGCTACTGAGCCAGGTAAATAAATGAAAACATAGGTTCTTGTCAGTGAGGGGAAAAAAATGAAATGAGCAAACAACTGACACTGAAGACAGTGTGAAATGACTGAATATTCCAGCATATGCCTAATTTGAGCAACGTGCCTCACTTAATGAAATAGGCCACAATAGGTTTTTTGTAACCAGTTTTTTGCTGTTATGGGCTTAAAGTACAGGAGATAGAGCCCTTTGTTTTCCAGGTGATGTTGAATGTTGCGCAGAGCTCTGGCAGAAAGTGGAATAGACTCAATGCATAGGGTAATTCTCCATTTTCAGGGCACATCTCTTTGTAACTATTCATCCTTTAGTTGCATGGCATTGCCGTACTAGGAAGGATTTACTTCAAAAGGGCCAAATGCCCCTAGTGTCAATTCAAGGGTTTTCTGCCTTCTGCATGGTAAGCAGTGAGAGGGCTCATGAGATTCTCTCCTTCTCAAGTTTCAAGAGGGTAGCCATATCAAATTAGTTCAGCAAAACAAACACAGAGTCTTTATAAATATATATAGTCTTTAAAAGACTCTTGTTCTTTCTCCTTCTCAAGAGGATTCAGGCCTTCCAGGGGATGCAGTCTATCTTTGGACCCCATGGAGAACTGTAGGTAATAGGGGGAAGGCCAGGGAGGCGCATATCTTGCTCTTTCCCAACTCCATAGGGAATACTTTGGGCTTGAGTTACCCTGGCAGGTATTAGGTTCCCTTTGTGCCTTGGAATCCCATCTTCAGGGAGGTGTTTTGGGGCAGTCACAGGCAGCACCCTTTCCTGGAGCATGGCTCCTTGGAGCTGGTAGCCCTGAGACGGTGGACAAGCCCTGGGCCTCTTCGGTGGATTGCATTTGGTCTCTGCTGGATCCTCTTGAGTATATGTGAGCTGGTGTGGAAATGCTCATTCTGAGAGCAGGTGGGGGCAAATCCCCTCTGCTGTGCAACAGTCAGAGTAAAATGTCACCTTGAGTTTCCTCCTTGCTGCCTGTTGCAGTTGTGCAGTGTGATATCCCCTTGGCATCCCATGACGGTGGTGTGACCTGACCCAAGGAATGTGCAGTTACTGTGGTCCCAGGTCTGTCCATGGATGCTTGAACACAGTGCCTTTCTGCTTCATTGGAAACAGCACGCATGCCTCTGAAGAAAGCCTGTGGCCAGCGTAATCTAATGACATGGGATGGGGAGAGCCTTGTAAACCGGACTGCCCCAGGCTGTTATGTCATGTCACTTAGGTGGATTTCCAAGAGATGACTCCAAATTGGAGCTGAAATCAATGTGTCCCTGGTTGCTGCCAGCCCACTAAAAAAGTACAAGGAACAAAAGCTCAAAGTTTTCTCCCAACTGGAGATGAAGTCGTGGAACTAGAGAATTGAAGTGCCAGCAGGTTTCTGGAGAGCGTTGGGGTGCTGTGCAGCTGGCGAGAGTTAACTTTAACACAACAGGGCCTGGGAAGGGGCCATTAGAGCCTTTCTGCTTTGCTGAGCTGGCACTAGTGTGGGTATTTGGAGGGGAGACGCAGTTCTGTCGGCCTCATGGCAGTGGGGTGGGACATCCACAGATATAGTGTGTCTCAGTCTGCGCTCAGCCGATGGCCCTGAGGTGCATGTGTGCAGAGAGGAGGGTGAAGACTGTAAAATGGGCTTGTTTGGGTTCCTGGTCACACCTGATTTTTCTTCCCCTGGAAGCAGGGAGGGAGGCATGGCAGCATCATACTGGGCACCTGTTCTGGAAAGAGCTGTACTGTTTTTGTTGAACTGTGAACATCTTGCAGAATCTCTGGGATAGGAGGTGGCCATGGCACCTCAAAAGGTTTGGGATTATCTTCTCTATGGAAGTGCTACAGAAAATACCTCATTCTTGGAGTAGTTTGGACTTGACCAAAATATCTCTTCTCAGATGAATGTTCCTCTTCAAGTATCTTTGTGAGGTCCAAGGACAAGTAAATCTCTGACAGGGATGCTGTAGCAGTGCCCAGTGACGAGGTGACTCCATGAGTCAGAGGGATAATTCTTCAAAACCTTCCTTTCCGTTTGAGTGTGGAATGGTAACACAGGGTCCTAGAGAGATCCCTGCAGCATGTCACTGGGCAGAGATAAGAGATGCTTAATTACCTGCATGCATCCAAAAATTACCAGCCTAATTGAGCAAGTCATTGTCAATAAGTTTCATTAGCGTAAACTGGTTCCCTGGGAATGTGCCGATTAAACTGATTCCACAATTAAACTCTTCCCAGTTATGTACAAGATGCTGTGTTGATGAAGTGCTTCCCTGTAAATCATTGCACCAGGAACATAGTGTGCATGTATGGTATTTGTGGAATTAAAAATGAAATGCCTGAGAATATAGTGGTTGAAGGGAAGTAGCTGGAGACTGCTGATTTGTAGAAACAATTGCAAATAAGTGTGGTCTGTAATATATAATAAAAATCCTCCGATAAGCTCTGCAGTATTTTGTGCCTTCGGAGGTTGCCTGCAATGTCTCTGGCAATGCTTGAAGCACTCATTTTAAAACAAAAACCCAACCACTTGGGAGCATAGGAAAGCTGTGGACAAGGCAGTGAGAGTACTTTGGCTTAGTGTTAAGGAGGCTTGATTAAAATCTCTTTTCTCCTTGCTCCAGGAGATATTCTGATCTCACATTTGTTCCTAGTGGCGTACAGAAGAGGACCGCCTTCATCTCCCTCCACCATGGCTGATCAGTTTTAACAGGACCCAAACTGGGGTTGCCCCCCATATCTTTAGAAGAATTAGAGGCCAGTGTAGTCTGAGGGGAGATGAAAAAGGAATGGAAACTGAGTAGCTAAACAATATAGTGTATGTTTTACAGTCACAGTCTGGCAGAGGAGTAGGCTGAGTTGTGGCTTGCTCACTCACCCAGCCATTTGCCAACAGATGCATCTAGTCATTCTATATGATAAAGTTAGGGAAGGAATATTTTTGGAGCATGAGAAGCTGCAGTTGCCTCCTTTCCCTTTTGTTTCCCATCAACCTGTTTTTTGCTTTTCGATTCCCTGGCTTTTTCTCTCCTTGTTTCTCTACAAGGATATGTTACCATGCATCTGTTTGGTTTGTGCAATGCACATCCCTATGGAGCATTTCACCTTTGATGGTGCTGCCATATTTCCCCTTGGGGAGTGTTTAAATGCAGTATCTACTCTTCGTTCCCAGCAGCCGGTGCTGGCTGGACATTATTTAGAAGGAGGGGTGGAAAGGCAAACTCTGTCTCTTAGACCAACCTGCAAAATGAAAGGAAGCTGAATGTAGCTTCATCTCAGTCCCATGTGCTGTCCACAGTCGTTCATCTAACAGCACAGCACTTTCATCTGCCTTCCAAACGGAGAACCCGCACACCTCCTTGTCCCAGGCTCTGCTGAACGTTTTCCAGGAAGAGGTTCCAAGGACACAGCATCGCTTCAGGTTGTCTGTTCAGTAAGCTGCTTTCTGTTCTGCTGATGTGCCGAGTGCCGTTCTTTAATGTGGACCCGTGCAGTTTGTTGGGGGAGAATTATGATGCCAGATCTAAATCTCTGACTCAGTCTGCCCCTGAATGTATCTCGAATGGGTTATCTAGGTCTGCATAGTTCTTTGCCTCTATTGTGTTTATTTGGCCCTCATTGCTGTAGTATGTGAGTTTACTCCCCATATTTAATAGCTTTACACTCCAAAGACCCCTGCGTGGCACGGTAGTACTGCTGTTGCCATTTTACAGAGGGGGAACTCAGGCAAATGGAGACTGTGAATTTCCTGGGGTCACATGGGAAGCCTGCAGCAGAGCAGGGAATTGAGCCATGACCAGTGGCCTAAACCATTGGGCCATCTTCAATCTCAACTTCAGTTATCAACATAAATGTTTTTAGACCTTGTGACTTTCCAAAACTGTTCCCAGACCAGTTCAGTGATCTCAGCCAAACATTTATAAAAATACGAATACCATGCAAATACTGAGAATCTGAGAACTAGCTACAGCAGATATCATAGCTCACAACCATGTGTCAGATTCAAGTATCCCAATAGGGAAGTTAATTGCAGTAATACATGTAACACAGATTTTGATGTTGTTTTCAAAGGAACATTAAAGCTTTAGTCAGCAAGCTGATGTAGCTGATAAACAACTCTTTTAGCATCTCCTGGCTCTAAATTGCCTCCAGTATCTGGAATTCAAGCATAAAGAGCCAAATTGTGATCCAGCTGAAAGACGTGGCAAAAATGTGCATAGATTATTGTGGAATTGAGAGTTAGCAGGGGTACGTGATTAGGCAGGGCACTTCCTCCTCCTTTTTCTAAAGGAAACAAACACTGTGCTAACGGATATCCTTAGCTGAGTTTTTGTGTTCTTTGGTAAAAACAAGGCTGGTGAAGAGGCAGGCAGCTGAGAAAAGAAAGAGAGGGAACCTACTGATCAGATATCTCTCTCTCACTCTTTCTCTTGCTCTCTCTCTCTGAAACTATTAGGTAATGATGATGTCTTTTCCAAAATCTATAAAGAAAACTTGCAGTAGGCCAGATGTTTGTCCTGGGGAATTGTTCCCCTGTTCAGAATAAGGTGCCTTGCACCTCTTGCATGTCCGATGTACTAATAGGAAAGATTCCTGGAATTTTGTGATTGTGTTGTGCAGGTGTAACCCAGATCAGTACAGCTTTATTGTGAGTGACCTCTTTCAGGAAGATTTTATCCCCAAACACTCCACCCTGATTAGGCCTCAGCTGGAGTATTGTGTCCTGTTCTCAGTGCCTCATTTCAGGAAAGATGTGGACAGACTGGAGAAAGTCCAGGGAAAAGCAACACGAATGATTAGGGAGCTGAAACACGTATGAGCAGAGCCCTGCAAATATGTGGATGTCTGCGGATATCCGCATTATATCTGCATCTGCGGATGCAACACGGATATCCATAGGCCATTTCTTGCAGATGCAGGCTGGATATGGATCCATGGATATGGATCCATGCAGGGCTCTACTTATGAGAGAAGACTGAGAGAACTGGGTTTGTATAGTCTGGAAAAGAGACTGAGAGGGGACACGATAACAGTTTTCAAGTACCTAAAATGTTTGGCATGAGGAAGAGAGAGAAAAATTGTTCTCTTTAACTGCCAATGATAGGACAAGAAGCAATGGGCTTAAATTACAGCAAGGGAGGTTTAGGTTGTTCATTAGGAAAAATTCATAACTGTCAGGGTGTTTAACCACTGGAATAAAGTTGCCTAGGGAGGTCGTAAAATCTCGATTGTTGGAAGCTTTTAAGAGTAAGTTAGACAAGCACCTGTCAGGGATAGTTTAAGAGGATCTTTGGTCCTGCCATGAGTCCAGGGAACTGGACTGGATGACCTCTTACGGTCCCTTCCAGTTTCTATGATTGAGGAAAAATCCTCTCACTCAGCTTGCTAAGGGCAGTGTTTAGGAAGCCCTGATGTACTGCTATCGACTTGTAGTGAACCAGGAGGGGATTTCCCTTCTTTTGATGGTTACATAAGCTGGGCGCACACCTCCACATTGAACTAAGGAGGCAGGTTTAGTAGAATGAGAAAGTAGCTAGATGTTAAAAAGGGGGGAGTGGTGTTATTTTAACTTAATCTGCCAAACTAATCTGTTCCAGAGATCCAAGTGTTTGGGCCAATCAGGCCCGTGGGTTAATTGATTTTTGTTTTATTGTTGCCTGTTGGGGTTGTAGATGTGTATGAAATTTACTGCTTGGTAATATTAGCATGTAATCCAGTTGGGTTAGTTTTTTTTTTTTTTTTTTTTTTGGAATGGATCGCTGGCTTAAGAAATACTTGAGGGCAATTTGGTGGTTTACTGCTATTCTGCTGAGATGTGTGGGGGAGGGAAAGGCTGGGGAAACACACTTTTTGTTCCCACCAACAGCGCACTGGAGGATGGTAAGTTTTTTTTCAAGTCTTTCGGTTCCCCTGATGATAAATAGCTGAGAAGTGGATGGTGTGTTTTGAAGCCATGTGAATAGGTGGTGGCTGTTCCTGTTCAAAAAGGGGTTCAGTGAACCAGCCAGAGTTACAAACATGTGGGCTCAAAACACAAACACATGGACTCAAAAACTGATTGCAGAACATTGACAAGAGACATGAGAAAAGAAACGTCACTAGTTGGGGCAACAGCTCCAGTGTCCAGGGTGACTTTATCTCTGACTTGATGGCCATGAACTCTGAAGGCATTTTCTTTTACGCTTGAATAGCCCTAAATGCTGCAGGCTGAGCTCTCGTCCTAGCTTTATTCAGATCTGTGATTTTGCACAATGCTGTGGGTGCAATTTACTAGACCTGGATGCTTAAGTGCCTCATTTTGTGGATGCAGTGGGGTAGTTCAGCATACAAGCAACATCTGCAGTTTTGTGAATGCAAAAATGGGCCTGTTTGAGTATTAGAGCCACCACTCAAGAGAATATATTTTTAACTGAAAACCTTTTAAACCGAAAATGGTCCAATGAGCACATGAACTTTTCCACTGACAGGCTGCCTGCAAATGAAGGGACTCTTCTTTTTGTTGGAAACTTAAAGATTTCAGGTGGTTGGGGTCCTAAATATAATTAAATGTTTGTGTGCTAGTATGGGGTTTGCGTCTTGTCCCACGCTTGCAAATAATAGAGTACTCTGCAGAACAAAGGCTTCCATCAACAAATGGAGGCTTTTGGTGGGTTGACTGGAGCATAAACATTGTGCTGTCTGCACTGCTGTGCCTGCTTGTGTGAGGAGGGGAGCTTCACTGTGCCATTTGCCCCAAGATGTTGCTGCTTTTACTAGCCACAACCCTGGGGAGGTAACCTCTCTCTTTTTGGAGGCTCCTAAATCTCTAGTGCCCCTCCCCCCTGTAGCAAACCCATGCTTTATTTTGAAGGGGCGTTCTATCTCGTGGGTTTATGCTAGGAATCAAATTTGTACCTCTGCTGCTAATTCTGTCCCCTTCCCTCCGTCACAGGTTTTGTTGCCAGCTGCCAGCTTATTGCAATTAATGGATGTTAGACAAAACTGCTGTGATTTTCTCCAGTCCCAGTTACACCCCACAAATTGCCTTGGAATTCGAGCGTTTGCAGATGTGCACACATGCACTGAGCTGCTGCAGCAGGCAAATGCCTATGCAGGTGAGCAAAGCATCCTTGTTTATGCAGCCATTTGAAGAGCCTGTTCCCAAGTATAAAGGATGTTGAGGGGGTTGGAGCCAACTTTTCATTACCATTTCACATGTTTAATATCCCCAGAGAACACGTGATGGGCTGCTTTATTGGACTGCACAGTTATAGCATGATATGGTGCTGCAAAAGATGGAGAGCCTTTGAAACAGTGGAAACTTTGGAGGTGAAATGAAGGACTTTTACTAATGAGCTCTGTAAAATGCAGGCAGGTGTCATATGACGTGTTCCTAAATCAGCAGTAGGACTACAGCTTGGTTCTGGAAGAAGCACTTTCTATCTTGTCCATTTGTCTAATCAAGTTTCTTTCTCCCTCTCATCTCTTCTGTGAGTGCAGCTTTCAGAAACATGTTGTAGGGGGCTCATGTGGCTGTCCTTTGGGGATTTTATGTTAGTGTGAAGTTGCAGACTCTGTGACGCTTTGCCTGGCATTTATAGTTTTAAAGTTATGTTGCGGAGGCTTCTCCGGAACAAAAAATAGAATGGGTGTGTCTCCGAGTCTCCCTCCAATCCAGGCAAAATCAGTCTCTCTTGTTGAACTATCCCCAGGGGGGAGAGAAATACTCTGAAAGGAATGGTGCATTGCGTTAGAGTTTGCTTGTAATACCTCATTATCTTGGCTTCCAAAGCCCTGTTTAATCCTGTTAAGTTAAAATATTTATCCATAGATTAGCAGATGTGCAGTTATCTGGTCAGTGTATCTCCCTATACTGCAGTAAAGAGAACACAACCTGTAGTTGTCTCTTAATATCTTTGGCATATAGATGCATTTTACACATAGCATGAGAAGTTGCAGTGGAACGGGTGGTTGGTTTGGTTTGGTTTTTATACTGGGACGTATCTTTAAGCAGTAGCAGTTCATTGACCATCATGGATTTACCTGGAATTCCTTCTAGATACAGCTCTCTTCCTGACACTGTGAGCCCAAACCATGTGGTCATGTTGGGCGTCCTCTTATCTACTAAGAACATTCTCTCTCTTTAGATGGAGCGAGCCAGGAAAAGGCGAAGTATCAGGACAGCTAAAAGCAAAACCGCAGTGCAAGGTGTGCAGTCGCTGAGAACATTTTCTGCTTAAGTGGGGGGTCCAGTCCAGTTACAAAGCATCTGTCCTAGTCTGCAGTGACGCCGAAAGGCACTTAGTCTCTCACAAAGCCTCCTTTGCTTTGGCGAGTTTGGGTGTACTAAGTGGTACCAGAAGTGAGCATCCATGCTCTGTAAGGCCTGATGACATGGCTTTCATCACCAAGACTTGAACTAGTAGAGTTGGGGTGGAAAAGTTGCTGTTATTAGCAACCATGCCAACCACTGTGGACATGTCACTTAGAGAGTGCCTGGCTTTGGCTGTCTTGGGCTGTTGTTCTGTTCCACTTCAGCTAAATTCATCTTCAGTGCCCCAGTACACATCAAATGCTGCTTTGGTGGCCTTCAGCTGGTGAACGCTAGCTGCCTTGTGCCATCCAGGCCTTTGGCTGGTTACTCAGCAGCGTCAACCACATTGGACACATCTGTATTCCTCTTGTTTGGCAGCTGGTATCCAACAACAGCTAACCCGCACTAGTTGGACGTACAGTTGTCTAGGCAAGAAGAAGGCTCACAGCCAGATCCTGAGCTGACATAGATTGTCATTGCTCCATTGATCTTAGTGGAACTATGACAACTCTGCCTCACAGAAGAGATGTCCCTTAAATTCAATGGCTGACTTAATTGATATCAACCATCACACAGTGCCAATCTCTTGATTATGTCTCTTTATACTTGCCACTTGCTTTTCCGCCTGTCTTAGTTATCGGCCAGGAGCTTTGTTCTTATATGTGTCTTAGGTGGTGCTAAGGCAAAAATCCGAATTGGCCCAAGCCAGAATTCTGCATGCTCTTAACTGTGCCATATTCTTTCTCTAGCAGACGTTGTCTTTGAGCTTTGGCCAGCTGTGTGCTGTGCTTTGTGTAGGCAAAGCTGTCCTGGTCTCCAGGTCTTTCCATTCTCACACTTACTCTCCTTGGTGACGTTTTGCCTGGCATTTATAGTTTTTAATGGTATGTGGTGTAGGCTCCTCCAGAATAAAAACCAGGGGAGCCTACAAATCTCCCTCCAATCCAGCCAAAACCTTTCAGTCTCTCTGGTTGCGTTATCCCCTGGAAAAAAACATACTCTGAAAGGAATGGTTCATTGTGTTCGGGTTTGCTTATAATACCTCATTATCCTGGCTTCCAAGGCCCTGTTTAATCTTTAACCTAACAAGAGTGCATTCAGTGTGTGTATACTTGGTTGTTTGGCAATTAGAAGGCCTGCGTTTGTTGTTTTATTGGCCTTCAGGAGTCCCTGTTAACACAATAGCCTGTATAATGCTAATGAAATTCCTTTAATAAAAATGTCATTAAAATTCTTTGAGTTTGTTTATGGAACAGCTTTGAGCTATGCCAGAAATCTGGGAGAGACCCCAAAAATTGCATGAGCTGAGTTACTTGAAAATGCCTAGTTTAAACACTTAATTTTAAACAATGGATAATTTAAGCAGGTGGAAGTTGTTTTTGGATATGAGAAGGCATATGTTGTTAATTTTTTGAAATCAGAACATATTTCACTTGCTTGGAACAAATAGCAATAGATCAAATATTCATTCGCTACTACCAAATCCCTATGCCAGGGGTCTCGAGCTCAAATCACAAGGGCCACCTGAGGGCTGCACCACTGAAACCTTTCCATACAACAATATTGTAAATATCAGTAATGATAGTGTCATTGTGGATCACAGGAAATAGCTTTAGGGGCTGCATGCGGCCCACGGGCCATGTGTTCGAGACCCCTGCCCTATGTTGTCTTGTAGATTGCATTATCCAGAGCAGACAGTTCATGCATTGTGCTCTGTTGGAGTCTTGTGCCAAACTGAGAGTGTTGTCTGCTAGAGAGCATGGACACAACACTAGATTCTTAATTTACACCACGGCCAGTAGTTGTGAAAGCATGTTCAAATGAGGGCAGATTATAATGTGCACCCACTCTTTTGCAGCCAATGTGTTATGAAATGTCCTCTCTCTGTCAGTGAGAATCAGGCCCCTTAGGGTCTGAGTTCTGTCAAAGTTTATCCTCTAGCTATAGTAAAAGTCCTTTGTGATGGCCATTGTCTACACTATCTACGTGTACACTGTAAAAGCTAAGTTGAATTTATTGTCGACTTAATAAAGTCGACTTAGTGAGTCCACACTTTATTATGTTGACTTAAGCCAGGGGACCCATTTAAAGTCAGCTTAATAAAGTCAACTTTAAATGGATCCCTAGGATTAAGTTGACTTTATAAAGTTGACTTAAATGGCCACACTGCACTAAGTCCACTTTATTAAGTTGACTTTAAGGTCCACATTGTGTTGAGTCGACTTAACTCGTTAAGTTGACTTAAGGAAGCCCTTAAGTCTATTTAATCAACTCCAAATGTGGACAGGGCTTTGCTTAAGTCGACTTAAGCCCATAGTGTAGACATAGCCAGTGAGTGGAAACAGATAAAATGTAAGAGGACTGCCTGATTGTTTTGTGTTCATTGTCATTTATCACACATGGCACCATGAGTTCTGTACAGAATGGAGTAAAGGGTTCAGTCTTCACCCCAGAGAACTGACCTTGGTGCCTGTGGCTGGATTTCTCAGTGCTGAAAGGATTAGATCTTGAAAGCCACTGCTCAAAGAAAAGCCCCAAGACTAAGTTTCACATTGCCATGTTTCAGCTAAAGGATAAATGAGGCTGTGTACTATAAATGGTAGGTGAGACTGTAAGTGCCTCAGGGCAGGGGATGTCATTGTTCTCTCTTGAAGTATCACACACGTTGCGATATGTACAAATCCTATAGAGTTACATCATAACATAAACCACCAACAATGCTCAGTCAGAATATTATAATAATAGACCAGACTGTATAAAAGAGCCGGCTTGCAGCAGTATGGTTAGCTGTCCAGCTACAAAATTGTCAGCAAACAGATTTCAGCCTTTTTAAACAGCAAATGCATACTTTTTTTATTATATGGCCCTGTGCCCTTCATTAAACTTTAATATGTATAGTAGCTCAGTTACAAGGGACACCAAAGTTATACAAATTGACCAACCAACCAACACCTCATTTGGAAATGGAAGTATGCAGTCAGGCAGACGGGGGGGAAAAAAAGGAAGTTTAAGAACAAATTTTGAAAAGGTGAGGAGGCTTTCTGTGCTTGTTTCATTTGAATAATGCTGGCTAAAAGCAGCTTTTTTTTCTTCTGTGTAGTGAAGTTTCAAAACTGTATGAAGTCACTGTTCATTAGTAAACTTTTGGAAGAACAACCATCATGTTTTGTTCAGTTATGAACAATCTCCATTCCTGGGATGTTTGTAATCTGGGCTTTACGGTCACTGAAAGTGTCGTCAGATCTGAAGAGTCAGTTCAGAGCTGTGCTGCATTTTGGGAGATTTAATTGTCCAGTTGTAAAGCGGTGACATACAGATATTGTAACTTTTTTTTATATAGTGCCTCTTGATATCAGAGTGGAAGGGCATGGGAGGAGGGCTTGGGCCAGGGTGGATCATTTGAGTTTAGAGGAAAAGGGGGAAGATAGCTGGAGAGGTGCTGTGGGTGGATGGTGGAAGTAGTAACCAGCCTACAGACTGAAGTTACAGTTAGGAGGGATTTTGACCCTAGGCACTTGGCTCATAGGAGCTGGACACAAATGTAGGGTGCCAGCCAAGCTATGGGGTTAGTGAAGGAAGTGGCCTGGCACAAGAGGGGGTCAGAGTAAGTGTGGCTGACAGCTGTTGGGAGGCCTGGGCTGCAGATGTGTCCAGTGTTATGGAAGACCTATGAATGGAGCTGGGTGGTAAGTCCATGCTCTAGTTAGTCCATATAAGATGACTGAAATTTCATCCGGATACTGTGTAACTCTTCTCTTCCTGTGTGGCTGTCAAACAGCCCCTAGCAGTAGACACACCAGTGTGGACAGTGCCAACCTTGTTGAAAGGATTTGAGTTAGTGCAGATTTTTTTTTTTTTTAATAACTGTCACAGTGCAGCATCTCTAAAGTTGGCAGCACAGCATTCCTCAATAGAGAGCTGGCCTAATGACTCAGTCCACCCCACGTTCTGCCTCACCTTTTGCTTTTCCTTTTGGGGGGTCTTGCCTTCGAGTACTGGATGGCTCTGATGCTGCTTAGCTTTTGAGCATAGACAAGGAGCAGTGCGAGAGGCGGCGAGGTTGGAGGTTACTTAGTGATCTAGAAAGGAGTTCTTCTCTCTGAATTGCCACTGGTTATTATCCTGCCGCAGGTGAGAGGGCAGAATAGCTACACTACAGAGTTTTTTTATTTGTACCGTTTTTATGACTTTCTCCCACGAAAGCTCATGTGATAAATAAATTGGTTAGTCTTTGAAAGTGCCAGAGGACTCCTTGTTTGTGTTGCTGAAACAGTAATGATTGTTTAAAAGCTATAGCCCTTCTGTTGACCAAAAACATGGGTTTCGTTATAATTTCCCTTTCCACCCTTTGATTTTTTGAACAGAGCAGCACTTTCCCGAGGTGATGCTAGGAGAAGAATTTCTTAGCCTTAACCTGGAGCAGGTTTGCAGCTTAATATCAAGTGACAAGCTCACTGTCTCTTCAGAGGAAAAGGTACAGTAAGTTATGTAATAGTAGAAAATCTGTTTAGGAATGTTTGAGAGACATTTTATTGGTAACTAGTCTCATTTTGTGCTGTCCTAGACCCTTTCCCCAACAGTTCAACAAGTCTTAAAAGGGAAAGGAAACTTATAATGAATAAGACTCTTAAATCTTGTAAGCAGGTTCCATGGCAATTTTTCTCTACATAAAGTTATGATGATAAAACCTAGTATTTTGTCCAACAGCTGCAAAGGTAAGAAGCAAGTTCTGATTCTCTTTGGAAAACAAGAATCTCAATTTCCAGTCTTCTAGAGTGCCTCTTCCTAGACCCAAAGCATCATGAAGACCTGACTGTAGATCTTCCAATCCTGGAGCAGTGAATGTTGCTTGTTCTGCAATTTAGAACTGGTAATTAAGGGAGGAAAGGTCCACAATCAGGAAGATGTAAGGAAGCCCTTCTTTGACAACTGTTTACACACAAACACATGTATAATTTTTTGAGTGGCTGGTGTCATTCAGAAGTTTGAAATGCCGGGCACCATACTGTGTTGCTGAAGTACAGCTGATATAGTATAGCAGGAGGGAACGTGGCCCACTGATTAGGGAACCAGCCTCGGATTTGGGAGAGATGGGTTCAGTTACCTGTCTTCACCTCCAGCTTTACTTTGTCACATTGCGCAAATCACTCTGTGCCTCAGTTGCACATGTATAAAATGGAGATGATTGTATTGCTGTGCCTTGTGGGGGAGATTGTGAGATGCTTGGATTTTATGGTAATGGGGACCAAATAAGCACCTCAGACAGGTCGATTGATAGTCCCTGGAACGTGATGATTGTAGTGCATTACAATGCCATGACTTGCTCACTTGCATGCAGAATCTGAGCTATGGATGTGCAATGAATGTGTCACCAGGAAACTAAAAGGGAAAATCAAATTTTCATCCTGTACGTATGACTTTCCCACAGATTTGCTCAGCATGCACAGAACAGCCTTTATGGGTTTTTGCCTTTTGCTGGCACATGTGCTGTGTTAATAAATAGCCTTTGCTGTCCATGATCCCATGGTATGGAAATCCAGGCTTTTCACTCTGCTGGTCTGGACTGCACACAATTGAAAACATCCTTTTGTTGGTAGGTTTTAAAGTTTAACATGTGAGGCTGTAAAAGAAAATGTAAGGTGAAGCTGCCCATTCAAAACAACAGAAACTAATAACAGGCTAGAGATGCAGAAAGTGGGATTAATGTAGACACACAGGATATGTTCTGGTGTCCAAATAAAAAAAGCCAAAAATTCAGGTCATATTGACAGAGTAGTCCTTTAGCTAGTGTAAACTTCAATATCATGGGCAATGAATCATTTCTGACCAGACATATTCATCTCTGTCAATATTCTTTTGTGTGGCAAATTATTTTTTAAAACAAGTTGATGCATAAGTAGACAAATGTGTAAAACAGCATAGGGCTAAGTTGTCATGATCAGATTTTATGCAAAGGAGTCACTTTAAAATAGCTTAAATTCTCCATGGGTGAAGAAATAATTTGAAATCCCCATTCTTGATGCGTCTCTTGTGTATTATGGAGCCAACGTACCAGCAAATTTCATCTTCCAGAATAGATGAACATGTTATAGCTGGATACTTGTGGGCTCAAACCATAACAGGGAGGCACTGCTTTTAGAATATGCCAGCCACCAAAGTAATCTGTCTCTTTTGTAGACCCGTGATTAGCCTGAAGGGTTATCCTCTTAGTCCTTCTTCTTTATCTGGCTGCATCTCTTCACTGCTGCTTTAGCAACAGATGTCAGACATAGAAAGAGAGAGGGACCATTTTTATAAAATCAAGTTTGTGAAGCATATAAAAACTAAGAGCTAACAGTTCATGAAAGTGGAATTTTGCAGTAATTTGCAGAAATGGTAATCCAGCCCACATTCCTCTGGCATCTGTGTGCCTCACAGTAGTTAGTGTATTGAACCTCTCACCACCCATGTGAGGTAGGGAAGTGCTGTTATTCCCAATTAACAGCGATGGGGAGACTTTACACAGGTTACGTCCAGACACCCATTTTGGAGCAAGCAGGATTGAGTCTCCTGGCCTAGGTTGATGGACTTAGAGATAGCAGGGTTCATGTTACCATTCTAAAAATAGCTGTATGGAGCACTCTGATGTCCATAAATACTAGAACTTGGGTCCTGACACCAACTTCCATCTCTAGACCTGAGCTGGGATGCTCGTTCCCACTGACTTCAAAATGTGGTGTAGCCAGACCCACCGGGAGTCTGTGGTAGAACAAGAGATTGAATCCAGCTTTCAGGCTAACATTTGCTTATTGATCCAGCACTTAAATTTAATATAAGATAACCCAGGGCTTTGAGCCCGCTCCTCCATGGACATGTGCTCTTTCCCACAGTACAGAAGCCAGTAGAAGGTGTTGCAGAGCTTGCCCTCAGTCTCTGGGGTCATCAGAGATTATTGTTCGGGACAACGCCAGGGTTCACTTTGTCTTCTCTCAGGCGACATCACAAAGCCAACCTTGTCTAAAGCTTTTTGGGTGGTCCCAGTTCATACTGTTTGTTCATTACCCAGCAAGTCAGAGTTCCACTTAACTCTTGAGTCTGTGGGCTTCACTTTTTGGGTGGGTGGCACTGAACTGAATGAAGGAAATGGCCCCGGTTCTAAGAGGTTTTCTTCCTCTCATTGAGGTTCTCTGTGGCGTGTGGGGTAGCTGGAAAGCTCTAGTCTCCCAAGTCATGAAGGAATGATTGTGACCATTCAGATTCTGTTGGGAAAGTTGTGAAATGTTCTGGGTGACGAATAGAGTCTTGCTGTGAAATACAAAAACTCATTGGAACCTAGAAACAAATATAATTCTGCAGAATCGAGGAAACATATGGAAGCTGCCACCTTTTTAAATAAGAGGTTGGAATTTTGGACTGAGATTTTTCCTCTTAAAAATTGAATTGAACACTGTTGGAAGGTGCCAGAGATATACCTTGCGAGTCCCGAATTTTTCTATTTATGCACAGAGTAGGTCCAGCATTCACAATATCAGCATAAACTTCCACCACATTACGCAGGCAGCGTTCTTCAATCTTATTTTGCATGGCTTGAGACTGCAAATTAGAGTCCGGTGGAGGGCAACAGAAATGATTAGTCGACTGGGGTGCATGATTTATGAGGAGAGACTCAGGGAACTCCACTTATTTAGTCTGCAGAAGCGAAGACAGAGAGGGGATTTGATAGCAACCTTCAACTCACCATGAAGGGGTGCTCTAAGGAGGAGGGAGCTAGGCTGTTCCCAGTAGTAACAGAGGACAGAACAAGGAGCAATGGTTTCAAGTTGCAGTTGGGACAGTTGAGGTTGGATATTAGTAAAAGCTTTCTCACTAGGTGAGTGGTAAAGAAGTGGAATGGGTTACCCAGGGAGGTGGTGGGATCTTCATCTTTGGAAACATTTAATGCTCGGTTAGACAAAACCTTGGCCAGGATGATTTAGTGGGAGTGGCCCTGCTTTTAGCAGGGGGTTGGACTAGATGACCTCATGAGGTCTGTTCCAGCCCTACGATTATGTGATTCAAACAATCAAGATAACAGGGATCTTATTGCACCTGTTGTGAGTTTGTTCTGTAGTCTTCTGTATTTGGAAGGAGGTGGTGAAGTGATTAGATTTGACTTTAAGCACTGAATTAGCATGTGATCTCAAAACACCTGACAGTTGATCCTCCTGATTCTTCACGTATTACAAATAATAAATCCCCATGTGTTGTTTTTATAAATAAAGTCCAGCCTGACTACTGTAAGACCAATTGTTTTGTTTTCCTTCTGGAGCCCACGTAACAGAGGTGTCTGCTTCTCCAGGTTACCTGCTTCATTTCAAGCTTGTTGCTGATCACTGATGATGAAATAGAGGATTTAATGAAGTGTGTCGCCCTCTTCTCTTGAAGCACATGATCAGTGCTTAGGAAAATATGTTGTTTGTGTGCTGCATGCATGCACCGTTGTGCCTCTGTCTGTCTTATTACCTGCTGGAGCTCTTATCCTTGGTCCCGCTTTCCTCTCTCTCTCTTTACATACTGTGAACCTGATGCTTAGACCACTAAGCTTGTGGCTTTGATAATTACTGGAGAGGCATGTTTTGGTTTTATATAGTTAGTTGTACTCCTCTCTGCTTAGGTCTTTGAAGCTGTTATATCTTGGATAAATTATGAGAAAGAGTCTCGCTTGGAACACATGGCTAAACTGATGGAGCACGTTCGTCTGCCCCTATTGCCCAGAGATTATCTTGTACAGGTTGGTGCTTTTTTTAATTAAATTCTCACATTAAAACTGAGTGTAGATCCTTATCCTATGCCCCTGATTGCTTCTGATGAGGATAGTTTGGCATTTAACTCACCTTGTGTGGGCTGAGAACCAGAGTCAATACTTAACAGGGCTTCTTCAAATTGAGTGGGACCTAAAGATAATTTCAGCAGTGGAGAACGTTTTTCCCTGCAAATGCCTCCCGGGCAGTGCAAAACGCAGTGACGCACACTCTAAAACTGGCACAAATATGCGCAAACGAACAAATACATATTTTAAAAAAAGTCATCTGCTTACCTGTTTTTGTAGCTGGTTAAATTAAGCAGAGCCATGCACATGGGATTCCTTGTAGGATCTAGAGGCAGGCTTTTGGGAAAATATGTATTTCAGGATCATATGGAATCCAGAAATGATGTTATGGTAGGTGTTACCAGGGTATTAATATTTTTGCACTTCAAAGTATTTTTACTTGGGTTCTGTCTGCACTTCAAGCTGGAGATGCAGTCATCTTGAGGAGACACACCATGATAGCTCTGAAAGAGCAACTGTGCTAAAAATAGTTGAGGCATAGTGGCACAAGTGGTGGGACAGCATAGCTGCCTCAAGTATGTACTTAGCATTATCTGCACGCCCCACCTCAGACTGCTAGTGCAATCCAAGCTATTGGGCACTGATGCTGGGGGGTTGATTCTCCTGAAGGGATTACTCTGCATGCTGTTGGACCGCCTCTGTACAAGGACTGGCATATCTGTGTAAATAAACTAAACTAGTATAGTGCCAGACTCTACAACACTGATTTCTCCTTCACTGAGAAGCTGACTTCAAGGGCCCCAGAGGTCTGGTGCTGTTTGGCAGTGGGGCAGGGCTGGTGTCAGAACAGGTGCTGGAAAAAGGGGCAACAGTAAGACAAATTGTAGTTGCTGTCTGTTAAGCTTTTGACGTGAAACCAGGTAAAGACCCTGTATTGCCCATGCACCTCTCTCCATACAGCTCTATTGCTTGGGCACAATGTGAATGAGAGCACAGTAGTTAAGGATACAGCCCATGACCAGGGTGAGCTGCCTGCTGGTGTAGAAATGGCAGTGCTTGTCTTTGGAGTGGGTGCAAAGTAATTTCTGTGCATTGAGGAAAATCAGCGACTTTCTGCAGAACAGATTCCGTTTCCAATAAGAGGATGAAAGCAGCCCTCATTCTGACTTCAGAGCAGATAGTCCTGCATAAATCGATCTTTGAAGAGCTGGTAAGAAAGAACAGGAAGTTGGAGGTTAAACCAGTGTGCAACTTAGCACTGCAGATCCCCACTAAAAACTCAGAATTCTGCTGGCTAGTGTTGGTGCTATTCTGTCTCTTTTTTATTGTGGTAGCTTTACAAAAAATCCCTAGCCCTTTTCTGTATTTTCTCTAAAAACTCCTGAGTGAAACACATTGCTAAAAATAATCTTTATTGGCATTCCCAGACAGTTGAAGAAGAAGCTCTAATCAAGAATAACAATACATGTAAAGACTTTCTTATTGAGGCCATGAAATATCACTTGCTTCCCCTGGATCAGAGGCAGTTGATAAAGAATCCCAGAACAAAGCCAAGGACTCCAGTTAGCCTTCCAAAGGTAAGCGAAATCCTCTTCCAAAATAGAGAAACTGAGGGCTAGTCTATACCTAACATGCTGGAACACCTGTGTTGGTGCAGCTGGATATAAACAGGACACGTAGATGTTTAAACTTGAAATTAGACACAGATTCTAACCATCAGAGGAGTGAAGGTTGGGAAGCGCCATCAAAGGGAGTAATGGGGGCAAAAAACCTAGCTGGCTTCAAAACTGAGCTTGATAAATTTATGGAGGGGATGCTATGATGGGATGGCCTAGTTTGGCAATTGACTGATTTTTGAACTACCGCTGGTGGATATGCCAGTGGCCTGAGAAGGGAGGTTTGATGGGGTGGGTTCAGAGTTATTATGGAGAATTCTTTCTTAGGTGTCCGGCTGTCGAGTCTTGCCCACATGCTCAGGTTTTAACTGATTGCCCTATTGGGAGTCGAGGAGGAATTTTCCCCCAGGACAGATTAGCAAAGGTTCTGGGTTTGTTTTTTTACCTTCCTTTGTAGCATGGGGCATGGCTCATGTGCTGGTTTGTGGATTCTCTGTACCTTAAAGTCTTTAAACCATGAATTGAGGACCTAAATAAGTGAGTCATAGGTTAGAGGTTTATTACAGGAGTGGGCTGGTGAGGTTCTGTGGACTGCGTTGTGCAGGGGCCGGATGAGATGATCACATTCGTCGCTTCTCACCCTAGAGTTGACACGTCTGAATCTCTGAACTGTGCTGCTGTGAGAGCACTTTTGTAGCCATGTTCTGTTGGTGGGCGAGAGCTCTACCTCCAATGTAATAAAACCACATAAACAAGAGGTACTGCAGCTATATTGGTGGGAGAGTGTTTCCCACTGCCTTAAGTGTTGTCCACCTAAGCTCTTATGCTGGCAAAACTTATGTCACTCGGACGTGTGGGGATCCCTTTCCTCCCCCTGCACCCCTGAGTGACGAATGTTTTTCCAGCATAAGTGCTCATGTAGACAAGGTCTTAGGAGGGAAGCCTTTATTGATTTTTGACATTGCTTCTTTAGAGGCATGTTTCACATTTGAATGGCTAGAGCATGGCCACTGACCAAACTTCATCCTATTGATTCTTTAGTCTGTTACGTTTCAGTTCCTCTGATCGGACTTGATCCAAAGCCTATTGAAATCAGTCTGGCAATGGTATATGTGCTGGAGAATGTCCAGCAGAGGATGTGTGGCTAATCTCTGCTTCTTTTTGTGTTGTCTGAGCAGAACAGGGGCAAGAATCCTTTCTGCAGTCTCCTTAAAATTGGCTGCTACCCTGGAAGCCCAGAGGGTGGCAAATACTAGATCTCACTTCAGAAATGGTGCTAGCATTTAGCCTGGGAATCGTAGATCAGTGAGCATAATTTCAGTACAAGGGAAATTTGGTTCAACTGACCATTTGGAAAGAGGATTAGATGCTTACATG
The DNA here is from genome assembly GCA_007922195.1 of Podocnemis expansa. Taxonomy (NCBI): domain Eukaryota; kingdom Metazoa; phylum Chordata; order Testudines; family Podocnemididae; genus Podocnemis; species Podocnemis expansa. Next base: position 8,431,652 of record ML682007.1, read on the forward strand.
TGTAATGAGCATCAGTAATAACATATTAGCTGAGCTACCTATTTTTTTTTTAGATGGGCTAGCAAACTACCTGCATTGGAGCATAAGCCAGTTCCTTATTGATGGCATTATGAAGATGCTTCCCTAATGGGTAAACAATCCAGCAGTTGTCCATTACGCAGGTTTCATTGCACCCTCCTGTGGCTCTCTCTGTAGTATCACAGATGTGATACTAGACTAGAGTGGTCTGATTCAATATAGCAATTCCTGTATTTCAAATTCTTCTCTTTAGTTCTCAAAATATTTCATTTTGGGCCACCAGAAGTGTCATGGGGACCACCAGAATCCTTGGGACTACAGTTGAGACTTGCTGGCTTGGGGATAGGCAGGGGTTTGCAATGCTCAGTGTGTCAGCTGAGATTTCTGTTGAGTGAAAGCAGCATGTATATTGTGCAACTGAAGAGGGCTATGGTGCTTTTTAGCACTTATTAGTTTATTTGCATGTTGGAGGCAGAGCCTGATATAGCAAAACCAACAGCTTTATCTGGAAGCTGGTTCTTAACAGATTCTAAACAGCTACTAAAAACAGAAGCAGCACAATTAAAAATAACTCAGTAATTCCCTGTATTGATAAGGGAGCTGTGCACTGCTCTGTCATCCACATTTGTTGTTGAGAAAAAGATGGAGGAGGAAAACACTTCCTTACCGCCAGGCATATAGGCAGCTTATTGAGATGTTGCATAGAAAACTCTCCAAGGTTATTCATGACTTCAGGCTGTAAGAAGTCAGATTGTATGCATTTTTATCCAGGTATAAGTCATAAGTTAAATTGTGAGACCGTGTACAAGTTTTATCTCAGGAGGCAGCATTCAATGAATTTGTTGTTCTGCAGATTGTGCACTGAATGTCCCTGCATATTATGGTTCTTAGTAGGAATTAAGGGCTAGAATCTACCTTTTGGGATGTCACACTAAATGTATCTTTGTCCTTTATGACTAGTGCACCTAATCATAGAACTGTAGAAATTAGAAGTGGAAAAGCTTTATACAGGCACCAGTCCAGAGATTGTCAACATTTTCTATACCATCACCTCAATGTACAAAAGAGAAGCCTTCTAGCCAGGTCCCCAACTTCTCTCTTCCATCTGTCTGTAAAGAAAGGGAGGGAGGCTGGACCCTCTTCATTGAGAAACCATGGTCTTGTCTGCTGCCCCTGTCAATGGGAGACGGTTCACTGCTCAGTCTAGAATCGTCATGGCTTTGTCAACTCCTCTTTTTAGACATCTTCAACTCCATGTGTTTCCTCCCTTTTCTTTAGGGGGCTAGTGAAAAATTAATAGGTCATCCTTGTTAGGTGATGTTTCCTGATAATTTCATACTTATCACTTCAACTGCATGCCAATGCTTTAAGATTAAGTAATTCTGTCTCCACATTTAATACAGGGGTCGCTTTCCATGTTTTTTATGCCCTGTAAATACTTCTAGACGGTTACTTCACCACCTCATCCTTACTTATTATACAGCCCTTCTGGGGCTTGAACTCAGGATATTTACATACAAGGCTATATAGTTTTTTCCCAGACGTTGAGATCAAGGTTTTATTTTTTCCCCAGTAAGCTGTTTCTCTGTTTCAAGGCTAATTATCGTGGAGCCAACTCCTGAGCCTTCTAAAAATATGGATGTCTTGTGTATGCTCACTCCTACTGGCATGCTGTGCAGTGATAAGAGGAATAAATCTCACCCTGGATAGCTGGATAGAGGATGAGAAGTAATGTTTTCAGAGCAATGCACAAATCAGACTACTCTCTCCAGCAATTGTTTCAAAAATCTGCTTGGGTTTTACTGCAGTGGGGTTGCTATGGGCAGCCTTCAAATGGTGAGTGGTCACCTGGAGTGTTCCCGTGTTGCTAAATGCAGCAGTCATGCACAAGAAATGTGTAAACTGGGGGCTTCAGAACACACACAGCTCTGATTTTTTTTTTTTTTTTCCTATCAAGTTCAAGTTTACTAATACCTGCTGTTGGTAAGCAATTTAGGCTTCAAACATGTTGGATTGTATCAGTGCTCATGTTGCAACCAGAGACCTTTGGAAGCTGATAAAAACCTCCCCTTGCAATCCACAGAGAGAACCTGGCACTCCAACTCCTTCAATAGAGAGTGTTTTCTGGGGGTTAGTTTCCAGCATGGGCGGTGGTCCAGCTTGAGTGCTTGATTTACTTAGCACCATCAACTTTTGCACACCTAAGCATGAAAACAAAAAATAAAGTGGTCTGTCCACTGCAACTACACTGAGGTCCTCTGAACTTAGAGCACTGGTGCATTGGGTGTGCTTGTGGGGACATGAAAAATGCTGATGAGTGATGGGGTTGCCATTGTTGGGCCTAAGTTGCAAAATGGGGGATAAACTTAGGAAAAAAAAAATCTTAAAGAGAATTTTCTCAAATGACCTCTGAAGGGAGTCCTGTGAGGCAAGAGATCCAGCCAGGGCTACTTCCAGTTAGTCTTCGGATTTTTTGATTTTCATTCCCATTGATAGCCTTTCCTTGGTGGGATGGGATGGGTTTCCTTGAGTTACTTAGGTGTCTTCAGAACTCTGTAGTGGCAAATGTTTTGAGGAGAGTCAAGGGGAAAATCCTTACTGCATAAGATGGTGAGCTGCTATGGTTGTGGTCTGTCTTGTTCTGTATCCTGGTATTAGCCTGGCTTTGACAGTCGACTGTACCAGAGCTTCAGAGGAAATGTACGGAATGGGGTAGTTGTGGAGTGATCCATCAGTCTTTCACTTCCATCTTCTGGTAATCTGAGGTTTAGGCTTTGTGTCCCTGACCATCTTGGCTAATAATCACTGACAGACTATCTTCTGTGAAATTATCCAGTTCTTTTTTGAACCCAGTTATGCTTTTGACTATCACTGGCATCCAAAGGCAATGAGTTCTAAAGGTTGGTTAGGTGTTGTGTAGAAAAAGTACTTCCTCTTGTATGTGTGAAACCCACCGCCTGTTACCTTCCCCAGGTGAATTTTTATTGTGCTATGTAAATAGTCCTTGACCTGGCAGTTTTCTCTTCTTTTTCCTTCCCAGGTAATGATTGTGGTTGGTGGGCAAGCACCCAAAGCCATCCGGAGCGTAGAGTGTTACGATTTTGAGGAGGATCGGTGGGAACAGGTAGCTGAGCTTCCCTCCCGGAGATGCAGAGCTGGTAAGTGGACAGTGCACAGTAGACGCCATCACTTTGCCACTGTATTCCTTAGGAGACAGTTTTTTTTTCACCTCCACTCTCCGGCCCCTCTCTGCTCCCAGCCCCAACTGCTCTGCCTTTTGCCCTCTGTCTCCCACCAAGGTCCGGAAGAAGGTGCAACTCCCCTGAAGTCACTTTGCTCTCTTCCTACTGCCATCTATGTGCTATTCCTTCCTTCCTCTCTGGCTTGGCTTCACAGTGGCAGCAAATTTCCCCTGCCAGCTCTCCAGTAATGTACTGGAAGCAGAGATGGTGGTTGGAAAGAGAAGGGACTTTTCCTAAGAGCAGTGAGGTATGTGGGGCTGAAACTTGTTCCTCCTAGTAGGTCTCCCATGGCCCTAACTTCCAGCCTCCAGGAGTGCCTGCTGGATCCACTTTTCTCTCCCCTCTTCAAGGCCCTTTGAAATTACCTAGATCCCACATCCACCTCAGGATTAGCAAGTTTCTCACAGTTTATGTATGAGTGTTGTGTGCGGTGGTGGTTTTTCTACAATATACGTGTTCTCTTCTTCAGTTCTGATGGTCATACAGTGGAAGTAAAAGTTAAACATTTGCAAACATCCTATTCATCCCTTCCATGTTGCACATGCCACCAGTCACCTGATGACATCTCTTCCAAGCCACCCATGGGCGGTCTGTAGGGTGACCTAACTTCAGTCCCCTTTTTCAGCTCTGTCCTGCCCATCCCTGCTTTTTTGCCCAAACTGGGCATTTATCCCTGACTTATGCAGGCTGCACTGCACTGGCTGCAAGACAGAGTGGAGAGTGGCATCTCCTGCCCAGGCGATCTGTTCTGCCAGGGCAGCCCCAGGCTCTGCTGACACCATCTGCTGAGCTGGGGATTCCTGGTAATCCAGAGAAAGCTCGGGTAAAGTGCTAGGGACAAGCAGGAAAGTGACTGCCCAGAACAACCCTTCTCAGCCCATTTCTGCTCCTGCAGTGTCTGTGACTCTGAGCCGCTGCCTTCACTAACGCGCACAGACGTTTGCTCCCATTAGGAGGAGCTCGTACAGCTACAGAGAAAATACCCTCTGGGAATGGAGCTTGGATCAAGTGTCAGGGGTAGGGGTTAAACAGGCGAAGGCAGGAGAGAGACATGCTGCAAAAAGCCTGCAAGACAAATAATGGGGTGGAGGAAAAGATTCTCAGCTCCCAATTCTGTCCAGCTCCATTTACAGCATCAGCCCTGGGTAGCTCCCTCTAGTGCTGGGAGCATGGATTTCCAGTGCTCAGCACCCTACGGATCCCCCTCTCTGCCAAGGAGGCTTGCAGAGGGGTTTTCTCTAATGCCACACATCTGCTCCATTGAATAATTGCATCAGTTTATTGGTGCTCTTCCCCCTGCTTTCCAAGGGATGCTTCTAAGATTATTTTGTCTTCTGTAGAAGACAGGGAAGTGCATCATTTATGTCAGTGTGGAGTTGGGAACCTCACACTCTGTACTGTTGAAATAATAACACATGGTGCCATAATTGTTGTGTTACCCCACAGCTGAATGAGAGAAGGCCTAGTTGTTGTAGGTTGTCTTCCTGGTGAGGGACGAATCAGTGACCAGAGTCTGTGTTAAATCTACACTTGATTTGCTTTATTCATACAAATATGCCAGCCCTGGAATAGAGGCAAATAACACATGGGCAACCCCGTCCTCCAGAAATGTCGGCACACACCAATGCCCGGTTCCCAGGAAGCTGCTCTGTGCTAAGAATTGTCTCCCTAAAAAGAGGCTAAAGCAGTGCAAACTCTGCTGTTTGCCACAGCTTCTTTCCCAAAACAACTATATCACTTAACTCACAGTGACATGCTTATCTTTCAAAGACTGAGCATTTGCTCACATGCTAAGAAAAAAAAAAAACCCATCAGCCCATGAAACAAGAAGGGCCACGTGGTGTCTGCCGCCATAATAATAACTATTCCTGACGGAAAGGAGCCAGGAACTTTTGGGGGAGAGGGGACTTTAGCTTCCATAGGCTTCCTAGCTTGGATCTGCTCTGTTGAGGTTGTGGAGCATATTGTTAGTGAGGGGCAAGGTGCAGGGATGGTTATTGTGATTTCTCAGAGCTCTGCTTTCAGTTGCCCCATCCTGGGGGGTGGAGGAGAAGGAGGAGGAGAGATGTCCTTCTTCCAAAGCCCCTCAGCAAACTGAGGATTCAGATCTGAGTCTGTCAGTTTCCTGCCCCTCCTTGACAACAAAGAGTGACAAGATTGGGCAATAAAGTGGTTTAGGGAAGGATTTCTCCTTTTTTGAGCTGCTGACTTGAGGCAAAAACCCTGAGTGAGCAGAGAGTAGAAGAGCTAGTATCCCTGCCGTCTCTCTGCCACCTGACTGGCGCTGTCAGCGTGATTTTGTGTTACTGTTGTGGGACCTAAGTTGGAAACTAAAATTTCTCTCCCCTTCTCACAGGTGTGGTGTTTATGGCAGGCAAAGTTTATGCTGTTGGGGGGTTTAATGGCTCTCTCCGAGTGCGAACGGTAGACGTGTATGATGGCGTGAAGGACCAGTGGACGTCAATTGCCAGCATGCAGGAAAGACGAAGCACTTTGGGGGCAGCTGTGCTGAATGAACTCTTATATGCCGTGGGTGGATTTGATGGAAGCACTGGTATGTTACTGAACAAAAGCCAGGCAGCCTAATGAATTGATGTTGAATTTTTGCTGTGTTCTCCAAGTCACTTACAGGGTGTACAGAGGTGTAGTCATTGAAAAGCATGTAGTAGAAAATAGCAGTTGGTTCAGCTCCTCGGGGCTGTTTATTTTTTCCCTGTAGAAGGAGAGAACCTGATGCTTTAAAAGGAAACATTTCCAGGGCAAACATCATTAATTTTTATAGGGCTCTTGCTACAGCAAGGTAAGTTGCTCCCCGACATTCACTTTACCACCATCCAGGGGAGCAGCAAAAACAAACCAACCTGAACCAAAAAAACCTGATTTCTTAATTTCAACTATGGGGGATGTTTGAAATCGTTCATTTCAGAGAGGGAGTTCACTGTTGGAAGTTGCCTATAGGGATTGGTGGGGTCATTTTTGCCATGAAGTAATAGTTAGATTCATTCTGGAGTTGTTTTGAAGCGGCTCAAACTAGAGCTGAGCAAATAATTTACTTCTAAAAACTCTGCCTCTTTCTTGAATATATTAATTGTTCTGAAATTTTTGCTGTGCTCGCTTCAAACGTGTCTTGAGCTTTGGTTTGTAGGTAGGCTGTTAAATGTAATTATTTTGTCTTGAAATTTTGAGCTATTGATTAGTTTAGGTGCAACAAAGATCATGTGATACTGTTTCTCTTTCCTGAGTAAGTGAGGTTAAAGTTGATCTCTTAAAATCAGTTTTCTGGTGTAAATATTCATGATAATGAATTCGAAATTAGCTCTTTGTGACTATTCTCTAGTACTTGTTTAATATTTCTTTTTAAAGCGAATGCTCTTTCCAGTAAACTGTCCTCTACAACTTGCATTGAGAGGGATTGCAACAGGCGTCCCAAGTGCAGCCAGAGTAGCCTTTCATGTAGGAATTTGAATGAACATTAATACAAAAATGTTCTGAAGTATTTGGCCAGCTCCAGGTTGACCATAATTTCATACCACTTTAAATGGAGATGGGTGAACTAGCTTGGATTAAGCAAAAGCCTTTTCCAAACCTCTGTCATGGGAAAATATTTGCTGGTCACTTCTTCCCATCTTTGTCTTTCTATCACACCCCAGGGCTTTAAGGTTCTGCCCAAGACTGGAATGGGGAGTGCCACAGTTACTGCAAGAGACTTATATTTTTGCTATATTTCTGGGACTCGTGCTGTTCAGAAAGCTCAGATAACCATCCGGATTTTGGTTGTGTGCGCAAAACTAACTGCCCTATACTGGTATAGTTACTCTAATACAGTTATACTGGTGTAACTCCCTATGTGGACGCTTACTCTGGAATAAGAGAGGCTTTGCTTGGTGTAGAGTAAACCCCTGCCAAAGTAATGTGAGCCAATCCAAAGCAAAACACACTTGTATTGAAATAAGAGTGTCCACCTGGGAGTTACACCCATTGTAATCCCAGTGGTTTCAAGTCATTGCTTATCTTATGGTGATGTAACTTTGCTCCTGGTTACAAGCTAGTGATGACCAGACCTCAGAGAGCCACTTCATAAAATCTTTGAGCTAATTTTAATTATATTTGAAAGGCCTTTCAGTGTGGGACTGTCCCAGCTGAAGAGCTTGGGATCTAGGCCCCAGATGAGGGAATGTGGTAAAGCGCAGTAGTAATCTTCCTGGCTGCAAACGGAGCAGCACTGATGGGCTGGTACCAACCTGCTTTTTTTCTTGCTTAGCAAGAAAATGGCCACTTAGCTGCCAGGAGTGTGTGGAGGGAATTGGGGATGTTGGGAAACTTTTGTCCTGGTCATAGGGGAGATGTCTCCCCGAAGGGAGAGAACAGTGCAGTGTTAATCTTTTTAATTAGAAACCTATTTATCCCCTTTTAAACTAGGTCTGGCATCAGTAGAGACCTACAGCTATAAAACCAATGAGTGGTTTTTTGTGGCACCCATGAATACAAGAAGAAGCAGTGTTGGAGTTGGAGTTGTGGAGGGTAAGAATAAAAGCAGCCATTTTAGTCACTCAGATATTACTATTTGAATCTAAACCACAAGTGGTTAAATCCTGAGTTTCTTCTGCAAAGGGGCAGGGCTGTTCTCCCCTGGCATAACCTGCTGCAAGATGGGCACAGCAACAAGCCAGGCTGGTTTCTAAAAGCTGTATTTTAGATGTTGGTTCATTTGTAAAGATTATTTTTTTAGCATGACTAAACTGCTGCAGCTTTGAATATTCTCTGTTTGCATGTTATGCCATCTAAGCTAAATGGCACAAAATCTAGATGCTGATGCTGGGTCCAGTAACAGCAGGCCACCTCTCCTGTTTTGCTTGGGACGTTCTCAGTTTTTTGGTGGGACAGTAACATTGTCTGTGACTTCTGTGGTCAGTGGAACAAGGCCATGTGCCAGCATTTCTGCTGCGGTCAACAGCAAGCATTGTGACAGAGAGTGGTGACCACAAGAAGAACTCATTTAAAAATGAGGGCTAGAGCACAGGTAAAATCCTAACACCTAAGTTGGGTGCTAACAAAATCACAAGATCTTGCAGTTGTTTGCATCAGTCGCATGTTGCGTTGTCCATCTGGTGTTGTGTGTGAATGGGGAATTGACAAGAAATAGTTTTAGTTTTGTGAGAGCTCAGATATGGTGCAGGCAAGGGTAGTGGGCAGTTGCATTTGTGGAAACAGCCACCTTCATGAACAGGTAAATATGAAACTACCAAGATCTGTGCCAAGAGGACTGATTTCATTTTACCTTGCTTAGGACCCAGAGGAACAGTCACTTTAGAAAATGAATTTTTACCATTGTAGTTTTCAAAATGATTTCCAAATACAGTTGGAATGATTTTATTATGCAGCCCTAATTGCAGCGGGTTGTAGCTGTCTCTCATTACTACAGAATGTAGCAATTGGTTGGTGGAATGAGCCCCAATGTGTTGCAAACTCCAGCTCTTGGGATTGCAAATGGGTTGGTTTGCAATGTGTGGGAATGGACTGGAAATATCTGTTTTTTTTTAAAAAAACAGAAGGTGGAGGAGAAGAGGAAATGAAATGAGTTTCTTTTTAAGTAACGATGGAACTGCTAAAATCTGCCCAGCCATGTGTGAAGTTTAATAATAATTTCCTTAATTACTTGCCTAGTCACGTGTTTAGAATGTGCTGAATAAACACTGATACCCACAGAAAGTTAAGTGGGTCATACTCCATTCAAGAGACTTAAGCCATGCATTAAAAAGTGTGTTTCTGTAAGAAACTCTTCTCATGGATGCATGAGAGATGCATTTCTTTGTTCTTGTTTAAAAGAAGAATTACCATACCATGTATTAGACCAGGAGTGGTCAATTTTTTTTGTCAAGGGTCAAATTTCTTGGTCAAGGTGCAAACTCCAGAGAAACTACTACTAGTAAAAACCACTAATGATGATGATGATAAGACTTTGGGTTCCGTTCAAAAGCACCTTGCAGTCCAAATTTGGCCTGCAGTCCACCTATTGACTACCCGTGTTAGACCCACTGCAGCAAAAATAGCCAAGTGTCTTGGAGTAGAACAGTTAGTGTCAGTGAGAGCTAATCACAAATTTGATCTAGAACTTCAGCCGCTATCCAGGCTTATACAATACCCCGGGGAAGCCTAGCAGCAGAGACTGACTATAATGAAAATTGAGCTGGTGTCTACAGTTGTTGATGGCATCTAGTAGTTGATGCAGACCAACAAATGTTACCTTGGTTTAGAGCACACTTAGCATCAAAATGTTTCCTTCTTTGGTTTGTTAACCGAGAATACCCGCTGGACTGAAGTAACCGCACAAATAGCGTAGGAAGTGTCTAACTGAGACAGTAATAGGAGTGGAATTAAACATGCACATATGGAAGCATAAGAAACTGGTCTTGCCAGCAGACCGTGGTGGGACTGACTTTGACATCAGCAAACTTTCAGACGCAGGAAGAGGAGCAGTTTACTCCTCAGGACCTGACCGTAGGTTGGCCTACTAGCCTTTATACTGGGCGAGATTCATGCTGGTGCCACACTTCAAATGTACTGGAGACTGAACTGGTGCAAAGCGTTTTGCCTGGGCCTTCTCTAACATGGTGAGCTCAGTGTACTGTACTGTTGGGATTAAAACAAAAAGGAAAATTAAATACTTGAGATGGCAAATTGGAGAAAGATGGCAAGGCTTACGGGTGAGCGTTAAACGTGAAACTGGACAGTATCTATTTATTGAAATGTATAGTACGAGAAACTAAAGGGCCTCCTCTCCCAAGCTCTGGCCACCTGTGCTTGTCAAAAATAGCCATAGGTGCCCAGCATCCACAAGTTAGCCACAATGACACCCCTCCCAGCAGCAGCACTGGGAAAGATGCAGTTAACTCCCTGAATAAGTCTGGGGGGACACAGGTTTCCAAGGGCCCTTGGAACAGCACAGAAGAAACAAAATGCTGCTGCTGGTTCTGGTTCTTGTGAACCTCTCCCTCACATGAATCAGCAGGAGCTTGTGTGTGCGTGTGTGTGTGAGCGCAAAGGTTTTGTGGTTGGGCCCATGGCATGCATTGTGAAAGAAAAAGTGCCTTCTGTAAAACCATCAGGGAAAGAAGATGGTGGGGAAAAACCGGACTGATTGTTAAAATGGACAGTAATAGGGTCATGTAGCAAAGGGTTAAGCAACCCATGTTGTACCCTTGCAGAATGTAAGTAATGCCATTAACCTTGGGGATCTTGGGTGAAGACCAAGGGTGGGATTTTTAATTATTTTATTGGCTGCTGCTGTGTGCCACCGCCTCACTAGATGCCCCTCGTTTTTGGGTTTTTAATTCGGTAGGTGCAGATGCCAGTTGTACGGTCTGGCCCCTGGCATGCTTCAGCACAATAACAAACAACATGGTGGAAAACACTCCATCCAGTTCAGCAGACAACCTTGAGCAGTGCTCGCATCAGTTCACTTTGGACTGACCAGTGTTCTTTGAGACAGGGCTTTAACTGTAGCTGATGCAGACTATCATTTCAGTGGAGTAGGTTATTCTGGGTGTCCTGCTTTCATGACTCCTTAAATATTGCACCATGTTCTCATACCAGCAGGAGCTGTAGAGGTGCATGTAATTTAATTCATACGTAAGAGCACCATGCAGTAAATATTATCTCTATTTTACTAAAGCAAGGGTATTGTAATGTTGCGCTGACGGCAGCATAATCGGCCACATTCATGGTTGGGATGGTGTCCTGAATTGGTGACCTTTCCCCATAGTTCTGCCCCATCACTGTGCATGTTACACAAACGTAGTCTCCCTTTAAATCTGTTAGATGCATGCTCATTTACCAATGTACAACTTGCAACATATCGCCTTTACCCATCAGGTCTGCTTTTGGCTAAGGGAATATAAATCAGCCTAATGCACGTAACAGACAGAAAATCTAGCCAGCTGAGTGGGAGGAAAGGTGAGTAAAGTAAAGCAGGTGAAAACCTGCTTTAACTGGACACCTTCTCTTGGGTGTATCAGCTGCAGCAGTTTAGAGTCTCTTACATGAGAGGAAGTGGGTGTGAGTAGGTTTGATTGTGCTTTCTTGTTATGTCTGAATATGGTGCAATGAATCTCTTGGTAGAACTTTGGCGTTCCTGGAACCCCATCTTCTGCTTAAATTGTTGGGTATGGCGTTTCCCTGTGGAGACCATGTTAGTGTTTGCCCCTTTAAAAAAAAAAATAGGTACATCAGTTGTAAATCTGCTGTACCTGGTTTACTGGCGTGTTCTGCCACACCCACAAAGAGATCCAGATTTATCCAGTGCCCACCAGGATGGCAATCTCAGTTGGATCTTTAGGCGCTACAGTCATCTATGAATGATGTAACCTATTGTTGTCGTCAGATAATTGAACGCGTCTGTTTCTCTCTGATTAGTCTGCACCGTGTTCGTGTCTTACAGGTAAGCTGTATGCTGTGGGAGGTTACGATGGAGCCTCACGTCAGTGCCTTAGCACCGTGGAACAGTATAATCCAGCTACAAATGAATGGACCTATGTTGCTGATATGAGCACTCGGCGCAGTGGTGCAGGTATCAACTGGGTCATGTTTAAACAATCTGTTTGTTTCCTGCTTCTCGGAAGCATTTGATACACTACCTGCAACTCTTACTCCCTGTTGCTGCAAAATTAACCCCTTCCTTATGGGGCTTGCTTATGTTACCAGCTGAAATAATAACAGCAAGTAAGCCTCAGTGAGAATTTTCTTCTTGGCTGGTGTAGCTCTCTTTTCCCCAGGACCTCTCTCTGCTGGCGCCTCTAATTACCTCTGTGTGCCAAACTTTTGATGCTCCTAGGCTGGAGTTAATGGGGCCGATCTGGTCTGACATCAGAGTGAGTCAGCAAAAGAGTTTTTCATCTCTGTAGGCTCATTGGACATGCCACTCTCTGTTCCAGGGAAGCAGAGTGAAAATCCCACGCTATTTCAGTGCAAAACAATATGCAGTCAGCATTCCTTGCGTGTAGCAATTCTAGTTGTAATGAAGCTCTTCTTTTGGGGAAGTTGCTCTGTTAAATTGCCTTATCTGAGAGTCCTGCTTCATAAGTACATCTAACGCAAAACTCGGAGGATGGAAGGTGGTCTCTGGTATTCTGAAAAACAAACAAGGGGTTCTGTGACACTTAAAGGCTAACCAATTTATTTATCGCATGAGCTTCCGTGGGAGAGAAATCCCACTTCGTCAGATGCATTGCCTGCCAAATGCTATTATTCATTTCCTTTTTCCTCTGCATATGAGGTGCAGCAAATGTTGGTGGTTATCCAAATAGGCGGTGACTTTTCCTCTTCTCAGGGGAAAATGCCAGTAATGGAATTCACTTCTTAGAGAAATAAAAAGTGACTGTCCTCATGATACTATTCCAGTAATAGCACCCTTCAGTGCTTCCGGCATCTCTGGCTCAATGCTGCCACCTCGTGTACTTTGGGAAACAAAACAAGCAAGAAGCCCTGTGGCACTAAAGATTAACAAATTTATCTATTGCATGAGCTTTCGTGGGAGAAAATCCCACTTTGGCAAACTTTTTGCCAGTCAAGTTCCAAAGTGGCAGTTGTGTTAGTCTAGTTCAGCAAAACAAACAAGGAGTCCTGTGGCACTTAAACTTCTTGGCTTAACAGAAAGGACTGCTAGCAGGGGGGTCTCAGTGGCTTTTGACTTGAGAACTCCTTCCTTGGCCCTAAAAGCCTGTATATATTGACCTGTAGGTACCGGCTGGGGGTGGGCAGAGATGAGGGCTGGTGCGGTTCTGAGCCATCTTTGCGTTAACGTTCTGGCTGGTTCATTTGGCCTAATTTTGATCTTGCTGCTGAGGGCCAGTTGTGAGATGTGCTAATTAGTGTGGATCGTTGGAGGCGTTTAAAGCAGGGGCTCCTGGCCTCAGTCTGTGGCCACTGGTACAGTGAAGATTACAGGATGATCACATGATGCTGGCTTGCTCACTTGCCATTACTGGTGAAGGCCTGTGAACACACAGCATACTTTGTGTGTGCAGGGCAGCTGTTGCTATCATAAAGTAAAAAGAGAGGAACCATGAGCCACTGCAGCCACCAAATCAACAGCAAATGAGCGATGTGCTAGGCAGAGGTGGTAAAATTTTATGGGAGACCCTAAAGAGGAACATTCCCCTGTCCCCCCAGTACATAATAAAAACTGAATGGGGGCTTGCCCAGGGCCCTAAGCAATTGCTTGGTCTGCTTATGCCTAGTGCTGGCTCTGGTTCAGGGGAGAAGAGAGCAGAGCATTGAGGCAGGATGCAGAGGTAGTCTAGGTAGTGGGGGCATCGTGCCCAGAGAAGGAATGAGAAGGGACCCAAGTACAGGAAGGCACATGCTGGTGCAAAGGATGTGAAGGAGACCGAGAGAGGGAGAAGCTGGGGGGACAGCAGCTGGGGGAGAGGGGAAGAGATGAAGAGCGAAAATACAGTGTGCTTAACCTGTATTTGAAAAAGGCACACGTACGTCAGGGAGAGCATGAAATATGCATTAAATACTTTCCCATGATGACTGCTCATCTACAGATCTGTAGTTGCAGCTTCCACGATCACGAATGGGAAGGGAGGTGTCCTGGGGACAGACCGTCTCTCCATGGTTGAACCACACTACAGATCAGACTAACCTAGCGCACTAGACGGGCCTGTTTAAAGAAATCAGGTTTGTGGTGTTAAGGTTGTGAAATGCCTGTCCTAGGTGGGTCTGGATGATTTTGCTCTCTGCTCGGCAGGCGTTGGTGTTCTAAGCGGACAGCTGTATGCTACAGGAGGGCACGATGGTCCCTTGGTGAGGAAGAGCGTGGAGGTTTATGATCCAGGAACAAATACCTGGAAACAAGTTGCGGACATGAATATGTGCAGAAGAAATGCGGGTAACCACTCTTCATGTTTTGTCTGTGGTTTAATGTGTTCCTTCGATCATGAGTACTGCGTCAGCTTGGTTTCATTGCAAGCCTGTGGATGTATGGGCTCTTGTAATGAAAAAGAGATGGAGGGTGGGGGTGTGGAGTGGGATATATTGTCCTGGGTTTAACTACGTCTTTTTGTGTTTGTAGGTGTGTGTGCGGTGAATGGGCTACTCTATGTGGTTGGGGGAGATGACGGTTCTTGCAATTTGGCCTCTGTAGAGTATTATAATCCAGTCACTGATAAATGGACGTTACTGCCGACCAATATGAGCACTGGAAGAAGTTATGCAGGTAAACAGTTCAGGAAAGAGGTGGGAACAGAACTCAGGATGCGTCAGCTCCCAAATATGGGCTCAGCTGCCATCACCACGTCAGGGAGTGTATGTCCCGTCACCTGGGGACTGTTCGCCTGGCCACTTGGTCTTTTCTTTTGAAACCCCTCATAGCTTCCTTCAGAGTGGCTCCCGTCTCAGAACTGGGGATGCCAAGTTTCTTTGCACCCTCTTGCTGCTGCTTTTAAGTTTTGCAGCTCACCCCAAACAATGCTCCTGAGCTTTTGTAATGTCTGTCTGTCCATTCTCACAACAGGTGTGGCAGTGATTCATAAACCATTGTGACACTGACCTGGCTAATGCAAGGAGGAGCAGTGAAGTGAACTCCTACTGGGTGTCCTCAAACTGGTGCCTGGCACCTGACACGATCCATCTCATTGCATTAAACTCCTAGCATGGCAAGTTCTGCTTTAAGAACTTCTCCTTCTGTGGATGGCACAGCAACATGCCAACCCAAGATGTTGCTTGTTATCCTTGGTGCAATCATTTGTCTCTCTGAACAGCCAGTTTCCTGGGATAAACATTATGCTTAAACTGATACCAGAGAGACTGAATTTCATGTGTGGAAAAAATGCTACTGTTGGGCATGTGAGTAAAAACTGACATACTGAATTTCTTCACTACTGATACTTTATACACTCCTTCCATCAAGCTCTTTACTCGCTGCTCCTGAAGTTTACTACTGACCATAGAATCTTCTAACCACCAACCATCAGAAATATCCTGGACCAGGGTGCCTGTTTGTGTTTGGCACAGTCTCGGTCTCATGTACATGTGTCCCTGGACAGCTGTATGTCCCGAGCACACTTAGTATATGACTGGAGATGTACGTTGTGTGATCTTTTTTCTGCTAGTCACATAACTGCTCTCTTATGTACAAGACAGGATGTGCGAGACAGTGGCTTGCCAAGAGGAGTAATCCCACCATGCACAGGTTAATAATCTCACATAAACGTGCTGCTCTGCACCCATAAAACGTACACTGTTTGAAGAAATCAAGGAAGAAAGGCATATCCCCATGTCCTGCATTCAAAGCCATTTCAGAACGGAGTTTTGTGTCTTATGGAGCCAGTAAAACCTCTCTCCTGTATCCAGCCAAATAATCCTCCACCAACCAACAAGTGATTAAAGACCAAGATGAAATGCCTACAGTGTCTTAATGCTCCCAGAAGAGGGAAATCTTATTCTTCTGTGTCATTGTTTTCTGTGTTAAATGTTTCTGCCTTCCATACTAAGCAGGTAGCAGTAGCTTCAGACGATCATTTCGAAAAGGAAATAAGGATTTTAAACAGTGACAGCTGGGCTCCGTTGTGACTTTTTATAATCTCCCTTGTGTCCAGAATCCTGCTAGAGTGTTTTTTTCTTTAAAAGCATGGAGGCGTCTTGCAAATCACATGTGACTCCCATTGTAACCTTACGGTGGGCGTGGGAGTCATGACACACTTCTGGGTATCTGCTGTAGTTACAATTAATGGCAAAGAAGACTTCAGCTGAAAGATGTCCGTGGGGAATGTGGAAAAGAAAATGTTTCCTCTTTCCTCCATCTCACTTAACTTTGTGCATTTTATAGGACTTTCGATAGTCAATTCGTTGTTTGTTTTCCCTGATAGAGCCAGGCAGAGCTTCCCGTACAGGGAAATTGACCTGCAGAACTGCATCAATATTATTACACTGCTGTAGCTGTGCTGGAATAATCCCAAAGTGGACTCACCGACTTAAGGTCAGAAAGGACCATCATGATCATCTAATCCCAGTGGTGAACTGTGGGTCTCCAGTGCCTGGGAGCGAGTACTTTCTTTTGTGCTCCCCTGTCAGCAGCAGTGCCCTGTGGGGAAGGGAGGTCTGCAGACCTGTTAGCTGCTCTCCTCCACTCCTGCCCCTCACTGTGGGGGCAGAGGATGTGGCTGGGAGTGGGGGTGACAGGGTATGAGGTTGCACTGGCTCCCTCTGGTAGGCCTGAGCTGGGATCAGTGTGGCCTCTGGGCCCTGGCTGCCTTCAACAGCGGAGGTTAGCTTCTCCTCCGAGGGCTGCCTGGCCAGTAGCCTTCCAACCCCTCCCAGCTGACGCTCGGGGCATTGCCCTTCACCTCTCCCGCTTTCACAGTGGCCTAGTTTGATTTCCTGCACATTGCAGGTCACTGAACCTTCCCACCCACTCACTGTATTCCAGCATATAAGTGACTATTTCCAAATTAGCTTATGTTGCTTTGGAGGTAGTTTAAGCTACACTGAAAAGTTACGTTTATTCTGGCATACAGTCTCCACTTTGGGGGTTACACCCCGAGACCTATGTGAAAATATTTTTTAGCACTGTAATTCTGCCTCTCACCATGTAGACAATCCCTCACTGTTTCCTTGCTCAAAAAGCATTCAGAATCTCCCTTGCTCTTAGAAATCTCAATGGAGGAATAGAAAAAGCCTTCAAAGTTGTTTTGAAAGAAATCTACAATACAAGTCATGATGTGCTGTTTTGAAAGGGAGATGTACCAGGAAGTGGAATATTTGAAAAGCCAGAACTTGTCTCTGCGGTGTCTTAGTGTGCCGCAGACTGGGATGTAAATCTACAGTGTACTAGTAGTAGGATGTACTGGCAAGCTAATGCAGCAGACGAGGCTGTCGATCGCCCATCTTCTTGTGCCCTAGTCTCCATGTAGACAAGACCAAATTTACTTTAAAAAGTCAAATTGAAAGTGTACCTTTAATCTGGATGCCTGTGGCTGTGTCCTGTTGACTTCAGTGGAGGCACTGCAGAGGCACGTGAGTGGCACATTTGAGCCTCTCTAGGGAATATTAAGTAGCATCCACTCGTTTTGTGCATTAAATCTAGATGTGAACCATCCACTGGAATGATGATATTGATGTTGGCTGGCTTTCATTGGCCCAGCTCTTGCTGGTGAGAGAGACAAGCTTTCCTGCCATCTCCTTCAGGTCTGGGAAAGGTGCTCTGAGTGTCAGCAAGAAATGCCAGGCGGAACGGATTTTGCATTAGTAGTTAGCAGGTATTCACAATGCAGCAACTGCAGTGTGCACAATATTGATCTTGGCAATCTGGGTGTTGTGGATAGGGTGAAATTTCTGGAAACAATTTTTTAAGCAGAGCATCCCATAAACTCTCCTCCATGCCCCAGCCCACGGCCTACATAGGTGAAAAAAAATGAGTGAAATTAATGGTTAAAAAGATGGCTCTGCCAGTTGATGCTTCACAACTGTGTTTTGCCTCCGTAACTTGCTTGCCAGGGGTCTGATGTAAAGGCCAGTGAAGTTGATGGGAGTCTTTCTATGGACTTCAGCAGTCTTTGACAGGGCATTGGAGTCATCCTGATCTATGACAAGTGAGATCCTGGCACACATGACTGAAGCACCACCATTTCATCCCCAGATGGCTACTTATCAGCTGTTACTCTTCAGCTTTGGGCAGTCTGTGTCCAATACTGTATGAAATGAAATAATCCGTAAATTAACTCCATACCTCATGGCAGTATGTTTTTAAGCAGCTGTAGAACAACTTGCGTAGCGTTATAATATGTGAGATGAAAGATCAAGCGTCTGTAACTATTGAAGGGGCGCACTCATCTTTTGGGACAATGAATTTTGATGTCTTGCTATTCCAAAATGGCATTTACACATACATATGACCTGAGGAAAACCACTGGATCCATGTGCTTACTATGTGGGGCTAGGACCCTGATATTTGTTTTTTGTCTCCAAAGCTATTTCTTATCAATAGAAAATGGTGTGCTTCTTTCCTTCCTTCTCTAAAGTTGCAGCATTATGCAAGTCAGGTGACCTCATTTTTCAGCTATGCAATATTAACATCAGTAACACGACAACCCAGTGGCCCCTGAAAATGCTTTTGAAGTTGTCTTACTGGATGTGTGGTCTGATGTTTGTATCAGTTCCGAGCACCTGAGCCAGATCCTTTAAAATACTGCCTTTTTTGGACTGAAAATGTAGCTTTCGAGCTAACAAATTTTCATGTAAATATTTTTATAAGATAATTTTTAAGAATTTTTGGATTGCTTTTTATTGTCCTTGGTGATGTGATGTTTCGTTCCGTGTTGAATTCTTACACTCCAGTGCAGTTGTCACCAGATGGGGTGGGGGTAGAATTTGAACTTTTTTCTCCACAAGAAAGTACAGCGTTGTAACTGAGGTGGGATAAATTCTTTTGTGTTAATTGTAGCACATTAAAAGGACACCTGCTGGGTTCAACATTAAGAATTTTAAATGATTTCATTACCTCAATTGCTAATAACATCTCACGTTATTAGAGTTTTTTAAAAAAAGAATTTAAATGTCTAATTCAACTTTCTCCTTTTCTGCTGTCAATTTATTCTCGGCTTTTCACTCGGCTCAGGCAATAAAACCAGGCTGACTTGAGTCTGTTTCATTTTCAGGCTCTCCCATAGAAGCAGAATGCTGCGGTTGGTTGGGTTGTAACATCGGGTGATGTTTTAAAGCCCAGACCTAATAATAAAAGCACATCTGATAATTGCAGGACATTTTTATTTCTTTCCAAGCTGAAATGTTGGGCCGTGACTTCCTCACGGTTGTTTTTTGAATGCCTAATAGTTTTATCAGCTACCCC
The DNA here is from genome assembly GCA_007922195.1 of Podocnemis expansa. Classification (NCBI taxonomy): domain Eukaryota; kingdom Metazoa; phylum Chordata; order Testudines; family Podocnemididae; genus Podocnemis; species Podocnemis expansa. The sequence continues at coordinate 8,450,759 of ML682007.1, forward strand.
ATGCTTGTGGATCACGATGGGACTCCGGAGCACTGATTCATTTTCAGGATTAGGGACCGAGGTCTGTTCTCAATTTAAAACTTAATTTGACCTAGCTATGTTGTTCAGGGGTGTGAAAAATGCATACCGCTCAGAGATGTAATTAAGCCACCCGAAGCCCTGATGTGGACGCTCTACATCAATGGAAGAGTTTTTCTGTCAGCCTCGCTGTTGCCTGTCAAGGAACGGATTGACTAGAGCAACGGGAAGACCCTTCCATGACTGAAGTATCGCTGTGTTGCTCTAACACTCGTAATGTAAACCATTGGTTCCCAAACTTTTTGGTAACACAGCACACTTCAGTGAGACAGACAGTTCTATGGCACACCCACTTTTTTTCAGCTGAATTGATTGCTCATAAATGTCACATTGACTTACATTTACTACGGTTATGGTCTTACTAGGGAGGTTTGCGACATAGTGCATATAGCAAGCTAAAGAAGGATCAAATGCATTAATGTTTCAAGTCCACTGGAAAAAAATAGACGACATCATCTTAGAATGTCCATGTTTTAGAATCGAAAGGTTGATACCTCGCTTTTAATTGGATAATTAATTTTCATGAGTTTTCTGAGTTGTAATTTTGGTTGGGCAAAATAATTTTTAAGACAAAACAGTGTTGGTTTTACATTGATTTTCATTACCTTTGTACAAAATTTCTTGGCACACTTGAACAGTTCTTACAGCCCACTGGTGTAGCCGTACCGCTAGATTCCTGAAGGGTGGCCTGTTTGGCTCCAGTGAGAGAGATCCGTCTTTCAGTCTAGGATGTGTATACACAGCTAAAAACTTTTTCCTGCAGACATTCAGGATTCTACTTTTAAAACCTATGTGCAAATGCGAGGTCACTTTCATCATTTCTTGCCTCAAAGCTCTGTTTTCGGTTTTGTTTTTTTTTTAAGTGAGTTTTGAATTAGCTCCATTTGTGTGCCACATAGGTAACGTGGGGTGGTCATAGCCAATTTCCAGTTTTTCTTTTAGTGCGATCTTTTTCTCTTATGTAGATTTGTAAAGATTTATAATTACCATAAAGAGGAATGGCAACATAGCTTCCATTGTTTTGTCATGCAATCTGCTGTTCTCTTGCTTGTGTTATGTCAAGACTAAAGTAAACCATTCAGCAGTTTGTGATACTTACTGATCAAACAGTAACAATGCCTCAACAACATATAACACTTTATGGTTTTAAACACTGAGGGGATTCATATCTAATGTCAAGGCACTTACACAAGTGATTTTAACATGCACAAAATAGGATGGGCACATAAATTGTATTTGTTAAAATAATCTATTGCTCAAAACTTCAGTGTTAGGGAGTATATTATGTATTGTAGTGTGGAAGTAAGCTAAATGAATTGACTAATCTTTTCTGCTCTTAACTTTCTTTGGTTACAAGATTATAAATTATTTTATTTCCCTCTACAGTGGCAATAAAGAAACATTATGAAGGTTTTATTTGTATATTTAGGTGTAAAATACTTTAACACTAATGGAAGAGCCTATAAGAGTTTACCTGGATGCGGAATTTTGTTTTTGTAAAACAGAATGCTGGTATAATGGTTGATCCTATTACACAGTCAATTGGTTGACTCCTTAAACCTGTTGATTTTTTACACAGGTGTCAAGGACCATATCTCTTGTGAAGTAATTCACTGTGTAGATGTTTTGTCCATTTCAGCAAACAACTTGAGAAATGGTCTTTGTAGAAACACTTAAAACTTCAATAGGAAATCACATTAGTTTCCAATACACTTGTTTGAATTTGAATAAAAACTGACTGATGAAATTCTTCTTGTTCCATATGATTTGTTCAGCTCCTGACTTTGAGGCGCAGTTGTGCCGAGGTGCAGGGATGGGATTTTATTCAGTTTTTTTTAATACAATGCACTCAGGCCTTGATCCCACAACTCTGTCTGCTCAAGTGGATTCTTACTTACACTTTTTGCCTCATTACAGGTTTGGGGGGATCTTGTTCAGTATCAAAAATTAAAATGCTGTGAAGTTCCAAAGGGAAGCTGTGTTAGTCTAGTTCAGCAAAACAAGCCAAGGAGTCCTTAAAGACTAACAAATTTATTTATCACGTGAGCTTTTGTGTAGAAAATCCCACATCATCAGATCCTTTGAAGATGGGGAACTTACGGAAAGGTAGGAAAATAAACAGTGTAAGTCATGGGATCAGGTCATACTGTAACAGCAAATCAAAGCAGTTAAGATTTAAACACTGGGAAGCATAGAGGAAGGTGAGGTCAAATCACCTGTTGTAATGGGAAGAGACTCCGAAGTCACAATTTAATCATGCTTTTGCACAACTGAATCTGACTTGCTTGAGCACAGCTGTTAACAATCAATAGTGTGATCAGGAAGTTAGAAGTGTGCAGCTACTGGTTTTTGAATGTGTTTTCTGATGTCAGTTTTCTGCCCATTTATTCCTTTGCACAGAGATTGTCCTATTTGCCCAATGTGTAAGGTGTGGAGGCATTTCTGGCACATGATGGCATAAATCACATTGGTGTAGAGCAGGTGAACAAGCCCTTGATGGAGCAGCTGCCTTGATTAGGTCCTATGATGGCGTCTGACAGACTCTTGGAAATCTCATGGAGATTCCAGTAGAAAACCTGCCGCAGGCCACATAGCTGGAAACTGGCTAAGAAGAAACACATTCGGCGACCATTATTTCTGTTACGTTTGACATTGTTCATGCAGAAGCATCCTTCACTGAGAATAAGGAGGAAAAAAGGAGAACATTTGGAGAGTTAGAGTGATCTCTCTGCTGCTTGTGGCATTGCCAGCTATCTCCTTCATGGTCCTTGTAATGATCTCAGGCATCAAGTTGGCATCAGGGAAAGGATCCCTTCCTTTACAGGCTCCTGCAGTTATCCTGATTGCCCAAGCCACCCTCTCACACTGTGCTGGTGCAAGGGTTTGGCCTTAAGTGCACTGAGCGTCAATCTTGACCAGTCTGTAGGGAGGCCATCTTACTTATTTTCTGGGAGAGTTTGAATCTCCTAGAAGCACCAACAGCTTCTGACGTGCGCCTTCCATCTTTTTCCTAATCAAAGGAAAATGTACTTGCATCATTACACTGGGATCACGTGTTGATCTTGTGATCATGGCGAATATTTTAGAGATTGGCTTCTCTAGTTTACGGCTTTTTGAAGTACAGCGGCAGGGCTGTGCTAAATGTGTTCTAGTGACACATAAAGGAATCCAGTCCTTTCTTATTTATGTAAGGTGGTTTGCATGGGCTCTCAATAGAGTGACATCTCCTCCCCAACTCCATTTTCCTTTCTTCTTCTGTAAGGCTCCCCTTGATCACAGCAACCTTCCTTTCCACTGAGGAGGAATGACTGGGATTTCCCTTGGAAACCCATCAGTGGGGCATCTCGGCTGGTCAGAGGAATCTGTGCTGCATGGAGCATCCAAGTGCAGATTGTCACTTCTAGTTACTCTACAATACATCACATCTAGCTCCTGTCTGTGGGCTCAGACCATAAGCTAATACTGGCCACCAACTAATGGAGAAGATCCCTACAAAAAAATCTAGTAATTGATGCCACCACAATGATTTAGACTGGACTGGGGATTAGACCAAAAAAACTTTTTGAGTGCTACAGTAATTTGAATGACTGGACTTCCTGGGGAAAAAGTACTTTAGAGCTGTTTTCTCACTGGGAGAGAATTTGTATATAATCCACTTTGACTTTAACATCTCCCTGATGGTTCCTAGGCATTCTTTTCTTGGCAACGGCTTTGGATGTACTTTGTTAGACAATGTTTGTAAATATTGGATGCATGTGTTAATGCAGAACAAAACTACTCTGGGACATCCAGAGATGACTCCATGGCTTTCTGGTGAGGATCTGAGAGTTGTGGTTTAGTTTAACTGAAATAGGTCCTTGGATCCTTGATAAGAAGACAACATGCCCATATATATGCTGTCTGTTATCTTAGTAAGTGCTACCTGTGGTACTGCAGCGTTGAGAATTGGCATTTTGTTGGCATGCTCTCTCTCTTACGGTCTACAGTAGAGTTGGGTGAGCCACTTTATGCCGAAAACCTCTGATGTATCCTGCTGTCAAACAGGCTATTCCTGGCTGTCCAGAATCATCACATCTGTAAGGCTGGAAGCGGTTTTCTGGTGGATGCTGATACAACAGTGCTCTGGGCCCAAGGATGGGAGTCAAGGTAGGTTTCTGGAAGGTCTGGCGGACTGTGAGGTTTTCAATTCACCTGTACACCACCAGAGGCCACCACACACCTGAACAAGGAGCAAAATACTCCAGACAGGCAAGCTGTTTATTGGGAGCTGGAGGGGTGTGTGTCTGTGTGTATGAAAGTAAAATATATTTTGTGACGAATTAGCTTGTGCAGGGAATAGATCCAGGTATCTTCAATCACGACATCAAAGCATGCCGTACCAAGGGAATAGACAGCAGGAGCTGGAAACAGAGAGAAAATGGAAAAGAATGTCCTAACCAACACAATTCTTCTGATTGGTATCTGTGCCAGATCACATTTGTCCCAGGGCATGTCAATACACCTGTATTTGTCTGAACTGATGTCTATGAAATCTACCATCCATGACTGGAAAAAAATTTGATTTTGGAAATCTGGTCATTGCAGCGGTTGTCCACAAGACTGTTTAAAGTAGACTCCAGAATTATAAGAATACAGCTTTACTGCTTTAGAAGAACACCAAAAACATGGCAGAATTGCAATTTGCACATCATTAATCCACCCATTAACTGTGTATTTTATGGTGTCCAAAAAACCCAACTCTACACCAGCAAAAGAAAACCCTCAGTGACTGTTGCCCTTGCCCTTCAGGAATTTTTGGGGACAAGCTTTGAAAAGGGTAATGCTGGACCAGCAGGGTTTCCTCATAAGCCTGAAAGGGCTGCTTGTACATTTACATTCAGCTTTATCTAAAACTCCATCAATTTAGTTTGGGGTTTTTCCCAGGATATTGCCTCATTTCCTCTCCCTAGCTCCCCCCACACCCACCAGTCCTGTCCTACAGTATGTCATGGGAAAGGAGGCAAAGTGAGAACAGGAATTAATTTGCAAGTCAGGAGGAAGAGGGTGAAAAACTTTCTCCATTTTGCTACAGGACGCAGTGTGAGGACCTGTTCTTCTGCCTTCTTTCTAACCCAGCCCCTCAAGGGGAGTCTGTGGGTATGTCTTCACTGAGGGCAGCAAATCTGCTGCCCTCGAGCAATTCTTTGGGATCACTTGAGCCAAAGTGGAGACCTGCTCAATTGATCTGCAAATAGACTTAATAAATCCACCCTTCTTAAAAGAGCAATGCTGTGTCAATGGGAGGGCATTTCCTGTTGGAGCAGCGTAGTGAGGACGCCATGCTTATTAGCATTTAGGGGGTCAATGAGATGCATAAGCGGCTTTACATAACTTGCATATCTCCCATTGGCTGTTGCCAAATTTCTTGGTAAGTGTAGACCAAGCCTGAGTGTGTTGAAAGGGTGTTTGGAAACAAAGGCCAGAAAAGAGGAAAAAGAAGCAACTTTTCTGCCTGTAATCCCAACTGTACAATCAGTAGCAGAAACGCTCACTCCTAACCTACTGCAAATACAAGGCTCTTCATTCAGTGAACTTTTTTAGAGTCCCACCCTGCAAGTGCCAAGCTGTAGGTAAATTGCAACAGCAACCCGGCTGTGACAAAGCAAACTCTGTCTGAGGTGCTAGCTAATTTCCAGATTGTCAAAAATAGGGGTTTCTCATACAGCGTTGTAGATATTCTGGCTTTAATGCATGCCAGAAAATTAACACTGCTTCTTTCTACAGACAAGCTGACATTCACTTTAAATACATTCCCATCCTCCTGAAGGTCATTCTTGTGATAAATCTCGGGGCAAACTGAGCCAGCCTTTACTCACAGACATGGAAGAGGATTTTTTTGATCACTGAAGTTATGGTCGGTATGGCCTTTTCTAGTTTCCACACTGAGATGGGTCTGTTACCCTGTATAAAAAGAGAGAGAACCGTTAGTTGATGCATGTATAGGTTGCTATATCTCTTACATTTTCCCTCATGCACCCAAACAGCAATGAGATTTGTGCTACTGGCATCTATGACAGCAAAACTCAGGCCTAAGCTTGTGTTTTGCCTTCTTTACGTCTGAGTTTCATCCTCAAGATACAGAAGCACTTTACATTAGTTATAACATGGCAGTGTTGGCACCTGGGAATAGCCAGAGTTAGGAAGGACCTAGTGGGACTGCTTCTTTAAAGTTGGATGGACATCATCAAAAAAACCAAGAAACTTTGCCCTTCAATCTTTTGCTATCCTCTGCATGCTGCACGTGACATTTGGTATTCCAACTCCCTTATTTTCTTCTCAAGGCTTTCCTGCCTTGCTATGTCATGTGAAGAAATGGGCTTCTTCCCATACGCAGCTACAGGAGCCACTGGCCTCTCTCTCCTTCTGTGTGTTAGATGTTGTATCTTAGAAAGAGCCGATGAATTATTAGTAAATAACAAAGGTGTCCTTGCATTTTAGTGGAAGGAGGTGCTCAGATGTCCTAGTCAGTCAGCTGTCTGGTGACTCTGCAGATCACCAAGCTGTGCCACTGAATTGTTTTAACATATTTTACTTGTTGTTTAAGGCAATAGCTTTCAAACCATGGGTGGAATCCAGTACTTGGTCACAGATCCTCAGGTATTGGGTTATGGTGTCCCCTGCCACCTTCCCCAAAAGAGTGGAATGCATTGTTAAAAGACGCAATTGTTGGGCCGTGAACATGAATTATTTTTTTCAACTATGTATTGAGAAAAAAGTTTGGAAACCACTGGTTTAAGGTGTGATGGTGGCCTCTAGTGGTTAATGTCTGCATTTGCGTCTCTGCTGTTCCATGGTGTCCTCTCACAATGATGTGCCAGCTGCAATAATGTCATGAAACAGCTGATGAGGCACTCTTAACACGGTGGTTTTCAAACCTTTTTCCTTGGGATCCAGTTAAAAGAAAGTCATTTGTGCCTGCAACCCAACAATTACATCTTTGAGCAATTCATTCCAGTCTTTTGGCAGCAGTAGCAAGGTGCACTGCAACCCAGTACCTGGGGGTCACCTGGTATTGGGTCCCGACCCATGATTTGAAAACCACTGCTGTAACCTATTTGCCGAGAGGTGCTTGTTATGTGGCATGACATGACCTCAGTGACTGTAACATAAGAGTCTTGTATGCTTAGTCCCCAGTCTGGACAGCAGGAGTTTCCCTGCTGAGAAAAAAATTCAGCTTATCTGTAAAAACCTTTGTTTCTGTATAGCTATGGAGCATTTCCCAGTCCCACTGGAGAGTGTAAGCGGATGTACTGAAGTACTATAGTCTGTAACATAAAGAAAGGGAAAAGGATGTATTTGCATAGGCAGTGCCGGAAAAGACATGACTCATGACAAGCCTCAGCAGAGTTGTATGTACTACAGTAACCCCCCGTGGGACTGATTTGTAGCCCAAGAAGTCAAGGGGCAGATGCCTGTTGCCCAAACCCTCAGCTAACTTTGAAAAGCTCAGTCTACATCTGTATTACTTTAAAAAAGCTACCCTAAAAGAAAGTTAAGGTTGTAAACATCAGCATATAGAAGGTCGGAAATGCTGTAATTAAAGTTGCTGATGCCTCCTGTGTTTCAGAAGTTGGACAAGGTAGTGAAGGAGGCAAGGGAAGTTAAGAAAAACAAAACAAAACAAGGATGGTCTCTTGGTTAAGGCGGATGAATGCTACTTGGGAGAACTGGATTGTAGCTATCTCTGTCTGTGCCATGGAGCACCTGCGTGACTCTGGGTGAGGTCATTTAAACCTCGCTATTTGTTGGTGACCACTAGCTGCTTGTTCCTCATTTTCTAGATGCCCATGTTGAAACCCAGGGTCTGATTTTCAGGGGTTTCAGTTGCAAATGAACAGTAGAAGACATGCCCTAATCTTACAAATTGCTATGTAATGCTAACCACTCTGAAAAATTAGGCCTTAGGCACCTCAAACTGGCCACCTAAAGTTAGTGGACAGTCTAGAATTTAATTTCTCTGCCTGTTTCCCATCTATAATATGGGGCTCATACCTTTCAGCTGTCCCATGGCAATGTTGTGAAAATATGTTCAGTACTGCTTGTGAAACACTAAGATGCTGTATTGATGCATGAGAAAGCCCAGAAGAAAATGAATAATTCCAGCTTCGGAAGAGGTGTGGAGTGGCACCAGGCCTTAGTTACTGCACACTATTAATTGAACAATGAGCATAAAACAAAATATTGATTAACTACTCATTATGTGTGCCCTGCCCACTCTGTGCACTGAATGTGGGACTGCTGAAAAACCACTTCTTGAGACATTTTTCAGAGCTTTTCCCAAGTTTCTGGCTTATTGTTTAAAAAAGGTAAGTGTAGTAGTAAATTAGGAATAGTACCTTGGTTAGAAAGTGTACAGAAGAAAATGTACATTATTGATAAGAAAGGAAAGTGTTAGCTACAGTTTTCTTTTCTTAGGAAGGAAAAATATTCAGGAGGTTCCTACAGCCGCATAAAGATCCCTGCGAATGAAGAGAATCCTGCTGATGTGGGAGCAGCCAGCGCCCTGCACACGTGTTATGTTTGAGAATTGGTAGCCACTTCCTTTTGAAAATATTTGCAATGTGTTGAGATGTTTCCTGTGCATATTTTAAAGATGACTTGTCAGCGGCATGGAGGTCTTTATTTACATTTACTTTTAGTTTCAGTAGCAATACGTGTTAGCTGTTTTTATGGTGTGTTTGCTTCATTTGATGTCTTGGAAAATTCTAACATATGCAACTGTCTTCATAATGCTGTTCAGTATTATCCGTAGGTTACAGAGGCAAAGTGTATGACTCACCTCCCACCTTGCCTGGGGAAATTAGAAATTACAAAGAGAACTCTTTTACTATGTTGTGAAAAGAATGTTTCTAGCCCTTTTGTTACACTAGTGGAAATTATAAGCAAAGGTGACAACAGTTCGAGTCCCTTTCTGCAGCAAAGGACATACAGCTCTTCATGAACATACATCTTTATGTAAAACAAGTGAATTTTTGGATTTAGTCTCAAGAATTATTTTTAAGTCTCTCTATTGCATGATAAAGGTGGACAAAGATTATTTAGTTTATAGCCTCTTCACAGCAGGGAGCAGCTGCAATAATAAAACTAATCTTGACTCACTACTTTGTAGAGTGTGATTTCTTCTTTGTACAGTGAAACCCTGATCCATGGTTGGAGCCCCCAGTTGCTACTGAATACACGCAATGGCTATGTCTATGCTGCAAAAGATATTTCCAAATAGCATTATTTTGAATTTATTATTTTGAAATAGGAGTCTAGTGAAAACTCAATTTCAAAATAAGGTAGGAATTATTATTTCAAAATAGAGCGTCTTCACTAGACTCTGTTTCATAATAGGAGAAGGCAGAGAAAAGTACAGGGCCATTATTGTGGGGAAAAAAAGCCACTTCTATGGCTTGGAATGGCTTTTTTTTTGTTTTCTAAATAACTATCTTGAAAGAATTGCTCTTTCGAAATAAAAGCAGGTTTAGTTATTTTGAAATAGTGCTTCCCCCCCCCGGGAATGGCAGCTATTTCTTTGAAATCACCCTGTTTGGGCCGGATACAGGACTGATGCTTTGGGTATCCAAGGAGCCACGGCTGACACAACAGGAGTGGTTTGAGAGGGGCTGCTTTTCTGGAATGGGAGCCACAGCAGAAGTTAGCCCTGCTGCCCAGGGTGGGGAAATCTCATCTGTTGTTCTAGACTTGCGGTCAAGGATTGGTGTAGCATGCGTGGTGGGGCTGGTTAAAGACAGGACGTGAGAGTTAGTGACATTCAACGGATCAGGTCTAGCATCAGTCCTCTCGGGGCTGATTATCTCAGGGTGTGGAGTCCTAGCATTGTGGTTTCTCCTGTTTGTTTGCATGCTTAAGGGGGGTCCCCCCTGGCCACTGGCACACTGAGGGTCTCTGGTGCCTGGGGACCAAGCTTAAATTTGCATCCCACTCTCTGTGCATGGCAGAAGGTGTCCCCACGTGACCTCCCAGCTGCTCTAGGAAAGGAGGGACTAGGGGATGCAAATAACTTGGTTCCTGTGTCCCTTTTGCTCTTTCTCAATGTGTAGTGAGCACACTAAGTGCTAACTGCTCAGGCTTTTCGGGAACAGCGTTGTGTATTTTATTTTGGGGATATGGTGTCGTTAAAGCTTGTTACTACTGACAAAAATAAAGTGCTTACCCTGCTTTTACTTTTGGTTTGGTATTTTTTTTAAGATGCAAAGTCACATTTGAGCAGTCAGGAAATGCTTTTTCCTCCTCTTCCCTGTGAGGCAGCCATGGCCATTAGGGAATTTGCAGCCCCCCACTCCTACCCCTGCTCCCTGGCTTCTTTGGGGCCACAGGCCACTCTCTGAGTCCTCAACCGCTGTGGTCGTGGCAGGAGACTTACAGACCCAGCTGGTTTTGCTCTGCATGTGTCCTCCAGGCCCCAGGAGTCCCCCTGGCCTCCCTGCTATCCTGTCTAACTTACACACTGCTGGTGAGGGAATTCCTTGTCCCAGCGTAGGGGCTGTGTAGATGTGCATTACGGACAGACATGATAGCCACCAGGGGCTGGGAGAGGGTGAAAGCGGGGGAGGTTGCACCACCAGCAACATGGAGCGGAGAATGTGCTCCAAATGGCTCACCCTTCCCATCACTATCTCTGGGAGCTGTTCGGCTTGTGGGGCTGGGATTTCGCCAACCTCGGGCTGGCCTGGCTAGCTGGGCAATTGCTAAACAGCTTTGTCCCTATCTGCAGCAACAGCTTGCCTCTTTGCATTCAGCAAAGGCCCTAGGCACGGCAAACATGTTATTTACTCTGACTTCTGGAATTGTACAATGCTGAATACAGCCTGAACATGCAAATGGGGCCAATCCAAAGCATTGCAGCCCTGCAATTACCCCACAAATCACTGTGTGTAGAGATGTGTGTTACTTTGTCGTCTTTCTCCTCCACAATTAGTTCCCTTTATTCTGAGCGTAAGGAAATTTCCAGCAAGTGACAGACTCCTACGCCAGTTGTGTCAGCACCGTGCTCTGGCAGCTTCACCCCTCAGAATTTCATGGTATTGCATAGCAGCTGCTAGAGCTTTTAGCAGGCGCCAGCCCACGTTAACCTCTTGCATTTTTCACTGTTGCAACTGTTTCTATGGCCCTGGCCGTAGCAATCAGAGCCCCAGTGTCCAAGGCACTGTACACTTAGAGCGAGAGAAGGTCCTTGCCCCTAAGACAGGGGGGCTCAAACTTAAGTCACCATAAGGGCTGCATGAGGCCGACGGGTCCAGTGTGTGAGCCCCTTGCCCTAAGAGCACAGTTACATGGCTTACCAAACAAGGCAGACTTATGCTGGAAAAAGAACAGTCGGATGAGTTATAAACACACGATGTGGCAGGGATTTACACAGCCTTTTGTTAGGAGGCTGCTGTCTGTGGGAAAGGCTTTTTGGGCACTGTTGTTTTGCATCACCTCAGAGTTGTAAAAGGAACTACAGCTGGGCTTATAGCTTCACAGTGTAGGGCTTCAAGGCTGGGGTGGGGCAGTTTTACAGCTGCATGTGTGTGTGGGTTTTTTGGGGGGGGGGTGTGGCAGTAAGGCCACAGATGCGTGACGGAGGGGCACTGCCCATAGTGCACCAGCCACCACAAGGCTGCAATCAGGGAGGCATGGTGCATAAATAGCCCCAGGCCAGGTGCCCCCCCCCCC
>ML682007.1:8462639-8511954 GCA_007922195.1 Podocnemis expansa
GTGGGGGGGGGGGCGAGGCAGCATGGGCCTGTATTGCTACCCCCCCATGCTGCTGCCCACGGGCAGTGTAAAGTGAGTGCGTGCGTGCGCGTGCGCGCGCGCGCGCACTACCTGTTTATTCATATACCATTTCAAGCAAATGTATTTAAAAAAAAATCTAATTATGCCTCAGGGCCCAATTGCCCCACCTGTAGCAATACTGCTACTTAGACGTCCCTTCCCAGACCTATTGGCCTGTTAGGTTGGATTTTTTTTTTTTTAAACAACTCCTTCATGGACTGAAAACAAGACTGCTCATTTGCATGTAAGTGTACATAGCCACAGCCTATAGTCCTGGGCCAAGGGGCGCCCACAGGATGGTTTTGGGGGGGGGGTCAGTGGTGCACTGCCGTATAGCAATGCTGCGGGGGGGGGGGCAGGTAGGTGGGTGGGGCAAACTGGCCCTCCACAAGGTGCAAGAGGAGGCTGCAGAAGGCGCTGAACACACGTAACATCCTACACGTGACTGTGGGGGGGTTGGTGGAGGCTAAGTGCTGGGGGGTGGGGAGCTGGCTAGTCTGGGCTGCTGCATCACAGGGACAGAGGCTGCACGTGGTGCTGAGCGGTGCCCTGATGTCCCCAACCTGCCTTAGGTGATGGGCAGGGGATCAGGTGAGGCTGCCCTGTCCCAGCCGCATCAGGCTGGAGCAGCCGCAGGCAAGCGGGACATGGCGGCTGCGGGTGGTGCCGTGAGGGTGCCCCTGGACCCGCCCCGCCCCACCCCCCGGCCCCCCCCCCCCCGGCCGGGGGGGGGGGGAATGAGGCTGAGCTTTCCCAGCCAGGGCTGGGCGCTGTAGCAGCACTCCCTGCCCCACCTTGCTCCCTGCAGCCTTCAGCTCTGTGCTGGGGTAATGAGGTGGGCGGGAGCCATGCATGCTCCCCCCATGTGAACTTGCCCCCTCAGGCACTAGACCCCCTTGGCCCCCCCCCCCCCGCAGGGACTGGCCGCCACGCTATCCAGCCGTTCACACCCAGGTGATTTATTGGAGTCCTTTCTCACACCCTTTTTCAGCCTATGCTTTCCCACTCCTGAGCTCTTTCCTTCCTCGCTCTACCGCTCTTACTTTGGGCCAAGCCCCACTGCCTTGTCCCCCTCGCGTGTGCTGAGTTGTGCTCACCTAGATCATCTCTCCCACACCGCCATACTTTCCTTTCCTCAGTTTTCTGCTAAGTCTTCCGCTGGTCTTCCCTTTCCCCAAAACTCATCTGCTTCCAGCAGTGGCTCCCCTTACGTCTGTCTTGCCCTCTGAGCATGTGGGGACGAGTGGTGTGACCTGGCACATGGCGGTCACAGCACCCCTCCATTGGGCCTGTCGCAATTCAGGTGGTTCGGCGCGCTCGCTGAGGTGGAGGCTCTATAATAGCGCACCTGTGTTAAGCCAGGCCCGCATGCCACTTTTTGGTCACGGTTGTGCCTAATGGCATAGGCCAGCCCTAAGCATTTTCAAAGCACACGTGTGTTCATCAAAGTAATACCAACTTGGCAGCATCACACAGCTCTCGTTTTGAAGGAATATGTTTTATAACGTATGCAAAGGCTGCTGAACTACACCTTACACAGAGACAGAGATTAGAGTAGCAAATACAAAACCCTCTGTGTGTATAAATCTAACTTAAATATACTAGTAATAGCACCCTGCCGGGGGCGGTCTCACAACTCACGTGCCCACCTGTGGTTCTGCTTTCCTTATATACTGAAGAACTCAGTTTTTCTCATGTGCCATTGCCACTTGAGACGCGGCTGACTTTGGCTCTACCTCTTTTGTCGTGGGTATCAATTCAGATGACATTCACAGTTGGGTGTCTGATTAGCTTTCCTAATCAGTCAGCTTTCCCGTGTGTTGCTGCATACGCTTTTCTTTGTAATGCCTGTGTATTATTTCTTATCTAATTAAGGAGGCAGTTGCTTGTGTATGTAGGAATTTGAGTCAACAATGGATAAATACAAGCTCCATGTCACTCAATCAGGCTGCAGTCAATCCGGCACTGCTTTAGCAACCACTCCAATGAAAAGCCTCTCTGGAATTAGCTGCAGTGGGTGGAAAGCTTAGTATGAGCTGTGAGACTCTGCATGAGGTTGTGCCATGCAGGGTATCCATCTCTGGAGGTCAGCACAGTCAAGTAAATGGCATGATGCTAGTTGGCAGAATTACTCTGCAATAGTCTAACCGTCTACAGCAAAATATGACCCTCTAGTCTTTGAAAACATATGAATTGTGACTTGCTTTATCGCTTTGTAACAAAGGGAAATAACAAGTGTATGCATTCGTGCTATCTTTTTCATGGCCAGCAGGGAGCTAGGTAGTGTAACGGAGGTTTTCTGCACCATCGTCCAGCTCCTTGGTGCCTAATTAGCCTCACATAAGTGTGGTCGGAACACATGTATTGGAGACTCTGAGTGGAAGGGTTCTAATTCACCACATCATATCCCTCACTTCCTAATTAGACCCAACATACCCACAAGCTCAGAGATCAAAGTAATACAGTCTGAGTAACAAAAAAGAAACTGTAAAACTTACACAGTACTCAGACGTGCTGTTCAAAGTCAAAACTGAAGCACTTGTAGAGAAGGGAGGCTGTGAGCTATTGCGGCTTAGCTTCTTTGGCACATTGCAGTCAAGAACAGCTGTTTGCCAACCATGGGTCGGGAGCCAGTACTAAGTCGCAGCCACTCAGGTACTGGGTCACAGCCACCGCCAGAAGACTGCAATGCACTGCTCAAAGATGTGTAATTGTTGGGTCATGGGTGCAAATAATTTTTTTCAGCTGGGGCCTTGGGAAAAAAAAATTGCAACAGCAGCAAAGTCTGAACAGTACAGTTTGTCTAAATATCACCCTCCTCCTCCATACACTAAGTGCCTAGTGCCTGAGCCCCTTTGCCTTGTGTTACTTGGACAGCAACTTTGAAACACAACTCAAGATTTTTTGCATTGCTTAGTTGTAGGATAGCTTGATCTGTTGTTCATTCAGTTGCCAAACTATAGCAAACAGCGATGGGCCTGATCTAGCATCTTGCATTCAGCAACCTCCACATTTAGAGCCACAGCTAGTCCCAGTTGTGTATAGTGAACCAGCCCAAATACTGTATTGTAGCCAGCCTACAGAGGTGACTCTTGCCCAGGGTTAGTGTTGGTCTTCAGCTGTGACTGCAGAGTCCCTACAGCCCTGAATATTGGAGAGAGTTGTCTTCTGCTGTATGTAATAAAGGCTAGATCCTTTCTGTGCCCTTGTATCGCACATGGCCTTTCAGCATACAGGACGCTTGTCACACAACTGTTCATGCACTATTATAGACTTAATAAATGATGTGACCCAGTAAGCACCCGCGGAGCGGCACTCAAAGGACTGATGACTAAACAGCAGACAGCAGTTGATTTTAGTGCCCATTCCCTTTGCTCTGCATTAAAAGTACATGCATCTGGGCTTCCTCTGTTTTGGTTCTCCTTTAGGCGACTGAAAATTGGGTCTCTTGAGCACCTGCCTGGCTCTACTGAATAAGAACAAATGTTGTCATTATTTGATAGCATTTTCTTCCAAATGTAATTTTCTAGAAACAATCTTTGTTGCTGGGCATGAGATTATGCCTCAGCATTACCATCTAGATTCTCAAGTAAGCCGTTGTGCATAATGTTTTTTGCCTGGCTTTACACAAGGATGAACATCAAATAATGTAGCAGAACTCATAACAAGTTTTTAAAATTGTCTCGATCTTATGACTAGCTAGTTAAAGGTGAATGGGAGGGCTGTCAAGAAATCACCAATAATTAAAAAAAGATGAACCCTACAAATTGTTAGATCTCAGTGTTCAAGGACCCTTGCAGATCTGCAACTATTTCTGACATCCTATACTATTCATACAGCCTACTCTCACTGACAGAATTGCCTTCGATGGATGACTTATGCAGGTGGAAAATGAAGCGGGAGAACTCTGAATAGAGCACTCACCGTGGAATCTGGGGCTTCCTTGGGGACAGCACAGCACTGCACCACCTATCACTAATGGACCATTACAGGGAAAATAACATGCTCCAAGACAACAACAACAACAACAACAACAACAAAAAATGCAGTTGGCCTGGTGTTGTAGCACAGAGATTATATAAGCAACAAGCATGAGTGAACTTATGATGCACAACCAATGCCTTTAATATAGACGCCACTCATAAAGCCATGATGGTTTCTTGACAGACATTTTATTTGCACAGAACGATAAAAAAAATGCACCAGAACAGCTGAGAAAGGGACTCTGTACTTGGTGACCTGGGCTTGAGTGTTACATGAAGCAGGAAATAACACTTCCTCCACAACAGTCATGAATTGCTTTTATAGGGCAGGTCTACACAGACCGTTTTATTTTGAAATCGGTCCTTTCGAAAGGACCGATTTCAAAATAAAACCCTTATTTTGAAAGGGCTCCTTTCGAAATAAGGGAAACCGCGGGATCGGAAAGACTGTTATTTCGAAATGGATGTTTCGAAATAATGCCAATGGATCCACTGTTTCGAACCGTTGTTTCGGAACAACGGTGTTGTTCCGAAACAACAGGTCTAATGCCGTTATTTCGAAACATCCGTTTCAAAATAACGGTCGTTTCGAGGGGGGGTAGGTTTTACTTTTTCGGGACGACGATCCTTATTTCGAAAGGACGAGGTCCGTCCTTTCGAAATAAGGGAACGTCGTGTAGACCAAATCTTTTTATTTCGAAATAACGAGTGTTATTTCAAAATAAAAGTGCTATGTAGACGTGCCCATAGACATCTATTATAGCCCCCACTCAGACATCTCTTTTCGAAGGGAAACAGTTGCAAGAACTTTGCAGGAACTAGAAAAGCCTCCGTTAGTTCATGAAGATGAGATTTAAACATTACACAAAAGCTTGATAACACACACACACACACACACACACACACACCCTCTTCTCTTTTAATGTGACTGTTAAGGAGCCAATCATTCATGGACACTAAACCCTTTGGTTCTAAACTTCATCACTTTTGAGCAGCTTACCTATTTTACAGTTAACATTTAACTCTGTCACATAAATAAATCAGGACCCAATCCAGTCATTCTTGCCCCTGTTACATAAGAACATTCTCCTTAAGCTGACCAAGTCATTCCAACCCAAAGCAGATTAGCAAAGTCTAGAGCAAAATAAGTATATACATATCAGGAAAAAAAAATCAAGACCTTAAGTTTTCTGTCACTAACACGTTAAATATTATATGTTTTTTTATATGCTTTGGGGCTGATAATTCAAATATATGATTTTACTTAATTTTTTATTTTCATGAATGGTCAATTTCTACTTTTTTATAAATTAAATTTAAGACAACCTAAGAGAAAACAAGACTAACAAGGTTTCCCTTCTGTTCGCAAGCCGATTACAAAAATGTAGTAACAATTTGATTGTGTTTGGAGCTAATCCACCACACACTACTTGTGTGACCGGTTGTTGTCTAGATTTATGAAGGTATTTCACTGACACTTTGGGTGGTTATCATTTTTGCCTATTTTGTCAATATCCTTAATGAGTACTTTTTTATTTCCAAACTATACTTATTGCTTTGCTGATGTATTTAAGGGGACATATGTGCTTGGATATTTTGACAGAACTATTCTTCATTTCTATGTGCCTTCTCTAATAAAGCTCAACTTTATTGCAATTAACACAGTCATGCAAAAAAAGCCATTTTTTTCATGATTCCACAGGTTTCCTCATCCATGAATGGGCAGACTCATGAGCCTATCTGGGTAAAATCTCACATTGAGGTGCACTCTGCAGTGATCTGGTTATCATTAAACTTTCAACATTGCACATTTCTTTTTGTGGAGGATAAATCACTGTAATATATTATCAAATTTGCATTCACTATTCTGCTAAGCAACTCCTTGTACTATGTGACTGCTTTAAGTATCTTCAAACTTTCCAGTACAACAATGATTTTGATTGCCTCTTTGCCTTTAGTTAGCTCAGAGGTGTCCAACAGTTTTCTCATATTTGCCAAAGTTGTAGCAACTGTGTTACCATTTTCACCACATGACTTAAAAAAATAATCCCCGTGCATTTATAGAATATAGAGGGGGTAGGAAAATACACAATAATGTTATTAATTCTATCAATAAATAATTCAAGAGAAAGCTGACATATCTTTTCATTAAGTAGTGCAGGGAAATCACGCATAAAATCAGTTAGACTACATCTCACCTCCGCCTCCAAATTTTCATCCAATATCTGCAACCTATATTTTGATTTCACCATTTTTATCACCAAAAAAGTTGATTTCCAGAGCCACATTGTACAAAAATTGAAAATAGTTTTGGAATAACAGTATTTAAAATCACAAACTCATTTCAGTTTAAAATACAAGTCTACATCATAACAATTGAATCATCTTTCAAATTTTAAGCACTTTGAAGTAAAATCACATCTGTCTCGAAAAGGTGCTTCTCCAAAGAAAGAAGCCTCACAAGTTCTTGAGATAGTTGAGAACTATAGATGTCAAAGTGATTGTTAAAGGTGGAGAGATGCTAAATTAAGACAATGTCATTATTTTGCATTGTGCAAAAATACTTATACACATACACTGTAGGCACAAAAAAGTGGACACTTTTTTGAACTAGTACAGGTATACATGAATTTTATTAAAATTTTTATTTAAAAAATAGGTAGGAGAAGTAAAGCACCAATTTGCCACAGGTTGATAGACATTTTGCCACATGTGGTGAGTGGCACCCATTTTGGACACCGCAGAGTTAGCCCACCTCTGATTAGCTGATGGGCTCTTGCTAGTCCACAATGGATCATCACAGAAAGAGCTCAATACACTTAATTTCACTCACCCGGTCACTTTGGGCCTGATCCTACCCTCATTGTAATTAACGGCAAAACACCCAGTGTGTTCTGTGCTCCATGTAAGGAATGAATTTTGACTTCAGATTCTTGTGCAGCGTTCCCATATCTGAGGTCAGGGTTTAGAGATTCATCCAAAGCTCATTTAAATTAATGGAGAGACACTCACTGAGGTCAATGAGCTATGGATCAGGTCTTTAGATTGTATGCTTTTGAGGTCAGGGACCTCGTCTATGTATATGACCATTACATACACTCATGGAATTTATAAATAACTCTATTCTCTACAGAACGGGCAGCAAATAAATTGTTAAGGGTGGGAGGTGTGCATCTGTTTGGCGGGGTGTAAGCTTGTCACGTGGCATTGTTTCGATGGCAGCATAGAGAGGCATAAGCACAAGGACACTGGCTTAAGGGTTTGTCATTAACAGAAGTTCCTCCCTCAGTCACTGGGGCAGCTCAGGCATCATTAATATCATGCGCCTCTTCAGTTCAGTGTTTATTAGCTGCCACTTAGAAGCACTGACCAGCCACATCCACAATTCCTAGGCAGCAATAATAGCGTATGCCCTTTAAAAACCATCCTGTCTGCCAGGCTAATTGAGGAAAAAATTCACCCTGTTGCAAGATGCTGAATGGAGCTTGAAAGTAGAAAAAAGCTATGCAATGAATAAGCCAAAAAGGTATCAGCAACACAGAGCTCCAGGCCACATCAAATAGGCCAAGCCGTATCTGCACATCTTTATTTAATTCCTTGCCTTTGCCTTTCATATTCACAGTGTGGTTGGGGGAATAATTCAACTTTTTTACATGAAACATGTAAGGCAGCATCTTACTTCAAGATGAAGTAGCACCAATTGCTGCATCTTGATTAATAATTTGCTTTACCAGAAAGTTTTACAATAGCATCTATTATCTATAAATAACTTCATGATGTACAACAAATATTATTTTTTTTGGCATTCACAGCTTTAATTTACCCCCAGTAACTGTTTCCTGTAGTTATGTAAGTAACATTGTTACTAAAAGAATCTTAAAATGTCCCCGCTTTAAAGTGGAGCCTGGTTACATCACCAGCTAGAGCCTTTCACACTTTACAAGACTTGCAGGGACTGAACCATGGACACCAGCAGACCCCTTTGTCCCAGTCTGTGTGAATTTTCAGTATGGTTTTGCTTAACAGTCTGCTATATGAGCGATGCAGCCATCCATTGGGGCATGTGACTTAGCAAAATAGAAAAACAGAAGACTGCACATGAGCAACATGCCCTTTTTAAAGGGTCATTAACTTCATCAAGTCTAAATCTGACGTTAGAGGAAAATTCAGAGCTGCTTTAGCTCCAAGAGGACTGTTTCAATGTCAAATGTGTACTTTCTGCCACTTTGGCCTTCACGATTTTTGTTATAGTCAGAAAATTCCCTTTCCCTCATCAGTCTGCTTGTATTCATAATAGCTGAATTCATTTCTCTCAAAAGCTGTCTCTAGGCAGTGAACAGGCCTAAAAAATGTCAACCAAAATGAACAAATGGCAGAAAGTTCTGCATGACTAAAAGCAGGGGATTTAAAATGGAAACCATTACATAACCTTAGTTTTAATAGCTGCTGTTCCTCCAGCTAGAAAAGAGTGTTCTAATGTATTAGTCCACTAAGTGATGGCACTATAGTTATATGAATCTTATTTAATAACATAGTGCATTTATAGAGCAATTTTCATTACACCGCCCAAAGCCTTTCCAAACTCATTTACAAATCCTACTATAGAGGGACCATTTCAGTGGCTGCAAAAATGCCATCTTCTATGGAACATAGACTCATAGGGTATGTCTACACAGGCTTCTTATTTCGAAACAACAGAGGTTGTTTTGAAATAAGAAGCCGCATGTCCACACGACGCACCATTATTTTGAAATAACTGTTTTGAAACTACATGTCCAAACAGCCTTGTTTCGAAATAACCATTTTGAAACAACAGCTATTTCGAAAGCAGGCTTTCCCTTAATTCGAATTAACTTATTTCAAAATAAGGACTTTATTTCAAAATACCTCATTTCAAAATGGGTTATTTCAAAATAATGATGTATGTGTGGACATAAGACTCATGACAGCTATTTAAGGGCCATGCAGTTCACATGCCTTTAAAAATGAGCTGGAGCCTTGCCCTTAACTTCAATGGGGATTTGGATTGGGTCCCAACAGCAGAAAGCAAAGGCTATGAATCTATGCACCTAAATAATAGGATAGGGAAGGAACTGAGGCAATATCTGTCCATAACTTAAACTGCAGGGGTCTATATCTTAGGAACCAGGGCATCACCAAACCAGATCAGACCTATGGGCCATCTAGTCCCACTAGGCCATCTACACAGCTAAAATGTAATTACTTGAATGGAAATTTAGCTAGGACATTGCATTCACATCTCATTATTTTGTTAATTCAAGCCTGGGATTTGGAGCCTGCAGGTCAGAACGCCCATGAGTTTTCAAACAGGTGCCAGAGAGTCACTCCAGCCATGATATACACATTGCTAAATGGGAGTGGTGCCCCAAGGCAGTCCCTCACAGCATGGGAAAAAGAGGTCACACTATGGAAAAATACAAGAACAACTGAATAGCTATTTCTTATTGCTTTCCGTAGGCCTGCCTATCTTTGGACACGTGGCAGGGTGACACACTCACTGCTAGACGAGTGCCTCCTGGCAATGTTGTAAGGGAATACCTCAAGCGGGCAATCTTGTCTGTAGCCTGTGCTCCATCACTTCGATGTCTTTTGGGTGGCCCTCTCAGCTCCATCCCCATATCTTCCCCGGCCTCAGCCCACTGGCTGAGCCGCAGTCCTTGTTCTGCTCCTTCCGTGAGCTGTTGGACAGTGTTGGCTTGCCACTTTCTTCAGTGGTCTGAGGGGGAGACCTGGACCCATTCATTACTCAGGGCCCTATCCTATGGACCCAAAGTGCAGCACCCTGCACCACCTCAACCCCCATGTCCACACGTCTTCCGTGGGTCACTCACTTCCTTGCAGCCTTCAGTACATCCTTAGTCCTGAATTCAGGACCTTGGCTCTGCTCCATCTCAACAGCCAGCCAACCACCCTCACGCTCCAGAGGGAACTAACTTGCACGGCCTGGCAGCTCCTTCTTGTACTGGGTCACTGGGCTGTGACTGGCTCCTCGGCAGCTTTTTCAGATTGGCTGCTGCTCCCAGAGCCCCCTTTTAATCCCAGCTTAACCAGCGCAGGGCAGATGGTCTGTCATAGGTCACTTCTCCAAATGCCTGCCATCAGACCCAGGTTAAAACTCCATATATTTCTTCCTATAATTAAAAAAAATTATAGACAATAACGTCCTCCCCAGCTTTCATGCTTTTGAACTTTGGTGTCAGCGGTATATGGCTTGCCATACAGGAACTCAGTGAAAGCATCTGTGATGAGGAAAAGTTGGCTGCGTTCTAGCTTGCCAAGAAGGTGACAAAGCTGTGTGATCTTATTAAAAGATCTGCCCACTTTGATCACATTGAACAGCAAAGGATAAAGCATGACCTGCCATGGGTAAGGGTATCCAAATTTGTCCTAATAAGAGAGAAAGTTGTCAAAGTAATTTTACAGAGGATGTCTATAGATCATGTCTTGCCAGGCTTTGTTGCCAATCATAGTTAACTAATTTTTATTATTAAGTAGCGTTTACTAGGGCACAATAATGGGACACCAATAAACATATTGTCCCAGACCCTTAGCTGTAGCCAAGAAGTGCACATCACAGCTAAGTTGAGGATTGTACAAAGGTTTTTACAGAATCTCTATAGTCAGTTGTTAGGCTGCTTGATGTTAGGCTGGGGGCTGTTTTGTTCCTTGGTGGCTCCAGTGTTGGGTGAACAGAAAGGTAGCTTCAACATGCACCTTGCACTTCCAGCTAGGTTCAGGATGAAATGTGAAGGACTTATTTTTGTATAGGAACGTCCCAGGGTCCCTGAGATAAGGCTGATGTACATGACCACAGGATCAGCAGCCACAGTAACATGGGTGTCATGACTTGATTGGAGTTCCCCCCATCTTGGAGCAAAGCCTGTACCTGTACAATGATTTGGAGGCCATCAGCAATGAATATGACTATGGAGTAGGGATGACAAATAACTGTTCATCTCGGTTCCAAAATAAATATTCAGGTTGTCTGACAATTCCATTATTTTGAGTCTGCCTGAATGTAAATCTTCAGGTACAAGTTCTCAGGTGAGTGATACTATTGTAGAACCTTCTTTATGACTTCAGAATATATATCATTCTTGTATAACCACAATTCTAGTCTTTGAATGATTTACTAATGACAACTCTATTTCATAATGCTCAGAATACACAGGAATCACATTTTAATAAGCACATGTAGTTACCATAATGTATCAATGGTTTCAAAAATTATATTTTGATTTCTAAGTACATTTGGTAGAACATTACTATAGAGATTCTTAAAGAGAGCACGCAAGATATTGCCAATATTCTGCTATTCCTGAATATTGCTGCTAGCCATGCACTATCTTAACAAGGAAGAGGGTAAGATTAATGAGTCCTACGATAATAAAGGTGTAAGTGAGTGAGATGAGTGCTAGCCTGGAGGTTTATGAAGTATATCCATTAAGCCTACAACTGTAAGCCTCAGATTTGCACAATGATATTTTTACCATTATGTGCTACAAAGCCCGACTCAAAGCTTTTAATAGAGCACCAACAGTTTAAGTCTTGATGAATAAAATATCATCTCTTGGGGTTTTTCCATAAAACAAGTAGATCCTGTTTGTAGGGGGTGTTTGCCACAAAGCCTGACACTTCTGCAAGCTGAAACATTGAGCGCTTCAGTGGAGTATGGTAATCATGCCATGGCAGATGAGTTTTCTCATTTATCTCTGCCACCTCTTTTCCTGGAAATGAGGCAACAATTGCAAGAGCTGGGTAAGAGCCCACACAGAAGATGCCATAATGCTGGTAGTTCTGTGTTATTAGCCTTCAGCAGATTTTAGTCAAGTCAGAGAAGTTTTTGCTGACTGAATCAGCAATATCATCAGGTTGCTGACTGTGAATCAGCAACACTATCATGCATGCACTCTTAGCTGATCCTGGCCGCAATTCAGTAACAGGCAAGACCTGGAACTGAAGTTTTTCTGTCACCTGTCAGATCATCAGATGGAATTGCTTGCTTAGATGTTCATTGGGGTTTCTTTCCTCAGTGTGTGTCTGGCAGTATGCTGCTTTTGTTAGAGGGCAGACAAATATCTAACTTGGCCTGTTGAACATAAATTTCAGGCCACCCCAGAGATAAATTCCAAGATGTCTTGAAGAGCCAAAGCTTCATTACAAATATAAAATGCCTGGAGTCATGCATTTACACATAAATTTAAAGTTAGTGAAGCAAATTCCCAGCTGCATCTGGGTTCTTATCCCCATTCTTCTTGTGTCATTTCTGGGGGTGGCTCTGAGCAGTTGAAGCTGGCAGTGCTTTTGATTTCCTGACCTTTATGAACAGGGATATGCAGGAACTGGGAGGGTAGTTATGGTTGAAAAGTGTTTGAGATTTTGAAGGGAAAGGACTATAGACTTGAAATGGCATCAGAGAATAGATCACCTGTAGTAACCAGCTCAGTCTCTGCTGTGCCGCCACTGTCTAGCTCCCCTTCTTCACCTTTGGTGGTGATATATTTGAAGGGTTTGGTGCTCTGATGTGTTACCCCTCTGAGATGACTGTCCACTGGCATTGCTGCTCATGTTGGGAACTGCTTGCTTCAACTCCCCCACGAGGAACAAGCTTCCCCAAAATGGGTAGGGACAGGCCCAAGCGCATGGTGGCCAATGGCCAGGGCTGGTGCACTATGGAGCTGATGATATACCTCCATGCTCAAAGAACAGCACTAGCAGAGGTAGCATCTCACTGAAGAGCAGTCTTTCCAGTGCTGCTGGCTCAGCACAGCATCCTACTGATGACCATCGCATAAAAACCAGAAGTTCACCCTTTTGTGATGAGGAGTTTAGTATCTATGGCCATATAGGGTAAGGCCCAGTCTTGCAGGAGCCCCAGAATTGCTAGCCTCCATCTCTCCTGCCACATTGATGGCTGGCTACCCAGAGTGACGTGAGCAAGGAAGTCCGAGATGTGGGGATAGCGTGAAGAAGGCATATGAGGTGTGCAGAGGCAGACCAGGGAGTCATCAGGGTGGAGGCAGTTGGATTCACTGAGGATGTGGTTAGAAGAGGAGAAAGAGGAAGAGGCAAAGAAAAGATCCTTGTGGTATTCTGACAGCAAGAGGGAGGCCAGGAGGAGAAATAATCAAAGACGACTTCAGAAGAGATTAGAAA
This sequence comes from Podocnemis expansa, assembly GCA_007922195.1. NCBI lineage: Eukaryota > Metazoa > Chordata > Testudines > Podocnemididae > Podocnemis > Podocnemis expansa. The sequence goes on from ML682007.1 coordinate 8,475,860, forward strand.
GGCAGGAGGAAAACCAGGAGAGGACCACAGTGCAGATGCCAAGGGAGGTCAGGCGTTGGGTAGCAAACATTGTAGAAAGGTCATGAACCACAGGTCTGAATCTTGGCCAGAAAGAAGTCACGGCAGCCTTTGGTGAGAAGGTTTCAGCAGCATGGCAAGAGCAGAGACTAAACTGGAATGGAGCCAGGACAGAAGCAAAGTAGAGACTACAGCTGTAGATAAAGCTGTTCAGTATGCGTGGCATTGAAGAAGGAGAGAATAGGACAGCAGAGGGAGAGATTGGCTCAGTGTTTTAAGACCAGGGATAATAGCACATAATTGAATCCTGCGGAGAAGCAGCCACAGAGGAGAGAGGGTGAGCATGAAAGAAATGAATGAGGTCAGTGGCTGGGAACCAATGGTACTGGTGGCACAGATGGTGTGATGAAGCAGATGAGAGATTTCAGGGTCAGTGACTGGTGTAAAAGAGGCTAAGGGTGAAGAGGCAGCAGTGGAGAAGAGAAACCATGTTGTTTTTCCTTGAAGAAGATGGTAAGAGTCTGTGCAAAGAATAAAGCTAATGAGAGGGCTGGAGGCAGGAGTTGAAGGATGCTGCTAAGTGATTGCTTGGTAGGTGTGAGACAGTGATGGAGGAAAGGCGAGTTCTTTAATGGGGAAGATGATGGTGAAAATGGGTGACTTTGTCATGGAAAAAGTCAAGCTTCTCCTGGAATTCTTGCTGAAGCATTGAAAGAAACAATTTGGGTGCATTTGGTTCATCACTTGTTATTAAGAACTAAGTCTTCGTGTGCTTTCAGTCTCTGAAAGACTGTACTTCTGCTAATTCCAAAGGCCATAAAGAACTACTTAATATTGGAGGACTGAGGAGATCTTGAGAGAAAGACATAGATTTGGAGTACGGTCCTTCCTGACCTTCTTGACTCAGAGTTAGTCAAGCTACAGTCAAAGAATTGATTTCTTTATAAAGACTCACTTTGGTTTAGTTCACTTTCTCCTTATAAAACCTCAGGGACAAAACTCAGTTGTTTGATCCCTCAATTTTTTCACCACAAGATGGCATCATTGTGCAGTAGCAATACCAACCGGAAGGCTTCCAATAAAACCTCAGGTTGGAAAGGAGGATGAATGTGAAACAAAAACTGTTCTTTTTAAAATAATACCAAATACACATTTGCCACAAAGGTTTCTCTTATAAAACTGTATTCTCAATGAGCTTATTTTTAATGCATAAAATTACCACTGATCAAATTACTATAGGATGGCTGCTGACTGTAATTCTAGGCAATTAACACAAGTTTGCCTCTGTGTTAACTCTCAGTTGTCTGTATACATGGGATAAAGACAGTTTTAGGCTACAAGGGTTAGGAAAGCACCTATATCGGTCCACTGCTTTTCCCATGCGAGAATGCTTGCATACCACAATACTCCTAATTCTTCTCTAGTGGTTTTGTTTTTTTTTTTACAGGTCTTTATTCTAATTGCATTTATTGAAGTCCTGGGTATTTTATTCCCACAGAGTAAAATCTTGTAGTCCTTACATGGTTTTTTTTCAGCTGTTAATCAGGTAAAACTCTCTTTGACCTGATATTACCATCCCAATTCCTTTTGTGCCTCATTAATCTACTACTCAGGTTGAGCTGACGTGAATTCAGCTCCTTGTGTAGTGTCTTCTGGTGATTTCAGAATGCTACATGGCTCTTTATCTCCTCTTTCCAAAGACTGCAGGCAGACCTGTCTCCTGTAACTTCCTGGATAAATAAGATTCTTGAAATCTTGTATTATACCCTATTTCTGTGATATTTTATGAGGTGGCTAATCCTTTGGATAATATTTCAAAATAGCTGAATTACCATAGATAGGGCTAAAACATTGGCGTCTGCTAATAACTGATGTCCTCTGGTTCCGTTTGCTGTTTTGCTTCTCATAACTCCTGGGCACACGTGGGTCTGATGACTGCTTCCAGTTATCACAAGTGTCATGAAGAGAGAATTTAACTCCTAGCTTCACAGGTTTATACACCCAGGTCTTATCAAGTACGACAGCCTATAAATTCCTTTCCTATTCTGTTTTTTTTTAAACATATGACTACTAAAGGACTATTCGTTTACATGCCAGTTTGCCCTAATTTCATTAGTAATGAACTCCTTCCACTGTTTTCATGGGAGTCATGTAATCTGTGATTAAACAAAATATACGTCTATCGCTATCATGGTGAGAAGAGTATAAATGGTGGGGAACAGAAGATAGATCCCACTGTCGTGTCAAGCACAGCATCTAGCAGAGGCATAATGCCGAAGAGAAAAGCAGTGTCTAGGCCACTGTCTGATAAAGCACAGGTTAGAATAGAATAAAATCACAGGGTTGGAAGGGACCTCACAAGATCATCAAGTCTAACTCCCTAGGGCTTGAACCCAGGACCCTCTGTATATTAAACAGAGGTGCTAGCCCCGCCCCCTACACTATTCTTTCTATGCCCACAGCAGCTATCAATTTATGCCTGAGAACATAAAATGCTTTTTAAGGGGGAACTATAACCATAACTCTTGATGCTTTTCACACAAAAAACTGCTGCTGAGGTCAAAGGGAGCATCAGGAACAAAGGTTTTCCAAGAGTGGATCGGGCATTATTATTCATCAAATTATCCAGCCCTTTTAAAACAACCCACCACTTTATTTGACTTAAGGAGCCCCTGCATCAATCAATACTATTAGCCAGATGGTGGCGTGGAGAGGGAAAGATTTTTTGTTCTTAAATGTAAAGAGCTAGATCAGAGCTACCTCTGGCTTCTCCAAACCATGTCCACTCTTCTCAACAGTCATACTGTGACTCCTCAGTGACTTTTATGGTGGCAAATCCTTACAAACTTCCAAACCCATTTGCAGTGTTCAAAGGGCAGGTTGATTACTTGGTGGTGGTGACTTCCTCTGTTGTATCAGATTAGATGGCCTAATGGCACACTGTAGTTCAGTAACTATTACATTCACAACCCTCCACTGCGGGGGAGAGTCATTCCTGCTCAGAGGGTCAGGGCTTTCTGTGCTTCCAGCTAAGCTGTGTACATATGACGCTTATCAGCCTGGCGGTATCTGACCTCACAATAACGGCTTAAGTGGTGCAAAAGGTTTTGCATGGACTCTGCGCCAGGCTGAATTTCACCCAGTTGTCATGATGCATTAATTCTACACTGGTTTGCACTAGTAGTGAAGAAAAACATAGTTTTAGTTGGGTACAGAGCAAATGATCATGACTGCATTTTTGAAACTATGCCTAATGAGCTCTTCTCTTTTCATTCAGGGACTTTTGCTGAACTATCACATGATACGTTCCAAAAGGGTAGCCGCGTTAGTCTAGTTCAGCAAATCAAACAAAGGGTATGTCTACATTGGAGCCTTAGGCAAGGGAGGCTAAAACTAGGCTTTGAAGAGGTCAGAATTATTCTGTTTTATAGCCAGTTATTTTCTGATTCAAGTTGCTCCAGCTCTGCGTTATGGTTAAGGTCAGACAAAACAGCTTGTTCTGTAAAGTCCACAGAAAATTCCACCAGACTCACTAGACCAGGCTGATGTCCTGCAGCCACATGTTAACCACACCTAAATTAAACAGCTGTGTTAATTAAATAGTAGCTTTCTAGGTGCTTTCCCCATTACTTTGATCGGTACTGATGTCAGAATGGCAGCTCTGAAGCCTTATGTTCACATTCCTGAGATCAGATCTGGGCCAAAGGGCTGATACAGAAATACTGAAAAACCAAATTTCAAGCCATTACAACAACGCTTCCTACCAAATACACCAGAGACTGTAGAAATGAATCGGACTGACACTGGAGCATAGTTTTGAAGTAAAACAATCAAACAACTGCAATATCTTCAGTTTCAGCATGTGTTGGTTGTGAAAGTTAATGCAATAGGTTAGATTGCAGCTATCTCAAAAATCTTCACAGTCAGTTAATTTCTAACTCCTTCTACCCCCGTTTCACCCCTCAGGCAAAAGAAGGTGAAAAAGTGGCAGAGACTGAGAAAGGACAGGAAAATGGACGGAGAAAGGAAGGTCAAGGAAACAGGAAGGAAGAAGAAGGAGAAGGGCAAAGAAGTGGGGAAAATCAATACCTAGAAGTCAGAAGGATTTTTCTAATAGTGGATACACACTCATCTGTTTCAACTGGAATTTTATTTCTGTCAAGTTTCTTCTCCCCATAGCTCTTTTTTCCGTCTCTGCTCTTCTTCTTCACCTCCTTCTTTTCTTATTCTCCCCCTATCCACCCTGCATGTTTTCCTACACTCATAGCTGTGTGCAAGTGGGTCAGGAATGATTTATGTACCAGTTTGGCCTTTATGATGTTCCTACGTCCTCTTGCTACCCTTTACTGCTCACTTTACAGCATAAGAAAACACACAGGGCCTGTTTTGATTACATGGCATCTTGAAGTTCGCAGATAAAGGCTTTTCTGTCTGTTTTCAGCGGTGCTTTTTTCAGAAGGTTTTTCCTGGTGGTCTCCCTCTATCCAAGTACTAACTTGATCTTAACCCTGTCTTTGTTTAAGAGATGTGGCAGGAACACAGAACAATGTGCATGACTACTGGCCAGCATGAATGTTATTCCTCCAGAAGGTTACAAATATTTGAGTTTTTCCATCTATTTTGTTTTTTCTGAAGAATTCTGGTTTGGCTCAAGTCTGCTAGTTTAGTCAAACTGCAGATGTTTTCTTTCCTTCATGGTCTCTTCTGAGCTGGAAGCTACTGTCCTTCAGCATGTTTCCTATTGGGACAATGTATTTGTTTCTAGCATCTGTCCTCTCTCTTGTTGTGAACATTCCCTTGAATTATTTTTGTCACATTACAGGGCACCAGTACCTGTATTGCTCCTCTGTAGTCCAGCGAGGATACCCACTTCATGTATCTAGCTTCTCCAGCTTCTTTGGCAGAGACGCATCTCTCTCTTCCTCCTGACCATATACATTTTCAGGCCACACAGTTCTCTGTTGACACTGTGATATGCCAGCAAGCCAGACTGCCTAAGCAGGCCAGCACCTCTGCTTTGCTCCCTCTTTGAAGGCTATGAACAGTGTAATTGCCCACTATTTTAAATTACCAAACAGCAATTTGGAAGCAAGCAAGCACATTTATTCTTAAGGTGAAAGCATTACAGAGAAAACATGTTAAAAACAATAAAGAACCTGCATGTATGCTAATAAGTTTACCAAAGGTCAACCCACCATTTCATTCTCCACAAAGGCTCTGGTTGGTGACAGTTCTTCCAACCCTTCCCAAAGGACTGGGGTCCTCTGCTTGAACTAAAAGTTTTGTCCATTTGCTGGATCTGAAAACAGTCCCTCAGTCAGCTTAAACTCAGGTTATTTACACAAAAGTCCTTTGTTTGTCTGTCGGCCTCTGGAAAATCAGGTTTACAATAGTATCGACAAGACGAAACATCATTATATAATCTCTCCATGCCTCCCAGGTCCTGTTAGTTTACACCTTCCATGGGCACTTAACCACTTTTACCTGTCTTAATTCAAGGCCCTTTTCTTTTTAGTCCTTAATCTTTTTATAGTATGTATTTGTTCCTGCTACCCTTTAAGCAAAAGACAGTGAAAATCAAAAAGAAGCTGATAGAATTGCAAACTTAATATTTCTAGTCATCAAAGTCTTTGACAGAGTACCTGCAGGACACCAGCATCTGCCATAACACAGCAACGTTACTTTCAACTGCTTTGCATTCATAGCATTGTCGTATTGATTTTAAAACACAGAATCTGTCAGTTTTTATTTTATTTTTGCAGAAGTACTGTCCTAGAACATTGGTAGTGAATGGAGAAGGCTGCAAAGGCCTCAACATAATTTTATTTTAGTATAAAGGATATTTTTTTCTTTTGATGGCAACATTCTTCTTTTCATAAAACAAAAGCACCTTCCTATTATTTAAGTTCAGTCAGCCACTATAGCTAGTCACTATCATTATTAATAATAGAATCTTTTTATTATTGCTTTTAATCAAGATTACCTGTTTCAATTTTAAAAACAACTGCTGCTAAGCATTCTGAGGAACTAAGGACATTCATGCCTTAAAAACTGCTGAAATATAAAACCAGAATACCATGCACTCTCATCTTCCCAAATGTGCAATATAAAGTGTTAGCAATTGAAACTCAGGTGAAAGCCTTGGACAGTAGTTCTGGAATTGAAAGGAAGCAATGGCATGTAGTCTCCAACAGTGATGGATTGCACCACCTTATGTCTCAACTTTTTTTTCTACAGCCATCTATTTCTGTTGGATATAGAAAATTTATGGTATAGAAAATCTATTCTGAAATGGAAAAGGTACAGAGAAGGCAACAAAAATGTGACTGGGCAACTAAATGGCAGAAGAAATTCAATGTAGATAAATGAAAAATAAATATAATTCCAATTAATTATTCATATAAAACGATGGGTTCTAAATTAGTTGTTACCACTCAAAGGAGAAGTCTTGAAGGAGAGTTCTCTGAAAACTTCTGCTCAATGTGTAGAGCAGTCAAAAAGCTAATAATGTTAGGAACCATTAGGATGGGGTAGACAAAACTGGTTCCCATCTAGGTACCAGCAATTTTACTTTTGGTTGCCAGAAGGCACCCCTCCATTACATTTCTGCAGTGGAGCTAGATGACAGACTACTAAAACTGGTCACCAGGGTGACCAGAAAGTGTGATTTGTTGAGGGCTGCATTAAGAAATGGATGGATAATAAGACAACAAATATCACACTGCCATTGTATAAATCCCTGGTATGCCTACATGTTAAATACTGCTTGCAGTTCTGGTCCTGCATATCATAAAAGCTATATTAGAAAAGCTATTATAATATTACTATATTATAGATATTAGAATATTAGTAGTAAAACATTAGAAAAGGTACAGAGACAGGCATAAAAAATGATTAAGGGTATAGAATAGATTCCATTTGAAGAGAAATTGGGACTGTTCAGCTTCCAAAAGAGATGATGAAAGGGGGATATGATAAAGATCTATACAGGGCAAATCATGCCTGACCCACCTGATTGTCGTCTGTGATGAGATGACTGGATATGTGGATGCAGGACTAGAAATCAATGAGATATACCTTGACTTTAGCAAAGCTTTTGATACGCTTTCCCACAGCATTCTTGTCAGCAAGGTAAGGAAGTACGGTTCGGCTGAATGGACAGTAAGATGGCTAGAAAGCTGGCTAGATCACTGGGCTCAGTGGGTAGGGATCTATGGCTCAATGTCTAGTTGGCAACTAGTAACTACTGGAGTGCCCCAGGGGTTGGTTCTGGGGCCGATTCTGTTCAACATCTTCATTAATGAGCTGGATGATGGGATAGATTGCATGCTCAAGAAATTTGCAGATGACACCAAGCTGGGGGGGAATGGTAAACATGCTAGAGGGCAGGGATATGATCCAGGGAGCCCTGGACAAATTGGCTCATTGGGCCAAATGAAATCTCACTAGGTTCAACGAGGACAAGTGCAAAGTCCTGAACTTAGGTTGGAAAAATCCCATGTACTGCTACAGGTTGGGGACTGATTGGCTAAGTAGCAGCACTGTAGAAAAGGACTTGGGGTTATGGTGGATGGTAAGCTGTATGAGTCAACAATGGGCTCTTGTTGCAAAAAAAAGGCCAATGGCATATTGGGTTGTATCAGTAGGAGTGTTACCAGCAGATTGAGGGATATGATTATTCCCCTCTATTGAGCACGGGTGAGGCCACATCTGGAATACTAGTTTTGGGCTCTACACTACCAAAAGGATATTGACAAATTAGAAAGTCCAGCGGAGGGTAGCAAAAATGATTAGGGGATTGGGGCACATGACTTATGAGGAAAGACTGAATGAACTAGGCTTATTTAGCCTGCAGAAGAGAAGACTGAGGGGGCATTTGATAACAACCTTCAACTACTTGAAGGGATGCTCCAAAGAGGAGGGAGCTAGGCTGTTCTCAATAGTACAAGAGAACAGAACAAGGAGCAATGGTTTCAAGCTGCAGCTGTGGCCAAGGCTGGACATTAGCAAAAACTTTCTCACTAGGAGGGTGGTGAAGCCTTGGAATGGGTTACCTAGGAAGGTGGTTGAATTTTCATCTTTGGAAACATTTAAGGCCCAGTTAGACAAAACCCTGGCTGGGATGGGTTAGTGGGAGTGGTCCTGCTTTTAGCAGGGCGTTGGCCTGGATGACCTCATGAGGTCCCTTCCAACTCTATGATTCTATAATTATGCATGAGGTGAAGAAAGTCAGTAAAGAAGTATTATTTAACCCTTCACAAAAAAGAAAACCAATGGGTCATCCCAAGAAATTAATAGGTACCAGGTTTAAAACAAGCATAAGGAAGTATTTCTTCATACAACACACAGCCACTCTGTGGAACTCATTGTCAGAGGCTGTTGTGAAGGCAAAAACTATAACTAGGTTAAAAAATGGAGGATAAATCCATCAATGTTGTTAGGCAAGATGGTCAGGGGCACAATTCCATGCTCTGGGTGTCCCTAAGCCTCTCTCTGACAAATGCTTGGACTGAATGACAGGGGATGGCGCACTTGATAGTTGCCCTATTCTGTTCATTCCCTTTGAAGCAGCTGGTATTGGCCTTTGCTGGAAAACAGGATACTGGGCTAGATGGACCAGCAATCTGACCCCCATATGGCTATTCTCTGTGAATTACCTTTTCTGACATGAGTCATCAGGGTTGCATGTGTGTTAAACAGAATAGATTTTTGGCCTTAGCCTCTTTCATATTCAGGTTTTGGACTCTAGTGATCCTGCTATAAATGTTCTCTCTCTTGCTTAAACTTTTGTTTAAATTAAAACTAACTGAGCTTGGTGCTCAAGAGTTACCGAGGGAGTCACAGCTCTGGCTAGAACCAGGAAAACTCATGAAATGATCCCTTTGTAGTGAAGCTGCTTTGTGGGCAATGCGTTGTACAGATAAGATTGATCAGTCAAACCTGCGGAAATAACAGAAGACTTATGTGACTGAACAGAACCTGAGAAGTGTGTTTAGACAACAAGGTTGATAATGTTGCTGTTGTACTGAAAAAATATGCAGACAGCACGGCAGTGCCCAATAAAAGAAATAATAAGGGGGAAGAGGTGCCATTGTGTGGCTTCAGATCCAAGGCTCAGGTTTAATGGAGGATCAAAGTTTGGGGTTGTGTTCTGATTCAGTGGTGCAAAATATTATAAGGGGCTTACTGTTACCTGAATCGACTAGAAATAGGCACCATAAGATTTTTGGAGCTATTCTGAAAGTAGTTGGCGGAAGCAAGTCAGACGCTGAGGATTTGATCCAAATCTGCTTCAATGTAAAGGGGTTTGGGCAGAAATTCTGGTTTGGTCCAGCTTTAGAAGGAAGATAGGTGTTGAAATTAGAATCTTGAATGGTGTGGTCATAATTTGTGGTTTAAGCAGGCTACCAGAGACATAATCACACTTTAGAGGTTGATAGTTGGAGGTTTTGTGATGCGCAATCCTATACTACAGAAGCATATGATGGACAAGATTATACATAAAATATTAACACAGGCAGTTTTTTTTTCATATGATTCACCATGGCTATGCCCACACTACAGGGGTCAGGTGAGTTGACTTAATAAGGTCTACTTACAGTCAACTTTATAAAGTCAGCTTAAGCCAGAGGACTCATTTAAAGGTGACTTAATGAAGGGGATTTTCTCCCATAAAAGCCCATGCAATAATTTTACTTGTTAGTCTTTTAAGTGCCACAGGGCTCCTCGTTTGTTTGTTTTATTGAATTTCTCCCATCACTCAACTCAGTGTGCTGCCTTTCCTCCTGCATCTGCTGCCAGGCCCCTCGAGCAGAGAGGCCTCTGAGCCCGTAGGACCTTTCTAGGCTTGATAAAGTTTTTGTTTTTTGTAAAACCAGAACACGTAGCAAAGCTGGGGCAGTCCCCTTGGAGTTGTAGTGTGCACAGAACAGGCAACAGATGCTGATTCATTTTGTAAAACCAAAACCTAATTAAGCTGGGAGCAGTCCCACAGGGCTGGCAAACACGGATTTATGGATTCCCGTGATCAGTAATGTCAGATTTTAAAGTGGCAGAACATGTTTTTCATTGAAGTGTTGGGACACTAATGCCGACCCTCTTTGACCTAAGGGACGTAGACAATTCTTTGCTTCTGAATGATCCCTAATTGGTAGTGACGGAGAATTCAGCATGTTCCGTGTCATATCTGTGACTTGCGCCTTGTCACTTCCTAGTTAAGAAGCTGAGTCCTGCCAGTGGCAGAACGCTGAGTTGTTTGTTTAGCAAACATCAAGTGTGTCGACTTTAACCACACACATTTAGTACGTGTCTACTGGAGATAATGCTGCTTCTAAAGGGTTTTTGAGGATGCCTGTCAGATTATATTGTTTCTGGTGTGGACTTTGCACAACTTATTATCTCCGCTGTTTCTTTGTAGTGGGTATCTCTTGTTTTCAATTATACTGAACCATACTTTATTCTTATCTGCAGAGTCTGCTCTGCAACTCAGTTTAACTGCAAAACTAAAAATTTGACCTTCACTACTCTTCTCCTCTAGGCCTCCAGATGGTCCAACAAAGGGAAATAAATATGAAAACTCACTATGAGGAAAGTATTAATAAAATAGCAGGAATGAATGGCTCTCTATATGACTCAGGGGTGTAATCAGCCCCCATTTTCTGGCTGAGTCCCTGAGTCTGCAGTGTGGGCCTGGCCAAGGGCAATTTCCAGTCATGTAGCTGGAAACTGCCTGAGATGCTCAAGTTGCTAAGTTGTTACTTAGCAAGTTGGAGGTGTGGGAGGGGAACAGGTAGAAAGAGATGAGGCCTGAGTACTGCAGTGCCCAGTAAGAGTGCAAACTTTCTACGGCAACTCAGGGGGCCGCCCAGCAGCGAAGTTGCAGTGGGCAGGTCTCATCTCCAAGAGGGTGAGCCCCCATGCACCCAGACCCACTCCATGGCTCCACCCGTGGTATGTTTAAGATGGAGTCAAGTTCTTGCACCTCCACTGCAGAAGAACTACTATGCTGGAGAAGAAAAACACATTTTCCAGTGATGTGGGGTATTTTTCAGTTGCTAAATTAGAAATTCTCATGTGCTGAGACAGATATGGCACCATCCTGCATATTTTTGGTTTGTCCTTACTGAATGAAGTTTTGAGTATTTTTGCAGTCCATTGTATTAAATAAATAGATTATGTGTTATTGTAGACTGGAACAGTATGTAACTTTTCTGGGCGGGAGAGATGACAGATATGGTTTGAAGGACTATACTGAACAATGTGCCAGACAAGAATGGCCTCTTTTGGAACAAAAAAGTGTTAAGTGGGTTTCTTGGGCAATATCTAGTGAGAGGGATATGTACATTCCCTACCTACAGTTATGCAAAATCCTAGCCTTTTGAAGTTACATGCTGCAGAGTTGGCCATCAGCTTCTGGTCACCTGTTACATGACACCAGGATCAAAGGTCCAAGCTATATAAAGGAAAGACTGAATCTGCCATAGGTTTGAACTTTTAATCATGGGAAAAACCCAGCTGTGTCTTTTGAAGGACTGACACGTAGAAAAGCCTGTGGGTCGAATGTGGGAGGAGCTCTGGCAAGCTTTGTCCCAGGTGTGTTGATTCTTTTATTATTTTGAATATATTTTTCTCTAACATTTTCCCCTTACAGTGAAACGTGCTTGGTTAGAAAAAGCTGTGCGGTACTTTATAACTGTGGGCATAGCCTCCGGAGAGGAAGCAAAGAACAGACACGAGCCTTGTAGATACTCTGGCTCGCTGGGAGTATCACAGTGGGGACAGAACCATGAAGCCTGGTGATATCTATGGTCAGGATGGAGCAAGAGGTGACAGCCAAGGAGCTGGGAGCCTCTGGGAGTGGCCTTTGTAGCCTATGAGGCAGGGAATGCAGATCTAGTTATCCTGAACTATGACATCCTCACATCTAAACAGAAAAGGCTCACTGACTCAGAATAACTTTTCATACAATTGGAGTAAAAGCTAACGTTGGCTTCAACACAGCACACGAGGGGCAGGTTGGTCTGTTTTTCAAAGACGTGGAGCATCCAAAATTCATTGAGGTCAAAATGGCACCACAAATTTCAAAAAGTTCCAAGAGGTAACGGTGTTAGTCTAATTCAGCAAAACAAACAAGCAGTCCTGGGGCACTTAAAGACTAACCAATTTATTTATTGCATGAGCTTTCGTGGGAGAAAATTTGTTAGTCTTTAAGTGCCACTCGACTCCTTGCTTGTTTTACCATACATTTAGGGCTCTAAATACACAGTTAAGCGCCTGACTCCAGGCATCCAAGTTTCAAAATACTGATTATCTCTTTCAGCTTAACACATCAGCTAATCCAGCTAAAAGAAAAATTACATACATTCCAATTTATTAAGTCTCATTCCCCTCCTCTGCCTCACTATGACTTAATTCAGGAAATTTCTTACTGGCCCCAGGGTAGAACAGATACAGCATGTAGGGCAGAAAGGACCATAGTTATGTTTCATAACCAGGCTAAAACTTGGATGTACTAGGAGGTGGTGAAGGCTGGTGCTTCAGGGATGCAGTCAAGTCCTGTCTATGCAGATAACCGAGACTGTGTGGAAAGGCAAGTCACTAGCAGGTTGGCCCTGGATCTCTCAAATGTGTTGTGGCTGTAGTGTAGACAGCCCACCTATGTATCAGGAGCTAGTACAGAGAGCTGCTTCCTTCTGCCCATAGGCACTTCAGATGTAAGTGCTTTTAGGATAGTTAAACTACAGCACTGCTAGTGATTAAATGTACTTTATAGAAGTAATGTGACCTAGTCTTTGTATGCACCAATCAATAAGATTGAATTGATGATTCATGTTACCTCCCCCCAGTCATTCTCTTTTGTGCACCTGAGAGTCTTTAAGTGAAATACGATCTGGAAATGGTTTGCCCTGGCCTTCTGCCAGCTGCTGTGGTTTAAAGAAGGCCTGTCACCTGTAAGATATGAAATGTGGGAGAGAGAAACTGCCTTGTAGCATGTGAAATCTTTGAAAGGAAAATACACTCTGCAGTGCAGACAACTCTTTCTACTGAGATTTTAAGATTGTTCAGCAGTTATGAGCGTTTTATAGCAAGTCAAATTTCTTCACCCGTCTGGTTATGAAAATGTGTCCCCGAGGTACACTTGTTCCATTTCACCAGTGTTAAAATAAAGTGAAATAAAAAGCCTCCGTATCTTGCCCACTGCTCTATTCATCTGGGTCCACTTCTGATGAACTGAGCCTTTTTAAAAATGAGCATAGACGCAGCCTGCTGTAAATGTTACTCATTGCTACCAGTTCGTCACTGTAATCAATAGCTCATGTTCATTTATGAAAAATGTAAAGAGCATACACTCAAACCACAATCAACCTACTACAAGATTTTCAAAGGGGAAACATTACAGAGCCAAGTTACAGCATGTTGCCTTTTAGGAACAATTAATTTTGCCTTAATGATATCCTCCCAAGAAAGGCATCTAAAGAACGAGACTAATGGGTCACTATCATTAATGACTTACTTTATTTCTAGTTGTTTAATTGCCAGTTGGTAAGACAAGATGCAACAAATAGAGGCATTGAAATTATTTGAACTAAGTTTCCATGATTATGATGGCAAACAAAAAGGAACAATTGTGCCTGACAAGTTCCAAAGGGGCAGCCATGTTAGCCTAGTTCAGCAAAACAAACAAGAAGTCCTGTGATCCCATGACGTACACTTCTCTGCATTTCTTTTTCTACCATTCTGTAAGTTCCCATCTTCAAGCATCTGATGAAGAAGGATTTTCTCCCATGAAAACTCATGTGATAAATAAATTTGTCAGTCTTTAAGAGTGCCATAGGACTCCTTGTTTGTTTAATTGCATGTGTGTGTGTGCATATGTGGATGTGCACATGCACCCACGTGTGCTTGGTGTCTAAAGGCAACTGGGGCTATGAATCTCCCCAGTAATTTTCCTAGTAGTCTATCCAGCTTGTTAAATACCATGAGTCCCCTCTTTACTGTGCAGATAAGGATCTTGCAAGCAATTGGCGATAGCAGCAACTGCAGTAGCCAGCTGCAGTAAGTCCCCGTTACCTCCCCCCTGCCAAATTCAGAGCTGGATTGGGCTGCAAGCTGCTTGCCAGCAGTGGCAGAAGCCAGCTCCCACCCCCTTGCCCATCTGGTGGTGGCCAGGGCTGGATCGGGCCCCCAGAGCCCAATTGGGACTCAGGTGTGGGAGGGTGTCAAGGGGTGGGGCCTGGGCCCTGACCCTTTCTGGCCTGTAAAGTCAACTTAAAAGCTTAAGTCAACTTTCAGGGCAGGTTTTATTAAGTCAGCTTAGGCAAGTGCCATGGAGTTCCTTAGGTCGACTTAGGGTAGGTTAACTTGACCTACGGCTCCAGTGTAGGCATACCAAATAGTAGGAAAAAAAACAGATTACAAGCTTGTTAACTAAACACTTGATAGCCTGGCTTTTGGGGCCTGGGAGATGGAAGGATGCAGGACAAATCTCCGGAAGACCAAAAAGAAAAAAAGAACCAACCAAAAAGTAACAAAATTGTTCTAGACTTGCCAAGAAAGTTAATTTTTTCTTTACATCTTTATTTTGCACTTACTGAGTGGTCATATTTTCTCTCTCTTTTTACACTCTTCCTTTTGTTACTGGTTTGATGCTTCCTGACTAGCCAGCCTACTGAGCTGATGGCTATCCAAACTACCTGCTCTTTCTCCCTATGGAAGATGGACTAATATTCCATAAAATCAAAACCCTCTACCCCATACCATTTATGTAGCAGCAGTTCACTTCTGGGATCTTGTGCTTTCTGCCTTTTTTCACTTGTGGGGCAGGAAAAGTCTCAAAAGATCACTTGGATGTTCCTCCTCAGTACCCTTATGAGTTCTCTGGAGTCAACACTGTCTGAGGGATCTCCTGCGAGTGTCTTTTATACTGATATGAAACATGACCAATGGATCCTTTCCTGTTGAGTTCAAAAACCTATCCCATTTTAGAGTGATGTCTTGTGTCTGCTGTCTCTCTCTCTCGAGGACCGTTCCTTCAACTCCTCCAAGTATCAAATCCCCAACAAGGACCATCGGTCTTCCTTGGACAGTTGGAGAACTCTTTGTGAACAAACTTGATTTTCTTACAGTTTGGGCTAACCTGCCATTCATTGTTATGTCTCTTTTTGCTTGGACTAGCTGTATCTTGAGTGGTATTTTCCACCATTTCCATGTAGCCAATAATAACTTCCTGTGCTTTCTTTAAATTCCACGTTGGGTAATCATGTTCTGCCTCCTACATTTCCTTAAGACACTATATACTTCTGAACCTAAACTGTTTTGCAGTTTGTACACTGTTAATCAGCTGCCACATTTCACCCAAGAGATCTCTATATTTCAAGGGCTGGCAAAATGATTTAGTTTGAAAAGCACTTTGGGATGTTTCAGGATGAAGTATAAATAAATGTACTACTATATGAATGTAAGAGAATACTATTTTCTATTTATCTTGTAAAAAAGTCTTGGCATTTGACCCAGTCATTCACATGCTGCTCACAGGACAGTGAATTTTTAGGCACCAGTGCAAACCAGTGTTCCCTCTAATTTTTCATCAGCTGTGTGCACAAAAAACTCCTTCAGGTGAGCAAAAATACTTTGTGTGTGCTAATATTAACACTGTTGAATTTTTTTGTGCGTGCTTTATTTTGTTGTGTGCCTGGGTTTCACAACCTATGTGAGCGCACACACATGCACAGCTTAGAGGGAACAGTGGTGCAAACCATCAAACATGCAACAATAAATGTCAATATCATTGTACATAAACTGGCCAATACGCCTCACACCAAACCATCATGCCCCTTCAATAAACCATCCCTCATGAAATAATGGTTGAAGAAATGGCTTCATCTCAAGGAGCTGAAGCAGTGGTCCTGTTATTTGCAACCTCGGGCATTTTAAACACTCTCTGCAGGCGGTATCTTAGAAAGCTATCACTGGGCTCTAGCTGTTTGTTTATCAGATCAGGATTAATGTAGTGTGCATGAAAAGTGTGTTTATTTATAGGATTGTGACTAATGTAGTGTGTGCATTCTACATCAGTAAACATTAATGATTATTCCTCTGTGTGCATCTATGTAAGTGAATGGCCTGGTATATTATTTCCACAAGGGAAATGACAGAGGTACAGTGGTGAGGTAAGTTAATTTCAATCCCACCATGAGATTGCATGTATAGTGCACATTACTGAGGCCAGAAGCCAATTTTTCAAAAGCAAATAATGACTCCTGGAACCGTTACACTTATTGAAATTAACCGGGGCAGCATTATATCTCCAGGATGAAAATAACAGAGTAGAATAAAGCCTTATACTGTGCCTTTCAGATTCAAAGTATTCCCAAGTGCCTGACAAACAATAAATTACATACTGAGTGTGCAGAGGCCCTGAAGACAGCTGTGCCAGCCATAATCAAAGAAGAGGAAGCCACAAGAGAATAGAGGGAGAAGAACAATAAAATAATACCAATATAGCTGAACCATCAAGGCTTAGACATAATGTTCTAATGTAGTATGTCCCCATTAGCACAGGATCTCAGTGCCCCACTGTCTTTAATGAAGGTATCTGGTAGTGCTCTTATCACCATTTTACAGATGTCCTCCAAAGTTTTATCTATGTTGTGATAGCTTGTGATAGATGCGTCTTGTTCCTCCCCTGAGCTCTGCTAGCCCAACCCGCCTCTCCCTACTTTCTGACCCAGCAACTAGTCCAGCCAAAATTGGACCATCAAGAAACCTAAGGTAGAATTTGCAAAGTAATTGGCATAAGGAGTAAGCAAATAGCCAGAATAATAAAGCAAGTATAATGCTTGCGTACTTTTACATGTGTGCTTTAGCCGCTAGTCTGCATGATGGTATAATGTCATCTAGTTGCAGTGCCAGATATAGGCACAAGCCAAGTAAGTCATGGCTTAGGACCTCACATTATGAAGGGCTCTAATTACGTTGGAGATAGCTAAGATTTATCATAATTGATTCTTAAAATGCAAATAAAGCTTTTTGCAACATGAATGTTTTATTTAGTTGTTTCTTGTTGCATCTTTGCCTATGTATATATGCAAATATAATGGTTTATCATTTATTTCTCATTACCTTTTCTGTTATAATGGGTATACTTTTCTCTCTTTTTTTTTATGGTATGAGGCCTCAATCTTGACATAGCTTAGGACCTCAGCATGTCTTAATCCAACTCTGTCTACTAGACTTATAAATGTGCTATAGCATACTTTGAAAAAGCAATCAAGTATTTGGGGCCAAATCCCATCACCCTTACTGATATGGATTAATATCTTCCTGCTGGAGCGGCCCCATTTCCTTCCATGGGAATTTACAACATGACAAAGGATGGCAGAATCTTTCTCTGCTATTATATGGCCACCTTCTACCTCAGGGCCGGGTCAAGGTTTTCTGCTGTCCTAGGCCAGCAGGGATTTTGCCCCCACTTGGCCACCGGCGGAGCACTGTGATCCGGCTGCGGGTGGGGAGCAGTGCTGCCACCGGGGTCTGGAAGGAGCAGCCCTACTCTACCTTTCCATCTATGTGATGTGGGAAGGGAGTGACCAGTTTTTGGTTTGCGGATTAGCGAAGCATGGATTACCACAGCCCTGAAACGTGCTACTGCAACAGCAACGTTGCCTGAATCAGGCAGTAGGAGGTGGCGGCAAGCAATCAGCCAGGCTGGGAAAGTAAACGCAGTTGAGTTAAATGGAGTTTTGACTGAAATATCATAGATTACAGCTATGCTTTTTTAAACATGCATCGAAGATGGATCAAGATGGGTGGAAAGAACAGTTCAGCACCTGCCTTTTATCAGCACCAGCCAGATTTCTGAATACTTACGTGGCCAGACTTCAAGCCCACAGTCTGGTGGCTCACAGGCAAGAATGCTGTCATCTGAATTGGTCTGAGGCTTTCCTTTATCCTGACAATTAGGTTTCTCCTGCTGTGTTTGAATGTTCTTTGTAGTTTTTT
This sequence comes from Podocnemis expansa, assembly GCA_007922195.1. Taxonomy (NCBI): domain Eukaryota; kingdom Metazoa; phylum Chordata; order Testudines; family Podocnemididae; genus Podocnemis; species Podocnemis expansa. Next base: position 8,493,878 of record ML682007.1, read on the forward strand.
TTATGTGGCCACTGTAACCATCTAAATGCTGGAACACATCTCTGAGTGTTTGGTGTTTTTGTTCTGTCAGTCACGTATAGAATCTGCATGGTTACAAAGAAGTGATCCAGCAGGAGCTGCCTGTGTGAGTTTATAAAAAGCACAGGCAAAGCCTCACCTCAAACCATACAAGAATAAATAATTGATAGGCCCTATGTATAAACCTCAGTTTTACTTGTAGCTGTGAAGGTGCAATTTTTTTCAAAACCCGTATGGGTTGACAGAGACTGATCATTAAATCCTAGGATCACAGGGAGGAAATGCTCCATGAATCAAATACTGTCTGGACCTGTATACAGTGGAATTACATCTGATCAGCTGTGGGTAAGAGTGAAAGGGGATGGCAGTAGCCAGGGCTGAAGGGTGTGCGTACATGGTGCACAGCCAAACCCAGTTCTTCTGGGATGTATCCTGAGCTAGGGTCTAGGAGAGATCTGAGGGCTAAAACAGTGGCGACAGCCCTCTGTCCACTCCACGCCCCTTTTTTCAAAGTTTTTGGGCTATTAATTTTGCATAATTGCATATTTCTCATTTTTCTGTGTAGCATCACCACATTTCATCGTGTTTCTTTTCTATTTCATCTAACATAAGAGACATTTTCCTTGGCAATGAGGTGCTAATAAATCAGCTTGTTATTGTAGCATGAGTGACAATACAGCTTTGCAGGCAGAGAGCCCAGCTATGAATTCTACAGTTAACTTGGGAATAAATAGGTATAACAAACAAGAAATTTACTTACCATTCCACTGAAACTGACCCTACCACATTTCTGATTACTTTGGTTAGTGCTCCAGGGCTAACAAAGACCATTGCCTTTGAGGGAGTACTTCAAAGGTTACATGGCATGGACCTATCCTGCACGGCCTTATCTAGGTTTTTGTTTTAACCCTGTTGTAGTCTTGGCCTCTGGCAAGGAGTTCCACAGGGTGAACTGAGCATTGTTTGTTTTAAACCTGCTACCTATTAATTTCATTTGGTGATCCCTAGTTTTTGTGCTGGAAGGAGTAAATAACACTTCCTTATTTACTTTCTCCACACCAGTCATAATTTTATAGACTTCTATTATATAGCCACTTAGTCATCTCTTTTCCAAGCTGAAAAGTCCCAGTTATCTTAAACTTGTCTCATATGGAAGCTTTTCCATACTCCAAATAATTTGTTGTCCTTTTCTGTACCTTTTTCAATTCTGATACATCTTTTTTTCTAGATGTGGTAACATCTGCTGCAGTATGCAAGCTGTGGGCATACCATAGATTTATAAAGAGAAAATATATTTTATCATCTTCTTAACTATCCCTTTCCTAATGATATCCAACATTGTTAGCTTGTTAGACTGCCATTGCACATTGAGTGGATGTTTTCAAAGAACTATCCACAATGACTGCAAGATGGCAGCATTCAGAGAAAGAAACATGCTGTACTCGGCCTTTTGGTCAGGCCACTATCTACCAGATGTGTGTAAATCTTTATCATCAGTCATCTAGTGAGACTGAAAGACAGACATACGCCTCGGTAGAAGTCTAACTGCAGAATAATAATAAAGGTAACCTGCTTCTGTCACTATGATATACCAACTAACCATATAATGTTTGTAAAGAGGAAAAGTTCCTAAAACAAAATGTAATTGCCTATTAGGATATTGAACAATGTTTTGTTAGAGTGATTTGTAGACATGGCGGGAAGGGAGAGAGAGGTTAAATTTATCTGTTTGAGAGAGGATGGGATGAATATAGTCTTTGTGCAGAGCTCAGATAATCCTTCCTGTGGAACTCTTTATTGGGAAATCTCGCTGTTTGGCTGCAATATGGTGCAATCCAAATGCAAAGCCATTTGCTCTTGGGAAGTATCTATGATCCAGGGATGAAAATGAGCCTATGCATGGATAGGTTAGCCAGTGGTCACAGAGGAGAAGAATGCTACCAGAAGTAAGTAATCTCCTGCTTTCCCTGTATCATTTCAAACACTGCCCCCCCCACTCCCTCTCACTGTAACTGATCTTGCATGAGAAGGCATTTCCTATAGCAACCAGACAATACCCCTGTAGTCTTAAACAAGCTAATCTCTTTAGGTGGGTTGAGGAGAACTCAAACATAGCACTAATCTCAGAGGAAATAAAACAGCATGGCAAAAAAAAAAAAGTGTTATTCAAGTATTATGTTCTGCTTAGCCTGACAATAAAAGCAATAATGGAATAGTGCAGAAACCAATAAACCTGTTGGGGTCCTGAGTAGTTCCCCTCCACATGGGCTTCATTGCAACCTTTGACCCCCATCTTAAGATCCTCTCAGATATGTGCTACCTCTAAATACAAACAATATGAAATGTTGGTTTTTCTATGACATAAATGCAAAGATCACAGACATCAGCTTCCAAAGGGGCAGCCATATTAGTTTAGTTCAGTAAAAAAAAAAAAACCAAACAAACAAGAAGTCCTGTGGCACTTAAAGACTGACAGATTTTATTTATTGCTTGAGCTTTCATGGGAGAAAATCCCACTTCGTCTCACTTCTTCAAAGCATCTAACGAAGTGGGATTTTCTCCCATGAAAGCTCAAGTAATAAAGAAAATTTGTTTAGTCTTTAATAGCACTCACAATCATCTGACTATTTCTTCCTGAGATAGGCCCAACTCATGGCATTTGTTTCTTGATCAGTGGTCATACTTCCCCAAAGTTCATTGAATGAGAGTAGTTTTGGATCCACAGCTCTGGCTCCCTGTTTACACAAAACATATAAAGTGGCTAGTGAATCTGAGTCAGAAGACTCTGCCTTGTTTATGTCGCTGCCTGTAAGATCTTTAGTGCCGAACTGTTTTCGGCTGTACTTTTGTACAGCACCTAGCACAATGTAGCTCCAGTGTCAGATGGCCTCTAATGGCCACTGTAATAAACAATTAATAAAGCAGCGTCCTGTGTAGACCACGTTGGCCCTAGTGCTGCAAATTGTGTCCCATCTGACCTGATAATACCCTTCTCCATGAGTTGTGATACTTTCCCTGAGCACAAGTGCTATTCATGTTCCATCTGCAGCTTTTTCTCCCTGTTGGGCTGTAGAGTGGGATTGATTGTTTTGAACTATGCTAATAATATTATGTTAATTTTACACGCTCTCTCAAAGAGATCTCCAAGGTTCAGTGAAAAAATCCTTCTAGGTTTTATCCATTACATCTAGTTAATATTTTATCTGGTGGGGGGGGATCTCAACAAGGTAATCCCTTAAGGAAATACCTTTAAGAATCACTGATCATTTTGACCAGCTATGATTTGATTCTGTTCCATTGTCCGGTTTAGCAAGCCTGTGTCTCTTCAACTCTTGCCATAGATAATGGTCAGAAGACCCTTTTCGAAAGTATGGCTTTTTTGTGTGTTAACACTATTTATAATCTATAGCAGAACAACTTTCCAAATCTTTTGGAAATATTTTCAATCTTCTTATCAGGATGTAGCCTTATAATCCAGTACTAATTTATATTCACCAAGGGTTGGATTTCAATCAAAAATTACAATACTTTAGTTTATTTTGCAAAAAATGTATAATTTTAACTTGTACCTAACATTTTGAAACAGAGTAAATGAACAGGGAGTTCTGTGGACATAATTACACATTGCATTCCATTTATCTCATACATAGAGGTAATATTAAATTTTTTGATATCAGTAACTAGATTCTTCTTTCCCTATAAATCTCTTTAATCTTTTTTATTAGTGTGGTGGTTAATCTCTTAATTTCCTTTTCTAAACAAAGCTGTTAAAATTGACACATTATTTTGAAACTGACGTAAAAAATGATAAAGGGTTTGTTAAATGATCCATCGAAGCAGAGTGCTTGGAGGGAAGCAAGATGTTTTAATGTTTTTTATGTCATAACACTCAGGCTTGAATTCCTCACACTGGTGCTCAGTTCCTAGTTTTGCTCCATACTTCCTGTGTGACTTCAGGCATTTCCTTTAAACTATCTTAAAATGGGGATCACAAACTTCTTTTTTCCTTGGTTGCTGTTGCCTGTTTACAGGGAAAGCTTTTCAGAACAGGGTCACATCTAGACTAGGAACATAGGTTCTTTAATGTGATTGGTTTTCCTGGCCTAGATGTAGTGTATATTTCTTTACGGTGCCTACCACCAGAGTCCTGCATGGTGCCTTGTAGCATATATTTCCATACAGAGCCATTGGGAAGGGTTCCTATGTGCTACTGTAATAAAAGTAACTAATAAAATGGGGTGAAAAAGGAGAATGGAGTGCCGAAAACTGGGAATCCACAAATGAAATATCTGTGCCTTATGTCTACACTGGAGGTGCTGTGAAGTCGACTTAGAGCATCCACACTGAAAGCTACCGTTGACTGCCTGCATCCACACTGGCAGGTGCTAGGTCGACCCTTCCTGGTAGCCAGGAACTATGGGAAGGGCCTGGAGGCCAATTAAGTAAACTTAAGTGCTATTTGCCGTCTACACTAGCTTAAGTTGACTTAAAAAGGTTGACTTAAGCATTAAGTTGACCTTAAGAGGTGGTGTTATTAGTTTGACTTAAGGAAGTGCTTAAGTCAACTTAATGAAAGCACAGTGTTCTAGTGTAGACATACCCTTAATGTGGACTGATGAAGTTTTATTTCTTTCAGACATTATAACACAAATGCCACAACACAGTTTGCAACCCGAATCCTAATACACAAAAACAACCATGGGGATGTTAAATTGTGGTAAGTTAGAAAGAAAACAGCTATTGAACTCTGACCTTGTTGTTGACTGAATTATCATCATCAAGGCACTAGGGTATACCATCCCATCACAACAGATGGACAGACCTGGGGAGAAGAGGGTGAAATATTTCCTGTTACAACAGAAAAGAAAGTTCAGTGACTGAACACAAATGCGGTACACAATTCCTTAGACCCACCTTTTTCCTTATTTCTCCTGATCCTTGAAAGAAATACTATGTAGACTACCCAGTTCCAATATCCCATTTGTATATTTACAGCTAGACTCACTGTAATCATAACATGCCTGAGCAATGTAAAAACAATGTGGAGATCAGAAAATACACTTCACAATAAGCCATCAGACTGAGTTCAAAGGGATTACTTTTACCATTTCATCTTCCAAATTACTTGAACAGTATTCACTCATTCACCTATCTTTTCTATGTACTTTTCACAAGTGCCCTGCGGCGCAAAATACAAATAAACTTCAAAGCAGAGAAAATAATTTGACTCTCTTATTTTTGGATGTCTCTCTTTCTCTTTTTTTGATGCATGTCAGATTCTGTCTGTAGCTTGTTTGTGTGTATTGGTGAGCAAGTATCTGAAATAATGTGGCAGGATAAATCCTCCAGAAGTAGAAACTTTTAAGCTTCTGTAATCAGATCCTGAAGTTCTTATTCATGGCTTATTTGCCCCCTGCTGTCAGAAAAGCCATGGATAAGAAAAAGACAGTCTTCAGGAAGTTTTCTCCCTGATATTTTTCCTCAGGTGCGTCTCTGAAGGCAGGATTCACTTCCTTGGCTGCAGGCTTTGGGACCCAACCATAAATCTTAGCTCCACTAGGAGCCCTGGAGATCTGTGAGAAAGCAGAGACATCCATGCAGAAGACCCACGCCTCTTTCCTGGGTCATGGTGTTTGACAAGTCTCCTTTGCTACCCATGGCTTATTTAGTCTGCAGAAGAAAAGACTGAGGGGGATTTAATAGCAACCTTCAAGTACTTGAAGTGGTGCTCCGAAGAGGAGGGAGCTCGGCTGTTATGAGCAGTATGAGAACAGAACAAGGAGCAACGGTTTCAAGCTGTAGCTGGGGTGGTCAAGGTTGGATATTAGGACAAACTTTCTCACTAGGATGGTGGTGAAGCATTGGAATGGGTTGCCTAGGGAGGTGGTAGGATCTTCATCTTTGGAAACATTTAAGGTCTGGCTAGACAAAACTTTGGCTGAGATGAATTAGTGGGAGTGGTCCTGCTTTCAGCAGTGGGTGGACTAGATGACCTTATGAGTTCCCTTCCAACCCTATGATTCTGTGAAAATGGCTCCATGGACAGCGTTTCCACAGCTGACAGTTGCCCTTGAAACTAACTTAATGGGGGATCCTTGCCTTAGGGTAACAGTTGTATTACATTTCCTTCTGGAGCTCATCTCCCAGCCCACCTCCTCCTACTCACAGTGGATGTGTAGATTGCTCTCAGGGCCTGAGAGAAGGAAAGACAGTTGGTGCCAGTGGTGAAAACAGAAACAGAAAGGGGAAATCTCCCTGCATCAGTCAAGGAGGAGAGGGAGCTGTAGGCCCCCCTCTGCTCCTCTGAAGCATAGAAAGATGGGAGAGCGTTTCCTGCTTTTATGCCTTGGGAAAATCAATTAGGTATTTAGGTGTCTAACTCCCACTGAAATCAAGGGGAGTTAGGACCCTAAATGCCTCTGAGGCTCTTAGTGTTAACCTTTTTGACACCGCCACGATACAGATGGAGCTCTTCTTGAGATCCTCCATTACCCATCGTTAGAGCATGGCTCCTTGCCAGTCAAGTTTGAAGGTTGTTGACTGACTGGTATGGACAGGGCTCAGTTAACTTCAGCGATGGTTTCTAAAAACAGTTTTGAACAGGGGTTGGTCCCTATTCACCATGACCAAGCAATCATGTTCACAAGGGCTTCTACGAAGAGCCCTGGTTCAGCAAGATTTTCAGACACTGATTGGTTTGAAGTGCTCATAAGGCTGCCGAGTCTCACTTTAACCATCTACGAAATGGGCCTAAGAATATTCCCACGCTCATCAGGGGTGCAAGGAAATATGTGCAAGTTCTCTGAGATCCTCAGATGAAATGTGCTATGTGCAGCAAGCATATTAGCAGTGCTGTTTATCCATCCTCTTAAACCTTTAAATAGGTGGCATTTGGAAACGGCAAATTATTTTTCAATATGAAAGCTAAGTAAACAACTATTAAAGTAAATGTTTGTGTCACCAGTTAGAGGTTAACAAACTTCCAAACATGGGAGCTCTGGTTCATCCCTGGATATTTTACCATATTTGCTGTCTGTTTTGAGGCAATAGGTGTGTAGGAAAGTCTGCATGACCTTTGGAAAGTTGTCTTACCTGTTTACCCAGCATATGTCAGGAAGTATTCACTTTTGCTTGCTGATGGCGTGCACTTCTCATCTCTTGCTACTTTTTCATGTCCTTATGGTTTGTTTTAAGATCTTGTAACACAGAGGAAAGCCCAGGATTAACCTCAGATGTATCAGCACTTGAGTAGAGATGAGATCTGGCAGACCAGTCACTTCCTTTCATGTCCTAGAATTCGCCACACCGTTTGCAGTGAAGGATGGTGCAAGGTTTCCTATTTGCCTGGGGAGAGATGACCATGTCAATTCTAACACTGGTTTAGCATCCATTTAGAAGCAGTGCCCAGCGCCAACACTTCATGGAGAGCCCCTGGGTACCTGTTTGCTTCACTACCACTTTATATTAGCAAAATAACACCTAAAAATATATAACTACTCCACAAGGTCACTTTGAAATGATGAGTGCCTTATGGATGCAGAATGCACCATCACATCCAGCTCAATCTCATTTTCACCTGCTTATCTGCTTCAGTTTGTCGCCTCTCCGATTTGTTGTCGTCTGAGGACGCACAAGGCTAAACACAGTCTCATGTGAATTTCCCTCTCTAATCCATGCAGTTTCTGTGCAGCAACATTTCTGCTATTTTCTAGTTAAGTAGCACAAAAATGTCTTATATTAGGTGTTTCATTATTTGAATTACAGTGGGGAAATACAATGCTTAATGGCATTGCTTCTGTCAGACTAATGGTATTCAACTGGACTATGAAAACAAACCATAGAAATTCTGCCAAATTTGCAGCTTACTAGAAGTTTTCCTCCTACTGTTGATGCTTCTTCATGCTCTATTCACAACTCTGCAGGAGGGCCACACATTGTGCTATTTTGGTGATGCAAGCGATGTCATTTTATCACTTCCCTTCTCCCCAGCAACCCCCTCCACTCCAGACTTACACATTGATCTAGAAACCTAGATCACCATCTTCAAGAATCGAGTACTAACTTTCTGTTAAGAAACTAGAACAACAACAACAGTCTGTAAAGAATATTTGGTGATACATTAAATATTTTAAGTTGCTGCTTATTCAGTTACTCACTAATTTGCTAAATCCAACAATTCACAGGGAAGTCCCAGTTATTTGTGGGAATTAGCAAAGTTTTGCTGCATGATGTCCCACAACCAGATTTCAAATGTGGCAGGAAACACTCTGCAAAAAAAAAAAAGTACTCCAAAATTCCCTCTAATAAGTCTAACAGCACAGTTTATAAAAAGGATACCCTTATGTTAAGAAGCAGGAGAAAAGGTGCTATTACACACCCCACTCTTCCCTATTCCCCAATGCCCCATAATAGAGACGACTGGAGGGCTTTGGCTGTCTTGAACATGGGATGCTCTTTTGAGAAGAAAGTCTGCTGGAAAGATGTGGTGTCTACTTGACTAAGAAGGGGAAGAGCATCTTGTGACACTGACTCATTAACCTAGTGAGGAGGCCTTTAAACTAAGTACAAAAGGGGCAGGTGAGTCCATAATTAGGCATTTTTTTTTAAAAAAGGTGACTTTAATAAACAATGGGTGTTGGGGTGGAAATGGAAAATTATAGTAGGGTTATCTAAGAAATACAAGGCAAAACAGTGGTGGAAGCTGTTCAACAGGTTAGTTCCAAAAGGGTAGCTATGTTAGTCTAGTTCTGCAAAACAAGAGCGGAGTCTGACAGCACTTAAAGACTAACACATTTATTTACTGCATGAGTTTTTATGTGAGAAAAACTCATTTTGTCATTTTATCTTCAAAGCATCTGACAAAGTGCAATTTTCTCCCACAAAAGCTCATGTGATAAATAATTTTTAAGTGCCACAGGACTCCTTGCTTATTCTACAGGTTAGGTTTCTATACACACATGCAAGGAGTGTGGGAAATAAACAGGAAGACCTGGAAAATTGATACACCACCTAAATTATGACAGTTGACTTGATGGGCTAACACACGACAAAAACATTGGCATGGCAGGAGGTGGTATTGTTTCCTGGGTTCATCGGTAATCTCCCTGGGAAATCCAAGGGACTCAAAAAGCCTAGTAGCAAATACTGCTACCTCAGCTGCTGGGGAATGTGACTGGTGTATAAAAACTCAGCCCTCTCAGCAGGGAAGGGAGAAGATGGGGGCCACCATGGCCCTGGGTGTTCATCAGTGGTGGCTATGACAGGGGAATACTAAAACTTCCCTGGCCTTTGATAAACACTCCCACGCCAGGCATGGATTTTTCTTTACAGCATAGATATACCCAATGACAATAAATGACTTATAGGGTGGGAGTATCAAGCATAGGTCCAGCCTCTGTCCTTTGCTTCTGGCACGGTTAGACAGCGTGAGTGAGTAGAAGAGCTGTACCGGCTTGGGCAGCTAAGAAGTGCTGCTGTTTGGTCTTCTGTTTGCCGACTGTCAGAGGAGTGTAGACGGCCCCTGTCATTTACAGTGCAGCCCCTGCTGGCCAGCCAAGAGCACGTAGCTCCAGCGCCAGAGCATGGAAGACGCTGTGAGGCAGGGTCAGGCCTGAAATCGCTATGCTTGGCACCTGCAGTGTTATGCCTAGCAAGTCAGTGCTATGTCATGCTCCATGGTCCTCATGGCAGATCCTGAGCTCTCCCAATAGATCCCTTTGGGAATCTGTTGGGCACAGGAATTTGGATTCCATCTTTAATCCATCTCAAGCCTGCTAGGCATTTCTAGGCACCAGCTAGACTTTTGTGCAAGGTTATTGCCCGCCTTCAGAAAACAGCTCTTTATGTCAGTGCCTCAATTTCTTTTCTAACTGCACATGCACGTGTGGGAAAGCTGATGGTTTTCAAGGAAGCACAAAGCTTTTATTTATGCATGCAGTTGTGAATGGATTGCCACTGCAGGAGCTCAAAAGCCCCTTCAATGCTGTTACCATATTAATTATGGTGAAAAGCAGAGTGCTAGTGGACTTCAGTTAGGCACACCATTAGAACTGCAAAGAACGGGTCAGATCAAGACCCATTAGCATGTCTCTTGGTAAATTCCAACTTTGCCAGCTTATTCATATGAACATGTTTGGGAAGCCAGATTACCTACACTTTACTTGCCAGAATCAGATTTTTATCGGCGAAGATAAAATGCGTTGGGAAAGCTAAGGGATCCACCTGAAAGCAGAGACTCTGTAGGGTAGCGCAAAATCAGGGCTGAATGTTCATTGTGCCTGTGTATGTGTGAGACAAATGGGATGAAGCTTTTATTGGACCAGCTTTGGTTTGCAAGACAGACAAGTGTTCCAGCTTATGCACAGCTCTCTTTTAGGAGGGCTGGGAACTGTACACAGTGTGACAGATAAATACAAAGTGGAACAGATTGTTTAGCATAAGTAGTTAGCACATATTTCAAGAGCTCATGCTGGACTAAGCAGCCAGTTAACACACCTCTCCAGTCATAAGCAGAAAGGAGAGGAGAAAAATAGTTAGGGGAGTGTAGGAAAGTGTTTAGTGAGTTATAATAAGCCATAAATCCAGTGTCTTGGTTCATCTGTGCACTTCTTTAGTGTTCTTGGAAAAGCAATTCAGATTTCAATTGATTTTAGATATGCCAAAGAGCCCATTTCTGGCTTTCTTTGCACTTCAAATAAAAGAAGCCTTTGATTTTGTTGGATTGGCTTCTTTAGAAGATGGGAGGCTGCCACAGGACAGCAGCAGGACTGGGAAAGCTAGCATTGCCCCAGGAACCCTAACTGGCTAGGGGATGGGAAAGGAAAAGTAGCAGACCTCTCTAGGAACTAGTTGGCAAGAAACCCCACCCTTGTTTCTTGATATCGGCTTTCCTCTGCATGAAAGGATGGGGAGTGACAAGATAGCACATGGGCTGGCTGACAGCATGAAGCTGCAGGACAGGCTTGAAGACCTGGCTGGGAATGGGGTGCGTGTCAACTATGTCTTATGTGAGAATCAGCCACAGCCCAAAAGAAAGGAGGATCCTTAATCAAGGAACAAGGTACTGAGGCTGGAGCAGCAGGGGCAACTGCATAGAGCTGAGGGATGTAGAGTTCCTTTTAGGAATCTGGGATTTTTGCCCTCTCCTGTTGATTACTCTTTATAATAACACCAGGCTTCTGCACATGCTAATAAAGACGTGGGGATAGAACTGTGCTCGGAGCAATTTCTGGGAGAATTTCCTGCCTCTCTAAGGCTTGTAAGTGGTTTGGACAAACCTAGCAGAGATCAGAGCCCCCTCAACCCACCCTGTGGCCAAGAGGAAGAGAAGGATGGACAACAGGAAAATCCATTTATAAGAATATTTGCTAAGTGGGTATGAAGACACTTGTTTCAAATGGAATACTCTCAGTTCCTATTCTGTTCATGGCTCTCTTACCACCCCCCTGTGACTCTCTGTCATTACTGCTGGACTTCTGTTCCTAACTTCGTGGAAGAATGAGTGTAGAAACGCAAAGGGGTTAGATTGCAGGCTCTTGCTTCTCTGACTATCCCACTCTACTCACTGTAGGAATGCTAAAACTCCCGTTCTGTTTGGAATTAAGCTGTATGGGTTGCACTATTGTTACTGGGCATCAGGCTACTGGAGAGAGCCAAGGTGGGTGATGTAATGTCTTTTACTGGACCAACTTCTGTTGGTGAATGGGTTGAAGTTGGAGCTGCAGAGTGCTCTTTTCCAGCTCTGTATGAAGTTGTATTGGTTGATTTTCTCCCTGCAGTTCATGGATTTCCTCAGCTCTCTCTCAGCTCCCCAGTCCTGACTCCTATGTCTCAGTGATGACTTCAGGTCTTTGGAAGTAGTGGGATTGCACAGCACACACCACACTTTTGAGGAAGAATGATTTAGTATGTCTTGAACTGTAAGTCTAAACCCCATGAAATTTACTGTCCATTAATACCATTTAATTATTTCCAAGTCTGACATATCCTAAAGATACTCGGAGGTGCAGAGATGCAAGGAAGTAGGAAGGCCTCTCACCCCAGCAGCTGGTTTATGTCTCCCTTGCATATTGGATACTTTTCAGTAGCTAGATGCCCCACACTCATTTTTCTCTACCTGTAGTGTTGTTAGAGTCTTAGCATACTAGAGACACAAGGTGAGTCAGGTAATATCTTCCATTGGACAATCTTCTGTTTGAGAGAGAAAAGATATTACCTCCTCCAACTTTTTATTCTACATAGCATTTGGATTTTAAGGACCATGGGTGGAATTTTCACAAGTGCCTAACTCACTGGGACTTGTGCTCCTAAGTCATTTACAAGTTTTGGAAAATGCTACTGGAAGTTGGACAGAGACTTTTTAAGCCCTTCCACATGCCCTATACAGATCAACTGAAAAGTCCAGGGAGACCCTCAGTGTCACCATCTGGCTAGAAACTCTGTAGGAAGTAAAGACACAGGATTTACTCATCTCTTTCAAAGAACTCTTACAGACCTCCTGCTCTACATAACAGATGACCCCTTATTTAAACCACGAGTTTCAGCAAGGCTGAGCCCTGGTATTATCTTTATACTCACATGGGATTATCATCCTGCTGTCCTAAGTAATGAACGTGTGATTAGCCATCATACAACTCTCTGCTTTTCCCCCTCAGCTTAAAAAAGACTTCTTTCCTCTCCACATTTCTCAATACATTCTGCACATTTCTCTCCTTTTCTGGCTCTGGGGAGCTTAAAGTGTAGAACATAATAAGCAAAAAAAGAGTTGATTTAATGCTGAGCAAATATTGGATTTGTGCATGTGATAAGAACAGAAAAAAGTAAATTCTAATGTAGCAAGAGGATTTGATGTAATGGCTAAGAATATACATGGAAGAAGTTGCTGAAGGAGGCCTTTAATGTTAAATATGAACTGGAAGTCAGCAAATCATATTTAAATAGCGTCCTATGAAGTGAGGAGGCACACCCATACCCATACCCTAAACAGGATTACAGGATATGCAAAAACTATGGTCTATGTTTCTACAAAGAATAATTAGTTCCACATGTGTTCTTGCATGGTGTCAGGACCAAGGAGGAACCATAGTGTCAGTGAACTCTGCTGAGCAAATCTGCATCTGGTATTGGACCCATTAAGAACACTAAACTGCATACATACACTTTACTGCTCTTCAAGAAGGTCTATACTGGAGCTGAAGATGTCAGGTACCTGCAGCTGATCAGGCTAGCACACTAAAAATACTAGTGCAACTACCATAGGTGATAGTCAAGAGGGTCTAACTACTGAGCTACATTCTTAGGGTCTAGTAGGGGATCTTCAGGTGACTATGATCTGTATGCAATGGCTATACCTCTATTTTAGTATCAAAGAGAGCGAGCATGTCTGACAAAGTTGGAAATTACACCTTTCAACTCCTCTTAAGATACAAGTCATGCTGAAGCTGGGACCAGAATCATGGAGCTATAAGCAGGTTCCTTCCCAGAGCAGAGCTTTTGTTCAGGAGAGAATCCAGCCAACTGGATATTGAGTGTGTGTGCAGCCATGATAGGTTGATTAGAGGAAGAGCATACCTTTTTCAAGGTCCTAAGTCCTAATGGCATCTGTGGGTGGAAAGGCATTAGGAGTAGGCTGAGAATGAGAGGATGTGAAGCAGAAAACAAGAAGGAAATCAAGAAAGGTTACGGGTCTGAAGTGAAGTAAATGGAAGACTTGAAAAAATAACTTAAGGTTTAAGTATCTAATCATATCTGAACAAGTGTAGGGGTGCAAATAAAACTGGCTTTAGTTATTTTCCCTGTTTCATTCATACCCAAAGAGACTTGGAAAGGGTGGGCTAAGTTGTGAAATGGCTCATTAGGGTAGAACAGCTTGGGTCAAATTTTTCAGAGATACGAAAGAATGTGGAGGGATAAAATGAAACAAAGTCTAAATAAGACTCAAACAGAACAGAGACAAGGTCCTAGTTGAGAGAAACCCATACCCATGTGTTCGGTCCCATTGACTTTGGTGGACAAGGATAGATGTAAGGACATGCATGAAGTTAGCACATATCTAAGTACTTTGCTAATGCAGGGCCTAAAAATAGTCTGGCTTTGAGAAAAAGAAATTGGATCAAAGAAACTAAAGTCATCCATGAATTGGTGAACACCTTCCATTTCTATTGACTGCAATGGGAGTTGAGGGGGGGGTGTCAACATCATGGGTGGAATTTCAATGCCTTGCAGACGCTGTTCCTAGACGAATATTTCATGGTTCCAAAGTTGAGGTTGGATATAACAGAAGACTCTGGTCTCAAATTAAAAACACTGAAAAAAACCACAAAAGACAAGAACTCAAAAAAATGAAATTTGCAAATTCCTTTAAAAAGAGCAGACAAAAGATCCCCAAACAAACAAAAATCTCCCACTGTAGCCAGGACAATATGAAAGACACAGAAGAATTAAAGGAAAATATAGCATTTCAATGGAAAATTTAGAAGAGATGTTGTTGAGAAATGCAAGATTTTTAATCAAGATTTATGTAGGGCAGAGAGAGAGAGACCTATAATAAATTGGATTAATAGTCTGACCTAAAGAGCATCATCATTTCAGAAGGAACTGAAAAGAGTCAATAGAAAGGAATTGATTTCAGATTAATTGTCAAAAAAATGTCAGTTCTTGAGGGTCAGGAAAAAGGCCTCTAGGCAATAGACAAAGGGTTTTGCTTGATGAAAGTCTTCTGAGATTATTGGTAATGAACTATTGGAGCTTTAAAAATAAATAATTCAACAAAATTTATAGAGTGATATGAAATATGAGAGATGGTCAACAATATAATTACAGAAATATTAATAAATGGGCAGCATTCAGAATAGTCAATGGCAAACTAAGTTGGGATAGCACCTATTGTTTCTGTCTGGTATATTATAATTTGTTATAAATATATATTCAAAGAAAAGAAAGCTCACACTTTCAAATCACATGCTAAGTCTTATTACAAGTTATTCTATATGCTTCCCACTTAAAGCTTATTTTTACTTTTTGAGTTTGATCTTGTACCACAGAAACCATTGGGTACAGGTTTAAATCTCTAGGCAGGAGTAACTTGCCATCTACCCAGTACTGTTCTTGTCTATTCAGGACTGGTTCCCTTATTCTTTCCATCTTGAACCCCCACTTTTCACCTGGTGGCAACTGTATATACACATTGCTCTACACACAAATGATGCATGTCCAAAGCCAAGATCTAACAGCAGGGAAGTACTTGAAAATGTCATACCAGTGCTGCCATATGAATGACCAATTCAAAGGTTATGGAAAGAAAAAACCTGATTGAGAGAAAGCCATATTACATCTGAAGTCTAGACTTAGTGAATAAACTTAAGAGGGCAAAATTTAATTAATATGCCTGGAGCCAGTCTGAACTGTCAGGAGCAAATCTAAATTAAATAAAATGACAAAGTGGTCAGAGAACAGGATAAGTTTTATATAAATTAGACATAGCCAATGTGGTAAGAGCAAACAAACCTCCAACTCTAGCACATTTGTATGACACAAACCAAAAGCATGCCCAATATTTATAACAGCATAGGAGACAGTGAAAACATGATTAACAAAGACCACCTCCATAAGCATAATCAACAGAAAGACAGCTGGGTCATACCCCATTTCCATGAAACACAGTGCTAGTGTCTGAGATATTATACATTACTATCATGGCTAGACTGTTACATTAATTCCTTCTTATTGTTCAGATGAAGATGTATTTAAAATGAAGAAAATCTGAGGCAGAATTCTGATTTCAGTTCCAAATTTAAGCCATACATTACAGCTAAACCTCTGTTCCCAGAGAACATGGGCTGGGGCCCTGGACATTGGGGAACCTAGAAGAGGTGCCCCTCAAACTGAAATACTCTTTGTGACTGAGTCAGGTCTTGGCTAAACTAAATAATCAGAATAATTTTGATTACAAATTCAAAGCTCCTTGTGTAGTGCAGAAAGTGAAGCGAAATAACTTGTGGCTGCTGCTTGAGTCCTGCCAATAACTAAATTAAGAGAAAGTTGGACCCTTAGCAAATGGCTTAAATTAACATCAAGGGCAGACAAATCAAATTTAAAAAAGGCACCTTTTAGATGACAAAACATCACTGCTGTTAGAGCTGGCATGCTACAGCCAATTCTCCTCTGATTAAAGGCACTTTGTGGAAGATTCCAAGATTTCTGCCATCATGCAGAACAGCCTTAGAGATCTAAATGAAAACCAATAAAGGGACTCCTCTCCCTGGAAGAAGTGCCTTTTGAATCCCAATAGCTATGTTATTTAGGAGAGTACAAATGATGTTTACTAGCTCTGATGGAAAGCATAGCACATAAAGCACAGTTTCATGGAAGAAAGGCCAACTAGTGAACCAGCCCAAATAAGAGGTGTAAAATTATATACTATGTCAGTCTTTCAAAAGAAGGACATGGAAGGAGCCAGTTATGGAAGGGGGATGACTCAGGGGACGGGCAGCAGGCCATACAGCTTTCCTCTCAAAGCTGTCAACTACACTCTGGTTCTGGGTGATGGCTAAAATTTGGTAATTTCCAAAGGGATAGCTGTGTTAGTCTAGTCCAGCAAGAAAACAACAAGGAGTTGTGTGGCACTTTAAGACTAACCGATTTATTTTTCACATGAGCTTTTGTGGGAGAAAATCCCACTTCATCAGATGCTTTGAACATGGGTGAACTAAGTGGGATTTTCTCCCACGAAAGCTCATGTGAAAAATAAATCGGTTAGTCTTAAAGTACCACACAACTCCTTGTTGTTTTTTTTTTTTTTAATTTGTTACTATCTGATAATACCTGGTCAGTGGCCCCAGTTGGAGGCCAAAGATTGGTCATCTCAATCTGTTTTCTGCCAAACTAGTTTCCATATTACCAAAGTAAATAACATGACTGGCTGAACTGTTGTTGGCAGTTGTAGGAGATAGCCCAGAAATTCAAAGGCCTACAGCATAATACCCCTAAAAGTGATTTTTACAGTTTAAGATTTAGTCATCTTGGTCAGCAATGTGGTGAGGCTTGCACGGTCTCTGCCTGTGCAGTATATATTTTGTGGATGAGCTGAGGCTTCTAGTCTTCCTGACAGAGAAAATAAATGTATTTCTAAGTAAAAATGGGCCTATTCCCTAGTGAAAAATATCTTCACAATCTGAAAACAGAAACAGACAGTTTTTGCATGATTTGGATGCAGAAACAGTCATTGCTTTAAATTTCATGGGCAAGTGAAAACTGAAGGTGAGAAATAGCTTGAAACAAAAGGGGAAAATATTTTGCAGTTAAATCCTCTAGAAAACTGTTACTAATTTTGTACAGCCCTGGAGGTGAGAGCGCATAAGGGAGAGGACAGATGGAAAAGAAAGTTGGGGGGGTGAGGGAGAAGGAAATAAGCTGAGAAATAGGAGGAACTACATTAGGGTAGACCTTGCTTGTTCCTCTCCCTTCTCTTCACTGCCCCCAGTCATAATACCCTTGCACCCCATTTTTTTCCTGACACAAAAACCTCCTTGTGCAGCACATCTTACCAACAGCCACAGTCTGACCTTGCTTTAGTTTACTTCATCTCATGACTGCTCCCTGCAGCCGGTTATCTTTAGTCCCAACCCCTTCAGAGTAGCACAGAGCCCAACAAACACTCACCCCACAACTTAAAATCAAGTCTTTGGCTCAAGCCTTGACCCTCAAGCTCTGACACCCCCGATGTCTCCATCTTTGCACCACTTTTGGCAGCCGTTAGGGGAACTCAGGCCTTCCCCTCATCTCTGGATCCCTGTCCAGGGACTCTATAGCAAACAGGCAAGGTCTGTCTAGTCAGGCCACCGATTTACCTCCGCAGCTTCCTCCTACCTCAGCCTCTCTGCAGCCCTTCCTGGACCCTAGCATACCTGCATCTTCTCAGGCTCCACAATCCCTCAGGCTTCCCATGGCTCTCAGAGCTCATCTTTCTTTCAGAGCACAGTGCCCCCAACAAATCCCAAATAAAAAGGTGAACAAACCACTTCTGCTCTCCTCAGGCAAGATTTTTATCAGTTTCCAAAGGG